>OZ007593.1:153278446-153957946 GCA_963931845.1 Maratus michaelseni
TTATTTAAAGATGTAAGCTTTCTATCAGCTATTTTCTTTCTACATTCCGAAGCTTTGTGCCCCATTTTCGAACAATAATTGCACTTGAAATTTCGGTAACACCTTTCCGAGGAATAATTTTTATTTGGATTCATTTTCCATTTTTCATTCTTCTTCTGTTCTTGATTATTTCTTTTATTTTCTATGTAATATGCGTTTTGTGAATCTTGAGTGGATTTTCCTTTTCTTGCATCCCATTCTTCTAGCATCTTAATTTTCAAAGATTCGGGTTTAGGTAACTCATCTCTGGATTCTATAGCGCATCTAAAATTTTCGAAGTTCTCAGGAACACTATATAGAAGTAGAATTGATAATAAATCATCTGCGATTTCTATTTCCATATTTTTCAGTTTATCAACTATTTCGAAGAAAATATTTAAATGATCAGTCATCGTTTCATTTATGGACATTTTTCTAAACAGAAGTTGTTTTAACAAAGTTGCTTTCTTTGCGGGTCCCCTCGATTCATAAACATCTTTCAGCTTATTCCATACGGCACTTGAAGTCGTACAATGCTTTATATGAGACAATTCACTAGGATTTATTGAAAGAATTATATCTGCACGGGCTTTTTGTTCAGCTTGGAGCCACTTCTTTTCTTCGGCAGTTCCTTCAGCCGGTTTAATTTCTTTACCAATTACGTAATCCCAATGATCATTTTTGATTAATACAGCTTCGATTTGAAGCTTCCAGCTATCAAAATTATCTTTTCCGAGCTTTTCAATTGTCGTTACATGAGACATAATTATGCAGAATCTCTCACAGCCAGAATTAATGCAAATGATAAACAGAATGAAGAACAATTCTTACTTTCGATTAGGCTTAAGAGTTCCAAATCCGAATGTTCGAATTAAAAATAATTTCTGCTAATTATAGCGCAGTGGAAGCATGCTGGGCCCATAACCATTTGTAGGTGTATGAGGCAAGCAGAGTTTGCAGAATAGCACGACATAAGACATTGATTTACAACTAAACGAAGACAAAATATATACAGCTCGTATGCGACTGAGCGCCGACATCTTTCTTAAAGTAAACAACTGCTCTTTCTTCCGGAGCATCATCGTCGTAACTGTACGCGCATACGCCATATGTGCGGAGAGGAGAAAATGAAATTGTATTCCAACAAAAACTGTCAGAGATGGAAATGGAACGTAAAATATGGAACGCATTTTCAAATCTGTAAATCAAATTTATTTGAAATTTCGATTTATGTGCGAAGTGTAACTTTGTGATATTGATTGTATAACAACAAAAACCATTTTTCTACTACGATGATATCGAAAAATGTTTAAAAGAATATATTAATAGAAAGTAGTATTTTACTAAAATGTTTCCGATTTAGATTTATAAACAGAAAAAAACTAAATAAAACACAAACTAATATATATACATTCTCTAGTAAAAATTTCACTGTAATACATGCAAATCACTAATTCTTGGCAAACTTTCAAAATACAGATATCATATTAAAAATGAAAATATATTTTGTAGTGATATATGTTACAATTTCTGCACATGACATTTTCGAAATTGACATATTTCTGCTTCACCGTGTGTAAAGAAATTTATTTTATGCTGTGTTTCTCTATACTTGACAAAATAGTACAAACGGTCAAAAAGTGAAAGAAGTTATTTCTTAAAATTGAGACTCAGGGGAATGGCAGGAACAGATGTTTAACATTTTAGGCAGTTTTAGTTTTTGAGAAGCAAATATAAGTTTAGAAACAAGTTTTTGGAAGAAAATATATTCAGAAATATTTCGAATTAAGTTACATTTCTTGATTCACTCAATCTTTTACATAATAAAAACTTGAATTAAGCGGAAACGGTCATAATAAATAAAATCACATATATTATGGTACGGAGCCCTCTTTACATTTTTAAAATTTATCTTCTTAAAGTATGAAATATAGTTAATGAAAATACATTCTAAGAATAAAAAAGATATAGAGAAAAGTATTTCTTTCATTTTTTCATTATCCAATGACGCGAAAACTAATGTGTCATTCGTAATTTATCGTTTATAAGCTAAAATTCTTTAAATAGTTTTATAAATCAGCGGTATATATTTTTTGTATGATAATTAAATACTTTCGCTTTAAAAATATTTAACATATATATCGTTTGAGAAGAAAATAATGTGCTTCAAATAAAACCATGTATTGCCAAAATAGTTCTCGTCAATGTTTAAGCTCTATTACGATTATCACATATTGAGCACTTATTTTTATGCACAATAGTGTGAGTTTATAAATTAAGACATGCATGCTATATTTATGTACATATATCATAACTAGAAACCAATTGAAACAAGTTTTTCCGGCCGAAACCGAATTTTGGCCAGTTTCATAATAACGTTATTTTCAATATTTTTTGTTAAAAATGAAAACGAAATTCTCCCAAACGAACTTCTAAGGTATTAATATATACATTCAAAAGAAAACACAATTAATCATAAACACACATACACTACATAGACAATTTTATGCATGCATATGTGTGAATGTGTGTGTATACATGTTTTCAATATTTTTTAGAAATTAGTTTATATATATTTTTAATTTCAAAACTAAACATTTGAGGCATTTCTTTATTGATTTTATGTTTTCAATACAATACAACGTTCGCAGAGAGATTTTAAAAATGCTTTATATTTATCTTTTGAGTTGATCGAAAAGAAGTATTTAAAATATGCTTTTTTAAGAGTATAACAGAACAATTATTATTGTTATTGTCAGAAAGGTGTGTGGGGTGGTTGTGGCTATTTTCAGTTTAAATTGAAATTACTACAGTAGAAATCTATACTAATAAAAGAAAATAATTCGTACGTCTTTTGCGGTGGCTATCGAAAACGTCCGCAGGTAGAGGTCTGAAATTTGCATGAGGAAATTCCAAGGATTCCTAAGGTATCTGCGGCTTAGATTTTTCATTTTAATTAACATATATATTAATTAATAACCACAACGAATTTTTATCAAGCATATGCTTTATCTCAAAATGGCGCACGCTGGCAGTTATGAACCTGGCTAGCATTGAAGATCCGAAGTGCTTGAAACGGTCCTATATTTCAGGAAATTCGTAGCGCGCCAGGTTAACTATTTGAAGAACAAATCACCCACGCTTTTTAAAGGGTACTTTAATCTCTCGAACGGTGTAATTCGTTAAAACAAATATTAGTATGGAAAACTATGTTTTCGGAACGTCTTTTACCGTGTATTTTCCATTCATCTGTTCAAACTCGCAGACGCTGGATTTTTCACAATACAAGAAAATAAGACATATCTGCTAATTGCCGTACCTTTCTATCTACAACAAAGGAATACGTTTGAAAAATATTAATATTACTGCTTTCAATAATATGCTTTTCAGAGAGCCGTTTCGGGGATATTTCTACAATATTTTAAATTCTCCATCCGTTCTTAATATCAAAATACGAAAAACATAGATATCGAACTCACTAGCAGCTATTTATCCATAAAAAAGAAGTCTTTCGTTAAAAAAAATAAAAATAACACAATATTATTTTTTTTAAACCGCACTTTTCTTTCTTTGTCAGATCTGTTCCCGCTACAGTACTTCGCATTATTTCCGTTTTTGTATATCTTCTGCGAACAAGCGAAATAAATTTCTTCAAGAGATTTAAACAGGAGGTGGTTATGATCAAGGGTCAGGGCTACGTCTGTCTTTCGTCTAAAGGTGTAAAATCAAAATATGCATAGCACGCCTGGCGGACGCTGACGAAGGCAGTGGGGCTTGCAACTGTACGTTCGTTTGGATCGATTTTCATCCAAAAATATTTTTCATGGGCTCAGGCAACGCTAATGAGGCGGGGAGGCAGCTAGTTTAAAAATATAGTATATATATATATATATATATATATATATATATATATATATATATGTCTGTGTGTGTGTGTGTGTGTGTGTATTTTCAATTAATTCACAAAGATAATCAATTTGTTTTTAATGTTTCCATTTTCATTAAAACAGTTAGGTGTTTCTTATATGCGATTGAAACGAGATGTATAAAATAAGTTCGACACATAACTGTAAGCAACTCATAAAAAAATCTCTTAGTTCTTTATTTTTAGGAACATATAAATTAATTATATAAAATTCTGAAATGAACATTTTTAGAACATAAAAATAGGCATATAAATATTTTCAGTGATAAGTTCTTTTAAGTGATAATATTTTCTTAAAAAAAATAGCTATTTAATTTTGTTAAATTGATTCTATTTAAGAACCCAACATTTAATAATATTACACGCTTTAATTTAAAAAAAAAATCTTATATGGGAATAATTTTTCAGAAATGAACTGTCAATGTTAAATTGATTTTCTTAATGCTTGCTTATACGACGATATTTACAATCTCATTAAATTGCATGATTGCATTTGATAATATTTCATCAACATTTCATCATGTTTAAAGAATAGTTCAATTAAAATTTATTAACTAAATATTTTCAAAAAACATCAGCACAAACTTCTTTTTTGGTATCCTTTTTACGGATAAAATCTTGAATAGGTAATCCTCAATTTCGTAAGAAAAACTCTAGTTAACCCCTTCGCGACGAGCGTCATTTACAGAATTTTTAATCTTTTACCACCGGTTTTTTAAAACAGAAATTTTCACCTAATTGAATCGCAGAAATGCTACAATTAAGTAAGGCAAATCTTACAATAAAAAATCCCTGACGGCTCGGCCTACAGGCACAGGTAGATTTCGAAGAGGCAGACCGTGGGGCGCCTGTTTGTCGGGAATTGCGGAAGTAATGACCTTTTTGGGATGATGCTGCAGTTGGAACCGCCTACTTCGAAACCAAACTTGTTTGCAGGCAGAGCCAGCAAGGATTTTTTTTTTTTGCTATAAGAGTTGGTCCTATAAAAAACACGTCACTATAAAAGTTTTAGATAATATTAAGAGGATTTATAATAAATTTAAGCGGATTTGAAATCTTGGGAATTGACGAAGTTATGATTTTTTTTCTTCTAAAACCCCCCTCCCCCCCTTAAGGCAATTTTTAATTATATAAAAATCTGTCATACATAAGTTTTTGGCCCTGTTCCTAGAAGTAATAATAACTTTAAACGGATTCGATACGTACCGTAATTAAGAAATTATGGGTTTTTTTTCTGTTTTCACAAAAAGCCCCCCCCCCCCTCATCCCCCCCCTTGGTTCGATTTTGCCCATTAACAAACTTGACCGAGATTTTAAGACCCTTGATTTTATGTATCAGTATCGAAAAGATGCGGGAGTCGGAACCGCCTACTTCGAAAAATAACTTGTTTGCAGGCGGAGCCGGCAGGGATTTTTTTTGTTTTTAATTATTTTTTGCTATAACGGTTGGTCCTATAAAAAACTTGTCAATATAAAAGTTTTAGATAATACTATGAGGATTAAGAATAAATTTACGCGGTTTTGATATCTTGTGAATTGACGAAGCTATGATTTTTTTTCTTCTAAAACCCCCCTTTTTCTCCCCCCCTTGGGACCATTTTTAATTATATCAAAAATCTGTCATACATAAATTTTCGGCCCTTTTCCTAGAAGTAATAATAACTTTAAACGGATTCGATACGTATAAAAATAAAGAAATTATGAGGGTTTTTCTGTTTTCACAACCCCTCCCCATTCCCCCCTCTGGTTCGATTTTGCCCATTAACGAACTTGACCGAGATTTTATGACCCTTGATTTTATGTATCAGTTTGGAAGAGATTTATGCAGAATTTTTCCAGTTATTGTGGTCATAAAAAGGTGACATAGATAGATAGATAGATAGATAGATAGATAGATAGATAGATAAAGTTTTGAACTGGGGGCTGGTTTTGGGTTCTGGGAGTCATGATCGGCGTAGATCTTCAAAATATTTTCAAAATTTCCAACTTAGGTGAGAATGTAATAGGTAGTATTCTACGAAATCTACCTAAAAGTAACTGGTGGGAATAATCCAGGATTCTGAGCATCTTATGTGTCCCGTATACGTGTCGCTCTTCCCCAAGGGGTTAAACTAGAAAAAGTTTTATCAGTGTTAAAGTATATACGGCAGATAGGTGGTTGAGAGGGGTGTTTATCCCAGAAATATAAACCAATATTTTTCCATTCCTCATACCAATATATTAACAAGAACGAAAAATCATGCGTCAAGCATAGAATATGGAACACTCTCCAACACAGCTAGAAAACTGTAATGAAACTTTACCGTTAAATAAGGTGAGAGAAGATATGTAAGTAAACAGTTTAGAAAAGATATATCACATTTAAAAATACAGTTTTCGAAATTACCTTCCAGTGTCAAAAATGTAATCGAATTATTTTGTGCAGCCCTGTATAAGATCAATTGATGTGAATATATAGCTTGATAAAATTTAGTTCAGTTAGAATATTCACATTTAGCAATTTTCTCCTATCGATGGATAAGCGCTCGAAATCCATTATATAGCCCTGTATATTATCTGAATACTTTTGTACACACCACATATAAGCTAAAAGGAAACTTAAGACTCACTCACAGAAATTATCAAACGTAAACGACAATGTATCTTTTTCTTTGCGTAGTCCTGTATATAAATTTATTTATATTCCACAAACTTATATTAGTATATTAAATGTATTATAGTTCAGCAAGAAAATACTTAACACAATTAGAAACTTCCCTTAAGCAATTCACTCCCATAGTCTGTAATACATTCGGATTCCTTTGTGTAGCCCTGTATATGAACAATCCAGTTTATAAAAACTCACGTACTATGAAAAAATTTAGTTAAACTTAAAAACGCAAACCAAAGTTAAAAACGCACTTATCACACATAGACTGTAAATATCGCACATGTACCGTACCCGATATATTTTATATGTTCCTGTAACTAAAGGCAATGCACACCACACTTTAAAGAGAGCAATTTATAGTGAACCTCAGTAATGCATATAATTTTCATAATGTTTGAAATAGTGAAATATCACTAAATTACACTGCAACCGATTTTTCCCCATAAAGCAATGTGTAACAGAATTATTTTGTTTGACCCTGTAAATGAATAATTAATGTTTTGCACCCCATATTATATAAAAAGCATGTCTTATTGCGCTTCATAATTATATAGCAATTCCGTTATGTTTTAAATGACGTAGCATCAGCAAAATGCATTTGAAACGATTATTTCCGATTGACTGTAATGTAACGGGATACTTTTGACTGTCCCTGTTAAAAAAATAAAAGAGCAACACACTTCAGTTGAAATAGGGAACATGCTATTGTAAACGACAATAACATACTAAAATTTCTGGGCGATCCGAGTATTTTTACGTGAGTTAGAGAACGGACATACGGCAGACGGCCGGACGGCCAGACAAACCGAAGTCATTAAGACTTTTCATATAGATTGGAAACTGTTAAAAATGATGCACATAACTCTCAGAATAGCCTTAATAAAATTTACATTAATATAGAAAACTTCATGAAAATGAGTAAAAAATAAGAAAAATATCACGCAGTGAATTTGTGTTTTAATAGAAGTGAAGTCTTATTTTTGAGTTTTGAATTTTTTATGTAAAACACAAATATAGCGCTTTAAGTGGTGATTGTAATAAATAGTAGTTTGTAATAAGCAATGAAGCAAATTGGTAACGAGAAAAATGGTTATTTTTAGAGAAAATTATAATAGGAATAACTGTAGCTGGATCACGATACAAAAATTTTTTAAAGGATTTTTAAACATTCGTTGAAGAAAATATGTATTTTTTCAGCTGGTAGAAATAAAGGCAAACATCAATGGAATATAAATTAAAAAAAATAATAATAACAATAGTTTAGTGGACCCGTGTGAGTCTTTCGTACTGCAACCTTGGAGATTATTTGCTGATACGTTTTTTCATATTTTTAAGGTTATAAGATCACTCGTATATCGACCTGTCCGTCTGTAATAGACATTTTTCTCGAAAACTATGGAACGTCGCAAGTTCAAAATTGGCAAAGTTATAAAGGCATTCATAAACTCAGTACCCACATATTTTTAGATTGTTAGCCATTTTTCAAATATTTTTTAGAAAATCTTCGGGGGGCTAACTAAGTTACTTGATTTTTTTTTCATATCACGTGAGAAATCTTTCGAAAGATCTCGTAACTTAGAACTCAAAAATATATTTGCTTTAATTTTAGGTATTATATTTTCAGAAATATCGTCGAAAATGTAATGCAAAAATATGTCACACCCCCTCTTATTTCCGAATCTATTAAAAATAAAAGTATGACAAAATTTGGCATAGTAGAAGTTTATTTAAACGTTCCAGAAAACGGTAGCGATGATCCTAAGTTACACAGTGTTTCAGAAAATAGCATTTTCCTGTAACACACAAACTTTACTTTGCGCGCTCTCAGCATTAGAGTTGAAGAGCGCTAGAGATACGTAAAAACGCGGAATAATCCTCAAATTGTTGATAATGATTTTTGAAAAACTTTGTCGGTAAATAGCCGAGGTATTACTTAAAAACCTATCAAGAAAAATGTGCCACGGACCAAGGGGGCGTTGCAACTTTGCGAACTTCTCTCGATGCTTGCTTAGAACAATGTCAAAATTAAACATTGAACAAGATCTTTGTTTTAGGTAAGGCGAATTTTAGTGATAAATAGTCAATTTTTTTTCATTCCAGTTGTATGGAACCCTTTTTGCGGAGTAAAACTCTTGACCTATTAATTTAATTAACTGCATTTTTAATCAAACAAGGGGTTTTAGCAAAATGTGAGTGTAAAAATCTTCAAAAAAGTCCTGTTCAAAAACATTTCGTATGATACCTCATTTAACGTTTTGCGTTTTCCATGCCAGTAGAAAAACGGTTATTGACATTAGAAAAAATATCTAGGATTCATATATAATGTTGGACATTCAAAATCAGTGCACATTCAACTTATATCATAGATTTTTCGTCAAACACATTTTGTTTTTATTTCTTTATCATTAGAAAAAAAATAAACAGGTTTTGCTATTACTAAGTTCTTTATTCTCATCAATACAGTTGAAGTCTTCAAACATTAATTCAAACGTCCAATTCAAATTACCTGAAAGCAGCATGAGATGGGCACAGATTCTTGTAAAAGCAAGCTGTTATGAGATCTGATTGCCAACACTGAGATTTTATGCCGAAAACGAAACGGATTTCGAACTTACAGTCGATCAATCATACTTCAATGTAACAATAATATTTAGAATAACCTAGTATTTTATTTTCTTCGATAAATATACTTATTACTCAAAGAATATAACTAAAACGCTAATATATGTACATTTCCTAACCTACACTTCATTGTAATGTGCGTACATAACATAATTTCTTGGCAAACTATCAAAATGCAGATATATTAAAAATGAAAGTACATCCTGAAGTGATATATGCTAGAGTGTCTGCACATGACGTTTTCGAAATTGGCATATGTCCGCTTCACCGACCGTAAAGAAATTTCTTATGCTGTGTTTCGTCATACTTGACAATATATATCAGGGTCAAGAAGTGAAAGAAGTTATTTAAAAAAAGACGACTCAAGGGAATGGGAGGAACAGATGTTCAACATATTGGACCATTTTAACTTTTGACAAGAGAAACATTTATATATACGGGTTTCAGAAGCAATTTTAATATATCAAAATATTTAGCAATATTTGAAATAAAGTTATATTATTCTTTTTTCTATCATTGAAAAAAAAAAGACTCGTTTAAAATCTCTTATATAAGTAAAATATCATATTTTTATGTTATGGAGCATTATTTCCTTTTTATTTTTTTAATTACCTTAAAATTTTAAATTGATTTCTTGAAAGTAATTTTAAAAAGTAAAATATGCATATGGGAATTTTTATTCATACGCAGAAATATATAAATTAAATAATCATTCAACAGCTTTTTAAAATAAAATACATTTATTTTTTTTAATTAAATAATCATTAAGAGCTTTTTAAGATAAAATACATTTAATTGTTTTAATTAAACGATCATTCAACAGCTTTTTAAGATAAAGTACATTTATTTTTTTATATAATTTAAAACAAAACTTACTTTTTTAGAATAGAAAACTTTTCTTTTCAAAATGTTTTACTTAATTTTGGAAACGATAATTTTTCCCGTATAAAATAAAGCATTGCTCATTTTGTGTACTTCATGCTTTGTGCACCATTACTAACTTACGAAACATATTTTAACCAACGTGTGGTTATATTAAAAAATCCTTTTAATACCGTATTTATTTCATAACTAATGCTTTTATAATAACTACATTGATGTAATTACTGCTGTAGTATTTAATTTTGTTTAAGACATTTGCTTTTGAAGAAAATCAAATAGATACGGAAGACTGTATATTTGCTATTATACTAGTAGACCCGGTGCAAATTTCCGGTGCGTTGACTTGCCCTAATCATCCAAGGACAATTACGCCTAGACCCGTCTTTACTATAATGAGACCGACTCATTTTCTTTTTTCGCTAACTATACAAAATCAAAAAAATATATTTAAAAATAAACAATGAAACATGTCTTTTCAAAATAAAAAAACAGCATAATCTAAAGATCTTGATTGCAACAGGATCACATGAAGAAATCTCTTATCTCTCGCATACAAAGCAACTTCATTGTCATAACGACATGATTTTTGGCGATAAACGTTTACTGAAGCATCGCAACAAGGAAAATTTTCATGATGGATCTTTAATTTCCGACCTTCAAAATTTTCAGATTTTCCCATTTTATTTAGAAAACCGTATAAATCCAAATTATTAACATATTTGAACTGTTTTTTAAATGATTCGCGAAGGGTTCGTCAATAGAAAGATGTAAAGTATGTTATTGCATAGTTAAAGTATCAAATAGAAATCGATTTATGAAAGAAGTCCTCATTTCCGGGGAAAGTTGGTTAGTTTATTTAATCGAAAAAAGTCCAAACATTTCTCAAAGAATTTCAGATAATTTTTATTCCTAAGAAAGTAAAACAAAACACACAAACAAAAAAAACAACAACAAAAAAAAACTTTTATTTGATATTTTGAATGAATCAAAATCTTGGAAAATTAGGGAAATACGTGAAGGTTTCAGAACCATTTATATATATATACCGGGTGATTATAATTAAAGTTACAATTTCAAAAATCGAAAATTTCAAAACTACTGGTCAGAATGACTTAATATTTTAGCAGAACAATCGTGAGGCAATGGAATTTTGTTTGGCGAAAGAAAAAAATATTTCCAAAATATGCCAATAGATGGCGCTGTCATGGTTCACATTGTCTGGAGATATGCAAATTACTAATACGTGACATGCGCACCGCAGGCATAGCTGCAATAAAAATGCAGAGCATCTGCTCTTTGCCTGAATGTTTCATCATGACTCTGAGTATGAAGGATCGCGCTTTGCTCTTGAAGCTTTTTTAAAAGAACGATGGCTGTGTACGTACAACTATTAGAAAGTTTCGGTCATTAAAATCCATAAAAAGGGGTCCAATAACCACAAATGGTTGCGAAAAAGATTGCTAAATTCGTAGAGACCGGTTCATTTGACGTTAAACGGGGTAGAGAAAGGAAACCAGTTTCGGCTGCGGCAGTGGAAGATGTGGCTACAGCATTACAAGAACAGACTAACAGTGATGATGGAATCAGCAGTGCATGGGGAATTGGCCGAATGCTGGATATGCCGAACAGCACGGTGCGTAAAATCCTACTGAACATCTTGCGCTGTTATCCATACAAGATAACTCATGTGCAGGAGTTGCTACCTGGTGTCCTGGAAACACGCCAATGTTTTGCACTTCAATATCTTGCCCGGATGGAAGTGGACAACCGATGGCCATGGAATATTCTATGGTCTGACAAAGCCCACTTTCATTTGCAAGGTTCTGTAAATACGCAAATTTGCAGGATATGGGCGACCGAGAATCAATTTCAACTACAGCCATTACCTCTTCAGTCAGAAAAGGTCACTGTGTGGTGCAGAATAACGGCAGCGTTTATCGTCGATCCGTTTTTCTGCGAGGAGATCACACATGCGGGTCCCGTTACCTGCACCGTTACTGGCAAGCGGTATAAAGCCCTTTTGCGTAACCGTATTCTTCCGGCACTTCAGCAGCGTCAGTGTGTGGATCGCACAATATTCATGTAAGATGTCCCTCCTCCGCACATTGCTACTCCTGTGAAGCAGCTACTGAATACTAATTTCGGAGATGATAGGATCATAAGCCGCCTTTTTCCAACAACATGGCTGCCACGTTCCCCCGACTTAAACCCGTGTGATTTCTGGCTTTGGAGGTACCTGAAGAATGTTGTTTACAGCGGGCGGATTCAGAATCTGGTTGACTTGAAGGCAAGTATCCCACACCACACCCATTTCAACAGTACAGATACCCTCCGATCTGTTGTGGAGCATGCCGTTTTGCGCTTGCAATTAGTAGTGGAACTGCTGAGGACATATCGAACACAGAAGGCTGAGGATATATCGAACAACTTATGCCTTAATCATCAGTAACGTGTTTGTTCCATGAAGCTCTTTTTTTTTCATTATTGCTGTTGTTACTGTAAACACGTATTCTTGTTTTTTCGTTAATAATTTTTTTAGTAACTCCCTGATCTCTATTTTTTCCTTTTCGCAAACAACATTCCTGTGTTTAACGAATACATTTTTTGTCTTTCCCCTGACATTACCCTGACAACGACATCTATCGGCACATTTTAGAACTATTTTTTCCTTCGCCAAACAAAATTCCATTACCAAACGATTGTTATGCTAAAGTATCAACTCATTCTGACCAGTAGTTTTAAAATTATCGATTTTTGAAATCGTAACTTTAATTATAATCACCCGGTATATGTGTGTGTGTTTTTGTGCATGTACGTATCAGAAATACAAAATCTGAACCTCAGCTTCATTCGACCTTGTCCTTGTCTATCCAAAACCAAATTTAAAAGACCTCTGCTTGTGAAAGATTTCCATAGCAATTGCCAACAAAGAAAGGGACATTGAAATGAAAACACAGAATTTTTTTTTTCATTTTACTAGTTCCCCAGTTTACTAGACATCCCAATGTAAAATGTGTAAAACAAAATAATTCTTGACAAACTTAAAAATGCAGATTACAGATATCAAGTTATGTTATTGAATGGCTAATGTGTTGAATAGAAATCAAGTGATGAAAAAACCCTCGTTTTTGGCAAAAAAGGCTTTTTTTTATCGCGAAAAATTAAAAAAAAAATACTCTAAAAATTCAGAATAAATGTTATTGAAAATAAAGCCAAATTTCCAATATTGAGTTAAAAATTCTATTTCAATTGCTTTTCTGAGTCGACCAAAATCGCAGGTGAATTTAAAAAAATCGGGGAAATACGCGAATATTTCCGTTCCTTATACAGTGGTGGAAAAAATTATAAAGCCACTTGAAAATATGATATAATTAAAAAACAAAATATAGAACATTTATGAAATTTCATACATATATATTATATGCTACAAGGAAGTAAAGAAAAAAATAAATTCATTAATAACTACATTAATAAAAGATTAATAGACTTAAGAAAATTTTCTGTACAAAGAAAGTTGGAAATAATTATAAAGTCGATACATGTATTTCATCAATAATCGATGTGAGACCCATTTATTTCGATGACTTTGACTAGTCTTTTGTTCATTGAATCTATCAGACCACACAAAGTACTTGCATCAGTATTATTCCAGCAGTTTTTAAAAGCATTCATCAAATCTAACTTTATATTGAATTTTCGATCATTTTTGTAAACATTTCGAGCTGAAATTCCCCAATGATTTTCTATTACATTCAGATCGGGTCTATGAGCTGGCCATTGAAGGCATTTCACCTGATTAGCTTCCAGCCAAGATTTAGTTGACTTCGAAACATGAACGGAAGAGTTGTCCTGCTGAAATATCCAGTCTCCTGAAGTTATAAGAGGAGAAAATGGATAATAAATTATCTCCTAACATTTCTTGATACATAACCCAATTCTTTTTGTTGTGCATGAAAACAATTGGAGTGGTTCCACAGGCAGCTAATGCAGCCCAAACCATTACCGAGCCACCTCCAAATTGAAGCTTTGAAAAAATATAAGGCTCCTGTCGTAAATCATGCCAAAAATATTTATAGCCATCGGGTCCATCGAAATTAATTTTCTTTTCATCGGAAAAGACAACCTCTCTCCGATTTGTGCCTTCGGTTACATGTTTTCGTGCAAAGTCTAAGCGAGCATTTTTGTGGTACTTAGAAAGAGGTGGTTTTCCTATAATTTTTTTTAAATTGAACAATGGGACTGTTACTTAAAACATTTCTTACCGTTCGGCTTGTACATGGTAATTGTAACTGATCTTGAATTTGGGCATACGACATTTTTTGTCCGCAAAGTAGCTTCCGGATTTGTCTTGATTGCCTTACAGTTAAGGATTTCGGTCTTCCTGTATGCTTCTTACTGCTGTAATCTTCGGGATTTCTGAGAAAACTGTTTACTGCAGCCTTGAACCTTCCTATTTTTCTTGCGATATTAGAACCAGACATTCCAACTACGTTTAAAGTTAATATTTTAATTTGTTGACCATCGGATAACTTTTTTCATCTTGGCATTGTATTAAACTAACCTAATACAAAATGAATGCACGTAACGCGTTTACATTTACCTAAACTTTCATGGCGACATATTTTCTTAAGTCTGGCATTATGCCAAATGAGGCTAGAACCATCGGCTTTATACTTTTTTCCAAGTTCTTTTTCATTGGATGTAAGAAATTAGCATAATTTATGTTCCCCCTTCCGTTTTTCCAAATAAAGTTTATGTGTATTATTGCAATGTTGATCATGCAAATGAAAATAGAATTTGCGTTATCAACAATTCCATTACTTTTTGAATTTTGTAAATTTTTCTATCGGCTTTATAATTTTTTCTAGCACTGTACATACAGTTGAAAATCTGAGCTTCAAGCGCATTCCAACCTGTCTGTCTACACGACACCAAATTTAGAGACCTTTACATGCGAAAGATTTCCCTTACCATTGCCAACAAACACAGAAACATAGAAACGGATACGTAGACATTTTTGTTTTTATCTAGCCCAGATATTCCATCGTTAAATGTGTAAAAAAAATAATTCTTGCACACTTTCAAAATGCAGATATCAAATTATCTTATTAAATGGCTAAGATACAAAAAAAAGATTAAAATAGTCCTCTTTTTCCGTAAAAAATGGCCTTTTTTATTATTTGAGAAAAAAAAATCTTTACAAATTTCGAGTAAATTTTATTGAAGAGAAAGCAATATTTACTATTTTGAGCTAAAATATTGTATTTGAATTGCCTTTATGAAAGGATAAAAATAGACGACGAATTAGGAAAATCATGGAAATACGCGCGAATTCGTCCGTTATATATGAAAATAAATAAATAAATATATACATATATATTAAAAATCCACAATCTTAACCTCTGGCGCATTCGAGACTGTCTGTCTATCGAAACCAAATTTAAAGACCTGTATATGCGAAAGATTTCCCTAGCCATCATCAGCAATCAAAGGAAAATAGAAACACACACAGATAATTATTTGTATTAGTCTAGATATTCCATTGTTAAATATGTAAAAAAGAAATAATCCGTGGCAAACTTTCAAAATGCAGACATCAAATTAAAAATAAAAATTTATACTGAATGAATAAATGCTGCCGTGTCCGAACACAACACTTTCGAAATTGATATATTTCTGCTTCGCCGACCATAAATGCATTTGTCGTATTTCGTAATACTTAAAACAAACTTACAATGGACAAGAAGTGAAAGACTTTATTTTAAAAAATCGAGCTCAAGGGACTGGCATGAACGTATGTTCAACATTTTAGACCTTTTTAGATTTTGATAAGGGTCTATATATATTTTGAGATATTTTTAAAGAAGGTACGTGTTCAGAAGTAATACTGAAGAAAAGAAATTAAAGTATATTTTTTTATTTACATAAAAACGTAAAATGATTAATGAAAGTAAGGTTAAAATAAGTATAATTATGATTATTCTGTTAGAATATTTTGTTTTCTTACTGGTTTCATTCATTATGAAATATATTGTATGCAGATCATCGCAATAATTACTAATACTGTAAATGTAGTTAGGCACGTTTCTTTTAATAAAGTGGTGAAAAAATGTACTTTTCAAAACTAACTTTAAATTCAAATGAAATGAAATGATACAGTAGTAAAAAGAAATTGTTAAAAAAATTCAAAAGTGTATTTTAAAAGTTACATATTAGTGCAATAAGAGATATGCATTGATGGAGGAAGTTTATATGCTCCTATTTGTCTTTCTATTGCAATGCAAACCCTAGAAACCCTGCAAAGCCACTTCACGCAGACCGATATATTATCGAAACCATTGACATCAATATATATAACATGTGATTTTTAAATTTGTGGATTTTACATATTTGCTGATAACTTGCCATTTATATATTGATTATAACTTGACTTGATACTATATAGCAATGAACGAAAACCAACTTTGTGCGGAGTCATCAATATGCGGATTCTAATAAACAAAATAAATATATTTGTCATTTTCATAATAGAAATATTAATTATTAATTAATAAAATTTTTAAATCAAAACGTGCATGCGCGTTATGACTGGTACATGTGAATCAAGTGAATCAAAGGGTATATGAGTACATAATTTTTGGTTCGATAGCTAAATAAGAACGTTTCTCTTTAGCAAAGAATGTGTTTTTTAATGACTTCTTCTTTACAAATGAACCACTTAGAAATAATGAAGAAAAGTGTTTATTTTCTAAGTTTAATTTTGAGTACTATCTTAAATATAATAAACAGTATTATGTTGCTGATGATTTAATAGTTATTTTAAATTTTAAAACAGGATGTCCATAAATTATTGTGGGGGTTTCCTTAACACAAAATATTTTCATATGTGTTAACAGGTTTTCATATGCACAACTCAAAATGCGATTATAATCAAATAATAGTTAATTTTAAAATTTTAACACATTTCTCAAACAGTTATTATTAAGTTATGAGCACAAAATAAAATAGTTTACACATTGTAGTTTTCACCAAAACTTTTGGATGAATTTCATGAAATTTTAATCGTTTTTTTATCTACCGTCGTCCATGATGTTTATTATTATGCACCATCTATGGATGGTTTGAAGAATATATGTTCCGCGAGACAAGTCTTTAAAATGCAAGAATCTGAGGGCATCATTTCGCTCATCACAACAACGTACTGAAAGAAATTTTGGATCTAATTCCTCAATTCACAGTTAGAAAATTCGCCGAATAGTTTGTCCTATAAATGTTAAGCATTTCCGAACATATTTGACGGTTGTAAAAAGCTGAGAATCTCAGTACATGGGCACCAGACGAATTAACAGAACAGGAAGAACAACGTCGATTTGAAATTTCAAAAAATTTCTACTCCTGAATTAACCTTTAGGCTGTAAACTTTGTGGGAACCAACTTACCACCTACTTATTTCTATATCTTTATGCTCCTGGCCAAATGTTTATAGAAAAAAAAAATCAGAAAACATGAAGAGACAAAAATGTCTTTTTAAATTTTATTGCATTTAAAAAATCCACATTTCTTTCTAACTGACTTTAAAGCACTCGTAATACGTTGTATAGGTATTTAGATACAAGCGTGGACTATTTTAAATAAAACGAATTTATTTACTATCAGGCCTTTTTTTATATCCCTTACCTCTAAATATGCCAATATTCTCTAAACAAGCAATATTAAAAAAAAATTAAGTCAATTCCTACTTTTTAATCATAAATATATAAAATAAACCCGTGCAGCATTAATGTCCCACGTTATTTTTATTGAACATTATTTTATAATCATCGTTGCGGTATTTTATTTCTGTGGCATCACTCATTTGAGATAAATCTTTCATTTCATTTATAAAAACGATGGAAAGAATTTTTTTCTCCCATTTAAAACTAAAATTAATGAATTAAATTTAATTAATGAATTAATATTTGAAAAAACTATATTAAAATAAAGTGTCATCCAGTACAAGCTTAAAAAAATATTTGAACTTGAATGGATGAATAGAAAATATTTTATTAACGATTGAAAATTTGAACAAGATATATATAGAGAGAGTGTGAGCTAATAGTAAGAATTTAAAAAGCTTTGCATTTTACATTTGTATATTCACCTAACATTCAAAAGCATATCTATGTTTTTTGTTTTTTTTTTAATATGAAAATATTTTACTATAAAGAAATGCATACCAGCAAATTAGATTAAAGTTGAATTTATGCATTTTATTATATTTTATAAAGCTCATTAGTTAAGATAAACATAAATTTTCTATGTTTAATAATAGCATAAAACAACTGACTAAAACTTTCATGAATAGAATTAACTAAATGAGCAAAATAAAATCATCCAGAATGTCTGCATAGAAAGTAAAATTTTTGCACGTTGCTCTTTATTCTCCTTTATATCGTTTCTTCAAACTTTATTCCGCAATAAGCTCTTTATTATCAGCAAAGTTGTCTTAATCATTTTTGGTGACCTTCCTTTTAAAAAAGAAAGATATGTAAAAAGAAGCACTAATTTTCGAAATTGTAGCAACACCCTCAGCATATCCATGACTTATTTTTTAATCGATGGAAGCGATACCAATTACCAATTATAAGTACATTATTACTATTCAAGATTAGTATAATTTTCTATTTTTTAATGCGACATCTTGGGCATATTAAATGTACATATATATATATATATATATATATATATATATATATATATATATATATATATATATATATATATATATATATATATATATATATATATATATATGTATATATATGTATGTATGTATGTATGTATGTATATATGTATGTATGTATATTTATCGAAATAAGCTATTTTACTATATCTTTATCTTCTTTTTCTTTCGGCAATTATATAAAACATAAACAAAATATTCGTAAAAACTGTAAAAGTGCCCTTATTTTTATCCACGAAGAAAATTATGCATAAGAGTTTTCAAATATCCGTACAAATCTTTGTAATGAATATATTAATAATAGACCGCAAAATGTTAATGAGTATAGGGAGAGAAAGGTTCAATTTTCATGTATAATTAAATTAATATTTTATTTTTAATGAAACTACACGAAAACGTAGTATATTATTGTTGTTTTAATGTAAAATTTAAATGGTTTGTTAAGATAATGTATATATTTATGGGTTATATTTAAAAATATTATTCTATCTATTACATAATGGTATTAATATATTTAATATACTATATTTCAGAAAATATTTAAAAAAAAATCCGCCCATAAAAAACTTCAAAGTTAACGGACAGGTAAGGTAACAACCACGCAGATTTTTAGTAATCATAATTAAACATATATGTGTTTAATACCATACGGTTGATATCGATGTGCTGAAGTGGTATTAGATATTCCAATAAAAGCTGTTCAAATCAGTCGCTTAATTTTTTTAATGTATTATACTTCTTCTGTCTAAAGACATAATTGAAAAATATACAATTTTTATAAGTAATACTTTATATAATAAATTGCGAACTTTTGAATATATTAGAAGATATGATAATACATGGTGAAACTAAAATATCCAAATTTCAAGAATTTCAAATTCGCTTACGGATAAATACGGATACATACATCATTGGTAAGAGGTTTTTGTACAAACTGTACACATTTTCCATTTTTTTTTTTTTTTTTTTTTTTTTTTTGTCGCAAAGTAATAAAATTTCCGTATTTCCGAAATTCTTAATACTATGTATTAACATGTTTTGCTATACTTTATGGATTAATAAAAATTGTTTTTTTTTCTCCAAATCCCTAATGAAACGTCTGCTCTGAATACTCATGTAAACAAATCATACGTAGAACTTATATTAATACAATATATGTTATTAAAATAAATAAATAATGTTTTTTATATACATTATACACTATATTGCCAAAGGTGACCGGTCACTTGCGATTTTAGACGTTTTGTTAACTATCTACAAAAATACATGATGAATTAACCTGAAACTGCAGGTGTGTAAACAGTATAGTATAGGTTATATATTTCCGTGAAGATTTTTTCACGAAACCCCATAGGGGACTGTCAACAAATTGAAAAAGAACGAATATCTTTTGGATAACCCTGTAAAAACTAATGTAGCAAAGGCGTTCAAACTCGAAATTATTAGTGAGTGTCTTATTGTAATATACTGTGTTCATTTCTGTGAAAATAGCATGTATACTCGTAGAGAAATTAAGGTTTTTATAAAAACAGTCCCAAATTTCGCCTAGTTTTTTGCTTATAATTTGCAGAGTTCTTAATATAAAAAAAGTTCATTTCAGAAAATATGACAAACAACATTGTACATAATACTCTGCAATCAAAATTAAAAAATAATAAAAATTGGATGAAAAATGAGTAGGTTTACTAAAAAATGTTTCACTGCGCATGCGCGAATGCAATCAAAATAAAATATGCATAATGTATTAGCTAAGTATATAGATCAAATTTTGTGAAAGTCTCAAAATCATAGCTTGAAAATTCTGAAAATTATCGTCGATAGAATAAGCTCGAAATCCGTTGTTCCCAAAAAGAAGCAAAAAGATAAGGGGTTGTATCAAATATCTGTTGATTAGTGCCAACATAGCGTACACAATATTGCACGTACTACTCTATTTGGATACAACCCCTCATATTTTTGCTTCCTTTTGGGAAGCAAAATTTTCGAGCTTATTCTATCGACGATAATTTTCAAAATTTGCAAGCTAAGATTTTGAGATTTTTACAAAAGTTGCTCTATATACTTAGCTAATACATTATGCATATTATATTTTGATTGCATTCGCGCATGCTCAGTGAAACATTTTTTAGTAAACCTGCTCATTTTTATCCAATTTTTATTATTTTTTAATTCTGATTGCAGAGTATTATGTACAATGTTGTTTGTCATATTTTCTGAAATGAACTTTTTTTATATTAAGAACTCTGCAAATTATAAGCAAAAAACTATGCGAAATTTAGGACTATTTTTATAAAAACCTTAATTTCTCTACGAGTATAGATGCTATCCTCATAAAAATGAACACAGTATATTACAATAAGTCACTTATTAATAATCTCGAGTTTGAACGCCTTTGCTACATTAGTCTTTACAGGGTTATCCAAAAGATATTCGTTTTTTTTCAAGTTGTTGACAGTCCCCTATGGGGTTTCGTGAAAAAATCTTCGCGGAAATATATAACCTATACTATACTGTTTACACACCTGCAGTTTAAGGTTAATTCCTCATGTATTTTTCTAGATATTTAACAAAACGTCTAAAATCTCAAGTGACCGGTCACCTTTGGCAATATAGTGTATATGTTAATATGACAGACTTATCACATAAAAGGGAACAAAACGTGGGTTTATTTATTTATTTATTTTCGGTTTTACTGTGACAAATGTGATGAACAAAAATATTTTATTTTATGTCTAATTTCTAAAGTTTTCTTTTTGACATTTTTTTTAAAAAATGATACAAATATATTAAATTAAATATATTTTATGATGTAATAACACTATAGATTTTCTAAGGAGATGATAATTTATACATTGATCGTATTTTTCTAATTCAATGTGTTCAAAAATGTATTATGCTGCGTTCAATATTCTTCAACAATATTCTTCACCGATAAGAAGTGAAACAATTTCCATAAAATATACCTATTTTTGGTAATTTGGAGAATAGATATTTAACTTTTTTTTCCATAAAAAGATATTCCAATACATATTAAACAAACACTTAAAAAAATAAAAATAACAGTTACTGAGAAATTTTGATGTATACAAAAATTTACTTACGGGTAAACCTTCTTTATACGTTATGCAAAAACAATTTAAATACAATTAGATATATTTAATGAAATGATTATTATTCTTTCACGGAATATCGCTTCCATTTTTATTAATTTTCTTACTTCATTGAAAGCATTAAAAGTGTTCTATATTTTTATATTTGTATGTATCTAATAAGTACATAATTATTAAATAAAGACATAAAAGCAAGTCTTGGTTATTAAATAATGATTTTTTTTTTTATAATATTCATATTTTTTAGATAATAAGTATTTAAACATTTTACAAATTCAAAGATGAATAGCATTTTTTTTAAAAACCTCTTAATTTTATTTAAATATTCTCATATATATTGCGGCAATATATATTAAAATTTTAAACTGAGATTTTTGTTTAACATAAAATAAATTATTTCGAATATTTTTATTTTCACGGTGCATAGTCACCATTATTGTCATTAAGATATGGAGTTATATTTATGTAACTTCAATTAACTAAACTATGATTATAAAGGTTAAACAAGCCGAGACTTGTGTTTCATATTTTTTAATATATGCATAAAAATATAATTGATATATATTTTATTTTTGCTTTTTTATTTGCTACTTACAGTGTATCTTCCAGTTCTAATTTTCTTGTTTTTTTATTGTTCTACATCTCAATAGCATATATCTATAACTATTTCTTCATTTAAAAAATATATAACTAGAGGCATATTAAAATGTTCTTTTCTAATTTTTATTGTTGATGGTTATTTTTTTTTTCTTAAAAATTAAGATAAGTGTTATCAAATCCACTGTATGATAAAATAAATATTTCGTTTTACTTTTAAATTAACAGAATAATCTTACATTATTAGTAAATGGAGTTTCTCAAAAAAAAACTTTTTTACAAAATAAGTGAGAAATGAGCCGAAATATAAGAAGATCTGGAAAATAAGATGCCCTTGTGATTATCTATCTTTCTTTTCTTTCTTTCTTTCTTTCTTTTTTCGTACTAAAGAACAAAAAAGATTAAGACTTCATTGCTTCATTAGAGATAAAAAATAGCTTACTGTGAGTTAAAGTTTTATGAATTAAACCAATAGGGAAGAAAATAATAGGGAGCAAAGGAACATATTTTTTACTTTACATGCGAAATGTTTGACAGATTACATTATCTCGCTTATGAAACTCATTTAGACATTGATTTCAGTTATTTGTACTTAATTGAACCTAATATAATTGTAGAAAATGAATATTTTTTATATTCCTAATAATATGATATAAAATCTAAAAGGATTAAGAATGTGCATTACATTTTTAAAACAAAACTTTTTATTAATAAACGTTTGCAGAAAGAAGTAATATCGTATTCATTTGCCGTAAGAAATATATATATATATATATATTCATTACACATTTTTAAGAAAAACATGGTTTTGTTTTACTGAATGAATTTTTAAAATAACTCTGAACATAAATAATAATTTTGTTGTGGTTGTTTACTGCCCAAATTGTCTAATTATTTAAAATATGAATTTTTTTTCTAATGTTTTTTTTTTTTTTTTATTTCTATATTTAAGCATTCGAAAAGAATTTTTGTTTACACTTTTTTTTTCAAAGAGTGAAAGCTGTTTTTTTTCTACAAATATTTTTTTAATTGTTTACAAATTTATTGCTATCTTCATACACTTTTTTTTTCAAAGAGTAAAAAGTGTTTTTTTTTTCTACAAATATTTTGAATTTTTTTTACAAATTCTTTGCTAAAAACCCACCTTATTTTAAATAAGGATTTAAGTTTTATAATATAGAAAAAAAGATTTTTTTTCTCCTTTAAAGAATGATTTGTTTTTCGAATAAATTAAAATTTAATTCAAAAACAGTTTACAGAATTTTTTGAGTAAAAAATATTGTGGATTTTAGAGGATGTATCTTTGGAAGGTTCTGGTGGTTTAAACATTATTTGTGCATTGATTTAAGGCTGTTCTCAAATCCAAACATTTTCCTTTATTTATATATATATATATATATATATATATATATATATATTTATTTATTTTTTGTAAAGGCAGAAGATCTTTCAGGAAATACTGTCAAAGTTGGTGTTTTGGGCCGAATTACCAACACGGCGCCGCGAGAAAGGACGAAAACGTGTTGTCACTTGACACGAATCGGTTATAACTCGAAAATCAATTTCTTTGTCAAAAAGAAAAAAAAAACTCATTTCGATTCCAAATCGCTTCGATAGTCATACCTACCAATTTTATACATTTATGTTTAAAAATTAGTCAGGAAATGTGTCAGAAAGTTTTGCGTTTCTGAGCATATCATTAGAACCACCGTAAATTATTATAATACTGAAAACTGTCATTATCATCTTAATAATATAGCATAAAAAGTAAGAAATAATATAAATAATGCTCATTAAAATTTTTAATAGATTTCTTGTTAAAGATAAATACTTTTACGCACAAGAAAGTACAAATTTTCTTTCTGAATATTTTTCCGTGAAACAATACACTAGAATTCATTACAAATATTTTTTTTTTCCGATCACAGACATTAATCTTTTCACATACTTGTTCCTTTATTTCTTCTGATTTCTTCTTCATTCTGGTATGCTACACATTTTACCTTGCACTACATAAAATATATCTCATTTATCATCTGCGCTATCCGGCCTTTACGCACTCAGGTGAAACAAATATTGAAAGGTACTTTTAGAAAAAAAAATATATCTTTATCAATGATAGTTTTATGTTATTTTTTTCACTGGAAATAAAGTAATTTATAGATGGACCAAAAAAGAGAGAAAAAATGAAAAAAACGCAAACATTTTAATCTTTAAAATGCCAAAGAAAAAAAGGAAAATAGCCATTCGTTTTGAAATAATATTTTCTTTGAATTTATGTTATTAAAATAAGCTTAGTATAATAGTAATAGTAAAGTTGTACCTAAATCTGACTTTTTTAAAAATGCGAATGTCATCATAAGTTGGCTTTTTTGGTAACTTTTATAGAGGATACCAATTCTTAGATTCTCTTACTCGAAACGAAGAGGGTCGTTACTGTGTAGGTTTACCATGGTTGGGAACAAATGTAGAATTACCATCAAATCGTCATGTGGCCGAGAAGAGGCTTTTCAGTGTTTCCCGAAAACTTAAATCTTTAAATAAATTTGATGAATATAATAGGGTTTTTGACGAGTGGATGGCAGAGGGTGTCATTGAAGTAGTACCCGATGCAGAGCTAGAGAGGAAAGGACATTATCTTCCCCATCACCCAGTGTTTAAACCAGATAGTGCCACAACTAAGATAAGACCTGTTTTCGATGCGTCGTGCAAAGTAGGCAGAGCTCCCTCTCTCAATGACTGTTTATTTAAAGGACCAAATTTAATTGAAGAAATTCCTTCGATTTTGTTAAGATTTAGGGAAAAATGCATCGGGGTAACTTCCGATGTTAGACGTGCATTTTTACAAATAGAATTAAGAAAAGAAGACAGAGATTTTTTGAGATTTTTATGGTGGGAGAGGGATAATGTTATAAAAGTGTTCCGCCATACTAGGGTAGTCTTTGGGGTTACCTCCAGCCCATTTTTATTAGGAGCGGTTGTAACATACCATTTGTCACAGGTGCCACCAGAAAAGATGTTTTTGGCTCAGAAAATAGATAAATCTTTGTACATAGATAATTGCGTAACATCCCTTGATAATCGGCAACAACTCGAAGAGTTTATAAAATATTCTACTGAGGTTCTTGCCGAAGCGAAGATGGAGTTACGCATGTGGACCTGTAATTCAGTAGGGACAGATATCGGTGCAATGTCACATGTTTTGTATACAGAATCCGTAGAGGATCCGGTATCAGTTTTAGGAATTATGTGGGACAGAAACGAAGATAACCTGCATATTAGTATTAAGAGTTCATCGATTTCTGAAAAATTGTCAAAAAGAGAGGTTTTGTCCCTAACACAGACTATATTTGACCCATTAGGTTTCCTGACGCCTGTTTTGTTGACTGCAAAGTTATTGCTTCAGGAAATTTGGACTATAAAAGTTGATTGGGATACCCCATTACCTGAAGAAAATAAAGCTAAATTTTTAAAGTGGTATAATAATTTGGGAATCCTTACGGATTTAAAATTGCCTCGGCGCATAGGGTTTGGAGATAGAAGCTCCTGGTCACTCCATGTTTTTTGTGACGCAAGTCAACACGCCTATGCAACCGTTATTTTTTTGAGATGTGAACACAACGGGGAAATAGTCGTAAGTTTAGTTATGGCTAAATCGAGAGTCGCACCATTAAAAAAGGTTACAATTCCAAGACTCGAACTTATGGCGTGTGTTTTAGGGGTGCGTCTTTCTAAATATGTTACCGAAGATCTTTCGCTACAGGACTGCCCAAAATATTTTTGGACCGATTCCACCACCGCGATATCGTGGATTAAAAGAAACGATAGTTGGGGGACTTTCGTGGGCAATCGGGTGAAGGAAATTTGTGCTGTCACAGAAGTAAATCAGTGGTCTTACGTTCCGAGCCAACTAAATCCGGCAGATTTGCCTTCTCGCGGTTGCTCCCCTCTTCGGTTTATGGAAAACAAATGGTGGTATGGGCCTAGTTGGCCAAAAGAGCATAGAGACAACTGGCCAAAGCTAGAAATAGAGCCAGATGAGACTTTAGTTTTTTCTGAACGTAAGAAAGGAGTAAACGTAAACGTAAATTTAAATATTATAAAGGATCCTAAAGAAATTAAATGGTATGAGAGAGTCTCTAAATTTTCAAAGATGATAAGGGTTTTAAGTTGGGTAAAAAGGTTTAGCAGTAATTGTTTAAAACGTAACGTTAATAAAGAACCCTTTCTATCTGCTTATGAAATTCAGGAATCTAAGAACACACTTCTTTCACTTGTTCAGACGGAGAGTTTCTCAGAGACTGGAGACTCAGTTCATGGTCTTCTGACTGAGAGAGATCAGAGGGGCCTACTAAGGGTAAAGACTAAAATTATAGAACGTGATGATCATTATGCTTTTAGATATCCTATTTTGCTACCGTCCAAACATTACATTGTTCACTGTTTAATAAGAGATTATCACTTGAAAAATTCCCATGCTGGTATTCAGACTCTTATGGTCATATTACGTGAAGAGTTTTGGATCATAGCTGCTAGACGCACTATTAGATCAGTAATAAAGAAGTGCATACCCTGTCAGAGATTTACAGTAAAGCCGCCAACTACTGCACCCATCCAATTGCCATTGGACAGAGTTCGTGATGCCTTTAGTTTTGAAATAACAGGAATCGATTTATGTGGCCCTCTGATTCTCAAAAATAAAGTAAAAGCGTGGGTAGTTCTCTTCACTTGTGCCGTGTACCGATGTGTACACTTAGAACTTGTCACTTCTATAAGCACCGAGTACTTCATTCAAGCTCTTCGACGATTCATTGCACGGAGAGGCCGTCCTTCTATAATATACACGGACAATGGCACTAATTTTGTAGGAACGTCCACAGCACTGAAGAAAATTGATTGGGAAAAGGTAGTTTCTCATGAAACATTGAATCCCATACAGTGGAAATTCATTCCGCCAACAGCTGCATGGTGGGGCGGATGGTGGGAGCGACTAATCCGCACTACCAAAAATCTGCTGGTCAGAGTGCTAGATCAAGCATCAGTAAATTATGAGGAATTGCTCGCGATTATTTGTGACGTCGAAGACGTTATTAATTGTAGACCACTCACCTACGTTTCTAACGATACGGAAGATCTTGTACCATTGACTCCGTCGATGTTTTTACGCGATCTTAGAACATCAGGTGTAGTGGATTTGGACTTCGTCGATAACAACAAACTGCTTGTTCGCCAACATCGATGTCAAGAACTTCGCGAACAATTTAGAATGAGGTTTCGCCAAGAATATCTTGGTCAATTGGCACAAAAACATGGTCAAAAGGACTGTGATATCAAGGAAGGTGACATTGTGCTAATAGGTTCAGAGAACACCAAGCGTATCAATTGGCCAATCGCTCGGGTACAGGAACTGTGTATGGGTCGAGACGGACGTGTAAGAGTTGTCAAAGTTAAGACAAAAAATGGCACATTAGTTCGACCTGTGCGCAAGCTTTATCCTTTAGAAGTGTGCTCCTGTACCAGAGATACAAAATTTAGTTTATGATTTGACTCTCACCAAATCAAAAAGGTGGGAGTGTTGTGAAATGACTCGTTTCTGTATTATTTGTAATAGCATCCAGAAGATGGCAGCACCATAATAACTTTACAACGTATTCTGCCATAATAGATCTTTTGATTAATATTTCTTATTTCTTTATATATTTTGAATAACTTTTTATATTTGTGTAATTTATATTATTAAGGTTCCTTATTTTTTGTTTTCTGTGTAGATTTAATAATAATTCACATTCTGTCAGACCTATTTCATGATATTTTGATATTTCCGTGATTATTTAATATGTGTTACTTTGATTGCTGCTCAGTAGAGGGCGTAACAAGTCCATAAAAATGTATATGGATGTACAGGTATTTTTTGTGTTCTCAGCGGTTTTTTCAGTTAGAATTTTGTTCTGTGAAATTGTAGAAGAAATGTAAAATATGAAAGTAAATAGAAGGGGCGAAGTATGTTGTGTAAGTCCCCTTGGTAATGTAATCCAGCCGTTTTTTCGTGGTTAATAGAAATAGTTTGTGAATGTGACTTCTTGGTGATCATTTATTTTGAGTGTCAATTAATTCTCATTAAAGAACGATGCAGGCTACCTGACGTAAGTACATTTTTCTTGTCTCTGGTTAATTCTTTTATGAGCAGATGAGAGAAGTGTGTGTTAATGAATTATTTAAAGTGAAATTTTCAGTATTAAAATAGAGAGTTGTCCCGTTTTCCCTTAATATTAAAACTGGTAGTTTTATTTAGTTTAAAGAAAATGTTTTCAGGCAGCAGTGGTTTACTTTTGGTTTTGATTTCTAGCTGTTCTTGTAACATTTAGTGGCGCCCGTTAACAGGGACTGGGTTGTTCTATGGCTCTCTATGTATTTTTAAGGTAGCATATTTATTGAAACTTGTGATTAAAATTATTTTAAGTGTGTGATATCTTTTATACAAGATTTTTTGGATATTATTATTTTTGGTATTATTGTAATGGATGCTCTCAAACTTAAAAGAACCGGCGTGCGTTCTTCTTTCACACGTACTGCAAATGTTCTGAAAACAGAACTTGTGAAGGAAGATAGTGATATGAGTTTAGTTAAGGATAAATATACAAAATTACAAAACATACAAGCAGAATTAAATGACCTAGATACTAGAATTTTAGGTTTGCTAACCGAAGATGGGTCAGCTACGGAACAAATTGTTTCCACTGAAATTGAAAATAGGGAAGCATATTCAGACGACTTCATTACTCTGACTCGTCAGTTTAATGAAAAATTTAAAATCCCGGATGGAATTCAGATACACGCGAGGTCAGACGATGGGTTCAGCGTTACGGGTAATAATAAGATGAAGTCTTATAAGCTTTCGAAAATCGAATTAAAGAAATTTGACGGAGAATTAATTAATTGGCTACCGTTCTGGTCCCAGTTTCAAAAAAATCACGAGGACCCAGATTTACATGACAGTGATAAATTTTCTTATTTAGTTCAAAGTATGAAACAGGGGTCACGTGCTAAGGAATTTATTGACAGTTACACGGTTACTTCGGATAATTATAAAAATGCAGTTATAGCGCTGACAGAGCGCTTTGGGAAGCCTGAGTTACTGATTGAGGTTTATGTAAGGGAATTGATTAAATTAATTATTTCTAATGTAAAAACAGATAATAGAAATAAATTACCCCTTGATAAACTTTATGATAAAATTGAAGCTCAGTTAAGGGCTTTAGAATCATTGGGTCTAAAATCGAGTGAAAACACATCTTGGTTGTATCCGATGGTGGAATCGAGTCTTACCGAAGACGTTCTGAAAGCGTGGCAGAGAAGTTCGTTTTTTAATCAACCCGAAGGAACAGATCTTTCTCGCCTTACTAATTTGATGAAATTCTTAAAAGCTGAAGTTGAAGGTGAAGAGAGATTAAAACTGGCGCGCAGCGGTTTTGAAAATAACAATCGTCGAGAAGGATATTATGATAAAGTAAGAAGTGAGGTAAGGGATAAATTCAAAAAACCTAATATTCCTACTGCATCAAACTTCCTTACAATTAAAGAGCGTTCGTGCATTTTTTGTGATAAAAATCATGATAGTAAAAATTGTTACGAAGCCCGTTTATTAACTTTAGAGGAAAAAATCGCTAAAGTTAAAGAAAAAAGGTGTTGTCTAAAGTGTTTGGAACCTAATCATGTCGCCAAATTCTGTAGACAATTTATACGTTGTTATTCTTGTGGTAAACCTCATTTGATATCACTTTGCCCAGAAATGCATAAAAAAGGGGAACCGACAAAAGATAAGGCGGTAACAGAACATATACAAATGACCACTGCCAGACAAACTTGCACCGCAGAAGTAGCATTAATGACTTTGCAGATAAAAGTCGCGGGTGCGAATAAAGTGAAAAATGTCAGAGTACTTCTAGATTGCGGTTCGCAAAAGTCATATATTTTAGAGTCTTTGGCAGTCGAGTTGGGTTTACCAATTATTTCTAAAGAAAGCATAGCTCATACTTTATTCGGGGGTGCTAGAACTGCTCCGAAATTGCATAACAAATATTGAGTAAAATTATGTTCACTAAATCAACCAAAGTATCCAGATTTAGAGTTTGATTTTTTGGACCAAGACGTAATCTGCGGTGACATCCCGCGTTTACCTAGAGGACCAATATTAAGAGAATTGAAACGTAATAAAATTTGGTTATCTGATATGGGTGTAGATTATCCTAAAATTGAGATGCTTATAGGTAGCGATATATATGGGAAAATTCTCACGGGTCTAGTTAAGCAATTAAAAGGAGGATTGACCGCAGTTTGTACAAAGTTGGGTTGGGCTGTTTGCGGTGCATTGGATGATTTTTCGCCTCCTAAAGAGAAAAGGACTACAAATTTGTGTACGAATTTGGCTATCAGAGATTTCAAAATTTCCGATCTTTGGGAGTTAGAAACAATCGGAATATTAGATACGCAACAAAATTTTACTAAGGCTGCGGAAGAAGAAATGGCCCGGGAACAATTCTTAGATTCTCTTACTCGAAACGAAGAGGGTCGTTACTGTGTAGGTTTACCATGGTTGGGAACCAATGTAGAATTACCATCAAATCGTCATGTGGCCGAGAAGAGGCTTTTCAGTGTTTCCCGAAAACTTAAATCTTTAAATAAATTTGATGAATATAATAGGGTTTTTGACGAGTGGATGGCAGAGGGTGTCATTGAAGTAGTACCCGATGCAGAGCTAGAGAGGAAAGGACATTATCTTCCCCATCACCCAGTGTTTAAACCAGATAGTGCCACAACTAAGATAAGACCTGTTTTCGATGCGTCGTGCAAAGTAGGCAGAGCTCCCTCTCTCAATGACTGTTTATTTAAAGGACCAAATTTAATTGAAGAAATTCCTTCGATTTTGTTAAGATTTAGGGAAAAATGCATCGGGGTAACTTCCGATGTTAGACGTGCATTTTTACAAATAGAATTAAGAAAAGAAGACAGAGATTTTTTGAGATTTTTATGGTGGGAGAGGGATAATGTTATAAAAGTGTTCCGCCATACTAGGGTAGTCTTTGGGGTTACCTCCAGCCCATTTTTATTAGGAGCGGTTGTAAGATACCATTTGTCACAAGTGCCACCAGAAAAGATGTTTTTGGCTCAGAAAATAGATAAATCTTTGTACATAGATAATTGCGTAACATCCCTTGATAATCGGCAAGAACTCGAAGAGTTTATAAAATATTCTACTGAGGTTCTTGCCGAAGCGAAGATGGAGTTACGCATGTGGATCTGTAATTCAGTAGGGACAGATATCGGTGCAATGTCACATGTTTTGGATACAGAATCCGTAGAGGATCCGGTATCAGTTTTAGGAATTATGTGGGACAGAAACGAAGATAACCTGCATATTAGTATTAAGAGTTCATCGATTTCTGAAAAATTGTCAAAAAGAGAGGTTTTGTCCCTAACACAGACTATATTTGACCCATTAGGTTTCCTGACGCCTGTTTTGTTGACTGCAAAGTTATTGCTTCAGGAAATTTGGACTATAAAAGTTGATTGGGATACCCCATTACCTGAAGAAATTAAAGCTAAATTTTTAAAGTGGTATAATAATTTGGGAATCCTTACGGATTTAAAATTGCCTCGGCGCATAGGGTTTGGAGATAGAAGCTCCTGGTCACTCCATGTTTTTTGTGACGCAAGTCAACACGCCTATGCAACCGTTATTTTTTTGAGATGTGAACACAACGGGGAAATAGTCGTAAGTTTAGTTATGGCTAAATCGAGAGTCGCACCATTAAAAAAGGTTACAATTCCAAGACTCGAACTTATGGCGTGTGTTTTAGGGGTGCGTCTTTCTAAATATGTTACCGAAGATCTTTCGCTACAGGACTGCCCAAAATATTTTTGGACCGATTCCACCACCGCGATATCGTGGATTAAAAAAAAAGATAGTTGGGGGACTTTCGTGGGCAATCGGGTGAAGGAAATTTGTGCTGTCACAGAAGTAAATCAGTGGTCTTACGTTCCGAGCCAACTAAATCCGGCAGATTTGCCTTCTCGCGGTTGCTCCCCTCTTCGGTTTATGGAAAACAAATGGTGGTATGGGCCTAGTTGGCCAAAAGAGCATAGAGACAACTGGCCAAAGCTAGAAATAGAGCCAGATGAGACTTTAGTTTTTTCTGAACGTAAGAAAGGAGTAAACGTAAACGTAAATTTAAATATTATAAAGCATCCTAAAGAAATTAAATGGTATGAGAGAGTCTCTAAATTTTCAAAGATGATAAGGGTTTTAAGTTGGGTAAAAAGGTTTAGCAGTAATTGTTTAAAACGTAACGTTAATAAAGAACCCTTTCTATCTGCTTATGAAATTCAGGAATCTAAGAGCACACTTCTTTCACTTGTTCAGACGGAGGGTTTCTCAGATACTGGAGACTCAGTTCATGGTCTTCTGACTGAGAGAGATCAGAGGGGCCTACTAAGGGTAAAGACTAAAATTATAGAACGTGATGATCATTATGCTTTTAGATATCCTATTTTGCTACCGTCCAAACATTACATTGTTCACTGTTTAATAAGAGATTATCACTTGAAAAATTCCCATGCTGGTATTCAGACTCTTATGGTCATATTACGTGAAGAGTTTTGGATTATAGCTGCTAGACGCACTATTAGATCAGTAATAAAGAAGTGCATACCCTGTCAGAGATTTACAGTAAAGCCGCCAACTACTGCACCCATCCAATTGCCATTGGACAGAGTTCGTGATGCCTTTAGTTTTGAAATAACAGGAATCGATTTATGTGGCCCTCTGATTCTCAAAAATAAAGTAAAAGCGTGGGTAGTTCTCTTCACTTGTGCCGTGTACCGATGTGTACACTTAGAACTTGTCACTTCTATAAGCACCGAGTACCTCATTCAAGCTCTTCGACGATTCATTGCACGGAGAGGCCGTCCTTCTATAATATACACGGACAATGGCACTAATTTTGTAGGAACGTCCACAGCACTGAAGAAAATTGATTGGGAAAAGGTAGTTTCTCATGAAACATTGAATCCCATACAGTGGAAATTCATTCCGCCAACAGCTGCATGGTGGGGCGGATGGTGGGAGCGACTAATCCGCACTACCAAAAATCTGCTGGTCAGAGTGCTAGGTCAAGCATCAGTAAATTATGAGGAATTGCTCGCGATTATTTGTGACGTCGCAGACGTTATTAATTGTAGACCACTCACCTACGTTTCTAACGATACGGAAGATCTTGTACCATTGACTCCGTCGATGTTTTTACGCGATCTTAGAACATCAGGTGTAGTGGATTTGGACTTCGTCGATAACAACAAACTGCTTGTTCGCCAACATCGATGTCAAGAACTTCGCGAACAATTTAGAATGAGGTTTCGCCAAGAATATCTGAGTCAATTGGCACAAAAATATGGTCAAAAGGACTGTGATATCAAGGAAGGTGACATTGTGCTAATAGGTTCAGAGAACACCAAGCGTATCAATTGGCCAATCGCTCGGGTACAGGAACTGTGTATGGGTCGAGACGGACGTGTAAGAGTTGTCAAAGTTAAGACAAAAAATGGCACATTAGTTCGACCTGTGCGCAAGCTTTATCCTTTAGAAGTGTGCTCCTGTACCAGAGATACAAAATTTAGTTTATGATTTGACTCTCACCAAATCAAAAAGGTGGGAGTGTTGTGAAATGACTCGTTTCTGTGTTATTTGTAATAGCATCCAGAAGATGGCAGCACCATAATAACTTTACAACGTATTCTGCCATAATAGATCTTTTGATTAATATTTCTTATTTCTTTATATATTTTGAATAACTTTTTATATTTGTGTAATTTATATTATTAAGGTTCCTTATTTTTTGTTTTCTGTGTAGATTTAATAATAATTCACATTCTGTCAGACCTATTTCATGATATTTTGATATTTCCGTGATTATTTAATATGTGTTACTTTGATTGCTGCTCAGTAGAGGGCGTAACAAGTCCATAAAAATGTATATGGATGTACAGGTATTTTTTGTGTTCTCAGCGGTTTTTTCAGTTAGAATTTTGTTCTGTGAAATTGTAGAAGAAATGTAAAATATGAAAGTAAATAGAAGGGGCGAAGTATGTTGTGTAAGTCCCCTTGGTAATGTAATCCAGCCGTTTTTTCGTGGTTAATAGAAATAGTTTGTGAATGTGACTTCTTGCTGATCATTTATTTTGAGTGTCAATTAATTCTCATTAAAGAACGATGCAGGCTACCTCACGTAAGTACATTTTTCTTGTCTCTGGTTAATTCTTTTATGAGCAGATGAGAGAAGTGTGTGTTAATGAATTATTTAAAGTGAAATTTTCAGTATTAAAATAGAGAGTTGTCCCGTTTTCCCTTAATATTAAAACTGGTAGTTTTATTTAGTTTAAAGAAAATGTTTTCAGGCAGCAGTGGTTTACTTTTGGTTTTGATTTCTAGCTGTTCTTGTAACATTAGGTGTTCGTATTAAATATTGCACAATTTGGTAGAATTTCACTAAAATAAAAAGACATCGTAGGCTCAACTTTATAACATAAATTGAAAGAAGACATTATTTGAAGTCGAATATCGTTTTTAGGACAATATGATTTTTAAAATGTATGATGTGTTATATTTTTACAAGTCTGCTGTACCTGTTTTACTAAGAGAATATTTTACAAATTCAAATGAACTTAATATTAAGAGTTCCTAAATTTAAATTTTCATAGATTCTAAACTACAAGAACGAATGACTTCCTGTTTGGTATCCTAAGCTACAATTTGCCGAGAAAGCCAAATGTGATATGGAATTTAGGTGTTCGTATTGAATATTGCAGAGTTTGGTACAATCTCACTAAAAAAACGATATCGTAGGCTTAACTTTATAACATAAATTGAAAGAAGACATTATTTTGAAGTCGAATATCGTTTTAAGGACAATATGGTTTTTAAAATGCATGGTGTGTTATATTTGTTACATGTCTACGGTACCTGTTTTACTAAGAGAATATTTTAAAATTTCAAAAAGCAAAGAAACAAACAAGATTGCACAAGAAAAGTTGGTGGAGTTATTGCTTTCGATACAAAGATTCTCAATTCTTAATGATATCGATGTGCTGAATATAAATATGACCATTAAAAAGCTCAATGGGATACTTTTTTTTTAAATACACGGCTACATGTACACCTTAATAGTTGTATCACTATATATAATGTATGTGTTATATTAGACTTCTTTGTAAATAAATACAATCTGTAACAATAAATGTAAATTCAGTTATTAAAGAAATAAAGCATTACACTAAATAATAAATACAATTAATACAACTGATTAAAATTGATATAATTGAAATTAAAAAATGTAATACTTTTTTTTAATTTCTATTATATTTAGATTTGGGATATGTACATTCCACAAAAAAAAAGTAACATTATATTCTCAATCTATACAATTTCAAAATAGTATACGATAAATACAAAAATAGTCTTTCGATTCGGAATTGAATATTCTTACAATTTATACTATAGATAAAGGCTCAGGAGGCAGTGTCCCTGTTGCATTTAAAAAACTTTGAAAATTTCAATACGAACAAATAACGTTGACAAAATATTTGGATTTTCCGGTATATGTTATCTTCGAATACCAAAAAGGCTTCGTAAAGAAGAATATTAATTATAAATATATAAACATTTGAACTCCTAATGCTAACTTAAATTTAAAGAGTAGCAAAACAAAGTGAAATACAGCTGCAGCAATGAACGCAGGTCATTTAAAATATACAAGAAAAAAATAAGAAGTAAATAAAAAAATTAATTCATAAAACATTGGGTTGTTTTATACAAATAGTCTAGCACGAACAGAGAAAAAAATATTCACTACAGCTATCCCGATCCCGAGTAGTATATCTGTAACGTTCAATAATGAATTAAAGGTATTTAACGTAACTGTACCCATAACTCATAATAGATCAAACTTTCAATTTATTAGATTCGACAATTAAAATATAAATCATATGGAAACTACAAGAGTTTAAATTCTATTTTTTTATAAATTATCACAATCGTTCTAGAGGATCTTGTTTGCCATCTGCTACAGCTATAGATTATTTTCAGAAGTTTATTTTAAATAGAGATAGCAAATATTATTTTTTATAAAACTTTTTCATTCCACTCATTAATAAACCTTCGCTGAAAAATATTCAATCAAACACGTCCTTTATAGAGATGAAGTTCAGTATATTTCTTTATATATCTCTCTAAACGTTATACATATTCTTCAATCATTGACGATTGGCTCTAATAAATGTTCAACCACAGTAAATTTCCCTATTTCGCGCTTAAAATTTAAAAACATTCTATTCATGTGAATCAATTGAATGGTCATAGGGAAACGTTTCATTTTCTGCTTGTGATGGATTGATAAAATTAAATCTATTGAAGGCTTTGTTAATTTATTTTATTATTATTAACAATGCTAATAACATACATTTACAATCAAATATATTTATTTAATTAGGAGGTTTTTGATTGAATTGTTTTTTAAAGTTCTGAAGATATATGGTTTAAGTACAACTATTTTATACATAAATGAAGTCAGATATTTAAACATCTGCTCAACTCAAACCCTCATATAAATAAATATATATAAATCAATTTATAATGAGAGGAAGTAGAAATTATTAACGATGAAAAAATTACATGTAATGGCATGTTAAACTCGAAGGTATACACTAGATGTTGACACCCCTTCATAGAAAAGACGATGATCAAATATATAAACTTACTGAACATAAACAGCACACGAGGGAAAACTATTTTAATAAAATGTCTTTTAACTATGTGTACTTACAAAAACATTTTATTTTTATTTTGCGTAACAGTTTTTATTTATCAAATACTTTTTGAAAAAGATGACAGTGATGAAAATTATTTGCAATGATTTTATAACTAAATTGTAGTAACTATTTTCTATGGCTTGCTATAAATATTAAAGTATTCAAAAATTTAATTATTAAGATAACGTCAACTATGAAATATTGCATTTTATTTCTTTTATGAATAGAAATTATGCATATAGGAAAAGAAATAAAGAAAAATGGTGTAATATAAGAATGAAAATAGTATGTATATATATATATATATATATATATATATATATATATATGTGTGTGTGTGTGTGTGTGTGTGTGTGAATCCATCATCTAGATTCAAAGTACAAAATACTTCATAATGTATTTCTTTATTTCTTTGTTCAACTTAAAATGATTTTTTCTAATCAATATTTCTCCCAAAATGTAATTTTCGAAAATGTACGATTAAGCGATTCAATGATTTTCCATTGATACTTTTAAAAGAAATCACCTTTAATTTTTGGATTCCTTTCTTTTAGGAGATAAAAAAATTAAGTTCTCTTTGAAACATACTCATCAAACGTTTGCTTCCAACGTAAAATTCGTTTAATAAATATGAGTTAATTAAACTACATATATAAATAAACCTCGACGTTTCGGTTAATCTTTATAACCATCATCAGGAGAAAAACTTCATAAATATGAACAGCAAAAAAATTAAAATTTGTTACATGATTGAATCCAATTTTCTAACTGACACGACGCTAAAAATAACGGAATTACAACAATATATTTAAAATAAGCCATGTGGTGCCCTCTATGAATCAGCTATGTAACTGGAAACTCGTGTTCAACTAAATTAAAGTTCCTTTAAAATGCATTTCCGTATAGCTGGAACAAAAAATGATGAGATATTGTTATAAATTTCATGTTTTCTTAATGAAATTTCAATAGATTCACGGATGTAGGCTTTAAAGGGATTGTTTAGTCTGGAAAAAACTTTAACGTTGTTAAAATCAATAAACCTTATCTGTCCATTAGCAAAAGTACTTGATAAGGCAGTGGAAAGTTTATTGTATTTCAAATCACACTTGTGTTCTTTAAATCTTTCTACGATGCGACGAACTCCTATTCTTGAAACTCCTATTAAAATTTCTCGTATATATTCACAGCACAAAACACGAGCTATAATCATATATGTTGGATTTAAATTATAATTTTATTTCATTGAGTAACTATATAAAACTTATTTTTTATTACTTATCATATGCCACTGAATAGTTTACAATTCAGTGAAGTAAAATAAAGAAAAAAGTGCTATATTAAAAACAAAACAATTGTATTCGTAAAAAACTTTTTTATTAAAGCGAATGATAACCAGTTTTGAAATAAATACGTAGAATGTGTTAAAATAAACTTGCACTTTTAATGATAAATTTTGTACTTTAAAAGGCATGGATTTCATTTCTTTAACTTTAAAATAATACAAATGTAAATTATTATTTTCTTTTTGAAGAATACTCATTTTTTAAAATTAAGTAATAAAAGAAAAAGATGAATTATAAGCATTGGGAATATTTATTACAAAATCTTAAAATAATTGACAGTGCATTTCTATAACATATCATTCATTGTCTGTAACTCATATGAGTAATTACCTCATTAAATGTTACCGTGCGAGTGTGTATATAACATACGTAGGGTTCGCAGCGTTCCTAAATTATTTTTTAACTTTTCAACCACATTTTGGAAACGATAATTTTCATAGTAGATTTCATTAAAATCTGCAGAAAAAATATACAACACAAATTACAGTTTCAAATTATTGGTAGCAAAGGTAGATAATTTCAGGAACACTGAATACCAAACACACTATTCTAAGCTGCAAAATTAACATATTTTTTTATAAATTAACGCAAATATTTATATAGTATAATTCCAAATATTTATCTTATGTGTCTGCTGTATTGCTATCAACCATGCATTTTATCTTTCCAAAACCAAAAACTGTAACTGAAAATATTTCTGAAATATAAAAAAGTTCATAAATACATGCAGTCCTTTTTTTTTTTTTTTTTTTTTTTTACGAAAGTGTGTGAATGTCATAATTTGCAACCAACTGATAAAAAATGTTTTGAATAAATATAGCTATTTTTAATCCTGAAAACACACTCTTTTTAGAAAAAGGAAAATATATTTTAATGTAGTATAACTTTATATATCTCCGTATGGTGCATATAAAGAACAATTATAGATATTTTTTACAAAAGAATTAAAAACAAATATTTCTTCTTAAAACAAAATATATATTTAAAATAATTATGTTTAATGCATTTTTTATAACTTTAATATATTTCATATAATATATATATATTTTATCTTTAAAGACTGATTACCAAATCTACTGTCGCTATTTGCATTCTTAAAGGCAAAATTTAGCAGTATTATTTTAAATAAAAACTTTCGTTTAACCCTTAAAACTGCTGACTAGTATTTGTCTCCTAACTACTGTAAGTGATCTGCGAAACCGCTCGATCGAAAGATAAATAAAAGGCTCGATATAGAATATTCTTTCTGTACTAAACTTTTTGTACAGGACGGTTATAATTAAAATTCACTTATTCAAAAATCTCTATAGATGCTACTAGAGCTCCAAAGAAAATAAAATTCTACTAGTATTTACAATTATAACGAAAATTACAAGTTAATTTGTTAAAAATGAAACAATAAACAGCGGTCTGTGAGACGACTAACAACAGTTAGGGACAACAATTGTATAATGAACAGATGAAAGCATATTCAACTAGGTAAATTACATTCAATGGGTGGAGTATCATAGTTGAGAATTTTCTAACTGAGCGAAAACATACCGGGACCAGGAATCGAACCGGGGTACTTTGGTTTGCCGTACCAACGCTCTCCCTACTGAATTATCCCGACTATATCCTGGTTCGATGACCTAATGAGTGTCCATACTATTTCAGATTCATCATGTAAAATGCTATAGTTATAACTCTCATGAATGAAATCAGCGCTGCAGTTCTCAGCCTTGTCCAACAAATAAGAGTGAAATATGCCAGCCAGGACATCGTCGGGATAGCTCAGTAGGGAGAGCGTTGGTACGGTAAAACAAAGTACCCAGGTTTGATTCCTGGTCCCGGCATATTTTCGCTCTGTTGGAAAAATCTCAACTATGATACTCCACCCATTGAAAACAATTGTATCTTCCAATTTTTTATTAAAATATATTTTGGGCATTTTTAGCTGCAAAAAATGAGGAACACGACGATTTCTGTAATACAGTGAAATTTTATTTTTCTAAAGATTATAACCTTCATCTCTGTGTTACTACCTATCATAAACGACAAAGGGATTTAGTAACTATCAGTAGTAAAAAAAAAATGTAAAAATCGAGGATGGCCAAAGATCAATCTTAGTGGGAGATAATGTGTACATTAAGAAGTGAATTTAATTTATTTTTCAATTAACTAAATGAGTTTACTTTATTACACAATTTTATATTTAATGTTATTTTTACACGTTTAAAATATATATATATAGATAGAGCACAGATATTCCAATTAGGTTAATATGTAACAATAATTCCAATGCCTTAAAGAAATACGATACATAGTAACGCAAATGTGTGTTTTATTTTACCTTTTAACTATTATTTGCACAAGACATTGTTAATAAATACATTACTAAAAGCATAAATTTAATAAATTACCATACTTTAAAATATTTATTTTACGCCACTGCTTCTTTTTAAAATGAAATACAAATTTATATTCACCTCGAAGGATTTTAACAACGAAAAACGTGTTACTTCATTTGCAGCTTTCAAAAAACTCTTAGATTCAAAAGCAAATATTTAAGAGCTTATACCAGATACATGTACAGAATAAACGTATTTAATATTTAATAGTAAAATCAATATATTCAAAAACGCGCACTGATATAGAAATAACGTTTATTCTATGAATTTTAAATTATGAAAATTCGGTAAAGTGCAATTTTTACACGTAATAGATAGGTACTTTAGCATTATAAATATTAATTATTCAATAGAAAAACGAATAATGTGTTTGATAAATTTATACATAGTTATAATTTGATTATAAAATAACACGATTTTTTCTACATTAGATTCTAAATGATGATGCTAAAAAGAAATGACGTATAGAATAAATAATACCATACTTAAAAAAAATCGATATATAATCCTAAATCAATTTTGTTATATTTAGATTTTATCCTATATATAATTCTTTAATTCTATTATTGAATTTAGAAGCGGAAATAAATTTAATAATGAAATAAATTTAATAGAGTGTAGAAGTTCAATTTTTATAATATATATACATATATGTATTAATATTTTTCTTCATATTTTTATTTCAAAGTACACAAAAATTTCGTTATAAGTTTAATGTTGCAAATAATTTCGTTATTATCTTTTTTATAGTTGATAAATTATAGAGTCTTATGATCCAAAGAACTTTACTGGGTAACCCTCCCTATGTGTGAATAAGTAAATGTACAATGTTTGTTTATACCTTTATGTTATTTTTCTCAATGGTTTTAAACTAATCCATTTCTGAAATTTACATTTCTTGATTTTTCCTTTTTACGTACATGATTGGTCATGTAAATTATAACATTTAAAGGTGACAATTTTTGTAGTTTTCTAGAAACAAAATAAAAAATATTTTTCCCGGAATTTAAAGAAAATAAAATATAAAAAAGACCTAGCTTAGCTATTTTTTATTTGCTAATTACCTTATAATGCACATCTTTTGAAATATACGTTTAAATGTTCACTCTTCTAAATTATATACCCAATTAAAGTTAAAATGCCTATTAAATATATATCTTTATATATGCGAATTTTTTGTCTAATAAATAAAATGAATTTAATGGCCTCACACTCACAACGGTAAAAGCATATATATATATCTATATATATTTCTCCTGTATTTGAAAACAAGAATTTATCGGTTTTACCTCATGCACTGGAGCAACAGATCACTCTAATGGGTTTTATGTATGTCTGGAAAAAGCTGCTGTCATTTTCAGCCCCTATTGCCGTGTACATGCTAATATTAACGATCAACATGGGATCATGATCAGATACCAGTTTTCTACTTTCAGATAAAATATGTGGATTTCCACTTATAGTTATTATTTATCAAAACGTTGTCTCATAAATCAAAGTTGTCATTTGTGTTTGATAAAATTTTCAAGTAAATTAATTCCTCGTTTGGGAATAAATGAAATTATTTAACACACTTGTATGTTTTGAAGTAATATGTCTCTTATCTTTAAACGATATTTGCGGTAATCGAAGAAAGATGAACTGACATTGTAATTATAAATATATGTGTATGTGTATAGATTCAAATAAAAAGTCAAACATATATTTTCGATTTTTCTGTATGTACAATAGAGGTATTACATATATTTTACAAGCTTTTTTATTTAAGTTATCATATATCTTACAGAAAAAAAAAAACTTCCCTGATATTTCAAGTTTTAGAGTAATTACACAAACATTGTAAATAGTTAGTGTTAAAAAATAAAACTTTTTTTTTCATTAAAACAAACCTAAAAATTAGTTCTTCTGTATTTGAATACAAGAATTGATTGGTTTTATCTCATGTACAAGGGCAATCAGAACACTCTAATGAGGATTCAATTTCACTGGAAAAATTGTCATTTTCAATCTCTGTTGCGGTATACATGCAAATATTAACGATCAACATGATCTAGTTATCTTTCTTCATATAAAATATTCGATTTAGTTAAAATACGTTTAGTTATTATTTGTGAAAATATTGTCTCATAAATCAAAGTTGTCTTTTTTATTTGATAAACTTTTCACAAAAATGAAATTTCCGATTAAAAAAAAGTAATTTACATACATGTATCTCTTGGAAATAATATATTTTAGCTATCCGAACAATTTCCTCAGAACATCGAATTAAAATTGTCGGTAATCTCATTTCTAACGTCAGATACCGAGATATAAAATTCAAAAAGTATTTTCAACTATGGAGTAATCCAATACAAGACAAACACAGTAAAAAAATGCAATAATCTTTTCTGATAGCGAATAAATTTTTGGTGCAATATACTTTATTACTAACGTTTCTCGAAATGTTTTTAATATCTTTAGAAAACTTTTTAATTAGATGTAATGAGAAATCGCAAAGACCAATCAGATTCTTAAAAATAAAGAAACGACTTTTGAAAATTTTATGGGTGGGGGTGGGAATAACTTTATAATTACAGAAATATTTTTGGGAAACTTGGGAAATCTAAACCAAAGATATTCCTAATTAAAAACAACATAAATGTCCAAAAAAACATATACATACCATTTCATCAATTGTTTTACTGAGGTGTTTTACTTTATATACAAAACTGTATTTTACATAGACAACGTTTTGTATATGAAGTCAGTAAAATCTTTTATAAAATGGTATGTTTTTTTTTTTATGTTGTTTGTAGTTAGTATTTATAGTACAAGGTGAATATAGATTCAAAGAGTATGTTTTATTATAACTCAACTTTTTAATTACTAAGATATTCCATTTTATTAGATTATTTCTCTAATAAAACCAAGATAACTGCGTAATAGTATTCAGACTCACATATGGACATGCCAAACATATATTTATTAACAAACGTAATACAGTAATTACACTTTAATGTGCTTATAAAGTTAAAATAACCGCCTTCAGTTATGTATCCAAGAAGGTGCAATTCATCATAATTAGCCCATGTTTCTACTCCGAGATATTTAAAGTGACACTTTAACCAAATATCATTTGACACATAGGTCAATTAAACTGCACGACTATTGATCAAAATGTGAAAAATGGCCAAAACGGAAGATTATTTAATTAAATTTGTTTGTTAGTTTAGTACTGTTGATATATATATTAAATAAATGGATTTTTTTAATAGATAGTGTGATAGGCATATTTGTATCTAATTAGCAATCAATAGTTTGGCATTTTCTCGATCACTGCAAAAAAAAAGAACATCTAAGAGAAAAAAATCTACGGTTTTTAAAATCAGCATATGATTTTAATGTGTTCAACTGTCTTAGATTAGTACCTTATGATTAAAAGAATGTTACGTTTATTATACCTAATATTTATTTTTAATAGGAAAAATGCAATGAATTACACATTTTTGTTTGCTACTTAAGATATTTAAGCAATAATTCAATAGAAATTTGTTACTCAATTTCTAGAAAAATATTTTAAAATATGAATAAAATATAATGTAAATATATCACAGGTATAAATATAATGTAAATTTATCACAGCTAAAAAGAAACATATTTTATAAATTATAGTTGTCCCGTTATACATTAAAAAAATACAAAAAAAAAAGAAAAGAAAAGAAAAGAAATACAAAGATAGTATTGCAATAACATCGACATTGTCTTACTTAAACCTTTTTTAAGAACTTTAATTTATAATTGCAACAAAATAATGATAAAACTATGTACACCAAAAATCTTTATCACACATATGTATATTTTAATTTAGAAAGGTAATTTTATGAAAGATATTTTTCCACGCAAATAATTATTTATATTTATAAACTAAATTTAACACAATTGATTAGTATGAATTATAAACTAGACGATTGTTAAGCTATTTTATTAATTATATGTTTGTGTATGATAGGTATAATAAATGTGAAAAAAAAACGATACACTGTCCAAATTAGCAGACCATTTATGATAAAATCACTCCAAACATTAAACTAACAATGTCTTCTTTCAAATTATAAATGCTATTTTTAATAGGAGGTCATCTTTAATATAAAATGACACCAACTTCAATTTTTCAAATGTTAACACATACTTTTGACAGTTTATTTGTGTTACTTGTATAAATGTAGTCAAAAACAGTTATATTTTATGTATTTTTATGTATTTTTATGTATTTTGATAAGTGAAAATTTAGGATGCAAATGTTAAATTCGTGTGGGAAACTATAAATTATATCTTCTCTAAAAATTATCCGATTAATAATAGTCGTTTTAGTGAGATACACTTAAGACACCCATATATGGTCCTTGCATGTTTCTTCACTCAAAGGCATAAATTAATAAAGAACATTATTAATAAATACATATTCAAAAATATTATAAATTATGATCTAATACATAATTTTTTATATACACAGAATGGATATCGTCAAAAATATGGATGTGCAAGTTTACTGTAAAATTATTATTTTTAATCAAGCAAAGTCTTCCTTTTAGAACATCTAAAGGGACTGTTTTGTGCATCCGCTCAATCTCACATAAGGAAATTACAAACATCCACCAGAAACTGTGTGTGAAATATTCTTTATAATAATTTTTGGAGATGATATATTTTATACATAGATTGCATCTAGAACTGCACTGGCAGAATTCTGGAAGTTTTTCATTTAACATCTTAATTTGTGTTTTCTTTTATTGATTTATTCCATACATATATTTTTTTATATAATTTTTATGTATCTATGAATAATTAACAAATATATTTAAACTATACCTTTATCTTGGATGTCTTGACCTAAGAAAGACAAGTATGATTTTAAAAAGGGGTGTTAGCATATATATTAAAAAAACAAAGCAGGTGTAAGTTTTAACATGTAGACGACCATTATTTCAAATCTGCATTGATATTCCGAAAATAGACATTATTCGAGTTTAAATACACCTTTGTTCTATTTTTAACGGCGAATAAAGGAGAGTGAAACTTTTTTCTTCCCTTGTCACAGACTGAACATTGGAACAAAACAAATATCCTCAACATTCGGTTTGCATCCTTCTTTTTAATGTTTTTCTTTCTTTATAAACATTTCATTTATGGGTATTTACATTTACGTAATAATTTTGAATACATTTATTGAAAAATATGAAATTTGTTCTTAAATCCAAACTGTCTACTTTCTGACAAAATTTAAATTCATTTTTGTTCACAACGCATGAAATTGGCAGATACTCTTATTCAGAAATTTCATAATCGAATTAATCAATTATTTTTTCGTAAAAGCATAAGATGATTTACTAAATGCTGTAAAAGTTGGAGTTCTGAACAGAACTTTCGGAGGGAAATACGCGAGAAGTAAAAAAAGACGACATCAGAAGGCAATAACCGCCTGTAACTCAAGATTTAATGCATTTATCGAATAATGACAAACCTTTTCGATTACAAATCCCTTTAATCACCATGCCATGTCATGCTTTTGCGTTTAAAATGATTCAGAAAAATTTCCGTTGCTAAGCTTGTAAATATATATATATCTTACTTATAATAAAATCCAAAGGCGAGAAAGTGTCTATAACCAATCCGGGCTGGACCACTCTGGTCTGCGAGTCGACAGTAGTTAAACCCCATGTTAGGCTTACTGAAAAACATATGCTAACACATGACCACTAAATGATAATTTCTTCTACTTGATATAATTTCTGTTCAGCATATTTTCGTATAAAACATGTATATCATATCCAGTTATAATATTTTAAGTTTTAAATTAAAAATAACAGATTAAACATCCGATTACCTGATGTGAACAAACGAATAATGTTGCCATTCAAAAACACCCATCCCATATCTAGAAAAAAAAATGAATGACTCTTTGAACGTTTCATTAAAATATCCGATTATGTTTTTAAAATATTTGTAAAAGCATATTAAAGTCTTTAAATAATTTAAAGGATTTCTTTAATTTATTTCTGTAAGCATTTTTTTACCTGACGTCACTGTTGGTCAAATTGCTGCTGGTTAGAGCTCCTATAATACAGGCTGACGCATCCTCGCAGATATGTGTCTCAAAGTCGAAACACCAAGCTAATTTTCCGCCATTTAACATCCAGCCTCTTTCAGAAGGTGGAGGAACGAGGCCTTAGGCAACCCCAGCTCCGGCAGCGGTAGATTGAGATGCTGAACTGATACCCGAATAATGCGAAACAAAATGGATATGCGTCAGCTCCTATTATAGGAGCCTTACTGCTGGTTAGCAAGAAACACCTGTCCGTTCTTTATGGCTCCTACTCTACACATGAGTACGGGCGATTTGATTGGTCTACATTTAACGCGTCTATCATATGATTGGTCTACATTTAACGCGTCTATCATATGATTGGTCTACGTCGCCATAACGAATCCTGCAATGATTGCTACGACAAAAATGCAGTGGTAGATTGGTTAACGGAAGGCTTTGTTTGTAAGCACGCCCTTTCCTTATAGCGATGATAGATAGCTTTCATAGAGAGACTTTGCGATGATCCTTCAGTATTTTACATTTCGGCGCAGTTCTGGCGCCATTTATTGGCGATAAATATAAACGAAGGAAGTTTTTGTTGAAAAATATATTTTATATAAAATATTAATAAAGTTGTAAAATAATATAAAATGTATATAAGTATATTTTAACACCATCTATGGACAATTAATATAAACAAAGATCTTTCTGTTAGAAAAAATATTATACAACATAATAATAAAGTTGTAAAATAATATAAAATGCATATAAGCATATTTTTAAACTAAGAAAAATTCAGGGTGTATTGATTTATTTCAAGATCAACTTTTAATAGTTTCAGCTTAATATCATGTCTTTCTTAAAAATCTAACTTGGTTAAATCAAATTTTAATCTCCTAGTTTATATCCAATTAAATTCTGAAATTTTGCTTGCATTGTAAAATGAATATTTCTTTTGAAACACAGTTAAAATATAAGGAATATATTGTACCGCATATCACATATATTAATTATATCAATGCAGATCCAAATTTTGATTTTTAACATAGTAACGTTTAAACCTAACTTTATAGTGAAAAAAAATGTAATTTAAAAAGAGAATGTGAAAAGATATTTTCCAATCATACTAATGTATTTAATAATTTCAATTTACTTAAGAAATAAAATTAAATGATTTTTAATGATCAAAATTTATTTTTGTTTTTTCAGGCATATTTTTAAAATAAGACAAAACAGGTTTTAATTTGATGAATACTTTTAAAAGTTAAAGTTATATTATCTACTGTGAATTAAGAAGCTAATATCCATAAAAATGCAATTTTCTGTTTCTTTTTATGTTTTGCTGCTACGTAATTGTTTCTTCATGACTGGAAAACTTTGTTCTTCAAGAAATATTAAAATTCAACTCTATTCTACTATTAACTTAGACAATTTAAAACGAACAAAATTTTAATGTTTTGTACAATCGTTAAACCATTTCAGAATTTGCATTTATTTTTTCTTATGTAACCAAACAATGATCTGTGAGTCAAGCTCTTTAGAAACTCATTATATATTTTTTTTTTTTCAAAAACTTTCGCACATGGATTATTTTTTTAATATTTTTGAATGTTTTGTCCAATCATTGAACCATTTCAGAAATTGAATATTGAGAAAAAAAACTCATCATTTGTATTTGTAGAAATCATTTGCCTTTCTTAAAATGTACTTTTATACAATACAAACCTTTCAGTAACAAAATCTCCATGCTGTTTGTTTGTGTGAAGTCTTATGAAAATGAAACGCAGATCAACATTCCGTCATTTTTGACGGGCTTTATATACTGGTATATATATACATATATATATATATATATATATATATATATAATCTCTCTCTCTATATATATATATATATATATATTAGGGTGGTCACAAGTTACATGGGGGATTTTTTTTTCATCTTATCTTTCGGGGGACCCTCCTAAAATTTGCCAATTACTTAAAAAATGATATTGTAAAGTTTCAGCTCAATTGAATAATATTTACCCGTGCCTCATCGAGGTTGAATTATTGAAAAATTGTAATTTTTGGTGAAAAATTGCAGTTTTTTCTTCATTAAGTTAAAACTATTTGTCCTAAAACACTGATTCTTGTCTTATTTGATAAAAAGTGTTGTTGCCTTGAACTTTTACTCTCAAAAAACTTATATTTAATGACATTTAGCATTTTTTAGGTCAAGTCGTGAACTATATCCTCAAATCTGCATTTTTGAAAAATAAATGGAAAATGACAGCAAAATAATTCTAATTAATTCTGACCACTTTTTTGTGTTTTTTATATTAAAAGACAAAATAAAATTGTAACTTTAAAATTTTTTTACGAATTATAGTTAATTATTAGGTATCTAGTTTTGCGCTTCGAAAGAAGAAGCTCCTGAACTAGTATTGCAGTTAAAGTGCATTTAACACGAACCTCTGAAACTCTATTTTTAATAAAAGGTAATTTTTGTTTCTTTCTATCTTTAAGAAGTCTTTTTTTATCATCGACGAAACCTTCCGACAACCAGCAGTCGTCAAATGCAACCCTCCTTTTTACTACACTGTAAAAAATGGCCAATGTTTCTTATTTTATGAAAATATGCTATAACCACGAACCAAAATATAATATAATCTTCTGAGTTATGCGAAATTTCAAATAGCATGTTACATTGTCTTTTGAATCCCCAGAAACGAATACATTTTCAAAATTTAAAGAATAATTTATAAAAACAAATTATTTTTAGCTGCCCGAATTTTTCAGAAACGTTTCCGAAGGGTTTTTTTAGTGCACTAATGAGTGTCCTCAGCCTGGAATACCTGTTTTTCGAATGGTATCAATTCTGAAGTAAACATTTTCATGCTCAAAAAAAAAAAAAATGTTTAACAGACATTGCATTCAAAATTAACAGCGTTAACAATAACATTAAAATTAGGATTATTTCTTTACTCTGTCATGCGAAAATTAACTTATGCGGCTGAAAATGTGTACTTGAGAGTGGATAACATTCGAAAAACAGTTATTCCAGCCTGAGGACTCTAATTAATACTTTATAAAAACCCTTCGGAAACGTTTCTGAAAAATTTGGGCAGCGAAAAATACTTTGTTTTTGTAAATTATTCTTTAAATTTTGAAAATGTATTTGTTTCTGGGGATTCAAAAGACAATGTAACATGCTACTTAAAATTTCGGATAACTCAGAAGATTATATTATATTTTCGTTCGTGGTTATAGCATATTTTCATAAAATAAGAAACATTGGCCATTTTTTACAGTGTATGATTGGAAGAAAAGGAAGTACTCACAAACAACCGAAGAGATTATTACGGAAAAAATGTCTTTACTGTTATAGATAGGTGTAGCATATCTGATAGAGACGCAGTTAAAATAATTTCAACTACGGCAGAAGCATTAGGTCATAATCCAATTACTTTAATTTTAAGTAGAAGTGTAATAAGACTCCGAAAACAAAGAACTGAGCTCATAGAAAACAGATTTAAAAATTCCGATTTAGAGGGAGCTATTGTTCTCTGGGATGGAAAAATACTTACATATATTTTGAATAAAGAAAATGTAGAGAGGGTAGCGGTATTAATTAGCTGTGGGGATGAAGAAAAGTTGATAGTAGAAAAGTTGATAGAAAAGTTGGTGTTCCTCAGCTTGAAAATAGTATGGGAATAACCTAGGCAAAATCTGTATTTTCAGCAATTGAAGAATGGGGGGGGGGGAGTTGGTAAAATCCAGGCAATGTGTTTTGATACCACTGCAGTAAACACAAGTCGCCTAAATGCTGCAATGATTAGAACAAAATTTTCTCTATTTACCATGTCGCCACCATATTCTAGAAATTATTCTCAGAGCAATTTTTTATTGTAAAGTGGGCACAACCACTGTCAGCACACCCATATATTTAAAAAAAAAATCAGACTGGGTGGTCTAAGCTGCACAAGACTAAATACAAAACTGCTATTACAGATGAAAATATCAGATATAAAATACTTAATTCAGACGGAATTTCAAGTTTTATTATCGAACATTTAAAACAATGACACCCCAAGGATGACTATAAAGAATTTATCCAACTTTTTTTAAATTTTTATAGGACGTCTTCCACCAAAATACATTTTTTCAGAGTACCTAGCGCTATTCTTCACGACAGATGGATGGCTAAGGCCATTTATTCTCTCAAAATATATCTTTTCAGAGATAAATTATCCTTAACATATTTAGAAGAAGAAGATATTAGAGACATTTGTTTGTTTATAACATATATACAGGGTGTTTCACAAAGGACCCCTAACTTTAAAAATCAATAACCCGAAAACGGTGATAGATAGAAACACGGAACCAGTGGTATGTTTATTAAAAAAATCGTAAGAATCTTATACGTAAATCTCAAAATTTAGTTAAAAGTAGCACCGATAGGTGGCACTGAGAGCGTTAGGAATCCTTCTAAAGAGAGTTCAGAAGCATAGAAAGACTAGTCGTCGAAGATTTCATCATTGAAATCTGGCCGCTATTAGCGTATATTGAAAATAATTCGGAAAGTGGCGTATACCGTGGAGGAACGTGTGTTTATTGTGTTGGAGTACCACCGATTAAATCAGAGTCTTACTGGCACAAGGAGAAGTTTTCAAACGCGATTTCAAGTCGCAAAAGGCCCAGATGGAAAAATAATTCGTGAGCTTTTAAAAAATAATAACAGACAGGCAACGTGGCCGATGCGAATTATTTTCACTATACGAAAAAATTTGTAGTCAGATTTCAATGGCGAAAGTCTTTCTATGCTTCTGAACTCTCTTTAGAAGGATTCTTAACGCTCTCGGCGCCCTCTATCGGAGCTATTTTTAACTAAATTTTGAGATTTACGTATAAGATTCTTGCGTTTTTTTAAATAAACATAACACTGGTTTCATGTTTCTATCTATCACCGTTTCCGGGTTATTGATTTTTAAAGTTAGGGGTCCTTTGTGAAACACCCTGTACATACAGTATATATGCAAAAGCGCGGTTCAATGCTCCTCCTCCGGCTTTGGCTCTTAATCAAGACCTACAATTATTAAAATGATTTGTTGAGTACAGAAAAATTGATAAAGAGGTTGCAGATTAATCGCTTTCTAAAATGATAAAACATCTTTGGTATCTTAACTTGGAGCAAGTTGCAGTTTCATTATTCGATGATACTTTGAAAAAAACTGTCAAAATAAGTATGGCTAAAAAGTTAATGTCATTTGAAGAAGAAAATAATAATGATGAGATAAGGATGTAAGAGCAACCATAGGTTTCAATTAAGTTGGATATTCATTGGATAAAGAAGTAGATTTTTTTTTTCATCTCAAACTGTATTTTTTTTAGGAGATTTGAGATTGATATGCAATTTTTAAATACTGATCCCGATGTAGGGTGTGGAAATAAACATTATTTGAAAGCAAAAAAAAAATAGTGAATGGTTTTAAGGTTGTCAATGACGCAGCTGAAAGGGGAATAAAATTAATCCAAGACTTCAATTCCTGTTTAACGAAAGACGAAGAACAAAATCAGTTTCTGTTACAAATTGTATCTGAATGCAGAATTTTTTTCCAGATTCTTCAAAAGCCACATTATCGAAGCCCTTGCCACCTTAATGTGATAATTGGAAGTGATAATATTTTATTTCTTTTATAATGACTCGATTTTTATAACGCAACCTTAATAATGAAATGCATTTGAACATTATTTGTTCTCATTTTAATAATTTGCTCTTTATTTCTTATAATTCATTCAGTTTAAATTTCGATTTTTCTCATTTATTTTGGATTTTTTTTTGTTACACTAAACCCCTTTTTATGTACAAAATGAAAAAAAAAAAGAAATATTAATCTAAAAGCAGATCAAATAGAATGTTACAACGTTTTTTCACAGTTTCATAAAAATTCAATTTTTAGAATTCGGAACTTGTTTGGTTCTAAAAAATGCTGTATATTTTTAAAACTATATTTTTTTACAAAAAAAAAAAAAAAGATGTTTGGTTCTCGAATGCAAAAACATTTTTTATGAAATGAGACCAGAATTAGGTTTCTATGTTCTTTCGTATTCATTTTATGAAGGGAAACTATAAATTTTTGCGGTTTTGCAAAACTTTGACCTCAATGCGGCACGGGTTAACATTATCCAATTGAGCTGAAACTTTGTCAATCTCATTTTTCAGCCAATTCGCAACTTTTAGGGAGGTCCCCCCTAAAAAATTCGAAAATTCATTTCTTGTGACCACCCTAATATATATATATAGATAGATAGATAATATATATATATATATATATATAGATAGATAGATAGATAGATAATATATATATATATATATATATATATATATATATAATAATTTTTAAAAATTAATCTTTTAGTATATAACAAAAAAATTTTCATAAAAAATTTATTTGAATGAAAAGTTTTATAGAAATTATTGTTGCATAAAAATGTATTTAAATTTCTTTTTCTGTTGGATTGACATTTAAAAACAAAATAATATTGAATTTTTACTGAAAGTTTAAACTTATTTTTACATAAAATTTATTTAGGTGTTTTCCTTTATTTAATTACCGAATATTTTAGAAAAAATTACCTTTCTTAGGACAAAAAAAAATTTAATAATATGTATGACATGGTTTATTTAAAATAAAATTAATAAACATTAAAATTAAAGTCACACATGATGCTGCCCCTATTCAGCGTAGTTGCTGCATTTACTCTGTTTCCTTATAAATTATGTTCATTAAATGTAATATATGAATACGTAAAATATAATAAATAAACGAAAAAAATTATAAAACCACTAATCAAAAATCACATGTTAACAAATCTAAATTTGCAATAATATGCACTGTTAAATTTATTGAGTCTAATAAACAAAGAATAAATATTACAAAAGACTACAATGCTTAAAATATATTGATTAATGCTTCGTATAAGAAGCTTCATAAATATTTTCATATTAAAAAAATTATAAATTAAATATTAATTGATATTTAAAGAACAATTTAAAAAATAATTTTAAATGTATTTTAAAATTGTAGTTAATATTATAAAAAACTTTTTAGTTCTAAACTAATCAGATCTAACTATTTAATGCTAAAAAAATTATGTGAATTAAAATCTTTTTGCGAAAATTGCATATACAAATACTTTTAAATTCTCAAAAAGTTTTTAAATTTTTTTTTGCCAAATATCATAAAAGTTAATGTTCTTTCAAAATGGGTACATATAATATAAAGATAAGTAAAACTGCTTCAAAATTCTCTCATTTAAAAAAAAATAATAATAATTAAATATTTATGTGTTCTATAAAAACATATGTATTCTCATACTCTAAAAGTTACATATTCGGTACAAAAATCTAGAGCTTATTAATCATAGGTACTTCGTATATATAAAATGCTTATAATCATAAAATTTTATTTTAGTGATAAAAAGTTCAATAACTTCGAAACATACATAAAATTCAAAATTTAATCGCTTTAGTTAAAAAAAAATGATGAAAATTTAAACTTTTTCATTGCTGTGCACTTCCTGAAGTCATTGAATTACATCCAGCCGTTATCGTTTGAACATAAAATATTACTTGGTGGGGTTGCTGAAATAGTTCATTTCAATTTTTGAAAAAAGAAGCATTTTAAAGCATTAGTGGGACATTAATTTATAAGATTTTTTTTCCAATGACCAGAAATTTTTTAATCACGGTAGATAAATTACTAAAATTAAATTAAAGATTTCCTTATACTACATCAATGATAACACAGATTTAATTTATAGTTTGTGCTATCTTCGGAAAAGTAAGATTTAATATATTATAATTTAGAGTGATTTAATTGAGAGTGCAGTTTTACATAGTTAATGACGTCATTGCTATATAAAATATATTTTAAAATTATCAAACATTTTCGTTTTTTTTTTTTTTTTTTTTTTAAATTTATTGAAAAATAAATAATATTTATAAACATTTTAAAATTAGTAAGACATAAATTATATTTTTGTACATGTTTATCTAATATAAAAGAAAATTAAAAGATTTGTGAGATAAATATGCCGAAAATAAATCAACACGAAAGCAAAATATTGATCCAAAAAATAATTTAATATTGGTTTTTGTGTTGCTATCTCATATTAACATTCCTTTTTCTTATAGTTCTTGAATTTCAGTACCATTTTTCTGAGTTATAATTCTTTGTTTTATACAATTAATTGTTTCATTTCGCATATCATATACCATTTTCAATAGTGGTACATTTATGTTAGACAGGCTTATGTGATAAATCACCAAATATTGTTCCCATACCATATTCCTTTCATTTAAAATTTAAATCTTTAACTCATTTCATTTAAAATACTAAAACAAACAAAAAAATAATATAAGAAGAAATAATGCCACAACTCAAAACATTTTATTGACACATCAAATGATTTTTTTTTTCTAATTTTCACACGCGAAATATAAAAGTTGCTATTGGTGATTAAAAGACTGCTATTGGCGAGTTTTACGCGAAATCTGAATACTAAGTTATTAGTGGTATTTTTCTTTCAAATAAAGCAAAATCCATATTTAATTTCCAGTTGATTAAATTGGTATATGCTTTATTTCGTGTGTATTTTGTTTGCTCCATGTGCTCTAATCCGAAAATCTTCTGCCTGTGAAAATGACATCTGCACTAAACTTTCGTGACGTATATTTTATTATTGGTGATATCTCAGATTCTGTGTCACCCTTATAGATATCTTCTGTGAAATTTAGAACGAAATCCGTTAAATGTTTTTCCGAGTTATGCTTGAGGAAAGGTTTTAATATACCTACCGTAGCTGTACATGCCGCAAAGTAGTATTGCGCTGTGTGTCAATCTTTGTTACACTCAAGCAACTAGAATATTTATTAAATTCAAAGTTACTCATAACTGCTTTCAATAATAATAAATTCGAAACAATCAACAATAACGTGCAAATATTAACAACTACAAACTTTTTTATATACATACCGACATTTGTTGGATATTAAAATATACTCGGATAAAAGTATTTTTATCAACCTTTTTTTAAGGGCATTTCGAGTCGCCATACACCCAGCGTTTAGGAAAATTTGGTAAATATCAAACTGAAAATTAGGTATCTTACAGTTTTGTGAAATTAACTTCTCGCTTAAAGAAAAATTAACTATGATTAACACGAAAAATTTGAAATATGTTTCAAATGTTCTTATAAAAAATAATATCATAACATGATAGTCCAAATTAATTACAATTAAAATATTTTATTGTTTGTCATATATTTGAATAATATATGATTAAGGTAAAGCCAGGAGAAATGGCGCGGTCGGAGAGATTTTGCACATTGAGATTCGGGGAGAAGGAGTAAAGTGAGCGCGCAGCGACTCCAGGTAGTTGTACAACAACAGTAGTGTATTGTGTACTTGAAAGTGTACGTTGATTGCTTCGAACGTCTAAGGTAAAGTATTGCTATTTTGTTTTTTTTCCCCCAAAGAAAGTGCTTGAATTTTCATAGCTATTCATCAGAATTTCTATACAATGTCAATAGTACAAAATATTTTAAACTTAAACGATTTCTCATAAGCTACTAATCTAGACTAACAATGTGAACATCAACGGTTCGTTTTAGAAGCGGTCATGTTTAAATAAAAGGCCGCGCAATCTCTCCTACCGAAATTGGAGAGTTTGCGCATCTGCTATTTAGGAGAGATGGGGCAGTGTTCCCATTAGTTTCCATGCTAGGATAGATTACGCAGGTTATAGGTAAATTTGCATAAAAAATGAAAATCGAAAATGGACTAATTTTAAGTTAAACGTGTTATTAAGTAACATAATTTTATTTTGTAATCCTATCTGGACTTGCTTTTTCTGATTCTTTAATTTTTTTAACTTTAATTAAAAAATTTTAATCGTTTTTAAAATTATTTCCTTTTTCTGATTATTTAACCATTAGGTTGAAATATTCACTCCTAATACAATAATATTTGTTCACAAAAACCTTACAGCAATGTTATTTAAGTGTAATTATTATTGTTAACAATTTAATTGTAGTTATTATTAGTAACAATCTCTCCAATCACACCAACCCTGTAAGGACAGATTGCGCAAAATAACTTTCTTGGTTTTATTACAACTGTTCTATTAAATTGCAACATAACAACAAAATAGCAATGGAAATGTATAAAAAACAAATGAAGTAAAAAATATTCATGAATAGTTTATCAAAAAAATTATGTATAGATTTTTTATTAGTATTCTTTTGAATTGTGCGCAGTCTATCCTAGCTTTACCTTATATGTACGCTAAACGCCAAATTTAACAAATATAAAATTCAGTTTTAAAATTAAAGCCAATCCTTATTTGAGAACGCTGGGCTTAATCAAAAGGAAAATAGAGGATTTTGGAAAATTGAAAGTAAGTAGAATAAAAATAACAAAAGCAAATAATAATAATAAGCACTGCATATATTTTTACAATTAATTTAATAATGATCATTGAAGCATTGAAGTATTCATAATAAAAAAGACTATTTGGCATGAAATATAAGAAAGGAAAAGATGCATCATGTTTCATGGTATTTTTCACAATAGGTAGGATGTCTAATATTACAGAATTCTGACTGATTAACATACAGAACGCCCATTTTTATCAGAATGCACATTTTGGAAAATTTTTGTTGACGATATCACAGTGATTGGAAGTCCTAATTTGAAAAAAATACTTTCTTCCATTTTTACTTTCTTCTATCTATAATAGAAGGAAGTATTGTAATCAATATTTTTTCGACGTCCGGTTTTCGATGGATTTACACGTTTTAGGGGTCAGAGATTCCGGAAAACATGTTTTTTACAAAATGTCTGTCTGTCCGTCTGTCCGTATGTGTGTCTTCATTATATCATCGAAAAGTGTATGAAGTTTTGCTTCAAATTTAACCTCATTTTTTTCCTATGTTTTTGGCTATGGCAAGCAGGTTACATTAGAATTTGGGGATATTTCGACGAAAGGGGGCGCTGTGATCGATATTTTTGTTCGATTTTCACTATGTATCATCGAATAATGTATGAAGTTATGCTTCAAACTGAACCTATTTTTTTTCTATGTTTTTGGCTATGGCAAGCAGGTTCTATTACAATTTGGGGATATTTCGACGAAAGGGGGCGCTGTGATCGATATTTTTGTTCGATTTTCACTATGTATCATCGAATAATATATGAAGTTATGCTTCAAACTGAACCTATTTTTTTTCTATGTTTTTGGCTATGGCAAGCAGGTTCTATTAGAATTTGGGGATATTTCGACGAAAGGGGGCGCTGTGATAGCCATTTAAAAATTTCAAATTCAAAAAGATGTGCAAAAAAATTAGAAATCCTAAAAGTTTTTTTCGTTAAATGTTCGGCCTTGATCCGGAAAATCCGGAACAATTTTTGTTTTGCCTCTATCTTAAAAAATGGCTGAGATATAGCGGTTTGATATTTGAGGGTGGCTGATAGTTTCAAACAAGACAGCAGATTCATCCATAAACGGGTTTAATTTATGAGTTTTAGTTAACGTGGTTTCGGCAAATTTTCTTTCATTGTAACCATTAATCCTATTATATGCTTATCACTATATATTTATATTCGCCAACGTCAAATTCTCGCCAAACTTGGCAACAGTTGGCGAAATATCGCCTAGTTTGGCTACAAAAATAGGTTGCCATAAATGAAGCCAACTTGGCTGTAGAGGACAAATTTTGTGATATTCTCATTCAAATTCAATGTTGACGAGAACTGGGATTGAATCTTCTTTAATTAGGTTCCACGCATTTTACTTTCGTGTTTTCCAGTAAAATTAGCTAAAATCATAAAATCAAGAAATAGGGAGGCTATCTGTTCCTGTCGGTTCAGGCCAGAACGACTTTTCGTAGTTTAGTAGACATCTGTTGATCGCATCCCGGTAACCCGACGATTCGCAACAAGCTGACGTACAAAACAATGACGAAAAATATTGATTTTATTGGCGATGTGATAGCGAATTTTCAAGTATTAACATGACTGAGATAGAAGAAAGTTTTGGGATTGGCACATCCGACTAGTTTAAATAGGTCTCCGTGATTTCGCTGCGAATTTCCTTTATGAAAATTTTCATACTTTCTTCATGTGTAGATTTGTACAAAAAACACGAGTTTACAATATACATGCTAATCATTCTAGTAAAGAGGCACCAATACCATTTCTTTCTGCTTATTGATATTAAGTGTTTTTCTACAAACCAGTCATGCTGATAGACTCCTCCCGCATACGTGTTGTAAGTACGCACTATAGTAGATGGTTGTGGAAGAGTTTTGTTCTTCTTTCTTTCCCTTACATCAGCGCTGCACTTGGACCACTAGATTTGTTTTCAGAAAATCGTATTATTAATTTCAAAATTTTCTCTGTCATTTCATCCAATAATAAGAATTTAATTTTCTTTATAGAATCGATAGTCGTAATATCCCCTAGCTTATTTTCCACTTTTTTCGCAGATTTTAATGGACACTTTGCAGTTCCATTGCATTTCTTTTGAACTTCAAAATGTAAAAAATAAATAAATAAACGTATGAAATATTTTTATTAACGTAAATATAATAATGAATCGTTCATTATATAGAAATGTCAAAGAAATTACTAAAATATGCATTATTACGAATTTATACGCATATTAACGCGTTTCTCCCAAACATACCGCAAAATGCTCCGTGATTTCGCTGTGAATTTCCTTTATCGAAATTTTCATACTTTCTTCATGTGTAGATTTGTACAAAAAACATGAGTTTACAATATACATGCTAATCATTCTAGTAAAGAGGCACCAATACCATTTCTTTCTGTTTATTGATATTAAGTGTTTTTCTACAAACCAGTCATGCTGATAGACTCCTCCGGCATACGTGTTGTAAGTACGCACTATAGTAGATGGTTGTGAAAGAGTTTTGTTCTTCTTTCTTTCCCTTACATCAGAGCTGCACTTGGACACTAGATTTGTTTTCTCAAAATCGTATTATTATTTTCAGAATTTTCTCTGTCATTCCATCCAACAATAAGAATTTAATTTTCTTTATAGAATCGATGGTCGTAATATCCCCTAGCTTATTTTTTCACTTTTTTCGCAGATTTTAATGGACACTTTGCAGTTCCATTGCATTTCTTTTGAACTTCAAAATCTAAAAAATAAATTAATAAACGTATGAAATATTTTTATTAACGTAAATATAATAATGAATCGTTCATTATATAGAAATGTCAAAGAAATTACTAAAATATGCATTATTACGAATTTATACGCACATTAACGCGTTTCTCCCAAACATACCGCAAAATGCTCCGTGATTTCGCTGTGAATTTCCTTTATCGAAATTTTCATACTTTCTTCATGTGTAGATTTGTACAAAAAACATGAGTTTACAATATACATGCTAATCATTCTAGTAAAGAGGCACCAATACCATTTCTTTCTGTTTATTGATATTAAGTGTTTTTCTACAAACCAGTCATGCTGATAGACTCCTCCGGCATACGTGTTGTAAGTACGCACTATAGTAGATGGTTGTGAAAGAGTTTTGTTCTTCTTTCTTTCCCTTACATCAGAGCTGCACTTGGACACTAGATTTGTTTTCTCAAAATCGTATTATTATTTTCAGAATTTTCTCTGTCATTCCATCCAACAATAAGAATTTAATTTTCTTTATAGAATCGATGGTCGTAATATCCCCTAGCTTATTTTTTCACTTTTTTCGCAGATTTTAATGGACACTTTGCAGTTCCATTGCATTTCTTTTGAACTTCAAAATCTAAAAAATAAATTAATAAACGTATGAAATATTTTTATTAACGTAAATATAATAATGAATCGTTCATTATATAGAAATGTCAAAGAAATTACTAAAATATGCATTATTACGAATTTATACGCATATTAACACATTTCTCCCAAACATACCGCAAAATGCTCCGTGATTTCGCTGTGAATTTCCTTTATCGAAATTTTCATACTTTCTTCATGTGTAGATTTGTACAAAAAACATGAGTTTACAATATACATGCTAATCATTCTAGTAAAGAGGCACCAATACCATTTCTTTCTGTTTATTGATATTAAGTGTTTTTCTACAAACCAGTCATGCTGATAGACTCCTCCGGCATACGTGTTGTAAGTACGCACTATAGTAGATGGTTGTGAAAGAGTTTTGTTCTTCTTTCTTTCCCTTACATCAGAGCTGCACTTGGACACTAGATTTGTTTTCTCAAAATCGTATTATTATTTTCAGAATTTTCTCTGTCATTCCATCCAACAATAAGAATTTAATTTTCTTTATAGAATCGATGGTCGTAATATCCCCTAGCTTATTTTTTCACTTTTTTCCCAGATTTTAATGGACACTTTGCAGTTCCATTGCATTTCTTTTGAACTTCAAAATCTAAAAAATAAATTAATAAACGTATGAAATATTTTTATTAACGTAAATATAATAATGAATCGTTCATTATATAGAAATGTCAAAGAAATTACTAAAATATGCATTATTACGAATTTATACGCATATTAACGCGTTTCTCCCAAACATACCGCAAAATGCTCCGTGATTTCGCTGTGAATTTCCTTTATCGAAATTTTCATACTTTCTTCATGTGTAGATTTGTACAAAAAACATGAGTTTACAATATACATGCTAATCATTCTAGTAAAGAGGCACCAATACCATTTCTTTCTGTTTATTGATATTAAGTGTTTTTCTACAAACCAGTCATGCTGATAGACTCCTCCGGCATACGTGTTGTAAGTACGCACTATAGTAGATGGTTGTGAAAGAGTTTTGTTCTTCTTTCTTTCCCTTACATCAGAGCTGCACTTGGACACTAGATTTGTTTTCTCAAAATCGTATTATTATTTTCAGAATTTTCTCTGTCATTCCATCCAACAATAAGAATTTAATTTTCTTTATAGAATCGATGGTCGTAATATCCCCTAGCTTATTTTTTCACTTTTTTCCCAGATTTTAATGGACACTTTGCAGTTCCATTGCATTTCTTTTGAACTTCAAAATCTAAAAAATAAATTAATAAACGTATGAAATATTTTTATTAACGTAAATATAATAATGAATCGTTCATTATATAGAAATGTCAAAGAAATTACTAAAATATGCATTATTACGAATTTATACGCATATTAACGCGTTTCTCCCAAACATACCGCAAAATGCTCCGTGATTTCGCTGTGAATTTCCTTTATCGAAATTTTCATACTTTCTTCATGTGTAGATTTGTACAAAAAACATGAGTTTACAATATACATGCTAATCATTCTAGTAAAGAGGCACCAATACCATTTCTTTCTGTTTATTGATATTAAGTGTTTTTCTACAAACCAGTCATGCTGATAGACTCCTCCGGCATACGTGTTGTAAGTACGCACTATAGTAGATGGTTGTGAAAGAGTTTTGTTCTTCTTTCTTTCCCTTACATCAGAGCTGCACTTGGACACTAGATTTGTTTTCTCAAAATCGTATTATTATTTTCAGAATTTTCTCTGTCATTCCATCCAACAATAAGAATTTAATTTTCTTTATAGAATCGATGGTCGTAATATCCCCTAGCTTATTTTTTCACTTTTTTCGCAGATTTTAATGGACACTTTGCAGTTCCATTGCATTTCTTTTGAACTTCAAAATCTAAAAAATAAATTAATAAACGTATGAAATATTTTTATTAACGTAAATATAATAATGAATCGTTCATTATATAGAAATGTCAAAGAAATTACTAAAATATGCATTATTACGAATTTATACACATAATAACACGTTTCTCCCAAACATACCGCAAAATGCTCCGTGATTTCGCTGTGAATTTCCTTTATCGAAATTTTCATACTTTCTTCATGTGTAGATTTGTACAAAAAACATGAGTTTACAATATACATGCTAATCATTCTAGTAAAGAGGCACCAATACCATTTCTTTCTGTTTATTGATATTAAGTGTTTTTCTACAAACCAGTCATGCTGATAGACTCCTCCGGCATACGTGTTGTAAGTACGCACTATAGTAGATGGTTGTGAAAGAGTTTTGTTCTTCTTTCTTTCCCTTACATCAGAGCTGCACTTGGACACTAGATTTGTTTTCTCAAAATCGTATTATTATTTTCAGAATTTTCTCTGTCATTCCATCCAACAATAAGAATTTAATTTTCTTTATAGAATCGATGGTCGTAATATCCCCTAGCTTATTTTTTCACTTTTTTCGCAGATTTTAATGGACACTTTGCAGTTCCATTGCATTTCTTTTGAACTTCAAAATCTAAAAAATAAATTAATAAACGTATGAAATATTTTTATTAACGTAAATATAATAATGAATCGTTCATTATATAGAAATGTCAAAGAAATTACTAAAATATGCATTATTACGAATTTATACACATAATAACACGTTTCTCCCAAACATACCGCAAAAGGCTCCGTGATTTCGCTGTGAATTTCCTTTATCGAAATTTTCATACTTTCGCCATGTGTAGATTTGTACAAAAAACATGAGTTTACAATATACATGCTAATCATTCTAGTAAAGAGGCACCAATACCATTTCTTTCTGTTTATTGATATTAAGTGTTTTTCTACAAACCAGTCATGCTGATAGACTCCTCCCGCATACGTGTTGTAAGTACGCACTATAGTAGATGGTTGTGAAAGAGTTTTGTTCTTCTTTCTTTCCCTTACATCAGCGCTGCACTTGGACCACTAGATTTGTTTTCTCAAAATCATATTATTATTTTCAGAATTTTCTCTGTCATTCCATCCAACAATAAGAATTTAATTTTCTTTATAGAATCGATAGTCGTAATATCCCCTAGCTTATTTTTCCACTTTTTTCGCAGATTTTAATGGACACTTTGCAGTTCCATTGCATTTCTTTTGAACTTCAAAATCTAAAAAATAAATAAATAAACGTATGAAATATTTTTATTATCGTAAATATAATAATGAATCGTTCATTATATAGAAATGTCAAATAAATTACTAAAATATGCATTATTACGAATTTATACACATATTAACGCGTTTCTCCCAAACATACCACAAAAGGTTGAATTGAAAGAAATAATTTATCGAAACGCCCAACATTTTCGATGTAGGACAGCAAAATACTTCACACTTTTTTGGTAAAATCAAACTCGAATGGGAAAACAAAAATACATTCAAACATAAAAAAAGAATATAATTAACAATAAAGTAGGGAGCATTTTTATATACTAGGAAAATGGATCATCTAATTAACTGTAAAATCAAAGCAGTCCACGTGTTTACAAAATTGATCGTCAAAAAAAAAAAAAAAAAAAAAAAAAAAAAAGAGAACAACAACAATTCCAAAACCCACCTGCACGGTGAATGATGAGTTGGGAAGATTGATTGTGCAGTCATGTACTATGGTATACCAGAATTAGTTCATTTGAAAGGAAAAAAAAACATACTGAAAATAGGATTTTATAACTGTCCTGACGTTGAGTGCTAATGGGTTATGAAAAATGTCACATGAATAGATGCTTGATTTGATGATGAAGTGTGGATGAAAGAAGAATTTTGTTTATATCAGAACTGTCGTTCAGAAAAATTTTGCCTATGTTACCATTGTTTATGTAGTATTTTATATTTAAATTAATTTTATGTATAAAAATGGAAAAAAAAACAGTCATTCGTTTTATTTATCTATTGTTAGATATTTTTATACATTTTTGAATAATTAGTAAACTGGACGACTCAGAAATTCTGGCGATGAAGTTTGGCGCTGTACAGTTATTAAAAAATTCCATCAATAAACTTCCATGATTATAGAAGTAGAATTGTCTAAAGTATGCTAGATTATCTAGAATGAAGTTGTAAATATTCTTTCAGTGCAATGAAGACATTATACGACAGATATCGAATTAATATTTTTACGATAAACAAGACTGTCTTATTTTGCATTTTTTTTTATTTATAAATAATTATTACTAGCTTATTAATTGATAGTTTACAGTTTGCAATTCTTTATGTTTGGCTTTTGAAATTAACCAGTTTTTCTTCATTTTCGAATAAGACATGTACCTATTGTTTTGTGTCCATTGAAAGGAAGTCCATTCTGAATAACAGACCGACATGATGATATGCACTTTTTTTTAACCAAAAAGGAATAAATTAAGTAAGGATTCTTAACAATATTAATAATAAAATTCAAAAGTGTTTTGTATTCTGCACGTGATACTCGAGTTTTCTTTCTACTGTTAGTTAACTGTGTTTTTCTGAAAGAAAAAAGACAAAAATTATGCAGATATTTACAAAAGTAAAATATATATTTTTTAAAAACCTCATTATAATAACTGTTTATAATATATGTGAAAAAATTCGAAGTAGTTTTATTTTGGTTAAACCCGTTTATCCTGTGTCTGAAATAGAACATTCATTTAAATAAACGGAAAAACAGTTTAATTTATATTTCCTTTACTTTATCGCCAAGCATAGTTTTGTTTGTTTTTGTTAGCTTGAAAAATATTTTGAATGTGTTAAATATACCTTTAAAATGCAGGTCATATTATGTTTTAAAAAAATGAAAATAAACCAGTATCGAAATTGCAAGTATTATGTATTAACAAATAATTCTTCTAAAATTTTAGACAAACATTTGCAAACATCATTATTTTGAATTAGTTCGTTTTGAAATGTATGTTTATGAGCTGAAAAGTATTTTAAAATAATTTCTGTGACAATTAGTTTGCTTGACACCCTTGATAAGTAATCATTTTGAAGTATCAAATTTAAGTAAATGGACATTTTGTGACTATAATTAATTTGTTCGAATAGTGTATGTTGAAAATTATTATTGCAAAATATAAATTATACAACTTGAAAAATCTAAATTTAGAAATGACAGAGTTGTTTGAATGGAATCTAAAATTGGGTTATTTAAAACTTTCAGTTTTGGAGTTTCCCAAACATTGTCCTTAATATCTATTTCTGTTTTAACAAGTAGTTTTATAAAACATTAAAATAAATTATTCATTATTCTTCATCCGTTTTGCGTGATGTATAATTAGTTGCATGTATATATATATATATATATATATGTGTGTGTGTGTGTGTGTGTGTGTGTGTGTGTGTGTGTGTGTGTGTGTGTGTGTGTGTGTGTGTGTGTGGATAGATATATACATGTGTTTGTGTGTATCTGAGTAAGTAGATAAGATATATGTATGTATGTTGTACGCAAGTATGGCATAAGTAAATTGTATAATGGATGAAAAAGTGTATATAAAGATATATAGAGAGCGTATTCAAAATTAAGTTAATTTAAAAGTTATCAGAAATGTACTAATATTAATGAATCTGATACAAAAATGTATCTGCCAATATTATTTTTATTTATCGTTGTTTCATTACGTTTTAAAGAAAAATTATGTGCAAGAAACGAAACACGAAAAACAGTTTACAGTTCTTAATGCAAATAATATACGTTTTTTTTTTTTTTTTTAATTCACGTTTTAATAATATTTGTCTTTGAAAGTCGGTTATAGATATGTTATCATATCTGGTACGCTCGGTAAATATTGGTTTATACAAATTAAAATATTTTTATTCTGCATTTGATGTATTTAGCGGTCACCTGTAAATAATTGCATTTTCTTATTAACAGCATGGAAAATAGTTTCAAATGTTAAAAATACACATAAAGTACATGATAGTACACAATAATTTATTCATTCAAAATTATTATATTTGGTATCGTATGCAATATACTTAAACCACACAACTACCAGTACTGATTCATAGATCAAAAAGCAATCATTATTTTTTTGTACGTCACGTACATAGAACAATACGTGAACATATTGCATTTTATGTAAAGTACACTGACTAATCTATAGAACCTAATTCACCCAGCTAAGTTTTTCGTCCTGTTGGAAAATCACAACTCATGTGATTTATTTACCAATTAGAATAACTGTGTAAAAATTAATCTAGATTAATTGCAATAATTTTATTTTAGTGCATATTTAAAAAAAAATACTTGTTTTTTTAAATTATGAAACGGAATTTTGCTCCGCATGCAAAGCAAACTGAGCTAATATGTAACTATATTACTAACGATTCAGTAATGCGAAAATTGTTCATTTCTCAATGAACAACTTTCGATTTTGATATAATCGTTTCATTTCTTTTAGTCGTCTAAGACACAAATTATCATTTCTATACAAAAATTCCGTTTTTCATTTGAAAATGTGTAATGTAATTTAATTTACTATATTTACAGTAGTTGGAAATGATCGAATAAAGCAGGTGTATAACCCATTACATTTTCACGTATATGTGAAAATAATAAATGCAGAATTTATTACTTTTCAAATTGCGTTTTTTTAGAAAATAACCTATATGTCTAACCTTTCTATCGTTATAATGCACGAAATTAAAATCGAAAAACTTCCATTTTTGACGCATTTATCTGATATTAATTTCACAGAGAATGTGTGGAAACTATTTTGTTTCCTGCAAGCTATACTCTAAATCTGCGTATAAATCCACCGTATTGTCAACCACGAAACTACTCTGCACTCTGAAAAATAAGTAAAAATAGAAAACTTTTAGTAAAACAAGAACGATGCACTACTGACAAAATTTTCACATTTGTATTACAAGTTATAAATACTATTGAAACGTTTATATAAAATCAAGAAACAAAATAATTTATTGTGTTTTGTAATAATTCTATAGATGCAGTATTTGCAACATCTACAGAAAATGATGCGGTAGTGTGAAAAATAAAAACAAGAATAATGCAATATGATAATAATAATTGTTAACTGAAATTCATTTTGTAATCTAAGGAAGTGCAAAGAATATAATCTGCATGTAACAATATTACAAATAATGAAACATATATTTCAACATGAAATATATATAGTACGGAGTAGAAATAAAACAAATTTTATTACCAAGAAATACATTCGAAACAGTGAAACTGTCGTCAGCAACAACAATATGCTAAAATTTGACAAAACATATAAATATTTAATTAAATTGCGAGATAAATCCCATTTATCCGGACACTTAGACTTACTAAAATCATTGTAATGTAATTATCTCCATATCTGCGAGATGAATTTAACACTGTTTTCAAGTAAGCGTCAGACACTCGAACAGATTATAATTCAATATGTAATTTGTGAAATAATATATATAAAATAAACAGAATACGAAATATTAAATCCTTAATTTTCATTTTTATAAAAGAACACGTGTTTGTAGTCGTTTGTAGTCCGTATGCCAAGTTATTTATCAGAATTGTGAGGAAGAATCATTCGCTATCATTAGATGTGAGCCATGACAGAAACTGAATTTAGAATTGAAGTATACTGTGTCATCAATGATTCACCGAAGGCTTTTACAGCTTAAAATAACTTCAAGTAATTATTTGTATTGTGGTATAAAACTTTCTGACATATTTGTAATAATTTTTAAGAATAGCCTTCTCAAACCAGTGAAATAATTAGGATGCACACTGTTTTATGCATGAAGAAAACGAATGAAACTCTTTCTTTAAAAAAAAATTCAGCGTATTTATTAATCTTAATTTCTATATCGATTAAAAAAAAAAAATCTTCAAATCAGAAAGTTTACGTTTGTCTAAGTTTAAGACCTACAAAATCAAATCAATGAAGCATCAACGGTCGAAATTCCTAAAAAAAGCAGGTGTAGATTTTTGTTTGCTTCCAAAATCAATGAAGTGATTTAATAATTTTTTGATCGTTTAATTAGCGATATTTTCCTCATTGTTATGTATTGAAAATCAATCCCGTTTTAGAAACGTTAATTCAAACAAAAATTATTATTATTGAGGAGCAACTGTTCCATTTTTAATTTTATTTCATTCCGACAAATCTATTTACACATTCACTACTGGCAAAATTATTAATATATTAATTAAAAACACATCAGTAGTTCACGTGAAAAAAAAAAGTACTTCAAGTGTTTTTACACTTTTAACTCTTGAAAATATATTTAACTAGTATTTGCTCACTTATTAAACTGTTCATATTAAATTGTAAAACAAAATTTCAGCTGTATGGGATTCGGCATCATCAAATTCTATAAATTCACAGATTCAATTAACACAATTTTACTTATAAATATGTAAAACAAAATTCAACTACGAATGATTATTTAGAAATACAAAGATAACAGCCGAATTAAATGTAGTTTTTAATTATATAGTTAGTTAACTTATAATCATAGTCATATATGTTATAGTTAATTTAAAATCATAGTCATACGCACCATAGTTAATTTATAATCATAGTCATATGCACCATACTTAATTTATAATCATAGTTAGCACATTAAAGTGTCATTGTAATATAATTAAGCTTCCACATCTGCGAGGCAAATTTAATAGTGTTTTCAAATACGAGTCATATACTCGAACAAGTTATAATTGAATAAATTCAGTTGGATACTTTAGATTCATACTTGTTAAAATGTAATAAAAGCGGACTCTATTTGTTTCTTTTAATATTGCAAAATTAAGACAACAGTTGTTAAATAATATTATTAATGGCTTCCGAAAGTTTCAGTATGTTAAATTTTTATGAAACAGGAAAGAGCAATTCATAATACTATTATCAGCTTTTTCAGCATTTACAACTTGTATTCGAATAAACAGGTATATTTTACTAAAAATTTATTCCCATTCCTAACTTCAAACCTAGTAGGTATTCTTTTATGATATAGCAATACTATACCAATAACGGTAAAATACATTTAAAAAAATTATTTATTTACGAACGTCGTATAAATTTGAGATTAAAACAAAAGAAAAAGAAATATCGCTTCAAGAAAATACACAATCTATGTTTTCAAAATATAATCCGCTATATGATACTGAGTGGTCCCATTATTCAATATACAATGAGACGCAAGTCAAAAAACACTTCTTGAACCTATCTTCTAACATAATTGAAAAACGACTGTGACTTCGGTTCGTTTGGATGTCCCTGCTCTACAGATCGTAAATATACTTAGATTTTCATGATATTGATATACTTTATTATAGTTTATTTCAATTTGTTCTGTATTGAAGTGTGTGTTTTATGCTCCACCTGGAATGTTATATCACTCCATTTTGTTTGAGAGTTATGCAAGATTCAAACGGTGTAAGTTAATTACAAGCAAAACACAACACAGGCGGCTTTAAACGTCAAATAATAATGTAAAATTGTAGTAAATTAAAAATTTTGCTGATTGCAGAATAACGAATAGTTTTGAAACATAAAATATCTTTTAATACGCTGTTACCACATATTAGAATGTTAGCGAGCAAGAACAATAATGATAAATTTTAAGTTTTTAATATATGGTTTTTAATTGTAAAAGTGACGACATAAAAGGCGGATGAATTTTTTAAAAAGGTATAAACGAAATGTGAATTGCAATCAATAAAACTGAAAAATAATATTATAATGGCGTTAAATTGACAAGAATTTCACTAATTTTTCCGTCTCATAGGCTAATTGATTCTAAAAATATACATCTACAAATACATTATTTATCCTAATATTGCGATCGTTGTAAAATTAAAATAACAGGATCGTTTGTCCGAATAAGTACAAAGTAAAAACTTTATAAATTCCACTTCATTTAATGTGATTGACGTGTATATTATTTCTGATGCCAACATTCCTTTTTCTTCGAAAGATTATTTGAAATATTATCCACACAGTACATTCTTATTCAGTTAAAGCACGTTGTCTGATTTAACATGGTTGTTAATTAGAAATTAAGCAAAAAACGAAAATACTCACACGGATCTATATTCATAAAGTGCAGATTTCGTTACTTATGTTAGTTCCAACTCCACACGGACGTTTTCTACAACATTTCTATAAATAAATGTAAGAGATTTGTATTGATTATCAAATATAATTTTCTCTTGACTATGTGCTCAATTACCCTCTCAAACTACCTTTCATACTAAAAAAACCAGTCACAAGCTTCTTAAAGACTGAATGATTTACTTGCGGAATCGCACATTTTTTTATTGAAAATCTCAGAATATTTGAAATGAATAGAATTAAACAAACACATTTTTTAAGAAAAAAGAAAGGGAGTTAATATATATATATATATATATATATATATATATATATATATATGTGTGTGTGTGTGTGTGTGTGTATGTATTAACCGCCTTTCGCCTTTCTTCTAAGGAACATAAATATAGTGTCAAAAGAGTGTATTACCAATAGAAAAAAAAAATTGGTATAATTTTTAATATGTAGATAACTTGCAAATTCCAATCTATGCCTAATACATTATAGTATACTTTATATAAATCGGATTGTGCTGTATCACTTTTACATGATGATTTGTGGCCGAATTAGTGCAGTGGTATTTTTTTATACGACTGTACATTTATACCTACACATAAATACCTAAAAACAAAAAGGGATTTTTGATATCTATTTATTACGCTATATATAGCGTATAACGCACGCTTTTGATACAAGAAAATCGGACGACATTTTTAGTGGCGTGGTATACGCCAGTCATGAAAATGAAAGGTGAAAATTATCATAAAATGTCATATGAACTAATATTTCTAATTTAAATAACATGCACTTTTTTATTCCTATATAAAAAATAATTTTCGTTTTCAAATTATATGAAAAGTAATACTTCAAATACTTTACAATAATCTTTATTTAATTTTTTTAATGTAACTCATGAAGGATTCTTTCCAAATAAAGGGATGCGCGCTATTCGGCAAATATATCCAAAAATAGAGAAATGAAGCCTGAAAATCTAGGTGCGCGTTATACGGCAAAATATACGGTATCTTTCTTTTGTATGTATGTGAGTAGGTACACTAAGTAAATTAATATTTATATAAATGCGTATGGAAAATGTTCGTAAAATATACTCTCATTTATCTTTTTTCGTTTCTGTGTCAAAATAATTTCTTTAGTATTAAATTTTCAAAATGCTTACTTCTAACTAACTTTTATATAATTATCGTGGTAATTATATTCTATTTTAGAAAGTTATAAGTTTGAGAATGTAGATTTCATGCATTTTAATTATACAAGGAAGAACGTAGTTAATATTTCAACGGATACAACTGATGGAGCAGGAAATTAATCTTGCTGTGTAGCTCCAGGAAATTTATGGATCTTGTAAAATATTACAAAACAAAGCGTGGGGTTTTTATAAATATATTTTACTGGAATACACGTTTATTTTTATATGATAGTGAAATTAAATAATTTATCTATACATATAGCGTTAAAGTTATGCATATCAAAATTACGATACTCATTAACGTTTTGAATTGGGCACGCTTAAAATTTCGTGTTGAAGTGAACAAATGCTGTCAAGGAGCATATTTAAAGGATAGTTCAAAATAAAATAAAATATCAATAAATATTACAATATAATGAATAAAAATCAGCTGTAATTCTAGGCAGACAACGGATTTATGCTATAGAATAAAAAAATTCCAAAGGCATATGAAATCCCATTTTTTAGGTGCGTTCGTAATTATATAAATACGTAGCACCTATTGTCGTCACTTGGTCCGTCCGTCTGTCCGTCTGTCTGTCCGTTCGTCCGCATATAACAACGCAAAAACTACCCAACCGAATGGTTAGTAATTTAAGATATATTATCTTTACAGAATTGTGTCGAGACATTTCAAATTTTTTAAATATCGAATCAAAACTTAGGAGATATTAATAAAAATATTTATTAAGAAATTTGAATTAAAAGAAAAAAAATCGGTGCTTTCTTGTTTTAGGAGCTTCCGAGGTTAAATCGTCAAGCGACCGAGATACTTATTTTATGACATAAATTAATCTGCAGACGATATAATTCATTTCACAGAATTAAAAATTATCAAGATATGAATATTTATATAACTAGCTATAGTACGAACGCACCTCATTTGTCACGTTTGACGTACAATTTCCAACTTGTTTAACAATATTGTCTTATCTCTTTCTACTGCTGTTTAAATCTTATGCGATTAATATTTCTATAGTAGAAAAAATTATTTATAAATATTATACAGCTGAGCAAAATACGAATCAATTTATATAACAAACTATACAATATTCAAAAAGCAGAAACAAATTTATCCTTTCTTTTTGGCAGAATTTAAAGAACAATTATGGTGTACGATGCATAGTGAAAAATAAAACAACTTTCGAATTCCATAATAATCATGTCATTAAAACCTGCATCTCACGTATACTCTCCAAAAACATTCTTCAATGATGAACCAGCGTTTAAATGTTAAAGTAGCAATCGCTTTTCTGCTCTCTCTCTTTTTTTATTGAAAGGCGACCAGTGGTATTCTTAAAACACCACCGATATTCCAACTTCACACGCAGAAAATGTATAAAAATAATCAATAATATTTGTTAGATCTGCTTAAATTGTTCAATAAATCCAAATAATTTGTTAAAGTGACTGATGTTTTTCTTTTTTAATTATTCTTATGATTTTGATTCAAATTCATAGTCCTGTAAATTTATGGGGTCAACCACATTTTTTTATGGCATTTGATTATAATATTTTTTACTATATTATTTTTTTGGTCAGTTTGATGTTTATAGTTTTTATACTCTTATTAGACATTGCATTAAAAACGTCTATCATTAAAAGGTTATACTTAGGTTTTAAAAACCGATGACACACGTACAATGCTGCCTGTGTTTTTATGGTACCGTTCGTGCTTATAAGACCCGTTCGTGCTTATAAAGGTTTCATATCAGATATAACATATTCAGTTACTTTTTTAATAGTATTTTGAATATTTAAAATATTTTTATACTTGGAATTTAAATATTTTGAAATAAATGAAATTGCTCAAAATGATCTTGATTCGTGTAAATATACATTTCACCTTTTTTCAGCGTATATAAAAATAATCAAATGGTTTTATAAGACGTTGCCAAGTCTATTCTTGAAATAATTCGGAAAGCAATGTTAATACTGAACGAATTAATTCCCAATATATATAAAACATTGCTTTTAATTAACAAAATACAGGTTGAGGAAAATGTAGCGTGACTGATTTTCTTTGTGTCAACCATTTTCAAGTTAGTAAAATTATTTTAACATTTTATATTATTATGATAGTTACACTTTCAGTTTCTAAATGAAGTGCTGTTTGTGCCAAATTAGTAATGAGACAAACGAGCTAATGGCAAATTCAAGAAATATCTTTTTACGTTTTTTCAAAGTTTACGTTTTTGTTTCTGTTCGAAAAAATATATTTTGAACACGATACGACTTTTACAATCGATCAAGCAGGTGTTCAGACACACGATAAAATCTTGAACTGCTTTATCCATCAGTCGATTGGTCACAAAGCGTTGCAGGTCCTGAATGTCACCCAAATATTCTTCTTTCGGAGTACACTTAGTCTTTAGGAAGAGAAAAAGCTGCATGATGCGTGAAGCCTTGTCATGCAGCAAACGCCAATTGTTATGCTAAATGTCTTCTTTCCTGATGCGTCGCATACCAGCAAAGGAACATTGCATCTTATTACGAACCACAAATATATTTTTTTCAAACATTTGTCTATGATTACCTTTTCGTATCATTATCAACATCAATTTTCTCTTAAGAAGCCGAGTTGTGATTCATCTGCCATGCTCAACAATTTCTTTTGCTTTATACGACTTTGAATTGTTCCGATGACTCATAGGGTATCCCACACGCTGCTAACCCCATGAGAGTATTTTCCCACCTTAAATATTAACCGTTTAAACGCCAATGTTCCAAAATTGGAACAGAATTTTTAACGAAATGTTACAAATGCAAATAATTTTCGAATTATTACGGTTTTTTTGTATAATGATAACAATGATTATGAAATATTTTTTTCGTTAAATATTAAAAATTAAATTTTATTTTTGTTATTTTATATGATTTTTAGAAATTTCCTATTTTTGAGGTATTTTTCACTATTTCAAATAACATTCTCCAGCACATTTATTATGCAAAAAATTTAAAATTATTTTTTATATTCATAAGAAGAGAACTACTACTTGTAAAAAAATGCTACTAAAAACTATCTAAAATAAAATATAAATGTTTGACGCAGTTATAAAAACTCATGTTCCGATTTTGGAACATTGGTGCTTTAGCGATAAAGTTTTCAAAAGGAGTAATCGTATAAATAAGTAATTCAAATCTCATTACATAATCCGTTGACTGATTCAATGCTTCAACATTGGTACCGTCAAGGTCAAAGACCAGACCGTGTCAAAGCATTTACCCGGAAGAGTTTATTTTATTAGGTAAGTAAAGTGTAAATTGAAGGGAGGGGCGCAAACAGAAAGAGAAAAAAATCTTTTTTTCTTTTCCTTTATTTGAATGGAACTTTCGTGTTTTGTTGACTCGCAGTTGCAATAATTTGTAACATTATTAGAATCTAAAGTAGAATAGATTTCTTTAGTAGAATACATATAATATACAGCAGAATATATTTTTTTAGTAGAATATAGGTTTTTTTTTTGGTTGTGATTATAAAGCATGTCGAAAAAATTTTTAACTGTAGAAGCAGCAGTAGCATATTTAGAATCTCTTTCGGATTCAGATTTATCCGATGTTGATATATGCCAGTTACCTCCAGATGAACCAGGCGATATAACAGACGTAGATGATATTGTGGAAAATGACTTTGAGCCCATTATACCAGCTGACGTGACTGGAAAGATAGACGTAATTTGCAAAAACGATGATACTAGTTGCCAAGAAAACGTGATACACAATGCAGAAGCCGGTCCTGCGAATATAAAAAATGAACTTCCGAGAAGAAAACGTAAGTTGGAATCTGCAAATATTATTCCGACTTCTGAAAAAGGACAGAAAGTAAAAAAACCTCCTAAAAAGAAAATTGCATGGAAGAGAAAATGGGATTTTAAAAAACCTATTATATCAAAGGGAATCGAAACAATTTTGCAGACTTTTCCTAACATAGTAAATCAGTCGCCTATCGTCCTATTTTTTAAAATTTTGCCTCATGACTATATTGAACTCCTCGCTAAAATGACAAAATTGTACGCTTTACAAAAAGGAGAAGATATTGAAGTAGTATCTGAAGATATTTTGCAGTTTTTGGTCTACTTCTTCTAAGTGGATATCATTCTGTTCCTACTGAAGATATGTATTGGAACACAGCGGAAGATACGTCCGTTCCTAATGTTCCAACTGTTATGACCCGCAATCGCTTTAGAAAGATGAAGAAGTATTTTCACTTGATGGACAATAATCAATTGAAAAAAGATGATAAACTTGGTAAAATAGCACCGATATATGAAGAGTTATCTAAAAATCTGCAACAGTTTGGAATCTGGCACGAGAAGTTGAGCATTGACGAATCAATGGTCCCGTACTATGGCCGGCATACATGCAAAATGTTTATCAAAGGAAAACCTATTAGGTTTGGATTTAAAATAAGGATGATGTGTTCATCAAATGGATATCCATACGCTATGGAGATATACAGTGGAAGAAAATTGTCCTCGTCCGTTGTACAGTTAGGTTCGAGAGTTGTGAACGAATTATTATCTAACTTGCAAGAAAATTCAAAGTATGAAATATACTTCGATAACTTTTTTACTTCCTACGATTTAATTTCTGAGTTTGCAAAACGTGGAATACGAGCGACATGCACAATTCGTGAAAATCGCACTGCCCTTTGTCCATTGAAATCTAAAAAAGAACTCGCTAATTAAGACAGGGGAAATTATGATTTTCGTTCCGATGGAGCGGTATATATCTGCAGTTACAACGATAATGCTGTGGTCACAGTAGCATCTAACTACTACACACATGAAGCCGTTGGAACAGCAAAAAGATATTCAAATGCAAATAAATGCAAAATTGATGTTACGCAACCTCATATTATCAAGAAATACAATGAAGGCATGGGAGGCGGTGACGTTTTGGATTAACTTTTAGGCAGTTATAGGCCAAAAATTAGGAGTAAGAAATGGTGGTGGAATCTTTTCATAAATGCTTTAAATATGGCAGTTGTTTGAAGTTGGATTATACACTCTGAGGTGAATGACATCAAAATATCGCATTTGGAATTTCGTAGGCAAATTACAACTTTTCTTCTACGGAGAAAAGAGCGTCTGGTCATTCATCATGGACCCCGTAGTCATGTGAAAAAAGAAGTGAGAATATCTGATGGGCATTACATTGTAACTACATCTCAAGGACGTTGCGTAGTTTGTAAAAAACACATCTGTAATACACGTTTAAAACCCTTTACTCCTGGTCCTTTCACATCCGTAGCTTTTTATAATTTAGAACCGATATTTTATTAATACCATTTTTGTTCTTCTGCTTTCATCATACCACAGGAATGCAGCCATTTTCTCGATTAAACACAAGTTTATTTACTAGGACGAAACATCACACAAAACATCACAAACATTGAAGAATAGGCACACAGATGTACACTAAGATGAATATTTATAGCAGCAGCAGCAGTTATATTACTACTCTTCTATCGACACAATTACTATATTTTCATAACGTGCCCACCGCACACATACATCCGAATCCTTTGGCCTCCCGCCAACGACTGCTCCCGTCTCTCCTACTCAGTAGTAGAAGAGAAAAAAAGGGTTGCCATAAACTTTGGCGCTGCCAGTCATGACACCCCGCACCTAAGATTGAAAAAGGGGTATGCCACTATTTCAATCTGAAATCAAGACTGGCATTGTCAATACACTTCCTCCTTTACTATTAAACTACTAATGAACATTAATAACTACAATATATATAAAAAGAAATACAAAAAAAAAAAAAAACATCCTGAACCATTTCTGGAAACTCTCGCTGCTAGCTACTGCAATATAAAAATACAATTAATGTTTCATAATACTGAATACAAATAACAAATGAGAAACAGAATTCAAATTAATATGAAATACAATTTCAGCTGCAGCATACACAAAAGTGAATTATCAAAAAGGTATTATTTTTTTTAAAACAGTCATTGATTGTTCACGAAGAGTCCACAGTCAATTTATTAGTCTGTTGTCTCCAGTCTAGACAGTGCATCAGCGTTCGTCAACTTTGCACCAGGACAGTGTGAAATAGTAATGTCATATTTCTGCAAAGCCAGTGCCCATCGCTGCAGTTTGGAAGACTGGGAAGCATTTTTGGTGACGAAAGTCAGTGGCTTGTGATCGGTGATAAGTTCCACGGGTGAACCAAAAATCCAAGTCTCGAACTTCTTTAGACTCCAGATAACCGCATAGGCCTCCCGTTCAATGGTCGGCCAAGCCTGTTGAGTTTTGGTGAGCTTTTGACTGGCATAACTGACTGGATATAGTCTCTCATCCTTCTGTTGAGATAGACACGCACCGATGCCTATTGCAGATGCGTCACATTGAATGGTGAATGGTAACCCTATCAAAGGTGTATAAAGACTAGGTGCCTCAACGAGACCCCTCTTTAGTTCGTTGAAAGCTTTATCATGTTCCTCCAACCAGCACAATTTCTTGGGTCTGTTCTTTTTAGTAAGTTCTGTCAGAGGGTATGCTGTTTCAGCATACTTAGACAGGTAATCGCGGTAGTAATTGCATAATCCGAGGACACTCTTAAGTTGTTTTTTGGTCTGTGAGACAGCTAATTTTCGGATGGCTTCCACTTTGTCTGCGTCGGTTCGATGGCTGCCGGACCCGATGACATGTCCTAAATACTTAATCTGGTTTTTCGCAAAGTCACACTTCTTTAGGTTGACTGAAAACCGTAATTCTCATAATTTTGAAAATATCGTGTCAAGGTGCGTCATATGTTCAGACCACGTTTCCGAAAAAAACAGCGATATCGTCGATGTACGCTCTAGCAAAGTTTCTATATTTGGAAAGAGCTTTATTTATTTCTCTCTGAAAGGTCGCAGCTGCATTACGGAGCCCAAAGGCCATCACTTTGAAACGATATTGTGCCCTGTGAGTCTTAAAACATGCCAAACCCTGGCTTTCTGCTTCCAGCGGTATGGCCCAATATCCTTTCAGCAATTCGATTGTAGTTATTACATTGGCCATGCCAATATTGAACAAAAGATCCGGTGCGTTTTCCATCGGAAAATCGTCAGTTTTAGTAACTGCATTTAAAGCTCAAAATCTACGCACAGTCGGAGGGCCCCATCTTTCTTCATCACGCACACTACCGGGTGTGGCGCCTCCGCATCACTCTCTTCAATCAGTCCTAACTCTAGCATTTCTTCAAATTGTTTGTCTACTTGTGGCCCCAACGCCTCTGGAATTCGATAAACATATGGTTTTTTCATTTCTTCTCCGTTTAATCTAATTTTGTGCTCACCTACCTTGGCTATTTGTACCTTTTTTGAAAATAAATCTTTATATTTGTATAGTAGATCTAATATCTCTTTTCTTTCTGTATTTTCTAGGTGCTTTAAATCTACTTCTTCTATGTTAAACAAGTTTGGATTATCATTCACACTAGGGGTGGGATGGACTTCTCCTAATTCTTCTTCATTTTCGAAGATTACTCCCACCGACCGTACCCTAGGAATAAATTTTCTTATTTTATTTACATGAATATTCTTAACATTCCCGTTTATTAATTTTACTTTGTAAGAATCGGGCTTACAGCGTGCTACAATTTCGGCTGGTCACGTCCACCTAGCATAAAGTTTGTTCGTGGAATCCGGTATTAATAGATATATCTGGTCCCCTGGTCTAAAGTCCTTGTAAATCGCTCTCCGATTAGCGTACTTCGCATATGAGCCTTATTTAAATTCCGCTACTATTGCCGCTTACTAGTAGTAGAAGAGGAAAAAAAAAGGGTTGCCATAAACTTTAACAGCAAAAAGATATTCAAATGCAAATAAATGCAAAATTGATGTTACGCAACCTCATATTATCAAGAAATACAATGAAGGCATGGGAGGCGTTGACGTTTTGGATAAACTTTTAGGCAGTTATAGGCCAAAAATGAGGAGTAAGAAATGGTGGTGGAATCTTTTAATAAATGCTTTAAATATGGCAGTTGTTTGAAGTTGGATTATACACTCTGAGGTGAATGACATCAAAATATCGCATTTGGAATTTCGTAGGCAAATTACAACTTTTCTTCTACGGAGAAAAGAGCGTCTGGTCATTCATCATGGACCCCGTAGTCATGTGAAAAAAGAAGTGAGAATATCTGATGGGCATTACATTGTACCTACATCTCAAGGACGTTGCGTAGTTTGTAAAAAACACACATGTAATACACGTTTAAAACCCTTTACTCCTGGTCCTTTCACATCCGTAGCTTTTTATAATTTAGAACCGATATTTTATTAATACCATTTTTGTTCTTCTGCTTTCATCATACCACAGGAATGCAGCCATTTTCTCGATTAAACACAAGTTTATTTACTAGGACGAAACATCACACAAAACATCACAAACATTGAAGAATAGGCACACAAATGTACACTAAGATGAATATTTATAGCAGCAGCAGCAGTTATATTACTACTCTTCTATCGACACAATTACTATATTTTCATAACGTGCCCACCGCACACATACATCCGAATCCTTTGGCCTCCCGCCAACGACTGCTCCCGTCTCTCCTACTCAGTAGTAGAAGAGAAAAAAAAAAGGGTTGCCATAAACTTTGGCGCTGCCAGTCATGACACCCCGCACCTAAGATTGTAAAAGGGGTATGCCACTATTTCAATCTGAAATCAAGACTGGCATTGTCAATACACTTCCTCCTTTACTATTAAACTACTAATGAACATTAATAACTACAATATATATATAAAAAAAATACGAAAAAAAAAACTTAAACATCCTGAACCATTTCTGGAAACTCTCGCTGCTAGCTACTGCAATATAAAAATACAATTAATGTTTCATAATACTGAATACAAATAACAAATGAGAAACAGAATTCAAATTAATATGAAATACAATTTCAGCTGCAGCATACACAAAAGTGAATTATCAAAAAGTTATTATTTTTTTTAAAACAGTCATTGATTGTTCACGAAGAGTCCACAGTCAATTTATTAGTCTGTTGTCTCCAGTCTAGACAGTGCATCAGCGTTCGTCAACTTTGCACAAGGACAGTGTGAAATAGTAATGTCATATTTCTGCAAAGCCAGTGCCCATCGCTGCAGTTTGGAAGACTGGGGAGCATTTTTGGTGACGAAAGTCAGTGGCTTGTGATCGGTGATAAGTTCCACGGGTGAACCAAAAATCCAAGTCTCGAACTTCTTTAGACTCCAGATAACCGCATAGGCCTCCCGTTCAATGGTCGGCCAAGCCTGTTGAGTTTTGGTGAGCTTTTGACTGGCATAACTGACTGGATATAGTCTCTCATCCTTCTGTTGAGATAGACACGCACCGATGCCTATTGCAGATGCGTCACATTGAATGGTGAATGGTAACCCTATCAAAGGTGTATAAAGACTAGGTGCCTCAACGAGACCCCTCTTTAGTTCGTTGAAAGCTTTATCATGTTCCTCCAACCAGCACAATTTCTTGGGACTGTTCTTTTTAGTAAGTTCTGTCAGAGGGTTTGCTGTTTCAGCATACTTAGACAGGTAATCGCGGTAGTAATTGCATAATCCGAGGACACTCTTAAGTTGTTTTTTGGTCTGTGGGACAGCTAATTTTCGGATGGCTTCCACTTTGTCTGGGTCGGTTCGATGGCTGCCGGACCCGATGACATGTCCTAAATACTTAATCTGGTTTTTCGCAAAGTCACACTTCTTTAGGTTGACTGAAAACCGTAATTCTCGTAATTTTGAAAATATCGTGTCAAGGTGCGGCATATGTTCAGACCACGTTTCCGAAAAAACAGCGATATCGTCGATGTACGCTCTAGCAAAGTTTCTATATTTGGAAAGCGCTTTATTTATTTCTCTCTGAAAGGTCGCAGCTGCATTACGGAGCCCAAAGGCCATCACTTTGAAACGATATTGTGCCCTGTGAGTCTTAAAACATGCCAAACCCTGGCTTTCTGCTTCCAGCGGTATTGCCCAATATCCTTTCAGCAAGTCGATTGTAGTTATTACATTGGCCCTGCCAATATTGAACAAAAGATCCGGTGCGTTTTCCATCGGAAAATCGTCAGTTTAGTAACTGCATTTAAAGCTCTAAAGTCTACGCACAGTCGGAGGGCCCCATCTTTCTTCATCACGCACACTACCGGGTGTGGCGCCTCCGCATCACTCTCTTCAATCAGTCCTAACTCTAGCATTTCTTCAAATTGTTTGTCTACTTGTGGCTCCAACGCCTCTGGAATTCGATAAACATATGGTTTTTTCATTTCTTCTCCGTTTAATCTAATTTTGTGCTCACCTACCTTGGCTATTTGTACCTTTTTTGAAAATAAATCTTTATATTTGTATAGTAGATCTAACATCTCTTTTCTTTCGGTATTTTCTAGGTGCTTTAAATCTACTTCTTCTATGTTAAACAAGTTTGGATTATCATTCACACTAGGGGTGGGATGGACTTCTCCTAATTCTTCTTCATTTTCGAAGATTACTCCCACCGACCGTACCCTAGGAATAAATTTTCTTATTTTATTTACATGAATATTCTTAACATTCCCGTTTATTAATTTTACTTTGTAAGAATCGGGCTTACAGCGTGCTACAATTTCGGCTGGTCCCGTCCACCTAGCATAAAGTTTGTTCGTGGAATCCGGGATTAATAGATATATCTGGTCCCCTGGTCTAAAGTCCTTGTAAATCGCTCTCCGATTAGCGTACTTCGCATATGAGCCTTATTTAAATTCCGCTACTATTGCCGCTTACTAGTAGTAGAAGAGGAAAAAAAAAGGGTTGCCATAAACTTTAACAGCAAAAAGATATTCAAATGCAAATAAATGCAAAATTGATGTTACGCAACCTCATATTATCAAGAAATACAATGAAGGCATGGGAGGCGTTGACGTTTTGGATAAACTTTTAGGCAGTTATAGGCCAAAAATGAGGAGTAAGAAATGGTGGTGGAATCTTTTAATAAATGCTTTAAATATGGCAGTTGTTTGAAGTTGGATTATACACTCTGAGGTGAATGACATCAAAATATCGCATTTGGAATTTCGTAGGCAAATTACAACTTTTCTTCTACGGAGAAAAGAGCGTCTGGTCATTCATCATGGACCCCGTAGTCATGTGAAAAAAGAAGTGAGAATATCTGATGGGCATTACATTGTACCTACATCTCAAGGACGTTGCGTAGTTTGTAAAAAACACACATGTAATACACGTTTAAAACCCTTTACTCCTGGTCCTTTCACATCCGTAGCTTTTTATAATTTAGAACCGATATTTTATTAATACCATTTTTGTTCTTCTGCTTTCATCATACCACAGGAATGCAGCCATTTTCTCGATTAAACACAAGTTTATTTACTAGGACGAAACATCACACAAAACATCACAAACATTGAAGAATAGGCACACAAATGTACACTAAGATGAATATTTATAGCAGCAGCAGCAGTTATATTACTACTCTTCTATCGACACAATTACTATATTTTCATAACGTGCCCACCGCACACATACATCCGAATCCTTTGGCCTCCCGCCAACGACTGCTCCCGTCTCTCCTACTCAGTAGTAGAAGAGAAAAAAAAAAGGGTTGCCATAAACTTTGGCGCTGCCAGTCATGACACCCCGCACCTAAGATTGTAAAAGGGGTATGCCACTATTTCAATCTGAAATCAAGACTGGCATTGTCAATACACTTCCTCCTTTACTATTAAACTACTAATGAACATTAATAACTACAATATATATATAAAAAAAATACGAAAAAAAAAACTTAAACATCCTGAACCATTTCTGGAAACTCTCGCTGCTAGCTACTGCAATATAAAAATACAATTAATGTTTCATAATACTGAATACAAATAACAAATGAGAAACAGAATTCAAATTAATATGAAATACAATTTCAGCTGCAGCATACACAAAAGTGAATTATCAAAAAGTTATTATTTTTTTTTAAACAGTCATTGATTGTTCACGAAGAGTCCACAGTCAATTTATTAGTCTGTTGTCTCCAGTCTAGACAGTGCATCAGCGTTCGTCAACTTTGCACAAGGACAGTGTGAAATAGTAATGTCATATTTCTGCAAAGCCAGTGCCCATCGCTGCAGTTTGGAAGACTGGGGAGCATTTTTGGTGACGAAAGTCAGTGGCTTGTGATCGGTGATAAGTTCCACGGGTGAACCAAAAATCCAAGTCTCGAACTTCTTTAGACTCCAGATAACCGCATAGGCCTCCCGTTCAATGGTCGGCCAAGCCTGTTGAGTTTTGGTGAGCTTTTGACTGGCATAACTGACTGGATATAGTCTCTCATCCTTCTGTTGAGATAGACACGCACCGATGCCTATTGCAGATGCGTCACATTGAATGGTGAATGGTAACCCTATCAAAGGTGTATAAAGACTAGGTGCCTCAACGAGACCCCTCTTTAGTTCGTTGAAAGCTTTATCATGTTCCTCCAACCAGCACAATTTCTTGGGACTGTTCTTTTTAGTAAGTTCTGTCAGAGGGTTTGCTGTTTCAGCATACTTAGACAGGTAATCGCGGTAGTAATTGCATAATCCGAGGACACTCTTAAGTTGTTTTTTGGTCTGTGGGACAGCTAATTTTCGGATGGCTTCCACTTTGTCTGGGTCGGTTCGATGGCTGCCGGACCCGATGACATGTCCTAAATACTTAATCTGGTTTTTCGCAAAGTCACACTTCTTTAGGTTGACTGAAAACCGTAATTCTCGTAATTTTGAAAATATCGTGTCAAGGTGCGGCATATGTTCAGACCACGTTTCCGAAAAAACAGCGATATCGTCGATGTACGCTCTAGCAAAGTTTCTATATTTGGAAAGCGCTTTATTTATTTCTCTCTGAAAGGTCGCAGCTGCATTACGGAGCCCAAAGGCCATCACTTTGAAACGATATTGTGCCCTGTGAGTCTTAAAACATGCCAAACCCTGGCTTTCTGCTTCCAGCGGTATTGCCCAATATCCTTTCAGCAAGTCGATTGTAGTTATTACATTGGCCCTGCCAATATTGAACAAAAGATCCGGTGCGTTTTCCATCGGAAAATCGTCAGTTTAGTAACTGCATTTAAAGCTCTAAAGTCTACGCACAGTCGGAGGGCCCCATCTTTCTTCATCACGCACACTACCGGGTGTGGCGCCTCCGCATCACTCTCTTCAATCAGTCCTAACTCTAGCATTTCTTCAAATTGTTTGTCTACTTGTGGCTCCAACGCCTCTGGAATTCGATAAACATATGGTTTTTTCATTTCTTCTCCGTTTAATCTAATTTTGTGCTCACCTACCTTGGCTATTTGTACCTTTTTTGAAAATAAATCTTTATATTTGTATAGTAGATCTAACATCTCTTTTCTTTCGGTATTTTCTAGGTGCTTTAAATCTACTTCTTCTATGTTAAACAAGTTTGGATTATCATTCACACTAGGGGTGGGATGGACTTCTCCTAATTCTTCTTCATTTTCGAAGATTACTCCCACCGACCGTACCCTAGGAATAAATTTTCTTATTTTATTTACATGAATATTCTTAACATTCCCGTTTATTAATTTTACTTTGTAAGAATCGGGCTTACAGCGTGCTACAATTTCGGCTGGTCCCGTCCACCTAGCATAAAGTTTGTTCGTGGAATCCGGGATTAATAGATATATCTGGTCCCCTGGTCTAAATTCCTTGTAAATCGCTCTCCGATTAGCGTACTTCGCATATGAGCCTTATTTAAATTCCGCTACTATTGCCGCTTACTAGTAGTAGAAGAGGAAAAAAAAAGGGTTGCCATAAACTTTAACAGCAAAAAGATATTCAAATGCAAATAAATGCAAAATTGATGTTACGCAACCTCATATTATCAAGAAATACAATGAAGGCATGGGAGGCGTTGACGTTTTGGATAAACTTTTAGGCAGTTATAGGCCAAAAATGAGGAGTAAGAAATGGTGGTGGAATCTTTTAATAAATGCTTTAAATATGGCAGTTGTTTGAAGTTGGATTATACACTCTGAGGTGAATGACATCAAAATATCGCATTTGGAATTTCGTAGGCAAATTACAACTTTTCTTCTACGGAGAAAAGAGCGTCTGGTCATTCATCATGGACCCCGTAGTCATGTGAAAAAAGAAGTGAGAATATCTGATGGGCATTAAATTGTACCTACATCTCAAGGACGTTGCGTAGTTTGTAAAAAACACACATGTAATACACGTTTAAAACCCTTTACTCCTGGTCCTTTCACATCCGTAGCTTTTTATAATTTAGAACCGATATTTTATTAATACCATTTTTGTTCTTCTGCTTTCATCATACCACAGGAATGCAGCCATTTTCTCGATTAAACACAAGTTTATTTACTAGGACGAAACATCACACAAAACATCACAAACATTGAAGAATAGGCACACAAATGTACACTAAGATGAATATTTATAGCAGCAGCAGCAGTTATATTACTACTCTTCTATCGACACAATTACTGTAATTTCATAACGTGCCCACCGCACACATACATCCGAATCCTTTGGCCTCCCGCCAACGACTGCTCCCGTCTCTCCTACTCAGTAGTAGAAGAGAAAAAAAAAGGGTTGCCATAAACTTTGGCGCTGCCAGTCATGACACCCCGCACCTAAGATTGTAAAAGGGGTATGCCACTATTTCAATCTGAAATCAAGACTGGCATTGTCAATACACTTCCTCCTTTACTATTAAACTACTAATGAACATTAATAACTACAATATATATATAAAAAAAATACGAAAAAAAAAGCTTAAACATCCTGAACCATTTCTGGAAACTCTCGCTGCTAGCTACTGCAATATAAAAATACAATTAATGTTTCATAATACTGAATACAAATAACAAATGAGAAACAGAATTCAAATTAATATGAAATACAATTTCAGCTGCAGCATACACAAAAGTGAATTATCAAAAAGTTATTATTTTTTTTAAAACAGTCATTGATTGTTCACGACGAGTCCACAGTCAATTTATTAGTCTGTTGTCTCCAGTCTAGACAGTGCATCAGCGTTCGTCAACTTTGCACAAGGACAGTGTGAAATAGTAATGTCATATTTCTGCAAAGCCAGTGCCCATCGCTGCAGTTTGGAAGACTGGGGAGCATTTTTGGTGACGAAAGTCAGTGGCTTGTGATCGGTGATAAGTTCCACGGGTGAACCAAAAATCCAAGTCTCGAACTTCTTTAGACTCCAGATAACCGCATAGGCCTCCCGTTCAATGGTCGGCCAAGCCTGTTGAGTTTTGGTGAGCTTTTGACTGGCATAACTGACTGGATATAGTCTCTCATCCTTCTGTTGAGATAGACACGCACCGATGCCTATTGCAGATGCGTCACATTGAATGGTGAATGGTAACACTATCAAAGGTGTATAAAGACTAGGTGCCTCAACGAGACCCCTCTTTAGTTCGTTGAAAGCTTTATCATGTTCCTCCAACCAGCACAATTTCTTGGGACTGTTCTTTTTAGTAAGTTCTGTCAGAGGGTATGCTGTTTCAGCATACTTAGACAGGTAATCGGGGTAGTAATTGCATAATCCGAGGACACTCTTAAGTTGTTTTTTGGTCTGTGGGACAGCTAATTTTCGGATGGCTTCCACTTTGTCTGGGTCGGTTCGATGGCTGCCGGACCCGATGACATGTCCTAAATACTTAATCTGGTTTTTCGCAAAGTCACACTTCTTTAGGTTGACTGAAAACCGTAATTCTCGTAATTTTGAAAATATCGTGTCAAGGTGCGTCATATGTTCAGACCACGTTTCCGAAAAAACAGCGATATCGTCGATGTACGCTCTAGCAAAGTTTCTATATTTGGAAAGCGCTTTATTTATTTCTCTCTGAAAGGTCGCAGCTGCATTACGGAGCCCAAAGGCCATCACTTTGAAACGATATTGTGCCCTGTGAGTCTTAAAACATGCCAAACCCTGGCTTTCTGCTTCCAGCGGTATTGCCCAATATCCTTTCAGCAAGTCGATTGTAGTTATTACATTGGCCCTGCCAATATTGAACAAAAGATCCGGTGCGTTTTCCATCGGAAAATCGTCAGTTTAGTAACTGCATTTAAAGCTCTAAAGTCTACGCACAGTCGGAGGGCCCCATCTTTCTTCATCACGCACATTACCGGGTGTGGCGCCTCCGCATCACTCTCTTCAATCAGTCCTAACTCTAGCATTTCTTCAAATTGTTTGTCTACTTGTGGCTCCAACGCCTCTGGAATTCGATAAACATATGGTTTTTTCATTTCTTCTCCGTTTAATCTAATTTTGTGCTCACCTACCTTGGCTATTTGTACCTTTTTTGAAAATAAATCTTTATATTTGTATAGTAGATCTAACATCTCTTTTCTTTCTGTATTTTCTAGGTGCTTTAAATCTACTTCTTCTATGTTAAACAAGTTTGGATTATCATTCACACTAGGGGTGGGATGGACTTCTCCTAATTCTTCTTCATTTTCGAAGATTACTCCCACCGACCGTACCCTAGGAATAAATTTTCTTATTTTATTTACATGAATATTCTTAACATTCCCGTTTATTAATTTTACTTTGTAAGAATCGGGCTTACAGCGTGCTACAATTTCGGCTGGTCCCGTCCACCTAGCATAAAGTTTGTTCGTGGAATCCGGGATTAATAGATATATCTGGTCCCCTGGTCTAAATTCCTTGTAAATCGCTCTCCGATTAGCGTACTTCGCATATGAGCCTTATTTAAATTCCGCTACTATTGCCGCTTACTAGTAGTAGAAGAGGAAAAAAAAGGGTTGCCATAAACTTTAACAGCAAAAAGATATTCAAATGCAAATAAATGCAAAATTGATGTTACGCAACCTCATATTATCAAGAAATACAATGAAGGCATGGGAGGCGTTGACGTTTTACATAAACTTTTAGGCAGTTATAGGCCAAAAATGAGGAGTAAGAAATGGTGGTGGAATCTTTTAATAAATGCTTTAAATATGGCAGTTGTTTGAAGTTGGATTATACACTCTGAGGTGAATGACATCAAAATATCGCATTTGGAATTTCGTAGGCAAATTACAACTTTTCTTCTACGGAGAAAAGAGCGTCTGGTCATTCATCATGGACCCCGTAGTCATGTGAAAAAAGAAGTGAGAATATCTGATGGGCATTACATTGTACCTACATCTCAAGGACGTTGCGTAGTTTGTAAAAAACACATCTGTAATACACGTTTAAAACCCTTTACTCCTGGTCCTTTCACATCCGTAGCTTTTTATAATTTAGAACCGATATTTTATTAATACCATTTTTGTTCTTCTGCTTTCATCATACCACAGGAATGCAGCCATTTTCTCGATTAAACACAAGTTTATTTACTAGGACGAAACATCACACAAAACATCACAAACATTGAAGAATAGGCACACAAATGTACACTAAGATGAATAATTATAGCAGCAGCAGCAGTTATATTACTACTCTTCTATCGACACAATTACTATATTTTCATAACGTGCCCACCGCACACATACATCCGAATCCTTTGGCCTCCCGCCAACGACTGCTCCCGTCTCTCCTACTCAGTAGTAGAAGAGAAAAAAAAGGGTTGCCATAAACTTTGGCGCTGCCAGTCATGACACCCGCACCTAAGATTGTAAAAGGGGTATGCCACTATTTCAATCTGAAATCAAGACTGGCATTGTCAATACACTTCCTCCTTTACTATTAAACTACTAATGAACATTAATAACTACAATATATATAAAAAAAAAATACGAAAAAAAAAACTTAAACATCCTGAACCATTTCTGGAAACTCTCGCTGCTACCTACTGCAATATAAAAATACAATTAATGTTTCATAATACTGAATACAAATAACAAATGAGAAACAGAATTCAAATTAATATGAAATACAATTTCAGCTGCAGCATACACAAAAGTGAATTATCAAAAAGTTATTATTTTTTTAAAACAGTCATTGATTGTTCACGAAGAGTCCACAGTCAATTTATTAGTCTGTTGTCTCCAGTCTAGACAGTGCATCAGCGTTCGTCAACTTTGCACAAGGACAGTGTGAAATAGTAATGTCATATTTCTGCAAAGCCAGTGCCCATCGCTGCAGTTTGGAAGACTGGGGAGCATTTTTGGTGACGAAAGTCAGTGGCTTGTGATCGGTGATAAGTTCCACGGGTGAACCAAAAATCCAAGTCTCGAACTTCTTTAGACTCCAGATAACCGCATAGGCCTCCCGTTCAATGGTCGGCCAAGCCTGTTGAGTTTTGGTGAGCTTTTGACTGGCATAACTGACTGGATATAGTCTCTCATCCTTCTGTTGAGATAGACACGCACCGATGCCTATTGCAGATGCGTCACATTGAATGGTGAATGGTAACCCTATCAAAGGTGTATAAAGACTAGGTGCCTCAACGAGACCCCTCTTTAGTTCGTTGAAAGCTTTATCATGTTCCTCCAACCAGCACAATTTCTTGGGACTGTTCTTTTTAGTAAGTTCTGTCAGAGGGTATGCTGTTTCAGCATACTTAGACAGGTAATCGCGGTAGTAATTGCATAATCCGAGGACACTCTTAAGTTGTTTTTTGGTCTGTGGGACAGCTAATTTTCGGATGGCTTCCACTTTGTCTGGGTCGGTTCGATGGCTGCCGGACCCGATGACATGTCCTAAATACTTAATCTGGTTTTTCGCAAAGTCACACTTCTTTAGGTTGACTGAAAACCGTAATTCTCGTAATTTTGAAAATATCGTGTCAAGGTGCGTCATATGTTCAGACCACGTTTCCGAAAAAACAGCGATATCGTCGATGTACGCTCTAGCAAAGTTTCTATATTTGGAAAGCGCTTTATTTATTTCTCTCTGAAAGGTCGCAGCTGCATTACGGAGCCCAAAGGCCATCACTTTGAAACGATATTGTGCCCTGTGAGTCTTAAAACATGCCAAACCCTGGCTTTCTGCTTCCAGCGGTATTGCCCAATATCCTTTCAGCAAGTCGATTGTAGTTATTACATTGGCCCTGCCAATATTGAACAAAAGATCCGGTGCGTTTTCCATCGGAAAAACGCCAGTTTAGTAACTGCATTTAAAGCTCTAAAGTCTACGCACAGTCGGAGGGCCCCATCTTTCTTCATCACGCACACTACCGGGTGTGGCGCCTCCGCATCACTCTCTTCAATCAGTCCTAACTCTAGCATTTCTTCAAATTGTTTGTCTACTTGTGGCTCCAACGCCTCTGGAATTCGATAAACATATGGTTTTTTCATTTCTTCTCCGTTTAATCTAATTTTGTGCTCACCTACCTTGGCTATTTGTACCTTTTTTGAAAATAAATCTTTATATTTGTATAGTAGATCTAACATCTCTTTTCTTTCTGTATTTTCTAGGTGCTTTAAATCTACTTCTTCTATGTTAAACAAGTTTGGATTATCATTCACACTAGGGGTGGGATGGACTTCTCCTAATTCTTCTTCATTTTCGAAGATTACTCCCACCGACCGTACCCTAGGAATAAATTTTCTTATTTTATTTGCATGAATATTCTTAACATTCCCGTTTATTAATTTTACTTTGTAAGAATCGGGCTTACAGCGTGCTACAATTTCGGCTGGTCCCATCCACCTAGCATAAAGTTTGTTCGTGGAATCCGGGATTAATAGATATATCTGGTCCCCTGGTCTAAATTCCTTGTAAATCGCTCTCCGATTAGCGTACTTCACGTATGAGCCTTATTTAAATTCCGCTACTATTGCCGCTTACTAGTAGTAGAAGAGGAAAAAAAAAGGGTTGCCATAAACTTTAACAGCAAAAAGATATTCAAATGCAAATAAATGCAAAATTGATGTTACGCAACCTCATATTATCAAGAAATACAATGAAGGCATGGGAGGCGTTGACGTTTTGGATAAACTTTTAGGCAGTTATAGGCCAAAAATGAGGAGTAAGAAATGGTGGTGGAATCTTTTAATAAATGCTTTAAATATGGCAGTTGTTTGAAGTTGGATTATACACTCTGAGGTGAATGACATCAAAATATCGCATTTGGAATTTCGTAGGCAAATTACAACTTTTCTTCTACGGAGAAAAGAGCGTCTGGTCATTCATCATGGACCCCGTAGTCATGTGAAAAAAGAAGTGAGAATATCTGATGGGCATTACATTGTACCTACATCTCAAGGACGTTGCATAGTTTGTAAAAAACACACATGTAATACACGTTTAAAACCCTTTACTCCTGGTCCTTTCACATCCGTAGCTTTTTATAATTTAGAACCGATATTTTATTAATACCATTTTTGTTCTTCTGCTTTCATCATACCACAGGAATGCAGCCATTTTCTCGATTAAACACAAGTTTATTTACTAGGACGAAACATCACACAAAACATCACAAACATTGAAGAATAGGCACACAAATGTACACTAAGATGAATATTTATAGCAGCAGCAGCAGTTATATTACTACTCTTCTATCGACACAATTACTATATTTTCATAACGTGCCCACCGCACACATACATCCGAATCCTTTGGCCTCCCGCCAACGACTGCTCCCGTCTCTCCTACTCAGTAGTAGAAGAGAAAAAAAAAGGGTTGCCATAAACTTTGGCGCTGCCATTCATGACACCCCGCACCTAAGATTGTAAAAGGGGTATGCCACTATTTCAATCTGAAATCAAGACTGGCATTGTCAATACACTTCCTCCTTTACTATTAAACTACTAATGAACATTAATAACTACAATATATATATAAAAAAAATACGAAAAAAAAAACTTAAACATCCTGAACCATTCCTGGAAACTCTCGCTGCTAGCTACTGCAATATAAAAATACAATTAATGTTTCATAATACTGAATACAAATAACAAATGAGAAACAGAATTCAAATTAATATGAAATACAATTTCAGCTGCAGCATACACAAAAGTGAATTATCAAAAAGATATTATTTTTTTTAAAACAGTCATTGATTGTTCACGACGAGTCCACAGTCAATTTATTAGTCTGTTGTCTCCAGTCTAGACAGTGCATCAGCGTTCGTCAACTTTGCACAAGGACAGTGTGAAATAGTAATGTCATATTTCTGCAAAGCCAGTGCCCATCGCTGCAGTTTGGAAGACTGGGGAGCATTTTTGGGGACGAAAGTCAGTGGCTTGTGATCGGTGATAAGTTCCACGGGTGAACCAAAAATCCAAGTCTCGAACTTCTTTAGACTCCAGATAACCGCATAGGCCTCCCGTTCAATGGTCGGCCAAGCCTGTTGAGTTTTGGTGAGCTTTTGACTGGCATAACTGACTGGATATAGTCTCTCATCCTTCTGTTGAGATAGACACGCACCGATGCCTATTGCAGATGCGTCACATTGAATGGTGAATGGTAACCCTATCAAAGGTGTATAAAGACTAGGTGCCTCAACGAGACCCCTCTTTAGTTCGTTGAAAGCTTTATCATGTTCCTCCAACCAGCACAATTTCTTGGGACTGTTCTTTTTAGTAAGTTCTGTCAGAGGGTATGCTGTTTCAGCATACTTAGACAGGTAATCGGGGTAGTAATTGCATAATCCGAGGACACTCTTAAGTTGTTTTTTGGTCTGTGGGACAGCTAATTTTCGGATGGCTTCCACTTTGTCTGGGTCGGTTCGATGGCTGCCGGACCCGATGACATGTCCTAAATACTTAATCTGGTTTTTCGCAAAGTCACACTTCTTTAGGTTGACTGAAAACCGTAATTCTCGTAATTTTGAAAATATCGTGTCAAGGTGCGTCATATGTTCAGACCACGTTTCCGAAAAAACAGCGATATCGTCGATGTACGCTCTAGCAAAGTTTCTATATTTGGAAAGCGCTTTATTTATTTCTCTCTGAAAGGTCGCAGCTGCATTACGGAGCCCAAAGGCCATCACTTTGAAACGATATTGTGCCCTGTGAGTCTTAAAACATGCCAAACCCTGGCTTTCTGCTTCCAGCGGTATTGCCCAATATCCTTTCAGCAAGTCGATTGTAGTTATTACATTGGCCCTGCCAATATTGAACAAAAGATCCGGTGCGTTTTCCATCGGAAAATCGTCAGTTTAGTAACTGCATTTAAAGCTCTAAAGTCTACGCACAGTCGGAGGACCCCATCTTTCTTCATCACGCACACTACCGGGTGTGGCGCCTCCGCATCACTCTCTTCAATCAGTCCTAACTCTAGCATTTCTTCAAATTGTTTGTCTACTTGTGGCTCCAACGCCTCTGGAATTCGATAAACATATGGTTTTTTCATTTCTTCTCCGTTTAATCTAATTTTGTGCTCACCTACCTTGGCTATTTGTACCTTTTTTGAAAATAAATCTTTATATTTGTATAGTAGATCTAACATCTCTTTTCTTTCTGTATTTTCTAGGTGCTTTAAATCTACTTCTTCTATGTTAAACAAGTTTGGATTATCATTCACACTAGGGGTGGGATGGACTTCTCCTAATTCTTCTTCATTTTCGAAGATTACTCCCACCGACCGTACCCTAGGAATAAATTTTCTTATTTTATTTGCATGAATATTCTTAACATTCCCGTTTATTAATTTTACTTTGTAAGAATCGGGCTTACAGCGTGCTACAATTTCGGCTGGTCCCATCCACCTAGCATAAAGTTTGTTCGTGGAATCCGGGATTAATAGATATATCTGGTCCCCTGGTCTAAATTCCTTGTAAATCGCTCTCCGATTAGCGTACTTCACGTATGAGCCTTATTTAAATTCCGCTACTATTGCCGCTTACTAGTAGTAGAAGAGGAAAAAAAAAGGGTTGCCATAAACTTTAACAGCAAAAAGATATTCAAATGCAAATAAATGCAAAATTGATGTTACGCAACCTCATATTATCAAGAAATACAATGAAGGCATGGGAGGCGTTGACGTTTTGGATAAACTTTTAGGCAGTTATAGGCCAAAAATGAGGAGTAAGAAATGGTGGTGGAATCTTTTAATAAATGCTTTAAATATGGCAGTTGTTTGAAGTTGGATTATACACTCTGAGGTGAATGACATCAAAATATCGCATTTGGAATTTCGTAGGCAAATTACAACTTTTCTTCTACGGAGAAAAGAGCGTCTGGTCATTCATCATGGACCCCGTAGTCATGTGAAAAAAGAAGTGAGAATATCTGATGGGCATTACATTGTACCTACATCTCAAGGACGTTGCGTAGTTTGTAAAAAACACACATGTAATACACGTTTAAAACCCTTTACTCCTGGTCCTTTCACATCCGTAGCTTTTTATAATTTAGAACCGATATTTTATTAATACCATTTTTGTTCTTCTGCTTTCATCATACCACAGGAATGCAGCCATTTTCTCGATTAAACACAAGTTTATTTACTAGGACGAAACATCACACAAAACATCACAAACATTGAAGAATAGGCACACAAATGTACACTAAGATGAATATTTATAGCAGCAGCAGCAGTTATATTACTACTCTTCTATCGACACAATTACTATATTTTCATAACGTGCCCACCGCACACATACATCCGAATCCTTTGGCCTCCCGCCAACGACTGCTCCCGTCTCTCCTACTCAGTAGTAGAAGAGAAAAAAAAAGGGTTGCCATAAACTTTGGCGCTGCCATTCATGACACCCCGCACCTAAGATTGTAAAAGGGGTATGCCACTATTTCAATCTGAAATCAAGACTGGCATTGTCAATACACTTCCTCCTTTACTATTAAACTACTAATGAACATTAATAACTACAATATATATATAAAAAAAATACGAAAAAAAAAACTTAAACATCCTGAACCATTTCTGGAAACTCTCGCTGCTAGCTACTGCAATATAAAAATACAATTAATGTTTCATAATACTGAATACAAATAACAAATGAGAAACAGAATTCAAATTAATATGAAATACAATTTCAGCTGCAGCATACACAAAAGTGAATTATCAAAAAGATATTATTTTTTTTAAAACAGTCATTGATTGTTCACGACGAGTCCACAGTCAATTTATTAGTCTGTTGTCTCCAGTCTAGACAGTGCATCAGCGTTCGTCAACTTTGCACAAGGACAGTGTGAAATAGTAATGTCATATTTCTGCAAAGCCAGTGCCCATCGCTGCAGTTTGGAAGACTGGGGAGCATTTTTGGGGACGAAAGTCAGTGGCTTGTGATCGGTGATAAGTTCCACGGGTGAACCAAAAATCCAAGTCTCGAACTTCTTTAGACTCCAGATAACCGCATAGGCCTCCCGTTCAATGGTCGGCCAAGCCTGTTGAGTTTTGGTGAGCTTTTGACTGGCATAACTGACTGGATATAGTCTCTCATCCTTCTGTTGAGATAGACACGCACCGATGCCTATTGCAGATGCGTCACATTGAATGGTGAATGGTAACCCTATCAAAGGTGTATAAAGACTAGGTGCCTCAACGAGACCCCTCTTTAGTTCGTTGAAAGCTTTATCATGTTCCTCCAACCAGCACAATTTCTTGGGACTGTTCTTTTTAGTAAGTTCTGTCAGAGGGTATGCTGTTTCAGCATACTTAGACAGGTAATCGGGGTAGTAATTGCATAATCCGAGGACACTCTTAAGTTGTTTTTTGGTCTGTGGGACAGCTAATTTTCGGATGGCTTCCACTTTGTCTGGGTCGGTTCGATGGCTGCCGGACCCGATGACATGTCCTAAATACTTAATCTGGTTTTTCGCAAAGTCACACTTCTTTAGGTTGACTGAAAACCGTAATTCTCGTAATTTTGAAAATATCGTGTCAAGGTGCGTCATATGTTCAGACCACGTTTCCGAAAAAACAGCGATATCGTCGATGTACGCTCTAGCAAAGTTTCTATATTTGGAAAGCGCTTTATTTATTTCTCTCTGAAAGGTCGCAGCTGCATTACGGAGCCCAAAGGCCATCACTTTGAAACGATATTGTGCCCTGTGAGTCTTAAAACATGCCAAACCCTGGCTTTCTGCTTCCAGCGGTATTGCCCAATATCCTTTCAGCAAGTCGATTGTAGTTATTACATTGGCCCTGCCAATATTGAACAAAAGATCCGGTGCGTTTTCCATCGGAAAATCGTCAGTTTAGTAACTGCATTTAAAGCTCTAAAGTCTACGCACAGTCGGAGGGCCCCATCTTTCTTCATCACGCACACTACCGGGTGTGGCGCCTCCGCATCACTCTCTTCAATCAGTCCTAACTCTAGCATTTCTTCAAATTGTTTGTCTACTTGTGGCTCCAACGCCTCTGGAATTCGATAAACATATGGTTTTTTCATTTCTTCTCCGTTTAATCTAATTTTGTGCTCACCTACCTTGGCTATTTGTACCTTTTTTGAAAATAAATCTTTATATTTGTATAGTAGATCTAACATCTCTTTTCTTTCTGTATTTTCTAGGTGCTTTAAATCTACTTCTTCTATGTTAAACAAGTTTGGATTATCATTCACACTAGGGGTGGGATGGACTTCTCCTAATTCTTCTTCATTTTCGAAGATTACTCCCACCGACCGTACCCTAGGAATACATCCTAGGAATAAATTTTCTTATTTTATTTACATGAATATTCTTAACATTCCCGTTTATTAATTTTACTTTGTAAGAATCGGGCTTACAGCGTGCTACAATTTCGGCTGGTCCCGTCCACCTAGCATAAAGTTTGTTCGTGGAATCCGGGATTAATAGATATATCTGGTCCCCTGGTCTAAATTCCTTGTAAATCGCTCTCCGATTAGCGTACTTCGCATATGAGCCTTATTTAAATTCCGCTACTATTGCCGCTTACTAGTAGTAGAAGAGGAAAAAAAAGGGTTGCCATAAACTTTAACAGCAAAAAGATATTCAAATGCAAATAAATGCAAAATTGATGTTACGCAACCTCATATTATCAAGAAATACAATGAAGGCATGGGAGGCGTTGACGTTTTACATAAACTTTTAGGCAGTTATAGGCCAAAAATGAGGAGTAAGAAATGGTGGTGGAATCTTTTAATAAATGCTTTAAATATGGCAGTTGTTTGAAGTTGGATTATACACTCTGAGGTGAATGACATCAAAATATCGCATTTGGAATTTCGTAGGCAAATTACAACTTTTCTTCTACGGAGAAAAGAGCGTCTGGTCATTCATCATGGACCCCGTAGTCATGTGAAAAAAGAAGTGAGAATATCTGATGGGCATTACATTGTACCTACATCTCAAGGACGTTGCGTAGTTTGTAAAAAACACATCTGTAATACACGTTTAAAACCCTTTACTCCTGGTCCTTTCACATCCGTAGCTTTTTATAATTTAGAACCGATATTTTATTAATACCATTTTTGTTCTTCTGCTTTCATCATACCACAGGAATGCAGCCATTTTCTCGATTAAACACAAGTTTATTTACTAGGACGAAACATCACACAAAACATCACAAACATTGAAGAATAGGCACACAAATGTACACTAAGATGAATAATTATAGCAGCAGCAGCAGTTATATTACTACTCTTCTATCGACACAATTACTATATTTTCATAACGTGCCCACCGCACACATACATCCGAATCCTTTGGCCTCCCGCCAACGACTGCTCCCGTCTCTCCTACTCAGTAGTAGAAGAGAAAAAAAAGGGTTGCCATAAACTTTGGCGCTGCCAGTCATGACACCCCGCACCTAAGATTGTAAAAGGGGTATGCCACTATTTCAATCTGAAATCAAGACTGGCATTGTCAATACACTTCCTCCTTTACTATTAAACTACTAATGAACATTAATAACTACAATATATATAAAAAAAAAATACGAAAAAAAAAACTTAAACATCCTGAACCATTTCTGGAAACTCTCGCTGCTACCTACTGCAATATAAAAATACAATTAATGTTTCATAATACTGAATACAAATAACAAATGAGAAACAGAATTCAAATTAATATGAAATACAATTTCAGCTGCAGCATACACAAAAGTGAATTATCAAAAAGTTATTATTTTTTTAAAACAGTCATTGATTGTTCACGAAGAGTCCACAGTCAATTTATTAGTCTGTTGTCTCCAGTCTAGACAGTGCATCAGCGTTCGTCAACTTTGCACAAGGACAGTGTGAAATAGTAATGTCATATTTCTGCAAAGCCAGTGCCCATCGCTGCAGTTTGGAAGACTGGGGAGCATTTTTGGTGACGAAAGTCAGTGGCTTGTGATCGGTGATAAGTTCCACGGGTGAACCAAAAATCCAAGTCTCGAACTTCTTTAGACTCCAGATAACCGCATAGGCCTCCCGTTCAATGGTCGGCCAAGCCTGTTGAGTTTTGGTGAGCTTTTGACTGGCATAACTGACTGGATATAGTCTCTCATCCTTCTGTTGAGATAGACACGCACCGATGCCTATTGCAGATGCGTCACATTGAATGGTGAATGGTAACCCTATCAAAGGTGTATAAAGACTAGGTGCCTCAACGAGACCCCTCTTTAGTTCGTTGAAAGCTTTATCATGTTCCTCCAACCAGCACAATTTCTTGGGACTGTTCTTTTTAGTAAGTTCTGTCAGAGGGTATGCTGTTTCAGCATACTTAGACAGGTAATCGCGGTAGTAATTGCATAATCCGAGGACACTCTTAAGTTGTTTTTTGGTCTGTGGGACAGCTAATTTTCGGATGGCTTCCACTTTGTCTGGGTCGGTTCGATGGCTGCCGGACCCGATGACATGTCCTAAATACTTAATCTGGTTTTTCGCAAAGTCACACTTCTTTAGGTTGACTGAAAACCGTAATTCTCGTAATTTTGAAAATATCGTGTCAAGGTGCGTCATATGTTCAGACCACGTTTCCGAAAAAACAGCGATATCGTCGATGTACGCTCTAGCAAAGTTTCTATATTTGGAAAGCGCTTTATTTATTTCTCTCTGAAAGGTCGCAGCTGCATTACGGAGCCCAAAGGCCATCACTTTGAAACGATATTGTGCCCTGTGAGTCTTAAAACATGCCAAACCCTGGCTTTCTGCTTCCAGCGGTATTGCCCAATATCCTTTCAGCAAGTCGATTGTAGTTATTACATTGGCCCTGCCAATATTGAACAAAAGATCCGGTGCGTTTTCCATCGGAAAAACGCCAGTTTAGTAACTGCATTTAAAGCTCTAAAGTCTACGCACAGTCGGAGGGCCCCATCTTTCTTCATCACGCACACTACCGGGTGTGGCGCCTCCGCATCACTCTCTTCAATCAGTCCTAACTCTAGCATTTCTTCAAATTGTTTGTCTACTTGTGGCTCCAACGCCTCTGAAATTCGATAAACATATGGTTTTTTCATTTCTTCTCCGTTTAATCTAAGTTTGTGCTCACCTACCTTGGCTATTTGTACCTTTTTTGAAAATAAATCTTTATATTTGTATAGTAGATCTAACATCTCTTTTCTTTCTGTATTTTCTAGGTGCTTTAAATCTACTTCTTCTATGTTAAACAAGTTTGGATTATCATTCACACTAGGGGTGGGATGGACTTCTCCTAATTCTTCTTCATTTTCGAAGATTACTCCCACCGACCGTACCCTAGGAATAAATTTTCTTATTTTATTTACATGAATATTCTTAACATTCCCGTTTATTAATTTTACTTTGTAAGAATCGGGCTTACAGCGTGCTACAATTTCGGCTGGTCCCGTCCACCTAGCATAAAGTTTGTTCGTGGAATCCGGGATTAATAGATATATCTGGTCCCCTGGTCTAAATTCCTTGTAAATCGCTCTCCGATTAGCGTACTTCGCATATGAGCCTTATTTAAATTCCGCTACTATTGCCGCTTACTAGTAGTAGAAGAGGAAAAAAAAAGGGTTGCCATAAACTTTAACAGCAAAAAGATATTCAAATGCAAATAAATGCAAAATTGATGTTACGCAACCTCATATTATCAAGAAATACAATGAAGGCATGGGAGGCGTTGACGTTTTGGATAAACTTTTAGGCAGTTATAGGCCAAAAATGAGGAGTAAGAAATGGTGGTGGAATCTTTTAATAAATGCTTTAAATATGGCAGTTGTTTGAAGTTGGATTATACACTCTGAGGTGAATGACATCAAAATATCGCATTTGGAATTTCGTAGGCAAATTACAACTTTTCTTCTACGGAGAAAAGAGCGTCTGGTCATTCATCATGGACCCCGTAGTCATGTGAAAAAAGAAGTGAGAATATCTGATGGGCATTACATTGTACCTACATCTCAAGGACGTTGCGTAGTTTGTAAAAAACACACATGTAATACACGTTTAAAACCCTTTACTCCTGGTCCTTTCACATCCGTAGCTTTTTATAATTTAGAACCGATATTTTATTAATACCATTTTTGTTCTTCTGCTTTCATCATACCACAGGAATGCAGCCATTTTCTCGATTAAACACAAGTTTATTTACTAGGACGAAACATCACACAAAACATCACAAACATTGAAGAATAGGCACACAAATGTACACTAAGATGAATATTTATAGCAGCAGCAGCAGTTATATTACTACTCTTCTATCGACACAATTACTATATTTTCATAACGTGCCCACCGCACACATACATCCGAATCCTTTGGCCTCCCGCCAACGACTGCTCCCGTCTCTCCTACTCAGTAGTAGAAGAGAAAAAAAAGGGTTGCCATAAACTTTGGCGCTGCCAGTCATGACACCCCGCACCTAAGATTGTAAAAGGGGTATGCCACTATTTCAATCTGAAATCAAGACTGGCATTGTCAATACACTTCCTCCTTTACTATTAAACTACTAATGAACATTAATAACTACAATATATATATAAAAAAAATACGAAAAAAAAAACTTAAACATCCTGAACCATTTCTGGAAACTCTCGCTGCTAGCTACTGCAATATAAAAATACAATTAATGTTTCATAATACTGAATACAAATAACAAATGAGAAACAGAATTCAAATTAATATGAAATACAATTTCAGCTGCAGCATACACAAAAGTGAATTATCAAAAAGTTATTATTTTTTTAAAAACAGTCATTGATTGTTCACGAAGAGTCCACAGTCAATTTATTAGTCTGTTGTCTCCAGTCTAGACAGTGCATCAGCGTTCGTCAACTTTGCACAAGGACAGTGTGAAATAGTAATGTCATATTTCTGCAAAGCCAGTGCCCATCGCTGCAGTTTGGAAGACTGGGGAGCATTTTTGGTGACGAAAGTCAGTGGCTTGTGATCGGTGATAAGTTCCACGGGTGAACCAAAAATCCAAGTCTCGAACTTCTTTAGACTCCAGATAACCGCATAGGCCTCCCGTTCAATGGTCGGCCAAGCCTGTTGAGTTTTGGTGAGCTTTTGACTGGCATAACTGACTGGATATAGTCTCTCATCCTTCTGTTGAGATAGACACGCACCGATGCCTATTGCAGATGCGTCACATTGAATGGTGAATGGTAACCCTATCAAAGGTGTATAAAGACTAGGTGCCTCAACGAGACCCCTCTTTAGTTCGTTGAAAGCTTTATCATGTTCCTCCAACCAGCACAATTTCTTGGGACTGTTCTTTTTAGTAAGTTCTGTCAGAGGGTATGCTGTTTCAGCATACTTAGACAGGTAATCGCGGTAGTAATTGCATAATCCGAGGACACTCTTAAGTTGTTTTTTGGTCTGTGGGACAGCTAATTTTCGGATGGCTTCCACTTTGTCTGGGTCGGTTCGATGGCTGCCGGACCCGATGACATGTCCTAAATACTTAATCTGGTTTTTCGCAAAGTCACACTTCTTTAGGTTGACTGAAAACCGTAATTCTCGTAATTTTGAAAATATCGTGTCAAGGTGCGTCATATGTTCAGACCACGTTTCCGAAAAAACAGCGATATCGTCGATGTACGCTCTAGCAAAGTTTCTATATTTGGAAAGCGCTTTATTTATTTCTCTCTGAAAGGTCGCAGCTGCATTACGGAGCCCAAAGGCCATCACTTTGAAACGATATTGTGCCCTGTGAGTCTTAAAACATGCCAAACCCTGGCTTTCTGCTTCCAGCGGTATTGCCCAATATCCTTTCAGCAAGTCGATTGTAGTTATTACATTGGCCCTGCCAATATTGAACAAAAGATCCGGTGCGTTTTCCATCGGAAAATCGTCAGTTTAGTAACTGCATTTAAAGCTCTAAAGTCTACGCACAGTCGGAGGGCCCCATCTTTCTTCATCACGCACACTACCGGGTGTGGCGCCTCCGCATCACTCTCTTCAATCAGTCCTAACTCTAGCATTTCTTCAAATTGTTTGTCTACTTGTGGCTCCAACGCCTCTGGAATTCGATAAACATATGGTTTTTTCATTTCTTCTCCGTTTAATCTAATTTTGTGCTCACCTACCTTGGCTATTTGTACCTTTTTTGAAAATAAATCTTTATATTTGTATAGTAGATCTAACATCTCTTTTCTTTCTGTATTTTCTAGGTGCTTTAAATCTACTTCTTCTATGTTAAACAAGTTTGGATTATCATTCACACTAGGGGTGGGATGGACTTCTCCTAATTCTTCTTCATTTTCGAAGATTACTCCCACCGACCGTACCCTAGGAATACATCCTAGGAATAAATTTTCTTATTTTATTTACATGAATATTCTTAACATTCCCGTTTATTAATTTTACTTTGTAAGAATCGGGCTTACAGCGTGCTACAATTTCGGCTGGTCCCGTCCACCTAGCATAAAGTTTGTTCGTGGAATCCGGGATTAATAGATACATCTGGTCCCCTGGTCTAAATTCCTTGTAAATCGCTCTCCGATTAGCGTACTTCGCATATGAGCCTTATTTAAATTCCGCTACTATTGCCGCTTACTAGTAGTAGAAGAGGAAAAAAAAAAGGGTTGCCATAAACTTTAACAGCAAAAAGATATTCAAATGCAAATAAATGCAAAATTGATGTTACGCAACCTCATATTATCAAGAAATACAATGAAGGCATGGGAGGCGTTGACGTTTTACATAAACTTTTAGGCAGTTATAGCCCAAAAATGAGGAGTAAGAAATGGTGGTGGAATCTTTTAATAAATGCTTTAAATATGGCAGTTGTTTGAAGTTGGATTATACACTCTGAGGTGAATGACATCAAAATATCGCATTTGGAATTTCGTAGGCAAATTACAACTTTTCTTCTACGGAGAAAAGAGCGTCTGGTCATTCATCATGGACCCCGTAGTCATGTGAAAAAAGAAGTGAGAATATCTGATGGGCATTACATTGTACCTACATCTCAAGGACGTTGCGTAGTTTGTAAAAAACACATCAGTAATACACGTTTAAAACCCTTTACTCCTGGTCCTTTCACATCCGTAGCTTTTTATAATTTAGAACCGATATTTTATTAATACCATTTTTGTTCTTCTGCTTTCATCATACCACAGGAATGCAGCCATTTTCTCGATTAAACACAAGTTTATTTACTAGGACGAAACATCACACAAAACATCACAAACATTGAAGAATAGGCACACAAATGTACACTAAGATGAATATTTATAGCAGCAGCAGCAGTTATATTACTACTCTTCTATCGACACAATTACTATATTTTCATAACGTGCCCACCGCACACATACATCCGAATCCTTTGGCCTCCCGCCAACGACTGCTCCCGTCTCTCCTACTCAGTAGTAGAAGAGAAAAAAAAAAGGGTTGCCATAAACTTTGGCGCTGCCAGTCATGACACCCCGCACCTAAGATTGTAAAAGGGGTATGCCACTATTTCAATCTGAAATCAAGACTGGCATTGTCAATACACTTCCTCCTTTACTATTAAACTACTAATGAACATTAATAACTACAATATATATAAAAAGAAATACGAAAAAAAAAACTTAAACATCCTGAACCATTTCTGGAAACTCTCGCTGCTAGCTACTGCAATATAAAAATACAATTAATGTTTCATAATACTGAATACAAATAACAAATGAGAAACAGAATTCAAATTAATATGAAATACAATTTCAGCTGCAGCATACACAAAAGTGAATTATCAAAAAGTTATTATTTTTTTAAAAACAGTCATTGATTGTTCACGAAGAGTCCACAGTCAATTTATTAGTCTGTTGTCTCCAGTCTAGACAGTGCATCAGCGTTCGTCAACTTTGCACAAGGACAGTGTGAAATAGTAATGTCATATTTCTGCAAAGCCAGTGCCCATCGCTGCAGTTTGGAAGACTGGGGAGCATTTTTGGTGACGAAAGTCAGTGGCTTGTGATCGGTGATAAGTTCCACGGGTGAACCAAAAATCCAAGTCTCGAACTTCTTTAGACTCCAGATAACCGCATAGGCCTCCCGTTCAATGGTCGGCCAAGCCTGTTGAGTTTTGGTGAGCTTTTGACTGGCATAAATGACTGGATATAGTCTCTCATCCTTCTGTTGAGATAGACACGCACCGATGCCTATTGCAGATGCGTCACATTGAATGGTGAATGGTAACCCTATCAAAGGTGTATAAAGACTAGGTGCCTCAACGAGACCCCTCTTTAGTTCGTTGAAAGCTTTATCATGTTCCTCCAACCAGCACAATTTCTTGGGACTGTTCTTTTTAGTAAGTTCTGTCAGAGGGTATGCTGTTTCAGCATACTTAGACAGGTAATCGCGGTAGTAATTGCATAATCCGAGGACACTCTTAAGTTGTTTTTTGGTCTGTGGGACAGCTAATTTTCGGATGGCTTCCACTTTGTCTGGGTCGGTTCGATGGCTGCCGGACCCGATGACATGTCCTAAATACTTAATCTGGTTTTTCGCAAAGTCACACTTCTTTAGGTTGACTGAAAACCGTAATTCTCGTAATTTTGAAAATATCGTGTCAAGGTGCGTCATATGTTCAGACCACGTTTCCGAAAAAACAGCGATATCGTCGATGTACGCTCTAGCAAAGTTTCTATATTTGGAAAGCGCTTTATTTATTTCTCTCTGAAAGGTCGCAGCTGCATTACGAGCCCCAAGGCCATCACTTTGAAACGATATTGTGCCCTGTGAGTCTTAAAACATGCCAAACCCTGGCTTTCTGCTTCCAGCGGTATGGCCCAATATCCTTTCAGCAAGTCGATTGTAGTTATTACATTGTCCCTGCCAATATTGAACAAAAGATCCGGTGCGTTTTCCATCGGAAAATCGTCAGTTTTAGTAACTGCATTTAAAGCTCTAAAGTCTACGCACAGTCGGAGGGCCCCATCTTTCTTCATCACTCACACTACCGGGTGTGGCGCCTCCGCATCACTTTCTTCAATCAGTCCTAACTCTAGCATTTCTTCAAATTGTTTGTCTACTTGTGGCTCCAACGCCTCTGAAATTCGATAAACATATGGTTTTTTCATTTCTTCTCCGTTTAATCTAAGTTTGTGCTCACCTACCTTGGCTATTTGTACCTTTTTTGAAAATAAATCTTTATATTTGTATAGTAGATCTAACATCTCTTTTCTTTCTGTATTTTCTAGGTGCTTTAAATCTACTTCTTCTATGTTAAACAAGTTTGGATTATCATTCACACTAGGGGTGGGATGGACTTCTCCTAATTCTTCTTCATTTTCGGAGATTACTCCCACCGACCGTACCCTAGGAATAAATTTTCTTATTTTATTTACATGAATATTCTTAACATTCCCGTTTATTAATTTTACTTTGTAAGAATCGGGCTTACAGCGTGCTACAATTTCGGCTGGTCCCGTCCACCTAGCATAAAGTTTGTTCGTGGAATCCGGGATTAATAGATATATCTGGTCCCCTGGTCTAAATTCCTTGTAAATCGCTCTCCGATTAGCGTACTTCGCATATGAGCCTTATTTAAATTCCGCTACTATTGCCGCTTACTAGTAGTAGAAGAGGAAAAAAAAAGGGTTGCCATAAACTTTAACAGCAAAAAGATATTCAAATGCAAATAAATGCAAAATTGATGTTACGCAACCTCATATTATCAAGAAATACAATGAAGGCATGGGAGGCGTTGACGTTTTGGATAAACTTTTAGGCAGTTATAGGCCAAAAATGAGGAGTAAGAAATGGTGGTGGAATCTTTTAATAAATGCTTTAAATATGGCAGTTGTTTGAAGTTGGATTATACACTCTGAGGTGAATGACATCAAAATATCGCATTTGGAATTTCGTAGGCAAATTACAACTTTTCTTCTACGGAGAAAAGAGCGTCTGGTCATTCATCATGGACCCCGTAGTCATGTGAAAAAAGAAGTGAGAATATCTGATGGGCATTACATTGTACCTACATCTCAAGGACGTTGCGTAGTTTGTAAAAAACACACATGTAATACACGTTTAAAACCCTTTACTCCTGGTCCTTTCACATCCGTAGCTTTTTATAATTTAGAACCGATATTTTATTAATACCATTTTTGTTCTTCTGCTTTCATCATACCACAGGAATGCAGCCATTTTCTCGATTAAACACAAGTTTATTTACTAGGACGAAACATCACACAAAACATCACAAACATTGAAGAATAGGCACACAAATGTACACTAAGATGAATATTTATAGCAGCAGCAGCAGTTATATTACTACTCTTCTATCGACACAATTACTATATTTTCATAACGTGCCCACCGCACACATACATCCGAATCCTTTGGCCTCCCGCCAACGACTGCTCCCGTCTCTCCTACTCAGTAGTAGAAGAGAAAAAAAAGGGTTGCCATAAACTTTGGCGCTGCCAGTCATGACACCCCGCACCTAAGATTGTAAAAGGGGTATGCCACTATTTCAATCTGAAATCAAGACTGGCATTGTCAATACACTTCCTCCTTTACTATTAAACTACTAATGAACATTAATAACTACAATATATATATAAAAAAAATACGAAAAAAAAAACTTAAACATCCTGAACCATTTCTGGAAACTCTCGCTGCTAGCTACTGCAATATAAAAATACAATTAATGTTTCATAATACTGAATACAAATAACAAATGAGAAACAGAATTCAAATTAATATGAAATACAATTTCAGCTGCAGCATACACAAAAGTGAATTATCAAAAAGTTATTATTTTTTTAAAAACAGTCATTGATTGTTCACGAAGAGTCCACAGTCAATTTATTAGTCTGTTGTCTCCAGTCTAGACAGTGCATCAGCGTTCGTCAACTTTGCACAAGGACAGTGTGAAATAGTAATGTCATATTTCTGCAAAGCCAGTGCCCATCGCTGCAGTTTGGAAGACTGGGGAGCATTTTTGGTGACGAAAGTCAGTGGCTTGTGATCGGTGATAAGTTCCACGGGTGAACCAAAAATCCAAGTCTCGAACTTCTTTAGACTCCAGATAACCGCATAGGCCTCCCGTTCAATGGTCGGCCAAGCCTGTTGAGTTTTGGTGAGCTTTTGACTGGCATAACTGACTGGATATAGTCTCTCATCCTTCTGTTGAGATAGACACGCACCGATGCCTATTGCAGATGCGTCACATTGAATGGTGAATGGTAACCCTATCAAAGGTGTATAAAGACTAGGTGCCTCAACGAGACCCCTCTTTAGTTCGTTGAAAGCTTTATCATGTTCCTCCAACCAGCACAATTTCTTGGGACTGTTCTTTTTAGTAAGTTCTGTCAGAGGGTATGCTGTTTCAGCATACTTAGACAGGTAATCGCGGTAGTAATTGCATAATCCGAGGACACTCTTAAGTTGTTTTTTGGTCTGTGGGACAGCTAATTTTCGGATGGCTTCCACTTTGTCTGGGTCGGTTCGATGGCTGCCGGACCCGATGACATGTCCTAAATACTTAATCTGGTTTTTCGCAAAGTCACACTTCTTTAGGTTGACTGAAAACCGTAATTCTCGTAATTTTGAAAATATCGTGTCAAGGTGCGTCATATGTTCAGACCACGTTTCCGAAAAAACAGCGATATCGTCGATGTACGCTCTAGCAAAGTTTCTATATTTGGAAAGCGCTTTATTTATTTCTCTCTGAAAGGTCGCAGCTGCATTACGGAGCCCAAAGGCCATCACTTTGAAACGATATTGTGCCCTGTGAGTCTTAAAACATGCCAAACCCTGGCTTTCTGCTTCCAGCGGTATTGCCCAATATCCTTTCAGCAAGTCGATTGTAGTTATTACATTGGCCCTGCCAATATTGAACAAAAGATCCGGTGCGTTTTCCATCGGAAAATCGTCAGTTTAGTAACTGCATTTAAAGCTCTAAAGTCTACGCACAGTCGGAGGGCCCCATCTTTCTTCATCACGCACACTACCGGGTGTGGCGCCTCCGCATCACTCTCTTCAATCAGTCCTAACTCTAGCATTTCTTCAAATTGTTTGTCTACTTGTGGCTCCAACGCCTCTGGAATTCGATAAACATATGGTTTTTTCATTTCTTCTCCGTTTAATCTAATTTTGTGCTCACCTACCTTGGCTATTTGTACCTTTTTTGAAAATAAATCTTTATATTTGTATAGTAGATCTAACATCTCTTTTCTTTCTGTATTTTCTAGGTGCTTTAAATCTACTTCTTCTATGTTAAACAAGTTTGGATTATCATTCACACTAGGGGTGGGATGGACTTCTCCTAATTCTTCTTCATTTTCGAAGATTACTCCCACCGACCGTACCCTAGGAATACATCCTAGGAATAAATTTTCTTATTTTATTTACATGAATATTCTTAACATTCCCGTTTATTAATTTTACTTTGTAAGAATCGGGCTTACAGCGTGCTACAATTTCGGCTGGTCCCGTCCACCTAGCATAAAGTTTGTTCGTGGAATCCGGGATTAATAGATATATCTGGTCCCCTGGTCTAAATTCCTTGTAAATCGCTCTCCGATTAGCGTACTTCGCATATGAGCCTTATTTAAATTCCGCTACTATTGCCGCTTACTAGTAGTAGAAGAGGAAAAAAAAAAGGGTTGCCATAAACTTTAACAGCAAAAAGATATTCAAATGCAAATAAATGCAAAATTGATGTTACGCAACCTCATATTATCAAGAAATACAATGAAGGCATGGGAGGCGTTGACGTTTTACATAAACTTTTAGGCAGTTATAGCCCAAAAATGAGGAGTAAGAAATGGTGGTGGAATCTTTTAATAAATGCTTTAAATATGGCAGTTGTTTGAAGTTGGATTATACACTCTGAGGTGAATGACATCAAAATATCGCATTTGGAATTTCGTAGGCAAATTACAACTTTTCTTCTACGGAGAAAAGAGCGTCTGGTCATTCATCATGGACCCCGTAGTCATGTGAAAAAAGAAGTGAGAATATCTGATGGGCATTACATTGTACCTACATCTCAAGGACGTTGCGTAGTTTGTAAAAAACACATCAGTAATACACGTTTAAAACCCTTTACTCCTGGTCCTTTCACATCCGTAGCTTTTTATAATTTAGAACCGATATTTTATTAATACCATTTTTGTTCTTCTGCTTTCATCATACCACAGGAATGCAGCCATTTTCTCGATTAAACACAAGTTTATTTACTAGGACGAAACATCACACAAAACATCACAAACATTGAAGAATAGGCACACAAATGTACACTAAGATGAATATTTATAGCAGCAGCAGCAGTTATATTACTACTCTTCTATCGACACAATTACTATATTTTCATAACGTGCCCACCGCACACATACATCCGAATCCTTTGGCCTCCCGCCAACGACTGCTCCCGTCTCTCCTACTCAGTAGTAGAAGAGAAAAAAAAAAGGGTTGCCATAAACTTTGGCGCTGCCAGTCATGACACCCCGCACGTAAGATTGTAAAAGGGGTATGCCACTATTTCAATATGAAATCAAGACTGGCATTGTCAATACACTTCCTCCTTTACTATTAAACTACTAATGAACATTAATAACTACAATATATATAAAAAGAAATACGAAAAAAAAAACTTAAACATCCTGAACCATTTCTGGAAACTCTCGCTGCTAGCTACTGCAATATAAAAATACAATTAATGTTTCATAATACTGAATACAAATAACAAATGAGAAACAGAATTCAAATTAATATGAAATACAATTTCAGCTGCAGCATACACAAAAGTGAATTATCAAAAAGTTATTATTTTTTTAAAAACAGTCATTGATTGTTCACGAAGAGTCCACAGTCAATTTATTAGTCTGTTGTCTCCAGTCTAGACAGTGCATCAGCGTTCGTCAACTTTGCACAAGGACAGTGTGAAATAGTAATGTCATATTTCTGCAAAGCCAGTGCCCATCGCTGCAGTTTGGAAGACTGGGGAGCATTTTTGGTGACGAAAGTCAGTGGCTTGTGATCGGTGATAAGTTCCACGGGTGAACCAAAAATCCAAGTCTCGAACTTCTTTAGACTCCAGATAACCGCATAGGCCTCCCGTTCAATGGTCGGCCAAGCCTGTTGAGTTTTGGTGAGCTTTTGACTGGCATAAATGACTGGATATAGTCTCTCATCCTTCTGTTGAGATAGACACGCACCGATGCCTATTGCAGATGCGTCACATTGAATGGTGAATGGTAACCCTATCAAAGGTGTATAAAGACTAGGTGCCTCAACGAGACCCCTCTTTAGTTCGTTGAAAGCTTTATCATGTTCCTCCAACCAGCACAATTTCTTGGGACTGTTCTTTTTAGTAAGTTCTGTCAGAGGGTATGCTGTTTCAGCATACTTAGACAGGTAATCGCGGTAGTAATTGCATAATCCGAGGACACTCTTAAGTTGTTTTTTGGTCTGTGGGACAGCTAATTTTCGGATGGCTTCCACTTTGTCTGGGTCGGTTCGATGGCTGCCGGACCCGATGACATGTCCTAAATACTTAATCTGGTTTTTCGCAAAGTCACACTTCTTTAGGTTGACTGAAAACCGTAATTCTCGTAATTTTGAAAATATCGTGTCAAGGTGCGTCATATGTTCAGACCACGTTTCCGAAAAAACAGCGATATCGTCGATGTACGCTCTAGCAAAGTTTCTATATTTGGAAAGCGCTTTATTTATTTCTCTCTGAAAGGTCGCAGCTGCATTACGAGCCCCAAGGCCATCACTTTGAAACGATATTGTGCCCTGTGAGTCTTAAAACATGCCAAACCCTGGCTTTCTGCTTCCAGCGGTATGGCCCAATATCCTTTCAGCAAGTCGATTGTTGTTATTACATTGTCCCTGCCAATATTGAACAAAAGATCCGGTGCGTTTTCCATCGGAAAATCGTCAGTTTTAGTAACTGCATTTAAAGCTCTAAAGTCTACGCACAGTCGGAGGGCCCCATCTTTCTTCATCACTCACACTACCGGGTGTGGCGCCTCCGCATCACTCTCTTCAATCAGTCCTAACTCTAGCATTTCTTCAAATTGTTTGTCTACTTGTGGCTCCAACGCCTCTGAAATTCGATAAACATATGGTTTTTTCATTTCTTCTCCGTTTAATCTAAGTTTGTGCTCACCTACCTTGGCTATTTGTACCTTTTTTGAAAATAAATCTTTATATTTGTATAGTAGATCTAACATCTCTTTTCTTTCTGTATTTTCTAGGTGCTTTAAATCTACTTCTTCTATGTTAAACAAGTTTGGATTATCATTCACACTAGGGGTGGGATGGACTTCTCCTAATTCTTCTTCATTTTCGGAGATTACTCCCACCGACCGTACCCTAGGAATAAATTTTCTTATTTTATTTACATGAATATTCTTAACATTCCCGTTTATTAATTTTACTTTGTAAGAATCGGGCTTACAGCGTGCTACAATTTCGGCTGGTCCCGTCCACCTAGCATAAAGTTTGTTCGTGGAATCCGGGATTAATAGATATATCTGGTCCCCTGGTCTAAATTCCTTGTAAATCGCTCTCCGATTAGCGTACTTCGCATATGAGCCTTATTTAAATTCCGCTACTATTGCCGCTTACTAGTAGTAGAAGAGGAAAAAAAAAGGGTTGCCATAAACTTTAACAGCAAAAAGATATTCAAATGCAAATAAATGCAAAATTGATGTTACGCAACCTCATATTATCAAGAAATACAATGAAGGCATGGGAGGCGTTGACGTTTTGGATAAACGTTTAGGCAGTAATAGGCCGAAAATGAGGAGTAAGAAATGGTGGTGGAATCTTTTAATAAATGCTTTAAATATGGCAGTTGTTTGAAGTTGGATTATACACTCTGAGGTAAATGACATCAAAATATCGCATTTGGAATTTCGTAGGCAAATTACAACTTTTCTTCTACGGAGAAAAGAGCGTCTGGTCATTCATCATGGACCCCGTAGTCATGTGAAAAAAAAGTAAGAATGTCTGATGGGCATTACATTGTACCTACATCTCAAGGACGTTGCGTAGTTTCTAAAAAAACACAACAAAGAAATGTTTTCAGTGCGATAAACGAATTCATCAAAGTTGTTTCCTAACATATCATGGACACTAGAAATGAACATAATTGAAGAATTTTGTTTAGATTTTCCAAAATCAGGTATTTTATTATATTTTAATTTTAATTAATTATGTAATAATACATGTTAATTGTGTAATAATACATATATATACTCAGTAAATACCACAAAATGGTCTCTGTATTGCATATTTCTTTCTGTTGAAAATTTTGTATAAAAATATAACCCACGAATTGCCAAAGTTCCAATAATGGAACATACCAAAAAAATAGGAAATTTTTTTTCCGAAATTTTATTATTGTAATAGATAAATGTGCTTTAAAGAAGCATAATTCTAAAATTTTATATTAATAGGAAGATCCGTTCATAGTACGGCGTTTAAATGGTTAAAAACCAATAAAAAATCTGGGCATGAATAAGATATTCTTTAAGGTAAACTTTCTAAACATATTGATGCACTTCCGTGTCAGTTTTGTCACAAGGTTCAGTAAAATTTAATCAGAACCTTTTGTTTCATGAGACACGCTTTGACACGATTCACTAACATGATAAAACTTTTCTGGATGAAACGCGAAATCTTCTGCTTCATACCACACAGACATCCTGAAATGCACATTAAGAACTCTAGCGGTCGATTATTTACAAAAGAATCACACTTGCAGTCACATTCGTGGCCAGAAAACTACCATTTAAATTAGTTATTTGGCTCAAGACTCAAGTATGCCATTTAATTTGGAAACAGATGTACGAGGAAACATTTTTTATATTTTGGGAAAACTGTTTTTGAAGTTATTTAATATTTAAATCTTGTATAAATCAAATCAGGGCATTTTCAAATAGGTTATTCTCTAAATTATGAAAGGAAATATAAAATGTAGTCATCTTTTCAAAAAATGTATGAAAATTTGGTACGAGCGATAATGTTCATTCTTAGCTAAAATAAAAAAAGAAAAAAGAAAAGAAACTGGAAAAATTCATCTCTGTAAAACAAATATTCTGATAAATAGAGCAACTTTAAAAAAATCAAAAGTTCATAAAGGAAATATCAGAAAATAGGGGTTATAAAAAGTAAAATAAAATGTCATCAGATTTCTGACACAAAATAGAAATGCATTGCAAATGCAGTTGACCTGAGTATTTTAGATCGCCATCAACTAAAGAGTAAACGGCCATACTTTCACTCTGCTAGAATTTCACGTGATGGAGATAGTCTGTTTTCCAGAAATTTTCGAACTGACATGTGATCAAAGCAGGTTGAAAACTATTGGGATCGGTGGCGAGCGGCGAACTACATTTGTAATTCACAGCACTGTAGTTGCACATCGGAAATGTAGCAAATAGTTTATATCTTATAAGGCTATACTTGATGTAGCAGTTTCTTCCAAAAAAAATATATAATATATTCTACATAAACAAACAAAAAAAGACCCATCTTTTTCTTTTGAGAAAAATGAACAAAAGTGTCATGGTGCTGATCAAAATGTTATCGCAATGAATTTTTTTTTACGTTTTTCGTCTAATTTAATTACATTTTGAGCGATTATTGTCTCGTAAAAATAGTTATTTTCCTCTCCCAAAATTTAGTTCAAAACATGAACTTTGTCAACATTTTCTGAAAAATGTTCTGTCTTTATTGAAAAATGTTAAAAACTGGTGTATTATATTGTGTAAGAATAAGGTCAACTGTCAATTCCTTGCGTTTGCGAATGAGACCGAATTACAAATATTCGCCTTAAAGAGATATGTAAATAAAATATTGTAACAATTTTAATATGGTCAAACAAGTTTTACATCAACCTGTAGTTAAAATGTTTTAAATTTAAATTTTAAAATCTATAAAATTATTAAAACAATTTTTAAGTACAAAATTGTGTAAAATGTAGCTTTCAACAATGAAACTGTAGAATAATCAATTTTCCTATACCTTCCTGCTGCTCAGTATAAAATTAAGGTAAACATAATTAATAGAGTACAAAATATTACAGTACATTATTTTGAAATTTAAATCAACTAATGTTAACGTATAAACACAAATGTGTTATTTATTTTCGGAATAGAAGAGCGATTTTTCATATAAATGATATACGTATATATGTTTATATATATTTTAACACTAAATCTATTTCTAAGAATATTTTTTTCTTTTTCTCTATTTACCTAAATATACAAATGCAACAAAAGCTTAATTTCTCATATATGCTGAATTTAATAAGTCTGTCTTTTAAAATAAATATTTAAAAATTAGTAATTGTTATTCCATGGCACGATTTGTTTAAATTTCTAATTACCGTTACAGACACATTTTGCTGAATATGTTAAAATCTTATGTAAAATATGCGAATTTATGTTATTGGTGTTTGTTTTGAAATTTCCATGAGCTATGTAAATGAAATTTTGAGACAATACGTAATAAAAATTACAGGATACAAGACTTGGAGATATGTTTAAAAATATGATTGTTTTAAAATATATGCAGTGATTCATCATTAACTCCTTTTTTCTGTTCAATTAGAAAGTTTATCAAAGAGTAATAGTTTAACACCAAAATAAATATTTAATCGATACCCCCTCCTCCCCCCCTAAACACATACTTAATAGATCTAGATTACTAATATAAAAGTTTAAATTCTGTTAACCGCAAACGACATAATTTTGCCATAATATAGTTAAAAAACAAACAAAATTCTGTACGATGGAGCAATAAAGAAATGAGAGATTACTTTTGAACACATTATTTCACAAACGTGTAATATAGAAATAATAAAATAAGATTAAGAAAACGTACAAATCTAATTTTACATCAAAACTAACATTTTAAAATGTTAATTTTATAAATGATTTGAGCTGCTGAATTATTTGTTTATTGTAAATTTTTATGTATGAAAATTTTACAACAACAGATTTAAAATACACACAAATACAGCATTATATATATATATGTATGTGTGTGTGTGTATAATGCTGTATATATATATATATATATATATATACAGCAGTTGGACAACAATATGGAAACACCTAAAAGAAACCTTATTTGCATGCCTCCAAAGTAGACTAAAGTAGACCATAAATCCTCAATAATATTGAGATTTTTTGACTGTGATGGCCAGGGGAGCTGCGATAAATCATCTCTTGTAGGCATATTTTATTCATCGTATATAATAATAATACTTTATTTAAAACTATTATAACACATTTAAATAAATTTGAATGTTGTAATCTTTAGAAATTAAAATTGTTTTTTATTGATTTAATTTTTTTTTCACATCGTATATATTTAGAAAAATGAGTATATTGATATAAATGAATATAACATTAATTACTAAATAATATGTAATCTCTGCGTATGCAGATAGGGTTTGTTATTTATTTCAAATAAAACTTCCTGGAATATTTAAAATGGAGAAATTGATAGAAAATAAATTTATTAATCATTATTAATCTTCATCAATCATCTAGATTTCGTTGCAAATATCTGCTAAACTTTGCAATTGTTTTTTTCTAAGAGAAAATCCGCAATCCTGAAATTCCAAAAAATCAAAAGAAATAACCATTGATATTTAGCATTAATTAAGCTTATAATTTCGCTTATCTCGGGTACAGTTGTGTACTTTTTGAATCTTGTTTCTTCGAGAGTATACTTTGTGAGTAGAAATAAAATTTATAAGCAAGTCACACTTTGCTATGATTAAGGTTGTCTATATAGCCACAAAACAACTGAAAACATTATTCATATTACCTAATGGCACAGTGACACAAATGAGGCCAAATTGTGAAACTATTAAGACATACAATCATTTCTTACTTTTTACGGGGTAGTCGCGTGGTGTAGATAAAGATCATCAGAATAAAGTCACAATCACATATCACATTAAAGTCGATCAATCCCATTTTATGATGATAACAATGTTCAAATGACTCAAAAACCAGTCATGGAGACTTCACAATGTAGCCAGGAAGTTATTGCTACATGACAATCATAATGTCTCGAAATAAAAACTCCTGTTTTGGTTAAGGCTCCTACAATTTGGGATGACTCACGCCACAATTTAATTGCCGGTAGGAGGAGAACGATTGGTCACGACACGTCTAGCCGCGTGGGCAACAATCGCTAAGTGGGAAACAAGATGTTTGAGGAGTCAGCGTGTATTATAGTAGCCCTAATTTTGGCCACGGTGTGAGTTATACCATTTGTGATTTTTGTGACGTCATGTCAATTGGTACGTTGTTAGAGTATAGCAAAAAAATGTTTAAAATAGTAATTAAAGACTCAATTTAAGAGCTAAATCCAATTACGCAGCGACATTTTCAAGCATATGTTAAACTAATCAAAGCGTACTTTACAAATTTCCCGTTTGTGTCAATTTATTAAAATGATTCTTTTTGAATAGTATATCAGAGATTTATGTTGTTAGTGTTAGTTTTGTACTTTTTCAATTTTGGTTGAATTTTCATTCTGAGAACACATTCAATTTCAAACCAATAGGGTTAATTAGTTTCGAAATTGAAAATGCGTCTTTATATCAATGGAAATAAAATGTGTTTAAATATATATATATATATGTATATCAAATATCCCATACAAAATTGTCTACGTTTTTTGAATTAAATCTCAGATTATTCAATTTGCAATAAATTTAAGACGAGTTTGTATTTTATAATATTGCATAACTTTAAAATATGTATTAAATAAAAAAAATGTGATAAAATATGACATACTTGTTTTACTGAAAGAAAAGCGTTCCTTCAAATTTTTAAACGTCTCTTCAGAAGAATATCCTTTATTTTTCTAAAAATAGAAACAATCAGCACTTTACCAAAGATTTCCTTAAGAGTTCAGAAAGGGAAAAAATGTTTATTTAAAAAGAGAATTCTGGTTTAAAATGATTTAGGTTTTGACATGTAAGGAATACAAAACAATAAGATATTAAAAAGTACTTGAAAAGAAATATTATATCGGGAGTGTTCTGATATAAAATCATTTGTTTTTCTTTCTTGCATATTTATAAAAACTGGCAGATAAACTGATATATTTGCCAATAAATAGCATTACTTTGTGAAAAAAACTACTGTTACAAATAGTATTTTTTAACTTTGAAAGAAAAAAGAATAAGGCTTTGAATGTATGAAAAAATTTAAATTTTTGATATGAAGACACGCATTTGTTGTTTTTAATTAATATGTAGGGTGTCCATAACTAAACGAAAATGCTTTAAAGTTGTCTACGGACGCAGCTACTGGTCAGAAAGTTGTGAAATTTTGTGAAGCAAAAAATGAAGGAATGGGAATTTGGTTAAGCGAAAAAAATTTAATTCCAAATGTTCAATCAGATGGCATTTTAATGAATTACACATTTAGCATACATTTACGATAGTTTATATATTTTATTGCAACAAAACATATTTCACATGACGGCCATCATTTTCATCTACGTCTGGAATAAAAGGATAGCATGCTCCACAGTTGACCGAAGTGTGTTCTGGGAAATGCTAAAAACATGTCGTGAAATGCTGTCTTTAAGATCAGGTAATGCTCTTGGTTTATCATGACTTACCAAATATTTCAAATGCCTTCAAAGCCAAAAGTCACATGGATTGAGGTCTGGAGATCTGGGAAACCATAGATTATGAAAGTGGCGGCTGATGATACGTTATTCTGTGAAGCGATTCTTAAGCACGTCGTTAACACAGCGGCTAATGTGTGGAGGAGCTCCATCTTGCATAAACATTGTACGTGAAAGGCACTGAAATGCTTGCAGATCTGAAATAATTTTAATTTATTACAAAGGTATGTATCACTGCCCGGTGATCGAGCGTATTACTGGACCGTTAGCACTTAAATCCTCGAGAAGAAATATGTGCCGAAAATAAACGATACAGAAAACTCACACCACTACATCACATTTGATGAATACATTGGAATCTGTAAGATTGAACGCGGATTTTCTGGTTCCCAAATTCGGCAGTTGTCAGTAATCACCGAATCGTCCAAATGAAAATGCGCTTCGTCTGTCCAGAGGATATTGGAAGGCAATTCTGAATTAACCTCAAAGCGAGCAAGAAACTGACGCGAGAACCGGTGTCGAGTCTCGAAATCATGACTTGAAGTTTCATCAACTTGAAGCTTCTAAGGATAATACCGGAGGATAATTCACATGATCTTTTGGAGAGTTGAAAGAGGCATATCCAATGATTCTGCCACATGACGGACACTGGTACTAGCCTGTACGTTGGAAGCTTTGTCCTTTCCACCTGAAGCGCAACATTCTCTATTGCTTCTGAGGAAAAAGGTTTTCTTCAACGAACTTTCTCAACGAACTTTCAACGATCCTCTTTCTTCAAATTTGGCAGCCATTAATCGAAGATTTTTAACAGTCAATGGTTTCCGCATCCCCTTTGAAGTCCGATATTTCCGTAGAGCCCGGTGAATGTTTAAATGCGGAATTAACATTTTGGTAAAACAAAGCTCGGTCTGGTAAACGTAACGACATTCTGTTTACAAATAGCTGGTACATTTAAAACAAAATCGTCGAAATAATTTTATTTGCATTATTATTTAAATTGTAGGATTTCACGTCCTCTGGCAGCGAAATTTTACTAAAACGATTCCAGATCACATTTCTCAGTTTAGCCTTTTTTTTTAAAAATTCTAAAATTTGGAATTCTCACCGGAAATTCTGAAGGTATTATTTTTTACTTTATATAAACACCTAATATCCTAAATTAAACAAAGCAGAAAGAACTACTAAGATTTCCTGGTGTGAATTCGAAATTTCTTATTTAGTAAAAAGAGTTCTGTTGAAATTGTTTTGTTGTAATAAAATTTGTTAACCATTGTAAATGTATTCTAAATCACCGCTCCCTGAATATTTTTCAGGGGGCGGTCTGTAACTTTGTCTTATTTAATCGGTGAAAAATAAAGCTTAAAATTTTAAAAATTATTGGTGTTCGAATTGAAAGGACCGTACAAATTGGAAAAAAAATTGTCTACGACAGACGCCATTTTTTTGGCAGATCTCAGGCCTAGGATTCAGTGGGTGGTGGTTAGATGTGTAATTAATTAAAAACATCATCTGGTGGCGAAATTTTGAACTTTGTTTTTCACTTAAACAAATTCCCATTCTTTCATTGTGTCCTTCACGAAATTTCACAACTTTCTGACCAATAGTTTCGTCTGTAGACAACTCTAAAGTAGGGTCGTTCAATTATGGACAACCTGTATATAAATAATAGCTCCGCTGTAATTTAAAAAATGATTTTTTAAAAATAATCGTTGAATTTACTTTCAGTAAAAATTTATTTTTAATGCTCTTACTTTTTTCGGAATACTAAATGTTAATCAGTGAACTTATTACGATTGCTGTAATGACTCTTAAAAACTTAACTTCAGTATTAATGTTTTGAAGATTAATTTTAGTAATTTTGAACTATAGAGCTTTGAGTAATTTTAAACTATAATATATTTCTTCACTTTACTGCCGAAAGGAGGCAGTTCAGACGAGGACGTCTATGGAACTGTTAAAGTCACTTCACGCAAATCCCCTGGTACGCAGATGCTCGCTAGATGATACCCAGCCCAGCCTTCAGGGTAGGCACACAACGACAACGCCCCTGAAGAACATGTAAACCTAGACGTCAATTGACAAATTTCCAGATAAATTACAAACATAAGTTCATATACTTGAACCGCCAAAATCACGAGCAAGGTGCATTAATAGCAAGATTAAATAGTTGGATAAGAAACACAATCAGCTCAAGGTGAGACCACCGGTTAACACGACAGGAGGCGAGGTATATAATGATAACTATTGCAAGTAATAATTAGAATTAGAAGAAAAGATCAGAACCCAGAGCGAGCATGGGTCGAAGTTTTCAAAGAAGATACTGCTTAATTTTTAAAAAAAGTGCAATCAACAAGTAGGCCTCCGTCCTGAAAAATGACCTTCAACAGTGATGGTGCTAGCAGATTATTATGGAGGAATTTAATCTACAAAAGATATACACGCTGACATTCTTCAGAATGTCAGCGTCTACGTCACTTTTACAAGTAATTAAGACCTGAGAATTTAATCGTTTGATTCGTATGATAACTGCAGCAATTGAAATAATCTATGAAGCAATTGCTTTATATGTATCTTTGCCTGACTTCAGACAATAATCAATGGGCCCTCGCGATGAATGTACTTTTATGGTTCTGACATTATTAGGTTGAGAACTAAAAGATTCTAAGTTATTGGAGAAATCAGGTAATATAAAATGTCACTAGGTGAAGTACTTGGAGGCACTCTTCTTTCCAAGCTGTCACAAATGTTTCATGAATTAGTACGTTAATAAAACATCAGATATATTAGATGTTTGGAAAGAGGTATTCTTCATCGTTAGAATTAGATTTTCCATTTGGTGTAGATGATTTGCAATTAACGGCAGTGCTGCAGCTAATATTTGTATTTCATGTTGGTTTACGGGATTGTTAATGAGAACATCTGTTTGCCGCTTGTGCGCAGATAATTTCTGGTCTGCGTTTTTGATGGACCGCTCCCGATATTTTATTTTTTTAACAGTATATGAGCCTATATTTTCAATCAACAAAAGAATGTATGATATGCCCTCAATCATCTTGATTGATTTGCTTGGATGGCCATATTTATCAGATAGATTCGAAAGACATTTTCAGCCTTTCAATCATTTCAGATAAATCTGTTACTGTCAGTGACTGATTATCGTCGCAATAAATGCTGGATAAAAATCTAGAGCTCAAAATGTTGGCGAATTTGTTGAGTATTTTACACTTTATAGAAGTTGACATGTTTAGCTATAAATAATTTGAAGCTAACTTCAAAGAAAGAATCAAGTGGTAATTTTTTTTTTTAACTGACCGTGTCAAGAAAAACCAATCAACTCATCTCTATAAAAGAAAGATTGGTTAGAGGTTAAGTAACAAGAACAATTTAAAGAAAAAATTAGAAGCCGAAGATTCCGAAAAAGATTACGATACAAAATTAAATCCAACAAAGGGAATAAAAAGATGGAATATTTATCTATCTATCTATCTATCTATCTATCTATCTATATATATATATATATATATATATATATATAGCTTTTGTAGAATACTTAGAGAGGAGAGGTGGCTGATCGCCGCACAAAAATATCAGAAGGCTTTATCTAGCCACTGAAATAACTTTACATTGAGACAAACCGGGGATTAATTGGAACGGGAAATATTATTTCAATTGATGTTGTTTAAGACTGAAATCAAGGCCTTTAAAAGAGTTATTTCATATAACTCTTTCTAAGTTAAAAAAATGCATTTTAAAAATAAATCACGGTGTTTACTTTTGAATTTACGCTTTTTATAATTGCGTCAAAATGAAGTCATTCCCACATACTTCTAATTTCTTGAACTCTAAAATTATACATTAGACGTCCTAGTTTCAGTAATGGTATAAATAAAGAATAAATAAACATTACGTCACTTTGAAGCCAGGATTTTGTTTTCAGTTTTATGATAAAATACAGACTTATGACGTTATAACAACTACTACCATCCTGAATAAAACGCCAACCGATTAAATGTTTTCACTTGTGAAAATGCCCGATAAACGGAAAAACTTTTGGTGTCCGTATTATTGATGCAAGTCTTTTTTGTGGAAGGTAGATATTCAATTACGAGTATCGAGAACAATAATGCTACAGTTATGTTGTTTTCGAGGAAACACGGTATTCAGTATACATTGTGGTACATGGCAAAGCTTCTAGTGATAAATTCCGGAATTAGAGAGATCGTATTCCTAAAACATAGGAGAAATGTCTAGTTGAATGATAAAACTGTAGAGCATCATCGATTTAGTAATTAAAGTTATTTTGTGCACAAGGCTGAGATAAGTAGTCGTCTGAGTAATCAAAAAGTTCCCAAAACAGTGCAATATATTTTGTTTGAGAAATATAAATAAAGGATAATGATAAATGTATTTTACAATTCTAAACACACGCATTTGCAGATAAAAACACATAAGCTCTAATAGATAATTTTATTTTATAAACAAATATAAACAATATCTTGTTCTTTCTCTGCTGCTACAAAGCAAAAGATTTTGCTTCTTATATGCGTATGGTCTCAATTTTATTTGATAAATGTGTATTTGCATAGATTTAAAAATGTTCTCATATCACCTTCAGAAAAAAATGGAGTTTTAAATGAACGAAACATTTTTCATAAGTGTCTTATAAATATTTCTTACGGGGAAATTATTTGTCGTAAACATGAACACAACATGCAATGTTTTCCGTTTAGGACATCTGTAAGTTGCGTCATCGTGTAACGCATTTACGTTTTACGATATCTAGACAGAGCAGTCATTTTTGTAACTAACTCTGTTTACTATTTATTTGAAGAAAAATGGATTTAAGAATCATATATCCTCATATTTTATCTCGAATTAAAAACTACAGTTTCTTCGGAATTTTATGGTAATTTTTGTATAATAATGCACACAAGAATGAAACCTGGAAATGAAGCAATTATTCATCAAAATGTAACCTCCATAAAAAATATTGCTTGCATTATAGTATGAAATAAAACAGATATTGTCTTTAATATTTAACATGTAATATCTAACATGCAATAATAACATGTATGGGAAATACATGATTCTTATTTTGTGAATATGAGATTGTTGAATAATACCTACATTAACATTTATTTTATAAGCAGTATTTTCTCCAAATATTATTATAGAGAATAGCCCATTTTTATGAGAAATACTTTTTCCTTTTTCGGATACAAATATCAAAGAATCCATTTTGCAATTTTATGAAAAATAACAGTTTTAAACATATTTTATCATAATGTATAACAAAGTATAACTTATAGTAATCGTTTATGAGTCTAGTTTAATTTTTATGTAAGCAAGTACGCAGTAATGAAACTAAAATGTCTAAAAAATATGACAAAAAAAGATTATAAGTCTCGCGATGCAGATCTCAAACTACAATTAACGAGGTAAAACAATTATTTTTTTTCTTTTTAAATATAAGAGCAATATATACTTGTTGGAGAATCTACAACTATTGAATATCACCTTTAATGTCAAGCTATTTACGATAAAACTTCCAAATATTCTTCGGTACAATCTATCTTATGTATTTTTCTAAGAAAAACAGTATTTCATTTATCGTATACATAAGTCAAACTTGATTTACGAGCCAGCGTTTTACTGTAAATATATTTTCTCATATTTTGTCTTTAAATAGGATATTGGTGCTTGTTCGTGATCACATGGTGATCGTTAATTATTAGAATGTGTTTGGCAATGGAGACTTAAAATTATAACAATTCCAGATCCGTGAGCCAAATGACATTTATCTGCAATTTTTTCTTTAAAATTCGTTAGAAAAAAAAAATTATTATTATTATTATTATTTTACAAAAATATGTGATAATGTTTTTAGGTTACGTGGGTCAAGGGGATGGAAGTAATATTTGTATGAAATGTAAAAAGTAATTTTAGTAAATCGTATTTTTCAAATCATTTTCAATCATTTTGTCATTTTAGTTTCATTTAAAGTGCTGCATAATAATAAGGGAACATATCTGCCCCATTTAGTAAAGGGTCGGGGATATAATCTTGGAATTTCATATATACATAAAATGTATCCGGAAAACGTGATTGTTAAATTTAAAATAATAATAACTTAATTTATACAATGACTGGACAAATTCGGCAATATATTATGTTGATACAAAAGGTCTGTCTTATTTTAAAACCTCTAATACCTTATAATTTTGCCTGTCGTTTAAAGGAAGCAAGTACCATAAATGTATCCGGTGTTAAAATTTTACCAGTATTGGAGGTATTAAAATTAAGTATTAAAATACGACATAGCTTTTTCATCAACGTAATGATGCAATAAAATATGAAGTGCAATTCACAAGTGACAGGAACGTTTGTTTACTAATTTAGTCATTCTTGCTGCAGTATTTCGAGAAATGGTGATTTTAAACTGGTTCATAAAATGTTGTATTAATAAAGATATAAAGTTATGTATTAACAAATGATGTAATAATATTTATTTGTAACCGAAATTAATATCTATTGCATATATTCGATAACTATAAAAAATATATGTCTAGGATTTATCTGCTTGTGTGTATGAAAGAAGACATCACTGAGGAGAAGCAGTGCAGAATTTAGGCGAATCATTTTCTGATTTTCTGAGTCTTCTTTAAAAACAAGCTAATAGTAAAAGTGAAGAATTGTATTACTCACTAACTTAGAGTCTTTATTATATCACATGCAATAAGAAGCACATTAAACAGTTCATAAGAGCCACAACATGTAATTTTAAGAATCTATGTGCAAACGTCAAGGCATTTTGTGATTGAAAAAATGGAAATATTTGAATAATACGTAAAATAAAAATTTGTGCTAATAAAAAGGTGCACGAAAGAACTTAAATTTATTGATGTTGCAAAGGTAATGTTACAACTTTTTTCTCTCATTCCTTATTCTCCGAAATATGATAGAATATAAAAAAATATTCCCAAAGAGATATATATGAAAGTATGAAATGCTTTATTATATGGATTATTTTCTTATAGACAGTACCTACTTTAAATCAAAACTTATCGATACATCCTTCTGAGAGCACAGTTCATCAAAAAATACCAAAAAGTATCAATAAAATAAGTAAGTTTTCTCACTGAAGGTCGTTTACAGTGAAGATCAATAATTTTGTAACCATTAAGGGATCTCAGGGGTCTAACTTTTCCACCGAAGATGTAAGTTTGCAACACGTCACATTTTATTTTATTTTTGATTCCATATAACACACAATGAAATGACATTTTTACCACTTATAAGTCAATATCTGCTTGCTTGAACATAATTTTTTTCAACGTTGTACAATTCATATTTAATTATTTTTAAAAGTTTAAATTAAAAAAAAAAGTTAAAAAACTTTTTTGCCTGGTATCCATTGCGCGCAATGTTGTAGAAAAAATATTGCTTCAAAAATAACAAACAAAACTGATAATGATGTAAAATTGATGTATCTTGAACCTATACAGCAATTAAAAATTTATTATTTTTTTAATTTAAATTTAAATTGTAAAATGTTTAAAAAAATAATTTTTTTGTTGAAAAAGTGCCAATTTAAAAATAAATAAATTTTTAATTTATTGAAATTGAAGTATAAGTTCAAGATACATCAATTTTACATCATTATCAATTTTGTTTGTTATTTTTGAAGCAATATTTTTTCTACAACCTTGCGCGCAATGGATACCAGGCGAAATTTTTTTTTTAACCTGTTTTTAAAATTTAAGCTTTTTTTAAATAATTAAATATTAATTGCACAACATTGAAATAATTATATTGAATCAACAAATATTGACCTATTAGTGCTAAAAATTTCATTTTATTGTGTGTTATATGAAATCTGAAATAAAATAAAATGTGACACGATGCAAACTTGCATCTTCGGAGGAAACATAAGACTTCTGAGACCCCTTAACATTAATTTAAGTATGATTTACAATAAATAGATTTTGAAATTTGTAAATGGAATACACAATGTTCATTTTGATTTAATACAAAAGAAAAAGACTTTTGTTAGATGCTGCTTAAAAACAATATTGTAAAACGCTTACACCTATACACATAAGAACACTAAGTAATTAAAATCCATTTTTAAAATGAGATCAGATCTCTCCCAATCAGTCTCGCGTATTCTCCTGTTACATAAGTCTCCATCTTTTGTCAACTCTTGCAAGCTGTTTAATGTTACGTGCTTTATCGTCTCAAAATATTCCAGCTGCCTATCTATATAAGTCATATTTTTTATTTATATTAGATGCTAGTTTTTTTAACATTACTGAACATGCTTGTTTTTTTAACATTACTGAACATGCTTGTTTTTTTAACATTACCGAACATGCTTGTTTTTTTTTTTTTTTTTTTTTTTTTTTTTTTTTTTTTTTTTTACATTATCAGTCTATTTCGATTATTTCCCTTTTGATTCACTGCGACAATGTATTTTATTCTTCTTGATTTCATGTCTTCTGTATTTGTTCTTCTATTAGATTTTTTTTTTATTTGCCGCTTAGTCATACGTATGTATCTGCCTTCAATACCATATTCTTCTTCATAGTTTATACGGTATATTCAAATATTCAAACCGTTTCAATTACTTGTCTTGTTGTTTACATGTTCTTAACCTTTGGAAAATGTTTTTTTTTTTTATTTTTTTATTTTTTTTTTTGGGGGGGGGGGGGGTTCGTATTTATGGGGATGTAAATATCATAGTACGCAACCTCTCTTTCTTAACGTTAACGATATACTCCTATCTTATAAAATAACATTAGTGTACAATTTTTCCTACCTGTGCTGCATGTATACTATCAAGTTTTTTCAGTCTACACTGTAAAAAATTACCAATGTTTCTTATTTTATGAAAATATGCTATAACCATGAACGAAAATATAATATAATCTTCTGAGTTATCCGAAATTTCAAATAGCATGTTGCATTGTCTTTTGAATCCCCAGAAACGAATACATTTTCAAAATTTAAAGAATAATTTATAAAAACAAATTATTTTTAGCTGCCCGACTTTTTCAGAAACGTTTCCGAAGGGGTTTTATAGTGTATTAATTAGTGTCCTCAGCCTGGGATACCTGTTTTTCGAATGTTATCTATTCTCAAGTACACGTTTTCAGCCACATAAATTAATTTATACATGAAAGAGTAAAGAAATAATCTTAATTTTAATGTTATTGTTAACGCTGTTAATTTTGCATGTTTGTCTGTTAAACATTTTTTTTAGCATGAAAATGCTTACTTCAGAATTGATAGCATTCGAAAAACAGGTATTCCAGGCTGAGGACACTAAGTAATACACTATAAAATCCCTTCGGAAAAGTTTCTGAAAAAAATCGGGCAGCTAAAAATAATTTGTTTCTATAAATTATTCTTTAAATTTTGAAAATGTATTCGTTTCTGGGGATTCAAAAGACAATGTAACATGCTATTTGAAATTTCGGATAACTCAGAAGATTATATTATATTTTCGTTCGTTGTTATAGCATATTTTCATAAAATAAGAAACATTGGTCATTTTTTACAGTGTATGTATCTTATCTGTCGTTCTCGCTGAGTATCCCGTTCTTCTTTCTATTTCTTTAAATTTAACTATATTCTCTTTTAAGAGTGTCTCACTCGAATATACAAATAAGGCTAGAATGATGTAAGATATTAGGATTTCCAGTTTATATCTACTGGGAATTTTACATTTCGCTTTATTATCTCATGTATTGCTTTTAACTTCTATACACTGTTGTTTAAATATTTCCATCCCTTTTCATTTATTTAACATCTAGATAGTTCAAATGCATTTGAGCATTTGAGCATAGTATTTTTTCTGGTTTCGTGTTCGACTCTAATATGGATAAAATATTATCAAAATATTTGTACCATTATTTTATTTTGTAATCGTATGTATCCAGAATATTGTTTTCTAAGAAAATTAATTTTACCCTTGCCAAATAATCCGAGAACAGATATCCCACTAGCGCCAACTGTTTCGTTTAAATATTTTATTTTTATATATGAAACAAAAATTCGCTTTTATGTAATTTACTTGAACTTATCAATTTTCCTTTCATTGTTACTCCATATTGTTATGTTACACACTTATTCATAGTATTAAATATTCTTATTTTGTTGATAAATGGGTAAAAGTTTCTTTCGTCAAAAATGACAAGTAGTTTCTCCTTCCCAAGTTCCATGTCTTTGATCTTTCTTCTAATTCAAAGGTTCATTTCAATGATCTTCGTGATTTCGGTAGTAATGATTCATATACTTATTCGTACGTCATACGTTTGTCTCGTATATCATCTTTTATCTTAATTATCGGCCTCATTTTATATAAGTTTTTGTTATTTTCTAATAGTACGAACAGCACTGGTGCATTGGTGGTGATTTTTTATTTCTGGTTCTTTACATGATCAGACTATTTCCCATACTTATGTAGACTATCAACCTTCTCAGATAACTTATAATTAGGATCCTTCAGTACTATCTCTAAATTCATATAAACAATAGATTCTTTCATTAACATTATATAATTTTCTCTATCCAGTAGGGCTGTGTAATACTTTGAATTACATCGTTTATAGGCGAGTCCCAAGGTAGCCCCGTTAGAGGGTATGAAGTTAGGCTGTGGCCATAAAATTTCTCTTTTTGAAAGCGTAAGTCAAAGAGAGCAAAAATCCCGTGTTAATTTATAAGTTACATATTCTTAATATTTTTTTTAACTTAATTAAAAATGCATCATTTTAAATACACAGTGCTCTAATCATGCCCATAAGATGGAGTCGATCTCCATTAAAACGTTTAATTAATTATTCGAAAACTTTTGTTTTGTATTTAAAAAGATAGTACATTAAATCTTTCTGATTTCAGATACACGAGATGTAACTTAGGAGAAAGCAACAACAAATATTGCTTGTTTATAAAACAAAATATTATTTTAAAATGTGACACAAATTACATAAATATAAATGACAGCAATGTAAATTGTAAAACTGTAGGTTTGATGGAGTGTGCCCTCACTTGAAAGTAATTATTGCTTGACGAGTTTTAAAAAGTGGGAGTAGAAAAAATTTAGAATTTTGATAAATAAAAGTTCTCTCTTATAAAAAAATCTAAAACAGCACCTTAATAAATGCAATTTGAGCTAATTTTGAAACAAAATCTAAACTTCATATAAACTTCAAGTTACAATTAAAATCTATATGTATTTTTCTAAATATTTTTAAACCACAATATTTGATATATAAGTGTTTTGGAATATTTCTTAATTACTGTTATATGAAAATAAATCTATTGAGTATAATAAGATTTCTGTCTTTGATTAGCAATAAAAAACTAAAGAAAAAGTGTTCCAAGCTTAGAAAACGGATATTCTAACTACAGCAATAACTGATCTTGCGTCTTCAAAATTAACTTGACATGTGCAATACTTTTATTTTCCGCTTTTGTAGCTCATTTCAAAAGTTATTACAATTTGTCTATAAAAAATACTTCGTTTAAAATCCGAAGTATAAATCAATGAGATGAGTGTTAAATATTAAATCCCAATTTATACATTCTTAATGTTTTAAATTTTATGAAAATCCATTATACTTTAAATAAATAGTGTTCAAATTAGTTCCAGAAATGAAGTCATTTTCATTGAGAATTCAAAATAGTTATTGTAGAATGTTTAATACTCATGCATCAAGATATTATTGCATTGGATATTCGAGATTTCAGGAATCCGAAATATGTCACATAAGAAAAAATAAAATTGATTGTTAATGGCAGAATATTTTTTTAATAAAATACGGTATATCCAGTTTTTAACATTTTTGCTTGAAATTCATAAATCTATGTTTGGCTCAAATGAAAAGTTATTGTTAGCTGTTGCGTTACAAATGGAAGGAAACAAAGCAAAATTTAGCATTTAAAAAAAATAATAATCTAATACAAGTTCTAAAACTACATTGCAAAACTTGCAATTACAGATACAATTTAAAAATTTGATACACCTTGTAGATAACACCATTTGAAGTGTAACAAGCACTTGATTATAACCATGAACAATTCATCCTTTTAAGAAAAAAATTATGAAAACAAGAAGGACTTGTCTGACATCGATCAAATTGAATTACATTACGATATTTCATAAATAATCGCTTATCTGAATCAAAATGTATTGGGTTGTACAGAAAGTTCGTGCTGGTAGAGAAAATCAGTTGGTAGCGGAAATTTCAGCATTTTAATTATTAGACAGTAGATATCGGAATCAATTTATAAAAATTAAATGATAGAATTTTTCGGTACGAATTGATTTTCCCAACCTGCACAAACTTTCCGGACAACCCAATATATCGAGTTTGACGTATTCGGTTTACAAATATGCCAGGAACAAAGACTTTTCATCTTAAGCATAAAATATAAGAGATATTTGACACGGACATTCTTGTTCATATTTACTTTGAAATTTGGCATTTATTCTGCATAATTTTTAGAGCAGAAACTTTGTAGAATACGGTATTGGTGCAATACTACTCAAAACATTCATGTAGGCAACTGTTTATAAAAAAATATGCACCGTTTTCTTCTCCTGACAATTTATATAGCAAGGTGCGTGCAAACAAATATTTTTCATGAATACTCGATGATAAAGTCAAATTTTAATGAAGTGGAAATTTATTATTTTCCTTAATTTTTAATATACAGGGTTCGTACAGATCAGGGAATTTTCCAGGAGTGTCACCAGTATTTTCTTTATAGAAAAAGAAATTTTGGTTAAACTGGTGAAACTTCGCCTTCTTTTAAGGAGAGATATTCTGTAAGAAAATACTGGTACCAAAGAATTTCCTGGTCGCAAAATTCCAGGAGCCGAACGAACACTGAATATAGTTAAAAAAAGTATATATATCTTTATCATTGCAATTTAACATATTTGATTCATTGCAATCTCATTTCAAGATGTTTTTTTATTTACTCAAATGATAAAAAGAAGATTAAAATTTTTCAAGAATTAAAATACCCCTCCCCCGAAAATAAATATGTAAATAATAGTAATTTAAGCATTTTATAGTAATATTAATTTATTCATTCAATTTTGTACATTGTTTTATGTAAGACTAATATACACGTGGTACAGCATTAAATGGAACTATAATATTTGGCTTTATGTTATCTATTATATTTTCTATAAAGCACAATTTAGTGAATTTGGAATGAGACACTGGAATGTCAAATTACCATAACAATTATCGTCCTCTTTAGCTTCATAGTTATATTCGGTTCCTTCACAATATTATATCTAATAGCACGTTGTTTCGATTAAATGTTGATAACAATCAGCAGTACGCTGTATTAAAGCTTATAATTTATATAATCATGGATTGCACATATAAAAAATAAAATTTTGAATCTTTAAGAAAAGTCAGCAATCCCTATTAGGGATATCACGATCAGTAATAAAATAATAACACAAGTTTTACTCTACTGGAATAGTGTGAAACTTTTATTGATACGTTTAATTTTATATTCTATTATTTATATTCACGCTAATATAAGAACAAAATTAAAAAGTAAGTCCAAAATTTGGAAACGTAAAACAAATAGTCTTCCGAAATTAACCGAAATACAAATATTTACGATGTTTCTAGAACTAGTTTATTAGTTATTAAGCATGAAATGAAATGTTCAAATTTCCACCATATTTAAATCCTGATTGTCAAGTATTCTTAAAATTGATTTTTTGAAATATAATAAATGGGTTCTGCTGCAAGTTAAGTGGAATTGTTAAACAACGCTTTCTGCATACTAAGACTAAGTGTAATGGTAGTTATATTTAATCTATTTGTAATTACAGTTAAAATAAATCGGTGAATTTTTGAATACCTACGTCATCTACTAAGGTATTTTTATAAAATTTTTAAAGATAAATATAAAACTACTAAAAATATTTAAAATTAATTTTTAAGTAGTACACTGCAAAAAAATAAACATGTTTCTTCGCCCAAGTAGCACAGTTGTTGGCCCATCGTTGGCAGTTTTGCGTAACCGTTGGGAAATAGTTGAATTGGAAATGTAGTATTGGCAAATGGTTGTAAAATTATAAGTGCAGAGATCCCTCTAATTTGAAGCTTCTTTGAGCAGGATTCTGAATAGCGAGGGGTTAGACAACTGTCGGGCATTTGTTGGAAAATTGTACTTTGGCTAATGATACTTCAAGGCGGACATTTCTTATTGTGGGGCAGCGTGAAATGTTAATTTGCCAAATATTAAGCTTTGTTAGCCCAACTATTTTATGTTAATTTTTAATCTAAGTACAAGGATTACAAAAATATTAATAAGCTCTTCAGAGAAACCTACGATTCTGAAAAGCGTACTTTTATCTTCAGAATCCCTAGAAATCAAAAGATTATCGAGATTTAAAGGATTTTTTAAACAAAAATTTCTTATGCAGCGCATAAGTTTCACAAACATTTCCGAATAGCTTTTACATTGTATAAATTAGTTTTCGCAACCGAATATCAACGCGAAAGCTTTTTTATGCTCTCAATGCTCATGTAAATATTTTCATGTTCAAGAAGCATGTTCAACAAACAAACGAGTTACATTAACAGAGTAAAATGAACATTATTTTGTTACTTGAACATGTATAAACGTCGGAAACTGTTTATTTGAGGATTTAATAGCATCCCCAAACCCGGTATTTCATGTTGATACTGAATTGAGTAAGCTGATTAATGAACTACAAAAAATACTCGGACGCGTTTCCGAAAGTTACTGGAAGCAAAATATACTCTTGTATCAGAACTGCTTCATTAAATTTAAGAAATCTATCAGCTTATGAATATAAAGGGTCACTTTTCGGTTTCGTGTATAACTGTAAAATGGTTATATTATAATTTCGTAAACAGTCTTCCTAAATGAAGAAATATTTATCTTTTTTTGCAGAACATGATCATTTAATAAAAAGGTAATGATAATATTATAATTTTAAGAAGGTATAAATTGCAAAATATAAAAGTTATACAATATTAAACATTCAAACTGTTAATGGTCTATGCCAGTGTAATAACTTCAAAAAATCATTTTATTTTTGCCAAAATATTTCTATTTCTATTTCTGTTTTCAAAGCCACCCTATTCTATGTTCATAAAAAATAAACAAATAACAAGCAAAATGACGTGTCTTATTTTGTGAGCTTTAATAAAATTGTATTTGTGAGATAGTTGATATTTTAGTTACCGATTTGAAAAATGTAGTGAAGGTAAATGCGACATGTCCTTATCCATTGGACCAAGGAATTTGAATTTAGAATCTTTATGTACTTGAAAAACATCGTGTTTAATAAAATTTTTTGGCCACAAAATTTCTTTTTTATGCTTTGAGCCCATGGCATTAATTTAGCATATGAGTTTTATGCTTTTTATAATATTATTTGTAAAATGCATTCTTATGAGGATTTTTATTTGATTACCTTGCATAGTTATTCATTTTATAAACTGGAAAAAGATAACGCAAATATAAACATTTTTTTAAATCACTCTTCAAATTCAGCAATTACATGACATAAGGAGGTGGTTCAACCGTGTATAAGGTTAAAAAAACAGTAATAACTTAATTATTTTGTAAAAAATTAATGGTTTGCTTGATATCTGTAGTCGGATGGAAATATTTAAAACCTTGTTTGCTTAGTACTAGCGTTGCCGATCATAAGGGTGCATCAATTAGAAAGGTCGTGTGATGGAAACTAGAAATCTATTTTTCTTCTTTTTACGAGTTTCAGATTAATTACAGGAAATATTATCAGATTAATATTCTATTTTATGAAAGGTATTGTATGAAACTTGTCTATTGGATAACTCCATGTCATCTGGCCTAGGTACTTCTGCTCGACCCCCTTATATTTTGGTGAAAATGCAAAAGCACATACATATAGACCTAAGATGTACATCTGAAAACTGTCAGAGTCAGAAGTAGCACAGCTTCCTCTCCGGAGATCCTTCTGTAAAGTTCACTATTTCGCATTCGCAGGAAAACGATCGAAACACTGTTTGTCATCTTATTATTCATGATACAAGAAACCGTAATTTTTGAAAAAATGAGGCAACATTTTGTGCTAAAAACATAATTTCAGTATAAACAAAACTCAGAAATCAATACATAAGTAGGCCATACGGCCTGCCGCGATAAAATTCAGCCTTTCTTTAACAAGCAGTAACTACAGAATAAATTAAGCTTGCCGTTCACCAATTACTTGCCTATGAATATTTAATAATGTTGCCGAAGTCGTTTCCATCCTGCTTAAATATTCATTAATTTATTAAACTTTGAAATCACTTTTATGCAAAACCATAAATTTAATGTTATTTGTCAGAATACCATATCTCAAAAGAAACATTTTTGATTTATTTACTGTTTGTACGACTGGCAAAAATACACCTAAATTGACAAGAAATTTTTTGTTTCATTTTGGACATCTAAGGTGCAAGGTAAATACAACAATGTTCAAAACAGCTACTTTGGGTGACATTCGAAACAATATTCGACACAGAGATTGATTCTAAATTGTCTCTAGAAGTCGAAAAGATTGAGAACACTGAAGTAGAAAAATAATAACGCAAATGTATATGAAATAAGTGGGTCATTCCATGTCAACTAGCCTAGGGTGTTCTGGCCGGTTGCAAATTAATATCCGTGTAAACTAAAATATCTCTTGAACGGATAAAGTTAGAATTATAGAAAAAAGTATCTACATATAATAAAATGACGATGCGCTATCATATGAGAATGGATGTATCGTCCCCAGTTGCGAAATGTAGAAATTATCGAACATATTTTGAAAAATGTAAGAAGTAGCAAAATAATGTCAATAATATACGTGTACAGCATCCTCGATTTAGTATCAAATGACGTCTTACATTTATAAATTACTTTATAAAAAATAAATTTATAACTAAAATTTGTGTCAATTATGACTCCATCTTATCAATTATTCTATGATTCTCAGTTATTTAATTTATGTTTTAAGTACTTATCCTCGTCATATTTATTTTCTAGATTTTTTTTATTAATATCAAAATTTATATTTTGATTTTTACTTTTAATAAGACATTTTCTTGTATTACGTAATGAAAATTATATAAGCTTCTTCAATCTATTTAAATATAACACTGGCAAAGGATGTGAATCAACTTTCACTTTGTTAAACAGCGCATAACTAACAGAGTGAAAATGTGTCCAGACCGGGTATCGAATCCAGGTACCTTGGTATAGCGCACCAAGTGCTTTACCATTTAAGTATTAATAATTTTGCATTTTTCTGTTACAATTTTATAAGAAAAATACTGAAATAAACTCTTTATTATTTTTTTATTGGTCTCAGTGATTTTTTAAATAAGGAAAGCTATTTGAAGTAATCTGAAGATTTTTGTTTTCTTTTCAGCATTAAAATAATATTAAATTCATTAAAATACGCAAGAAATATGCTGAAGTATATAGTAAGGAAAAAAATCATTTATTTTATTTCCAGCACTAAATGTCACATAAAAAGATTAATTGTATCTTAAAGATAATAAAAAGCTTACAGTGTATTAAAGTTTCAAAAGAAGATATGATGAGACAGAGAGAAGGAAAAAGGAAAGAAATTTTGTAAGATTTCATTTTCCACGTTTATAGAATTTTGTTTTTATAGATTACCTTTAACTGTTTGAATCAATTAGGACGTGAAGCTAAAGTACTGATCTTAATAAAAGCTTAGTTAATTATATCAAAAATTAAATGCTATTACATTTTAGATTATTTGTATGTTACTTATTAATGATGATTTTTCCCCAAAATAAATGAATGTATTTTTCAGTTTGGAATACTTTAAATATATACATAAATATAGAGTGTTGTTTAGATGCTGAAATCCATTTTTGAAGTTTCAATTCCATAGTATAACTGATTAAAAAAATTATTTTTTAGCTATATGAATTTCATTATTTTGCAATGATCCTGATGATATCAGCTAGTATGTCATTTTAAAAATACTCTAATTATCATTTTGGATTCATCAGTTCATGGTATAACTGATTAAAAATAATTATTTTTTGGCTGTTTGAATTTGATTATTTCGCAAGGATCCTGATGATATCAGATAATATGTCATTTAAAATATTCTATTTATCCATTTAGACGTCCCTGTTTCGGGAATGCACTTGAAAGACTCTATGAAACTGTTCTTTTCGAATACCTTGTGCCCGAGAAAGGACGGTGCTTTTTAAAAATTAAATAATTTCAAAACTGTGAACGATAGAAATATCTCATTTGTTGCATTTTTATTAGAAAAATTACAAATTTTTTACCATACGAAATTAAAATTACTTTAAAATTTCGTCAACAGGTGGTGCTGTAAATTGACAAAAATAAATGACACTATTCGCCGAATTTGTATACTTGCGACTTCTTTCTGGGATGGAAATTTAAAAGACAAAGTTTACCTTCACTATCCACACAGTTTAGCGGACCTCGGACATTAAATCTGTAAGGCCTGTAAGGACATTCTTCATGAGACATATCCGCCTGTATCGGATAGTATTGTTATTGGAATATGACATTTTTTTTTTTTTTTTGGTTTCAAGTCTTTGTTTAGTTGAGTAAATAATAAAGACTGTTTAAACTTAGATTGAAGAACTTTACCCATTTCATAGTTATAAGTCAAGTAAATACTTAAGGAAATGTAGGATTATAAATAAGAATTACTACACACAAACACACACACATACACACACACACACACACACATATATATATATATATAATCAAATGGAAATTTCGTTCCGGCTGCTTGTTACTTGAATTAAATCAGATGCTATTCTACTGAATGATTTTGGAATGGGACTTGCACTATTATTAGATTATTTTACATAGAAGGTGTTAGTATATAACACATTTTTCCATGTTTCTCAGTTATAGAATTATGAGGAAATGTTCTATAATCAACTGAACCCAATTATGAAAAAATAGCCTATTTCAAAAGTTCCATTGAATTTATTTTAATGAGACTTGCATTGTTACTGATATAACTTTTCAGAAAAGGTTTTAATATATTGTATATCGTTCTATTATTCTTTATCAAATCCTACTATAAATGAACAACAAATGCTGTTGGTCCTTAACAGCCCAAAATTTGTCTAACAGATCAGAAAATATAAGAGCGCAATGACGGTCGCATCGTTTTTCCAAAATACGGAAGTGCTTTACAGATAAAGGTCCATATTGCTTTTAAACACATTTTCAAATTCACCGATATATTTCGCATGATTCAAGATACGTTTGGAGAAACCCAACAGTGTAGTGGGCGAAACCTGCTATTTAGTTATGCAGAAATATTTTTCACTATCATGCTTATGTCATTCTGAATAAAAGTAATAAAAAATATATCCTTTGGAACAGGAAAGGAGTAATATATTTAATCTTTTTTTTCTCTCTCCCGTGCTTATTCATTAACAAAATTATTTTTCTATTTTCTTTGAATTAAAATTTATAAATTCAATAGGCTAGCATCAACTTGAATTTTATTTCACACACTTCATTCTTATATGACTCAAGTAAAACACAGGTGATTTTGGGGTTATAAATAAGAATTAATCACAAACATATTTCTTCTCATGTCCTTATAATTACATTGAATATATATTTAAGAATGGAAGAATCATAAATGATTTATATGTTTTGCTTAGAGTGTTTTATATTGCCTACTGTGCTCATGTAATTTCGTTTAATGTGGCTCATATTAAAGGAAAAAACGTGTTTTTAACTCTAAATGTAAAACTTTTATATTACTTTTCGAACCATTTTATAAAAAAAAAAAATTAAAAAAATGACTTTATTTTAATGCTTGAAATCGTTTCTCGCCTTTTCTGAAAAACTTCAGTTTTCGTCACTTTCATTTGAATTTTCGATTTGAATGATTTAATATTATACTTTAAATTCGGTATTGAAACTTAACAGAAGTGCTTCTTCTAAAACAGCTGTACTTCATATTACCTAGAGTTACAATTTTTTGAAGTAACTTCTTTTTTTTTTTTCTTGACCATTGTAGAATTATTTCAGGAATGATGAAGCACAGCATGGAACAAAATTCTTTACACTCTGTTAACCAAAAATATGTCAATTTCTAAAATGTCGTGTTAAAAAAATTTAACATATTTCACTGCAGAAATATTTCCATTTTAATATGTTAACATTACTTTGAACGTGATAATATATAAATTTTCGTCAAGAAAATTACAAACCACATTTACAGTAAAAGCTTTTTAGATTGTAGAAAAGGATTAAGTGTAAGTAATACCTCACTAGGCAAAAAAAAAAAAAAAAAAAAAAAAAAAAAAAAAAAAAATATATATATATATATATATATATATATATATATATATATATATAAGAAACTTGTTTTGCATACTTACAAAACTGTTGTTGACCTATTTTATAAGGAATTAATTGAATTTTAAACAAATACTTTATAAGACAATGGAATACTTTTTATAAGTATACATTGTATTTTCCAATGCTACTTAAAACTATATAAAAATCATGTTAACATGCCTAAAATAATGTATAAAAGATACATTTAGATCATTTACTAATTATTTTGAGCATTATTCTATCTCTTGTGTTTCCGAAATATGACTTAGAAGAAGTACAGCATGTACAAAGAAAATTAAGAAAAGGTAATATTTTATTATACTTTCACTTAATAAAACAACATATTATGTATGATTAATCATTTTCGTGATAAAATAGGAAACGTAAGTGAAAGAAAATTAATCCGTCTTATCGTACTATTCACATAAAGAGCAACATTGTATACCTTTTAATAACGTTCACTGAAATAATTAATCACCAACTTACTAACTCTTCTTATAATAGTGTCAGTATAGTTCATAATATAACTATTGTAACTTAATATTAAATGAAAATAAAATTTTATCTAAGGCATTCATTCATATATATACTTTTATAGAAACAGAAAAATAACGATTTAAATGAATTAAAACCATTCTATTCATTATATAGAATAGAACGTATAATCTGTGTAATTGATTTTATTTATATTTTTAGTCATAAATTGCAAGTTTTCATAAAAGTGTTTATGCAAAATTCAAAATCATCAAAAAGATGCATGAAATGTTTGTGGCTATGTTGAATGGAATTTTCTATGAAACAAGAAGTTTTTTCTCGGCTCAGAAAAAATGATTTGTATTGATGATTTTAAAATGTATTTATTGAATATTAAGACTTAAAGCTTTAATAAGATTGTTCAACACATTCATGACTACATATATTAATGTACCTAAATTACAAATTTCAACCTACTCTACAGAACTATTCAAACACTAAGGCTTCACAGGTTGGCAGTGATTATTTTTAAATATAATCACTTTTTATGTACTAAAACTATTCTTGTGTGTAGGTATGTGTTGAAGAAAACTCTAACAATAAACAGAAACATTAAATTATACTACTAAATAACATTTTCGAAGCGAATTTCAATTGTCGCAGAATAATTTCAAATCTTCAACACTTATATTTATTAGGTACTTTGGTATCTTAAAACTTTTCAGCTTGCGTTTTCAATGATCTCTTTCTTATTACAAATATTGAAACATTCTTAAGGTGAAAACCACACGCTATTTTTTCAATTAGTATGAGATTTTGAAATATGAATGGACTTATTGAATTATTTTTTTTTCCTTTTCCCACAAAAAATACCGCATTTTGGTGTAAAAGGCAATCCAATACGACAATTTGTTTAATTAGTATGAATATTTTAAATATAATCTTTTCTATTTTGTGTCTATTTGAACTAATTTTATTTCCTAAGGCAGCAAGAACTTTGACAATGTGCCTTATGATAAAAATTATATTTCAGTACGTCATTCTTTTAAATATTTTTTATGAAATTTCGAAGTGTGATGCTAGTCATGTCATACTATGCATATCCAATTTTAAATTTTATGTTCAGACACTATGACAAACCTCAATTTATCTGCTATTTTAATTTTAATAAGTTGAAATTATTTTCAATGTGTGTGCGAAAATCAAAATTCTCCATTAATTTTACAGTATTATATAGAGCATAAATTTTCAATGTTTTGCGTTTTAATTTTAAATGGTTATATGTTTTAAATAATTTATCATTGACATTCTGTTTAAAACCCAACTAGAACTGTATATCAAACAATGAAAGTTCTATTTATGTACAACCATAGTAATAGAAAAAGAAGTGCGTGGACATTGATAAGTAAAATATTCTCCCAATTAAATTTCTTGTCCATTACTTAGATACTGAAAATAAAAAAAAAGTTCTATTAATGTAAAAATAAATTTTCAATATCAAAATCTATTTTGGTTTGGGTCTCTACGGTCTTCTTTGTCTACGCAAGCTATTAGGCTAGGGTTTAAAGTAGAATATGGAAATCTACAAATATCCAAGTATGAAGCGAGATGCTAATCTCACAAATCGACACCTCTTGACTTCACAGCCAGAATTGAACTGCTGAACTGAAAAATAATGCAAAACTTATGAAAAAATACAATAAAATTTTTTTAAATAATGCTTATGAAACTTAAATTGAAATGTGCAACATTAGACAAATAAAGAAATTTCACCCATATTTTTTTTTTCAGAATTAGTTATGCTGAAATATGTTTCCCTAACATACATGTGTCATTCTCAACAAAAATAAAAATACTAATAAAATATAAATTCTTTGTGATTAAAAAAACAGTAATATTTCTAATCATATATATATAATATGTTTCCTTTTTTTTCATTTAATTTTATAAATTCAATACGCTAATTTCAATTTTAAATATCTTTCGCACGTTTCACTCTGCAATAACTCAACTAAAAGAAAATTGATTTTGGAGATATAAATATGAGTTAATCACAAAAGTATTCCTTCTCCTGTCCTTATAAGAACATTTAATACATATTTAAGTATGATCGAATCAGAAATATTTTATATTTCGCTTGGGATATTATATAACCGAATTGTCTAGTGTGCTCGTATATTTTGGCTCATATGAAAGTTTAAAAAATGTTTTTAACACTAAATATAAAACATTCGTATTACTTATCGATCTGTTTTACAAAAAAAGAAGGATTTATTTCATTTCTTGAAATATTTTATTGCATTTTCTGAAAAACTTCATTTTTACAATTGTGTCCCTTTCATTTGAATTTTCGATTTGAATGATTTAATATTATACATTTAATTCGGTAGTGAAACTTAACAGAAGTGTTTCTTCTAAAACATCTGTTCTTGATATTGCATAGGGTCGTATTTTTTAAAATAGCTTCTTTTATTTCTTGACCTTTGCAGAATTATGTCAGAAATGATAAAACACAGCATGGAACAGAATTCTTTACACTCTCATAACCAGAAATATGTCAATTTCTATAATGTCGTGCTCAGACATTTTAACATATTTCGAAAATGTATGAAAATTTTCGCTACAGGAAATATTTCCATTTTAATAAGTTAACATTATTTTGAACGTGTTCTAATGTATAAATTTTCTTTTTGTAAATTTAGGGAAAAAATATTTACAGAAAACATTTTTTAGATTGCGAAAAAGGATTAAATGTAATGAATTTTGCAATATAGAAAATAATAGCTCCCCAGACAAAAAAAAAAAAAAATGTAAATTTTATTGTATTCATACAAAAGTGTTGTTGCAATATTTTATAAGCACTTAATTTAATATTTATTAAGTACTTTATAAGACAATTGAATAAATTTTATAAGTATACAATATATTTTTCAATGCTACACAAAACCATACAAAAACTCGTGTTAACATGCCTAAAATTATGTATAAAATATACTTTTAGATAGTTTACTAATTTTTATAGGCTTTATATTTCTGGTGTTTCTGAAATATGACTTCGAAGAGCTATAAGATGTGCAAAGAAAATTAAGAAAAAGCAATAATTTAGTATTTTTTCATTCAATCAAACAAAATATTATATATGATTAATCATTTTCGTGATAAAATGGGAAAGGTACGTGTTTGTTTTGTTAAATCTGTTTTACCGTACTATTCACATCAAATTTTGCATACTTTCATTGAAATAATCTATCACCAACTTGATAGCTCTCCTTAATGCAATGTCAATGTAGAACATAATATAACTATTGTAACTTAATATTAAATAAAAATAAAATTTTATCTACAAAATTCAATTCGTATCTATACTTATATAGGAACAAAAAATTAAAGATTCTACTGAATTAAAACCATTCTATTCTTTATATATTACAGATGGTATAATCTGTGCAAATTATTTTGCTTTTATTTTTTGTCAGTAGATTGGATGTTTTAACAAAATTTTTATGTAAAATTCAAAATTATCAAAAAAAGGCATGAAATGTTTGTGGATATGTTGAATGGAATATTCTATGAAACAACAAGTGCTTTCTCGACTCAAAAATACGGCTTGTATTGATGATTTAAAAAAAATATTTAGAGAAATATATTTATTGAACATTTAAACTGAAAGCTTTAACACCTTCGCGACGAGCGACCTTTACAGAATTATTATTCTTTTACCACCGTTTTTTCAAAATAGAAATTTTTGCCTAATTGAATCGCAGAAATTCTTTCATTAAATAAGGCAAAGCCTACAATAAAAAGTAACTGGTGGGAACAATCGAGGATTCTGAGCATCTTATGCGTCACATATAAGTGTCGCTCATCCCCAAGGGGTTAATAAGATTGTGCAACACATTAACGAGTACAGAGATTAAAATACCCAAATTACAAATTTCAATCTACTCCACTGAAGGACACAAACACTGGGGCTTCACATGTTGGTAAGGATTCTTTTTTATAGATATATATAATCACTTTTTATATTTTACATCTGTTCATGTGTGTAGGTATGTGTTGAAGAAAACCATAACATAAACACACACAAATTAAATAATAATACTAACTCACATTCCCACAGATAATTATCGCAGATCTATTTCAAAATTTCAGCACAAATTTCATGGGCATTTTGTTATTTTAAAACTTTGCAGCTTACGTCTGCGATGGTTTCTGTCTTATTACAAACATCCAAACATTTTTCTGGTGAAAATCACATAATTTTTTTTTCAATTTATATGATCTTTTGAAGTATGAATGTACGTATCGATCTTAATTATTTTCCCTTTTCCCACAAATATTTCCGCATTTTGGTGTAAAGCACATGCCAATACGACAATTTGTTTAATTTGTATGAATATATTTTTTTGTTCTATGGCAGCAAGAACTTCGACAATTTGTCAAGTGCTCTGATGCAAATGGTTTTTCAGTACGACATTATTTTTAAGATTTTTCGAAGTGTGATGCTTGTTATATCCTGCCGTGTATATCCGATTATAAAATGTGATGTTCAGACAATATAACATACATTACTTCATCTGCAATTTCAATTTTCATATGTTTAAATTCTTTTCAATGAGTGTACCGTAAAATTATCTTCCTCTCATAATTTTACATTATTATATAGAGCATAAACTTACAATGTTTTGCGTTTCAATTTTAAACAGTTATATGTATTAAATAATTTGTTATTGATATTCTGTGTAAAATGCACTTGTAACTATATATCAAACAATCAAAGGTTGATTTATGTACAGCAAATATTAAGGAAAATAAAGTGCGTGGTCAATGATAAGTAAAATATGCGAACAATGAAATTTCTTGTCCATTACTAAGATACTGAAAATTAAAAAAAAAATACTTTTTAATTTAAATAGAAATTTTCAATACAAAAATCAATGTTGGTTGGGGTCTCTACTGTCTTCTTTTGCCCATGCTAGCTAAACGTGGTAGGGAATCCGTTTAAAGTAGAATATGACTATCTACAAACATGCAAATATGGAACAAGATGCGAATCTCAATAGCCACATTTCTTGACTCGTAGCTAGCATTAAACTGGTGAATAAATGAAATTGAATAATGAAAAACTAATAAAAAAATACAATGAAAAAATAATAATGCTGATAATACTTAAATTGAAATGTGTAACATTAGAAAAATAAAGACATTTCACCCATTTTTTCCACTAAGGTAAAGCCAGGAGAGATGGCGCGGTCGGAGAGGTTGCGCACAAAGAGGTTAAGGGGGAAGGGGTAGAGTGCGCGCGGAGCGACTCAAGGTAGTTGTACAACAGCAGTACTGGAGTGTCTACTTTAATTTGCACGTTGAATGTTTCAAGCGTCTAGGATAAATCATTCCTATTTTCTTTATTTTCTCAAGGTGCTTGAATTTTCATAACTATTCGTTAGAATTTCTATAGAATGTCAGTAGTACAAAATATTTTAAACTTAAACTATTTCTCCTATATTAACAACCTAGACTAACGGTGCGAACTCCAATGGTTACTTTTAAAAAGTGGCCATGTGTAAATAAAAGTCCGCGCAATCTCTCTTACCGAAATTGGAGAGTTTGCGCATCTGCTACTTAGGAGAGGTGGCGCATAGTTCCCATTAGTTTCCATGCTAGGAGAGATTATGCAGCTTATTCGTAAATTTGCATAAATTGCAAATTACATGTAAAACATATGAATGATTCAATTTTGAATTAATTTTCAAAAGACACATAATTACCGAAACCTGGAATTTACTCCTTCAATATTGAAGTGATTCTAGGAAACGCATATTTGCTAGGCTGTGATTAAGGCATGAATCAATCTGCCCTGAAACCGTTGAGTTACCATGAGAATCCACACCAATCCATTTCAACAACAGTACTCGTTAAAACACTGAAACCCAAACTTCTCATATTCTAGGCATATCCTCGCGTGTCCCATTGCAGCAGCTTCCTGCATTTGTTAACCATTAATTTCTTGGAGTCTAATGTTACTCTTAGAAATACACCTACGAAAGTTTTGGAAAAGCTTTCACCTACAATTCAAAGTAGTTTAATGCCATTGAAATAACAAAGGAAATAGAGTGCAACGGATATTACCTATCCACAAAATATACATGAAAAAATGGTTAAGAAGGAAACAACTACAAAAAAAAAAAAAAAAAAAAAAAAAAAAAAAAAAAAAAAACAGCTGAAGATAAGATGCTTACAGAAAAAGTGCGATAAAAAAACTGAAGAAAGGAAAACGAAGGGTAATGAGGATGAGTGCACTGAATGTCGGAAAATGTACCAGGATACAACATCGATCAGTGACTGGGTTCAATGTATTATTTGTGGCAGGTAGTGGCACGAAAGCTGCATCATTTACAGAAATAAGTGAATCGTTTGTGGCTGACGACAACTTCGGTTAGCAAACAAGAAAACATAGAAACTGTGGAAACGAAAATGGACCAATTTTAATTTAAACGTGCTATCATGTAACTTAACGTTATTTTGTAATCTTTTCTAAACTAGCTTTTTCTGATTCTTTATTTTTTTTCCTTTAATTAAAATATTGTAATCGTTATTAAAATTCTTTCCTTTTTCTGATTCTTTAATCACTAGGTTGAAATATTCACTCCTAATACAACTATTTCTTTACAAAAACCTTACAACAATGTCATATAAGCGTAATTATTATTGTTAACAATTTAATTGTAATTATTATTAATAACAGTCTCTCCTACCCATATGCATAATCACATCAACCGAGTAAGGACAGATTGCGCAAAATAGTTTTTTTTGTTTTATTACAACTTTTCTGTTAAATTAAAGCATAACAACAAAATAGCAATGGAAACAAATAAAGTTAAAATTATTCATGGATAGTTTAGCAAAAAATTAATATTTAGAATTTTTATTATTATTCTATTGAATTGTGCGCAGACTCTTATAGCTTCGCCTTATTAGTCATGCAGAAATATTTTTCCTAACATGCCTGTATCATTCTCAATAAAAAAAAATAAAAGTAATAAAAAAAAAATATTTTTTTCAGAAAAAAAAGTAATATATATTTAATCATATATATATATTTGTTTTGTTGTGCTTATTCAATAACAAAAGTAACTTTCTATTTTTTTAAATTTAATTTTATAAATTAGACAGTCTAACTTCAACTTGAAATATGTTTCGCACGCTTCATTCTGAAGTGACTCAACTAAAAGAAAATTGTGTTTGGGAATATACCTATGAGTTAATCACTAACCCATTTCTTCACCTGTATAAGTACATTCAGTATATCTTTAAGAATGATCGGATCAAAAGTGTTTTATCGTTTTTCTTAGATATTATAAAACCCTATTGTTTACAGTCTTTACATAATTTAGGGTATTGTGGTTCATAATCAAGTTTAAAAAAAAACTAACTTTAAATGTAAAACTTTTGTATTACTTATCGATTTATTTTACAAAAAAAAGAAGAATTTATTTTACTTATTGAAATCGTTCACACATTTTCTGAAAAATTTCCTTTTTCGAGTTGTATCCCTTTGATTAGAATTTTCGATATGAATTATTAAATATTATACTTTAAATTCGGAATTGAAACTTAACAGAAGTTTTTCTTCTAAAACAACTGTTCTTGATATTACCTAAAGTCGCAATTTTTTGAAATAACTCCTTTTATTTCTTCACCGTTGCGCAATTATGTCAGGAATGATGAAGCACAGCATGGAACAAAATTCTTTACACACTGTTAATCAGAAAAATGTCAATTTCTAAAATGTCATTTTCAAACATTTTGAAATATTTCACTACAGGAAATATTTCCATTTTTAAACGTTAACATTATTTTGAATGTGTAGCAATATGTAAATTTTCTTTATGTAAAATTTACAAAAATATTTATAGTAAAAGATTTTAGGTTGTGGAAAAGGATTAAATGCAATGGTTTTTGGTAATATAGAAAAGAATACCTCTCTAGACTCATAAATACTTTTTTTGTATACTTACAAAACTGTTGTTGCCCTATTTTAAAAGTACTTAATTTAATTTTAATAAAATGCTTTATAAAACAATGAAATATATTTTATAAATATGCATTCGATGCTCGTATTCTTTTTAATTTTTAATAATGTACCGAGATATTAATAAAAACTAATTAAAATTTCAAAGTAACGAGTCGTTTCATAGTCCAATACAGGTACGAATGCACATGAAGATCATATTTCGCAATTCTTGATAATTAGACAAAAACTAATTACTTAGGCAATATAACGAGTCCGCCGCCGAAGAATATGCATAACAGATGTATTTTCAGATGTTCTGCAAGCAGACAAGAATATAACAAGGAAAAAAGGTCCGTTTTGTCGAACTTTTACAAGTTCGCATTGGTTTAACAAATCGAAATACGAAAAAACAAAAAATAACCATTAAACTATAGTACCTTTTCTGTGCTAACTGTTTTACTCGTTTAATTTTGTTTATATATTTACCTTTTCCAAAAAATATTTTTTCGGAACAACGAATTCGTGTTTTACAAGTCCGTTTACAAGGCTCGTTTACAAGTCCACCACCAACCTCCTGAAGAATATATCAAGAACACAAGATGCTAACTTATAGACGATATTTTTCTGGTTAAAACAGTGTTATTTGTTTTTTAAAAATATCGTTACTATCTCTTTTGAAGAATATTTTCTTAATGTCGTTTTTCTAATTATTAATATCCGTTATCCTGAACGAGATTTAAAAAAAAATAAATAAAAAAAAAAAATAAAAAAAAAAATACTCACTTATATATGGCTTTTTTTTTCTAAAAATGCCTTTGTATTAAAAAATATTAATATTTACCGTTTCATATAAATTATTTTTGAAGGTCATGTTACGAATTTTCAAGGCTTTTTCTTGTCTTATTTTAGATCGTAGGTTGGAAGGCTGAATGACTTCATACTTTTTTTATCATAAATTTTACAGCAGGTTCCAAAAGACGTGCCACACTTACATTCAATTTCATCAACATTTAAATAAAATCCTTATATAAAATATAAACAAACGTATCCAAACTAAATACAATCATTAATATACTTTACGTCAACTTCGATAAATGTTAAAAATCGTCATAATATTTTAGAAAATTCTTCTATTATTGGATAAAACGGTCACAATATCATTCTTTCTTTAAATATTATATAATAAATTTGAATATTTTTGTGACAGAAAAGCAACAGGAATAAAATTCCAAATGTCAGCTTACTCATTTACATAAGATCCATCAATAGTCGAACAATAGGGAGCATTGAGAACTTTAACCTGTCTTTCCATTATCCAATACCTTTGGCAGACATTAAAATATATGCACTGCTATCTGTTTCCAGATCCATCTGTACACGTTGAATAATCAGACTTCAATAAAGATATACTCATTTAAAAACTTCTAGTTGTTATCTTCCGTGAGAAGTCATAAATGTGACCACATCGTTGACACTGATCCGTTATTAGAAAATATTTTTTATCATAAAATAATAAATAAGCCAAAATTAAAAAACCTGTGTGTTAAAATTAAACTCATCATTGCTGAATCTATTAAATCTAATAATTTGGCTCATCAATTAATTAAAAAAATCATTTTATGCAAATTCTAATACCAAAGGGGCACATTTCTTCTTAACAGAATCTAAACTAATTCCTATGCCATAAAAATGAAGGTTGTTATTTAACAGTTAATAAGAAGTATCCAAAAAATCTTCACACCCAGAAAAAAGTTTTGTTGAATCAACAAAAATTTGGTTGACCCAACAAAACTTTTTGTTTAAATATAGGTCAATATAAATTTTGTTTGAATCAACAAAAAAAATTTTTTTTTGCAATTCCCAAAAAAATTTTTGTATCGTTAACAAAATATGTTTTGTTAATTCAAGTAAAATGGTTCAACTTTACTTGAATTTAGCTAAAACAACCAAAACGTACTGAACAAAACATGTTTTGTAGTTTTAATCTTTTCTTTTTTCTGGGCGCAATATCATCGCTATTAGTTTCTTTATTTAACTGTAAACAAACTGTATATTTTTCTAAACTCATTATGAAGATCATAATAAAAATATTGCTAATCTCTCTCTCTCTCTCTCTCTCTCTCTCTCTCTCTATATATATATATATATATATATATATATATATATATATATGGGATAAAAAATTAAATAATAATCTTCTAAGCATCAACCGTCACAATAACACAAACTCAGTGATTTAATTACTTCATTTTTGATAACGCAAGATTATTACGAGACACGTAAACACGTAAAAGATAAAAAGAGAGCGAGTAATTTTAGTTTTCCATAGTTTGTACCCAACTATGGTGGTCAATAATGTGTAATAAAAGATTAGAAGTGTAATTCTAAGCGAATTACTGTTGTATACAAATATATTACATTGTTGAGTAGTGTCATAATCGAATTATTTGGTTAAGTAAGTAATAAAAACTTTTTAAAACGTAGCTTGAAGAGCTATAATCATGTCGTAATTATAAGCCAAGTGTACATTTAAGTAGCTGTGGGATTATAAATAAGAAATCCTACATTTATATAATTTTCTATTGCAATTTACTGTATATTTATATTCATAATAAAAAAGTAAAAGATTATTTGCTGCAATTATTTTTCTTGTATTATTATGAATACAAATGTACTTTAAATAATTGTATTTATATATATATATATAAATATATATATATATATATATATAATTTTAGTGAGAAAGAGAGAGATATTGAGAAATTTTCATTCAGTAGTGGTATTAAGACACTCTCATTTCCCGAAATTTCTGCACTAACAAATAATACTTTGAGCTTTAGTCAGCGATTTAAAATATTCAGATCTGCAAAAGTAAAATGCAGAGGAATTTCTATGATTAAAGTAATGAGTTGCAAGCAGGAAATTTAAAGTATGCCTTGCGAATAGTTTAAGTTATTTGATGCATTAGATCATCAAATAAATTCTAACGGGTGAACAGAAATTTTGTATTTTAATGCATTACAGATATATCGATCATGTAATAACAAGTCTTGAGTGAAAATTCTTTCTCTGTTTGAAATAAAACTACAATATGTATATCAGTGTATATTACATTTGTATTTTAATCTACAGAACTATTTTATATCAAATATATTATTTTTATCTTGGATTAACGTATATTTGCCATTCATACATTGTTTAAATTAAAATAATATGTTTCATATACAGAAAAAAAATTATACTTACATCTTTATAAAATATTTCATTTTAAAAAACAAAAAAAAGATATCCTGGGAAAATATTTCAGGAATTCGCAATATCCCAAGATGTATAAGAAAGAGCGTATCATATTTAATCATTTTCCTTCTTCGTTTTATCCTGGAAGTATTTGTCAAAATGTCATGATACAATTTAGAGTTATTCTGAAACAAATAACTTAATCTATCAATATTAATATAATATTTCTAAAATATGTTTTTTTATTATTATTACTTACTCTATAATGATAGAATAAATTGATGGTTATAGCAAAATAATTCTGTAAAAAGCAGTATTTGTAAGAATTAATTAACCAATTGGCAGTCATTAATATATTAAAGCGCGCATATTGGCTGTATATCAAAAAATACTATTGTTTTATTTTTCGTTCGTTTCCATCCATTAAAATTTAGTTACAGTTTAATAATGATTTGTTTAAAAACATTAACTTAAGTGTATTTTAAGAAGTTATAAGAAGTTACAATAAGTTTTATAAGATACACTAAGTGGTCATTAACATGTAAATAGTTTTTAAATATTGTGTATAAACTTTGTATTTTGTCGTCCAATGCAAAAGGGAAAGTCTAAACTTGTAATTAAGTAAATTATTTTAATGTAAATTGGTTAAAATTGACGAAGGTTGGTTAAACCTATGTTGCAGTGTGTAAATAGACATCTCCAATATATTGAATACTTTTAAGTACAATAATTTAAGAATAATTTATTGTTATAAATGGTCTAAATATTGTACTGATGTCTATTGGATTACTCTATTCCCCACATTTCAGCTAGTTTTTCTTTACATACGCTACAAAAGATCTATCCATAATAATTATGCATTGAGTTTATTATTTCTTGCATATATAAAACTATTATTTTTACGTTTAAAATAATATTTTTAGTTGAACATTTTGTAAAATATTTAAAATTCAATGAAAACAAATTATTTCAAAGTTTATGACAATGATGTATGCAGTTATTTACGATGTTAAATGTTTATGGAAGTATTTATTTAACTTTATTTAATTTGATTTTACTTTTGGATAACGTGTAGCGTTATTTCGAAATTAAAAAATCATAAATAAAAATATAAATCTACTTGGACACTACACTGTTGATTTGTTATTTATAAAAAAACATTTATAATAAACACACAAATTGCACAACTTGTGCCTAAAATCAGTGTAAAAATTGGTTTAAAACTTGTTTTGTTTCTGTCCCCGATGATGCTTTTGGGTTTAAAGCCGAAACATGTAGGATTATAACTTTTTTATGAGTTTTAAACCAATTTTTACAACAAACCATTAAAACAACCAGGTTTATGTCTTTGCAAATGTTCCTACAAATTTCCAAATTTTCGTATGCATGCGATGCGAATGAAAATTATCCGATATTTATTTTCTATTTTCTCCGCAATCACTGAGTATTATTTAGAGTTTGTTTCACACTGAATATATTTTCAGTATGTTTTCCTAATGTAATTTGAAATTCTGATAATATTTATTTTATGGGAAATCTTCTGGTAATTAATAACTTTAATAAAAAAAACCTATATTTTTGTTTTAGTTTTGCCCAACAACTACAGATAATTTATCTCCAAAACCATTTTAAATATATAGGTTAGAATCAGTTCAGTATTTCAGAAGAATTAAGAACAAAAAATAAGAAAATTGTTTTCATGTTAAAGCATCTGAGATATCTAGACCTTTTTGCTTGACAGAAAAACCTGTTTATCTTTGCCTATAGTTGAAGTTGAGTAATCGTCGGATATATCGTACCGCATTTAAAATAATTTCATATTCGAATGTTCGCCCCCCTTGTAGAAAATAATTCAGATGCTCCAGTCTCTGTTTCATTGGATTACTAAATTGAAAGTATCTTAATTTATTTCTTTTGGAATAACTGTGGAATTATTCTCCATGTAACTAACGATTACAAATATGTTTTTACATATAAAAATAAATCATAAAGTGTAAGGCTTATTTGAAATTTTACACTTAAAGAACTGTTTTTTGAAGCATATATTTTCATATTTTCAAAATCTGGTTTTCAAATCATTTCAGACATATAATAGTTATATTTATTTAAGCATACAGTGCACTCCCGATTATGAGGGCTAATCACCGGGAGGTGTCGCACGGGCAATAGAAAAACACGGATAATCCGAAAACGCTTTTTTATTAAAAACAAAATATCAACATCAGTACAAAAATATAAATATTACTTACATTTGCATACTGTATAACTTCAAACTAGGAATTTCCCTCTTAACATTTAGGACTACTTAAAAAAAATCTGTAATGCGTCTTTGCTTCTGCTGTTAGTACATCTCTTTTCGTATAGAGATACATATTTTACCAACCGTAGTAATGTCACCGTAATGAACTCGTCTTTGTCTCATATAAACTAACAAAGTTTCTACAGATTGTAGAGCAGGAGAATGAGAAATTTTAATTCCTTCTTTTAGTACTTTTTCTGCATCAGTACTTTTATCACTATTAGATTTAACAACACGGTTAGTAACGACGTCTTCATCTGTCAAATACTGGAAGCCAGTAGAAGATGCATCCCTTTGAAAAAAATCTTCTTAATTTTCTTCATCAAGATTTTCGAAACCTTCGAATTATTTTGCTTGTTCAAAAATACTGTTTTTATATTCTTCTTGAATATCTGAAGAAGATTTTTCATCAAGCGGTATGCTCTTTCTCCACGACTGTGATAACGTAGAAGATTTTAGCTTTGACTATGCTACTGATATTCCATATACTGCATCCAATAACAATATTGCTTCCAAAAATTTTATGTTGTTATAATTTCATGAATCAAATTTTCAAAAGTTGAGATCTGTAGTGACGTTTCATTGCTGAAATTACACCTTGATCTACACATATACACGCTGTATCACCACTCTAACATTTGGAGGGGAAAATTACCGGTAATCAATCCGTCATCAGACGCCAAGAAATTTTATTTGGATGTGAAGAGACATTGTCTAAAAGCAATACTGCTTTTTGGGGATTTTTAAACATCGTATATGAGCCCGATTATGGAAGATTAGACAAGTAAGACAAATGTCGCTGATTTTTTAATATATATTTTGCTTAAGGCATTTTTAAAAGGAAATAATTTCAAAATCATTTATAAAGCTGAGAGATTTAGTATGATTGGGTAATAAAAAACATAAGTTTCTTTCTGATTGTCAGTTTGACGTTTTTATGGATTCTATAAAAGCAATATTGCTTTTATTCCGTTTGCTTGTAAGTGTTTCCTGACTTCAATAGCAAAATGTTCATGGAACCAGCGGAGAAAAATCTCCTTTGCCATCCATGACCCTATTTGATTCAAATAAACAACAGGTAAATGTTTTGGCTCTATACCCTTAAACATAGCCTTTCCAATATTTACGTGTTTGATTTTATGGTTCCCTGCATCATTTGCACAGCATATGATGATAATGCTCTCTTTCGACGATTTGTGGCATGGAGCTGACTTTTTTTCCCGTGAAACAAGTGTTTTTTGGTGGGAGTCATTTCCAATGCAATCCTGTCTCATCAACATTATGAATTTGATCATGAGTCAATTTTTTTCGTCAATAATGTTTTAAAATTTCACACAAAACGATTCTGAAGCAGTTACATCCCACTTAGACGTTCTTCTTTAACATTTAACTGCCGAATTCCATAGCGTTCCTTGAATCGAATAACCCAACCAAATGAAGCATTAAAATCTCTTTCTAATCCTAATGATTCATGAAAAAAATCTCGCTTTGTCGGAACACGTGACACTCGAAATAGGTATATCTTCTGCTCTTTCTTGATTAAACCACTGTTGTAGGGCAGAATTTAGATCTTTGTATATTGACGTTTGCAGACTTTTCCGTTTCGAAAGTGCAGAATCGTTATCACAATCTCTCGTGAAGGTAATGATTTTTCCTTTGTTCTGTTTTATATTACGTACAGTTTCTACTCCAATTTGTCAATCCTTTGCAAATTTGCTATCATTTTCCCCATTATCAAGTGTAAAGGATTCTAATTATTGTTTAACATTTAAAACTTTTTGGTTTCGTTTTACACCAATCATTTTTACCAGTAAAAAAATTCACTCTGCTAACTGACGATAAACAAGACACACAAACTAAAGTTAACGCGTGCGAAAGTGACAAAGGACAGCTGAAAGGGTATTGGTACAAACAACATTCCGATCCCTCCCATCGCCTTCAAACCTACCTCGTTGAACAGTTTCCAGAGCGTTCGATTTGTTCTCTACGCTCTGCACAAAACTATCAGCTCAACCGGGCAAGATCTAATTCACGTCAACATCGATTTTACATGCTTGATAAGCGGAAAAATGTTTCTCTTTAAATTTTTGTAAGTTCGGAATGAACACGGATAATCCCCAAACCGGTTAATAGGCGCACGGATAATCGAGAGTATACTGTATATAAATAAATAGTATATAAATAAAAAATGCATTTTTAAAAATGCTAAGAAAGAAATTCAAAGATTTTTAGATACCTCACAGATGAAATCTCTTGAAAAATTATTTTATTTTCGAGGAATTATATTATAGCTTTATATTTTCTATTTCTTATGAGAGAAAACCTAAATAATTTTAGATATTTTTTTCCTTCAAAAATTTCTTCTGAACTTTTAAAGAATCTTTTGCAAAGTGCTGATGATATATATATTTTTAGGAGGAAAGGGCTTTTATATATATGTATTAATGTTGATTTATTCTGAAGTATTTTATTATATTTTATTGCTTATAACTATTTGTTCTGATTGGACGCTACATATAATGATGCTACATAATCTGATAAGAAGATGAACCATTTTTAAATTTTCATTATATTAGAAGTTTTGTAAAATCAAATGAAAGCTGTTTTGTAAAATCAAGTGAACCCTGTTTTGGTGCTTCTGATATGTATTTGCACCATCAAATAGTTCAAAGTTTAAGGAAATTTGTTTTACATTTTAATTTGTTAGAAAAATCTTTGAATAATAACATTAATAATTTACAAAATATTTATGATGAAAAATGTAAAGAATTTAAATTAGAAACAGCAAAATACATAACAGGTTTCAAAATTAATCATATTTTAATTAAATTCTATTAAAAGAAGTTCGATATTTATTGCATTCCATATTTATATACGAGATTCTTTATCTCCTATAATATAATTATATTTAATAAATGCATATCTTACAATTTGATACAATTAAGGATCTAACATAAAATTGTATACAATAAATATATGATTCATTAAGGACTTCAAAAATTTATTTTTTATATATTATTAACTAGAATTAATACTAGAAGGATTTAAAAGTCTTAAAATTAATTAAATTATTGTGAAACATTTTTTAAGGTAAATTTATTCCATATGTAAAACTCAGAGAATAGAAACATCTTTTTAATCCAAATTAATTACCTCGAAATAACCATAAAAAAATACGCATTCTCATAATTTAAAAAAGAAACTTTTTTTAAATTAAAAGCAATGCATATCCTTTAAACACAAACAATGATAAACAATTTTAAAATATAAAACAAATAACAAAATGGTTGGAAAAATAATCCTTTAAAAGTATAAAAACTTTTGATAAAATGCATAAGAAGTAATTACCAGTGACAAATTTCATGCGAAATAAAACTATATTAAATTATTAAGAATGCTTAGAAATTAATAAATGTAGTTAATATATCTTACACTTATCTTTGTTAAACTTACTAAAACAATAGAAGTCTTGTAAATAATGACTGATAGTTTAATTGCGATGAAAATTAATAGCCATTTGTTTCTGTGTAATTCTGTGATAAAAAAATAAAGATACAATATATATATATATATATATATATATTTAATTTAAGCAATGCATAAACGCATTTTACATGTTTCTTTTAATTGGATTTATGTTTTTTTCTAAATTAATGATAAATTTTTTTATCTGTACTAATATTATAAAGCAGTAAAGATTGTTTGTTTGTTTGTAAGGGGTAATCTCTGGAACTACTGAACCGATTTCAAAAGTAATGGTGGCAAATTGATGGTGACAACCCCTGCTCCAACATATGCTATATTTTATGTCGGTGCCATTAACCCCAGGGGGGTGCAGGAGTGAAAAACGTTCTAAAATTGAGCTTTTTTGTATACTAAAGAAGCTAGAAATTTGAAATTTGGCATTGCAGCTACTTATAAGATGTAAATGCTCTCTAAAAACAAACAAAAAAAATATCAAAATTTAAAAGGGTGAAATGAGCGAAAAGCGTTCTAAAAACATTCTAAATTACAATTTCTATGGAATCTCTAGAGCTGCCGAACCGATTTCAAAAGTGATGGTGGCAAATTTATGGTGACAACGCCTGCTCCAACTTAGCCTATATTTTATGTGGTGCCACTAACCTCAGGGGGGTGCAATAGCGAAAAATGTTCTAAAATTGGGATTTTTTTATGCTGAAGGAACTAGAAATTTTAAATTTGGCATTTTAGTTACTTATAAGTTGTAAATGCTCTCTAAGAACAAATTAAAAAAAAAATCGAAATTTAAAAGGGTGAAATAAGCGAAAAGCGTTCTAAAACATTCTAAATTACAATTTCAATGGAATCTCTGGAACTACAGAACCGATTTCAAAAGTGATGGAGGCAAATTGATGGTGACAAGCCCTGCTCCAATATAGGCTATATTTTATGTTGGTGCCACAAATCCCAGGGGGATGCAAGAGCGAAAAACGTTCAAAAATTGCAATTTTTTAAAACTGAAAGAGCTAGACATTTGAAATTTGGCATTGTAGTTACTTATAAGATGTGAATGCTCTCTAAGAAAAAAAAATTCGAAATTTCAAAGGGTGAAATAAGCGAAAAGCTTTCTAAAGACATTCTAAATTACAATTTCTATGGAATCTCTGGAACTACAGAACCGATTTCAAAAGTAATGGTGTCAAATTGATGGTGACAATCCTACTCCAACATAGGCTATATTTTATGTCGGTGCCACTAACCCCAATGGGGTGCAGAAGCGAATTTTTTTCGAAAATTGCGACTTTTTTATACTGAAGGAGCTAGAAATTTTAAATTTTGCATGGTAGTTACTTATAAGATTTACATGCTCTCTAAGAATAATAATAATTTTAAAAAATCGGAATTTAAAAGGGTGAAATGAGCGAAAAGCGTTCTAAAATCATTCTAAATTATAATTTCTAAGGAATCTCTGGAACTACAGAACCGATTTCAAAAGTGATGGTGGCAAATTGACGGTGACAATCCCTGCTCCAACAGCCTTTTTAATAAAAAGCTATGGGCGACTGGGTTTTTCGCTAATTGTTGTCACAGATTAATCTCGGAAAACGAAACATCTGAAGTTACTGAAAAAAATAATAGCTCGGAAAGTATTTGTCAGAAAATTGTTAGACTAACTACGTTTGAAAGGTAAAACATTGTATTTTTCTTGATATAAATTTCAAATCTAATGATTATGCCGTTTTGAAATATTGAATTTCAAAAATTACCAAATTTCACAATGGAGTACCATAGCGAAACCTTCATGCGTAAAAAGATAATGATAAGGGTGACGTGTCCTGACGTGTATATTGGCACGTGTCACAAATTATAGTAGCCTTATTATTCTGTTAAAATATAAGAGTGAGTTATAAAATGTCAATATTTTGTTTGATTAAAAGTTCGTTAAGAGAAATTGTTCAGCGTAGCGGGCGTAGCTTGCTAGTAAATGCATAAAACATTTTTAGTAATACTGAAGTGTAAAAAATATATTTTATATATCATTGATTTATATGAAATATGGTATTTCTTTAGAAAGTTATGTATAATTTAATAACTTTTACAGTCGTAATTACTAATATCAAACTGTACACTGAAAGGGCTATTTTCTTTTTTGTATATTACGAGGGGGCTCCCCCCCTGCTCGCTAAGCTCACCAAACCCTCGGGTAATCGCGCCCTAGCCAACCCCAGACGTAATCGTTTCGCGTTTGCGACAGTAATTTGGTCGACAGGATAACTAACAATTACCAATTGTATATATAGTGTTACGAAAATTATAAATAGTTTGTGCTTAAAAATAATGTAAATAGTTCAATTAAACTCTATTCATAAGCTAATATTAATTTTAATCATTGCAATATCTCAATTTGTTGATTTTTTGCAAGCGAGTAAACGCTATTGGATTTCAATGGAAGTCTATGGAAATTTGGCGAAATACTGGAAATAGCGACAAGGTGGCGCCACTTTTGGCAGCTAATTTTGACCGCCAAATTTGGCGATATATGACCAAGTTGGCGTCAAACTTGACCACAGACGCGTGTCCCTTCCCCTTGGTAACGCCCCTAATTGCGCCCATCCTATCTAAATTCTCTACTTTCATGTTAATTTCCCCTAAGAAAAGTCAGAAGCTCTGACCAATCATATACGTTTTGCGGTATCCACGCAGATTTTCATTGGTCCCTTTCCGAACCATTATTTTGTTTAATATATATAAGGATATTGATCATTGAAATTATTTTAAAACGGCTTTTAATGAAGTCACGTGCAATTTTTTTTTATTTTACTATTATAGTTCGTTTCAAAAATACATTATTTAAAATATTTTATTTATTGCATAATTTATGCATTAGATTAGACTTTTATGGCCGTAAATCATCTAGAGAAGATACACTGATATAGGTTATGCTGGTTTATTTTTTTGAAAAATTCAGCTTTTGTGCACGATACGTAATTCATTTGAACTTTTTTCCTTTCTTTAGAAAGCTGTAGGAACCACAAGGAAATACCTCGAGTATTCTAGTATTCCGCGGACAACATATTGTGAAACTCTACATTACAGGAATTAGAATTTTCACACCTCTTTATATAACTTCAATAAACGACCCACACAGCTATTTGACAACTGAATGTAAAGAATCACATTTAATACATATACCAAAATTGGGTAATTATACATTATTCATGCAAGGAAGATAGATCGCCAAAAATGGTTGCCATTCGCTAAATTTGATTATCGTTGCCGATTGCCAATTGTGTTCAAAATGAAAGTATAATGTACATTTAATGAATACATTGTATCTTTAAAAATGATAAATATAAAATCAAACTAAATAATACAGAACAGTAATTTAATACACATCATTTACTAAATACATAACATGAAATCAAAGATTTGTACAGTTAAACGATATTAATAATTGTAGTTTTGCTTCTGGCGGATTATTATGCGCAAAATGAATATATTATCAATATAATGTTACATTGAATATTATATCTCTATCAACGCTGCATCATATTATATATTTTTACGTATATAAATATATCTGCAATTGCCTTTAATATGGCAACTATATAATATTATCTATTCAGTTATAATGCAGAAAAAAAATCGGTACTTTAATTAATATTTTTGAAGCTACTTTTTGCGCAGTGAATCTGACCTGGCAAGTATAAAACGCGAGTACCGAAAACTGTCAACAAGCGAAAAATTATATCAAATTCAAGAAATCTGTTTTATTAGAACAAATTTTCGTAGTTTGATTTAAAAAATCCATCTTATTTAAGAATTTAAAAGGAATTATAAAACTCTAATCCTTTACTATTTATTTATAGATTAAATTTTTATACCAGAAATAATTACTCTAAACATGCTTAATACTTCTTTTTGCACTGGGCATTGAAGCAAAATTTTCTTCTCAATTTGCATACTAGAGGATGCTTTAGGAACTGGAGGGTTAAACATATTGCAATTATTATTTATCTAACAGACTTAGTATTATGCAACCGTGTAAGTTTATTATAGTAGTCTAAAGCATTAATAAGCACACAGACTATTGTACCTGTATTCGTTCTATATTGCAATAAATATTAACATATATACAATCTTTTGAACTTAAATGTCTTCTCTCTGCTTCATTTGTTCCACATTTCGACAATGGTGAATGGTTCGTTCCTTCAAGAACGAGTGGCCTACGCTAAAATCTGAGGAGTGACTGCGGCGTAAAATAATGTAACGATTTGTTCCCAAAAGCTATAAAATAAAATATTACACTTTGCTTCGAATTAATTTCAGATTTTTGTTTCAGATTTTCAGAAGAACGTTGTTCTTTGTTAAAACTCAAAACTAACTCAAAAAGTACTATTTTGAATTTATCCATTTATGGCTTGCACAGTTTAAATGAAGATTTTGTCATTAATATTTCATTTTATAATTTAACTTTAGAACTTCTAGACTTTTGGTCTTGAAACATTTGGATATATGGGAAATTATCAAATTCATGATTAAGTTATTGCAGAATTAAAAAGTATCTTCTTGTTTATTAAATAACGTCTTATTTTATTTACTGCTCAATAAACCATTGAAACAAATTAAAATATTACGCTTTTCGCCGCAAACAGAAAGCTTTATCGCAGACTCCATTTGAAAATCACAACAGTTGCATTCAATATTTGTACGCATCGATCAACGTTCGAAATATTGATTTAGGTATCATGTCGAAATTTTTCTCATTATCAATTAAAAGGAAATTATTTAGATTAACTAATATTTAATCAATTAGATTAACGTTTTATTTAAATAGTTTTAAAAATAAATATAGTGTGCATTCAAACATTTTCCACACAACTGGAAAATGTCATAGATTTCAGTGAAAGGAGTAAGAACGAATCGTTAAAACGTACTACAAATTCTCCTTCTCCCTATTCGTTGATTTGTGCATAATTTGTCTCTATGATCTGAATTTAAAGCTTTATAAATACTCTTTGTTCAAATGCAATACCATATAGTTATTTCCTGTAAAATGCTCATATTGTCAATGATTAAATATGATTTGATTAAACAATTAATAAAATCAATATAATTGTAATAAGTTATAATTCATTGATGTTACTTAAACATAATATACAATCACAGACTCAGATAGCCCTGTATACATTTGTTGATTAAGTAATAATAATTATATACATTGTTTACAGGGTGATTAAAGATTGAGTCAAGAGTATATTTCCTTAAATATTGCCCCAGACATATACTTCCAAAGTTTCATGAAAAAGGTGCAGAATTTGATGACATAAGTTGCTCCCCAACCTGTGGGATCTATTTGAGAAAATACATAAACTGAATTTTTATACGCTCTACGGCGTGTAAAATTTCAATCTTGGAAATGTTTCCTTATCCATTCTTAAATGAAACACAAACAATTACATCTTGATATATGTACAACTCACTGAGATATGCTCATTTAAATAACTCGCCAGGCTTTAAGGGGTTTGACATAAATTGAAATGCACGTAATTCAAGAGTTAACGTTAAGGATGTAAGGATTAAAGTTAATGAATCACTCCGAAGAAAACAATAATTGATTAGCTGTATATAAGGATAATCTGTATATAAGGAGTAAGTCATGTAATCGTCATGATGTATTTAAAAAATAAAAAGTTTCCATGTTTTATCAAAAATAAAGTTAACCTGAACTGACGGCATGTCGCAGTACACTATGAAAAAAAAGAATATTTTGAAATGTTAATGCTTTATGCCGTTTGTAATGCAAATGTGGAATACTATCAACGCTGTTTGCCGAATCCTCAGTCTACTTATAGGAATTTTATTTATCGACTTGTTCAGCGAATGCAAATTACAGAATGCGTACACTGGCAGAGAGGACTATGTAGGGCCATGTCCAGGTCAATTGATACCGAAATTAACACTTTGTCTTATTTTATGAGTTATCTTCTTGAGTGTACAAAACGTGTTGCAACAGAAATGAACGTTTCAGAATCAACAATTTGGAGAATATTGCGACAGAACGATAAGCATCAGTACAGTATTCGAGCAGTCCATACACAGGTATTATTAGATAATCAACGGCGTAAAGATATAATTCAACTGATGACTAAACCAAGAGAACCCCAACCCCTCCTTTCTGAGAAATATTCTTTGGACAGCCGAATGGTGTTTCATGCAATATGGATCGGTTAACCGCCAAAGTAACCATTTTTGCAGTGATACAAATCTCTGTTTCGTATGCGGGGTTCGTCAACAGTGGCAATATTTCATAAATGTATGGTGTGGTATTTTCCAAAACTCCTTGGTTAGTCCCTTATTGTATCAATATATCAATTGGTGACCGATTTCTACATTGCATTTTTAATGCAGGTTTTTCTGACATTATTTTTGAACTGCTCTCGTAACATATATCAATCCATTATATCCTCCATGTCATTAATATTGGGAATATATTTTTAGGAATACTAGGAAAATTTTCAATTTTAGTGTCTCAAATGCAGTAAAAAATAGCCTAAAGTTTTTCACTTAGTTATCCTTTGCACAACAACTAATAAGCCATACTATTGATATAGCGTAGATTTATCTTTTTTAGACTATTTTAAGGTTATTTTTATGTACGGTCAAAATTTAAGTCATTTATTTATGAAACATTTTGTATTTATAAGTAAAAACAGCGATCTTTAATTATTGATACATAAAAAAACCCTTACTCAAATTAATATAAGGATATTCTTTATGTTTACATTATGCTTACATTATTTAAAAATGAAATAATTCATACCTTATATTTCCTCTAGTTTTGTAATTTCTCTCTCACAAATATTATCTAAAATGCAAAACAATCAGTTTTTTACTCTATATTTTGCTTCAAAATATACAAAATGAGGTTCTTTAAAAACGCCTTCATAATCACTTAAAAATGAAAATGTTTTCTAAAGTGATTGTCTGAACATGACGCTTTAGAAATATGCGCAATTTTTTTTTTTAAAGCTGTATTTGATGTTATTTTATTTTATTTTGTCAGAATCGCACTATGTGTCAGAACTGAAATATATTTTTGAGAAATTGTTACTCAATGAAAATCTGTGGTTTAAAATCTTGAAAAAAAGATTTCAGTAGAAAATTTCTGTTTAAGTTTCAAAGCACATTTAAATGGAAAAATATTAAATTATTCAGAAGTATTTCAATAGAAATATCAATTCTTATTAATTTATTTATCTTATTATATTAAAAATATTTATTCTTATTAATATTTACTTATTAAAATCTTATTCTGTTAATATGATATAAAAGGCTTAACTATTTTAGTATGAAATGTGTCACTTTTACTATTTTACAAGATCAAAAAGAGGAATTTGAAATTTATATTTAATATTTTAAACAACATTTTAAACAGAAGCTTGTAGCTTGATATCTAACATTAAAAAGGCGTTTTATGACTCTATTTTTGTTGAAGAAAATTTACAGTAAAAGGGACTTTTAGAAGATGTACAATGCTGTTATTCTCTCACGGCATTTTTTACATTTTTCTTTTAAATTTTCTCAATTTTCAAATGTATTACAATGTAAAATATTTGAAAAGAATTAATATTAAAACAAGAAAGAAAAATCATGCCTCAATCATATTTTATGAAACACTTTCCATCGTTTCTAGAACACTGTATCAAAACATCACTATTTAATAAGGAAACAGAAGCAATAAAAAATGCATAACACATTTGAAACTCAATTTCCTTAATTTACGCCCACAGTCGATAAGATATTCAAATGTTTTGAGTAACCTTGTATATGATGTACAGATCTGTTACATTTCACATTGTTTTCTAAAAGGTAATACGGCTATAAAAAGAAAAAAAATGAAAATTTTCTTCAAATTTCACCATATATTGTTACAATGTTTGCTGCCCTGTATATGAGCTGCAGATTTTTATACACACCAAATATTAAGCGAAAATCTTATTCACCTATAAACGCATAACACATCTAAAATGTAACTTCCAGCAATTTCCACCCATATAGGTCAATATTTTGAGATTTTGCGTAGACCAGTATATGGATTTATTTATGTACAAACATATCTAATATATACTAACTAAATGTAGTTTAATAGTAAAATTAATAACACATTTAAAAAAAAAACCTATTCAATTCACAACCATAGACAGCAATTGTTACATTTTTTAGCACATCCCTGTATATAAGTTGTACAATTTATCCAGATATTGTAGCATACTATATTTGGTTAAGCCTTAAAACACATTCTTCCTCTAAATGTAGACTTTCGGCGATTATCGCTATTAGACAGCACTGCAACTGAATATATTTGTGTCCCTATAAAAAATTAAATAAAGGCTATGCACTCCATATTCTACAGTAAGCATCTTCTAGTGCACCTCAGCAATGCAAATCAATTTGAAATAGTGATACAGTGTAAAAATACACTGCAAAGGATTATTTCTCATCACTCATAATGTAACGTAAATATGGTGTTTGTATGAATAAATGAATGTCCAATCTCATGCACAACATATAATACAGAAAAAAAAATGTATTGCGCAGCAATTACCTACATCAATTAAAGTATGTTTGGAATAGTGTAAGTTTATTAAAATGAACTGCAAACGACCATAGACCATAGCCCATAACGTATTGGAATTCACTTGCGTGTCACTTTAAATGAACTATAAATCCTACCTATTCCATTTTCAATCGGGAATGCCCAATGTATATCTAAATACCAAGCTCTTAACATCCAAGTATATTTATTCGAGTTATAGCACGACTAGATAAAGAGATAGACTGCCAGGCAACCCGAATCATAAAAACTTTTCCACTGTGTTGGAAAATGTTAAAAATATTCATGAAAGCTGTCCTGTCCACTTTATTTCTTAATAAACCAAATTAATGTTTTACTAGACTAGATTTGATAGTTAAAATCTAGAGAAATGCTTAAGTGATACTAAAAGAGAAACAACAAACGGCTTATAAAAAACATTTTAATGATCAACATACGTTTCAACGCTCCTACGGCGCCATTTTTAAGAAATATAACGATAATTCTCGTATAACGTATTCTCGCAAATTTGGAAAATAAATTTGAAAACATGAATCAAATATGTAAAAAAGAAAGTGATTGATAAAAAAAATAAATAAATAAATAAAATAAAATAAAAAATAATAATAAAAAAAAAACTTTTTTTTTTTTTTTACATATTTGATTCATGTTTTCAAATTTATTTTCCAAATTTGCGAGAATACTTTGTTCATCGTTATATTTCTTGAAAATGGCGCCGTAGGAGCGTTGAAACGTATGTTGATCATTAAAAGGTTTTTTATAAGCCTTTTGTTGTTTCTTTTAGTATCACTTAAGCATTTCTCTAGATTTTAATTATATTTAGGGATCTTATTTTGTGATTATGTAAGATTTAGTAGTTTATAGATATTGAATACTACTACTTTTTAATAGAAATCTTCCACTTATTTAATCAAAGAAATCGACTATTAAATAAGTAAAATATTACTACTAAATAATATTAGTAACCAATGTCTGTGTACCATTAGTTCCAATGCCGTTAACAAAAAAAAAAGATGCAATACACATTTATGTTTATATATTTTCAGCATTACTATTATTAATATTTATTTCAATAGCTAAAAAATGATTTTCTTTTAAATAAAGTATTCAGATGGAAGAAGTTCCTGCAAATTCTGCATATTTTATTGTCAAAATTATAGAAATGTGTTTTCTTAGGAAACTTTCAAAATAATGTTAACATAATAAAATGAAAATATTTCCTGAATACGTTAGAGTATCTCTTCATGACGTTTTAGAAATTGACATTATTCTGCTAGGCAGTTTGGAGAGAAATTTATATGATGCTACGTTTTATCTTTCTTGACAAAATGGTACAACGATTGTTTCTAAAATTAGTTATTTAAAGAGAATATTAAGAACAAATATTTATTATTTCTAATAAATTTTTGGTCATAAAGAAAGTCATTTCAATCTTACAAGAATATTTATAATGGAAAATAGTAAATTATTCTGATGTATATAACAATAAAATTATCATTTTTCTTTCCATTTATGTTAATTAAAAACGACTGAAGAAAATTTAATGTATCACACTCTTTTTTCAGTCGTTTAATTTGTTTTTGCATTTATTAATTAAGTTTAGTTATTAAATATATTACTATTATTCTTTCAAGAAATCAAATACAGATGTTTAACATTTCAATCTATCTTTTTTAACAATGAAAAATCGCGTTTAATCATCCCTTCTTATTCTAAAGGGATGTTTTAACTTTTCAAATTAGATTTATCTTATTGATTTCTATTAGGGACATGATTTAAAAATAAAATATACATGGCTGCCACTGGCGACAATTTTTAATTTCAATCTCGCACCATTTTCTCAAACCAAAAATCTTTCACGTACATTTTAACAACAGGTGGAAGAAAAATATACTACTTTTTATTTATTTTATTTTATTTTATTTTATTTTATTTTTTAATACAGGTTCGAATAGAATATAGAAATAATCACCAGTGGCAGCCGTTAATATTAGATAAATTGTTTAACGGTTACTCTATAATGAAATCTTATAATTTATATATATATATATATGTCTATATTGCCTCGCAATTCACGGGCGTTAGCAAAGCATGGGGCCGGGCCCCTAGTCCGCATATATGGGGCATAGATAAAAGCCAAGGATTTATTGTTTTGGATATGTTTCTGTCATTTGCAGTTTCCATTGCCCTCTATACTTCCTGATAATTAATGCGCAGTACGATATAATGAACAGACAGCAATTTTCGGCTCTTCTCCATTATCCCGTCGACTACTTTTCATAACAAAAAAACTATCGCCAGAGTGTAATGCCAATTAAACAAATGAAAGAATGTTGCTATTGGAATCTCAACAAAAATAAAAATAAAATAAAATAAAATAAATAAATGCAAGAAATTCGGAAAAACCGCACTCAGCAATGTGTCAATTTAGTAAGCTTAAGCAGTAAAATTTGCAATATATTAATGAAAACAGAAAAAAAGCTTGGCTATTTATTCATTTACATTATTTGTTTATAAATATCCCTCTCGGCAGGTGAATAAATGTTTGTGACGTCAGTTGAAACTGATCTATTGTACATAACTACGCATCGCAACATTTTTTCAATGCTTTTTCTCTTTTAATATCATGGCACCGACGTTTAAGGACGCAATTGTTATTTTAGTTGACGAAATAACTAATAAATCAGTTAAACATTATGAAAAAAACAGATATATGTCCAATTAAAAGCCACTTGATGACATACGAAACATATGTAACGCTTGTGACGTCAAGTGAATGTGTCGCCATGATCATGCATTTTTGGCCTTAAATCCTATAATTTGGCGATAGTTTTTGTTATGAAAAGTGGTCGACAGTATAATGGCGAAGTACCCAATTTTCTATTTCATGTTAACATAGCAGAAACTTTCATATGAGAAAATATATTTATTGTTGCAATTTATCAAGACAATGGCTAACAAATTAAATTTAATATTTTTAAATAAATATATTTTATAATGGAAAATAAATGAAATTGACTGCTAATCTAAAACTCTAACTTTCATATTTAACACAAATAATTTGCATTGTTTTAGACTATGGGGTCATTAATGCAGTTTAATTGAATAATCTTAAAATAAGTTTAAGTGTCATTATTTTAAATGGTCATCAGCTGATAATATTATTTTTAACTGCGATTTAAGACAGATAGAGATACGTATATCTATTGAAATACAATTAGTACTTGTTGAAAGAAAAGAAAATTAACTAGTTTTAATGATTTTTATTACTTTTTGAAATTGCTTCCTTTAAAATTTTTCTTCTTCGTGGATATTAATATCGGAAATAATCATTTCTGATTTCTAAAAATATTCTAGCTATCATATCCGAAGCATTATTTATCATATGTTGTAAATCCTTTACAGGTTACTTGAGAAACATATTCTTGAAACCAAGCATGTTTGAAAAATTAATTATGAAAGATTCTAGAAAATATATATGAGACATATTTACATAAATCTAGTAAAATAAAATGTTCAAAGAAATAACCATCATTTTCCGAAACCTCAAAAAAGTGTTTAATAAATTCTACTGTTAAGATACAAACATTCAGAAAAGAATAAGATAGTTTGTATAAACTTTCCAGATGTCATTTAGAGAGCTCATCAAAATCTATTTTAATTTCACTGTGCAATTTCTTTTTCATATTTCATAGTTTCACAAAAGAAAAATTTTTGAAAATTGTAAAAGGTATTCTCACTATTAGGGGTATATTTTCTATTATATTTTACTTATTTTACTTTAATTGTATTTTATAAAACTAAAATATAAATGAAAAATATTTCTGAAAAAGTGTCAGAAAGTTGTGAGAAGTTGGAAAAAAATATATAAAACGTTGCTAAAGATCATCGTTTATAAAAAATATGATAAAGAATTTAAACATAAATATTCAGTTACATTTCTTTACTTGAATTATTTTTAATACTCTCTTTGAATTCTTAAATTGTAAATATTCATATATATGCAAAAAATACCGCATAGTTTAAATACATTTACAGTTAATATATAAATCTGTACCGCAGCTACTATGTCTCCTAAATTTTTAATATCATAATTTCGGGAATGAAATTTTCACTTTATTTAATGACAATCTATTGCGATTCAAAAGTACGAATAATTACTATTCGGAAAATTACTAATCAAAATTTGGGAAAGTTGGTAGCTGTGCTGTATTATTCAAGTCCGATGGCAAGTTAGCCTGTAAGTACGTCATATGTTATACCCCGAGGCTAACGGAAAAGAAAGGCTACTGCGGTGCTTTACGCATATTTTTTTTTTTTTTTTTTAAGACCGCCGGAGTCTCGTGATGCTCGAATGCACCAATGAAGGTGTACGAAAAGAGCATCACGTCACTTTAGCGGTCTGAAAAAAAATATATAAGTGGAATGCACCGCGGTAACATGTCTTTTCGTTAGCCTCGTTATACCCCCATAATATGAATTGCGATTGACACTAATTTTCTTTTACCTTGATTAAATGAAGTTGGTACAGTTTAATACCTAAATTCATATGTAGAACCTGTGAAAGATAGATCCAAAAGATAACATACCTAATCCAACAACGGAAAATTAATGAACATATAAAGTCAAATGTTCTTTCCCTGAATTGCATTTTGAGTGATACTCATAACCAACGTAATCAATCATAATTAGCTCTTGCTTTGGTTCTAAAATACACTGTTAGTTTTAAAATACACCTTTTGTTATTCAAACAACAACAATATCGATTTTAATCGTAACGTATGCAACATTAAATTTTGAATGATTAATGAGTATATTAATTTATATACCTATTTATATACCTATATATCTCACGATATTTATATGTTATTACATGCAGAAATGTGAAACAAATCTGAATATTAGTAATATTACGTATAAATACAAAATATAAATGTAGTATTTAAATCGAAAAAAATTAATATCACATGACAATATATAGTATATATCAAGTGGTAAAGAAAATAAATATGTATTTAAAATTATTTATTATAGCCGATAAATGAAATACTTATACTATTAGTATTTTTTTAAGTACCAAAGTTTAATTACAGAACTTTCCAATTTTATTAGAAATCATTGAGAGCCATTTCAAATTTTGATAAGCTAGTTTTAAGGACTTAAATTTAGCGGAATATTTTTATGGTTTAGAAAATTTCTTTCTTGTAGATAAACTGAAAAATGTATTTTAAAGATTTTGCTGCATTATTTATCATTTAATATTTATAGCGTTTGATTATTGTTTTTTCCCCATAAATGTATATTTTAATGTATCATAATTTAGAAATATCTGAATAAGTATGAGCACTGAGATTTTGGCAAGGGTACAGTTGTTACTGTTTAATTATATTTTTAATTAACAGAAAATTTTAATTTGTATTTGTAATGAAAGACTAAGGCATGATAAAAAAAATAATAGAAATTATTATTTTATATTTACATATAATTTTGAAACACTAATAAAAGTTCATAGTTTTCTTGAAAACAAATATCTTATTTGTGCGTAAAATATCTAATAACTGACGTTTTTGAACTTCATTCAATATTTATATTATTTAAAAATAATTTCCTTTTTAAATAAATAAATTATTTCTGTTAAATGTTTTTTTTTAATACTTATTAAATTTAAGGTATGTTTACTCACAAATAACATAAATTTCAGCTATGCTTAAATATCCATTTTTATTCTATCAATATAGAACTAGTAAATCTACAGATCAGGAGCCTCAACGTCAGCTCTGAAAGTCAATGTTTTTTAATCTCACTTTTCATAATATTTAAAATCTTACAATCCGCAAATTAATTTTTTTAAATTACTACATATATATTTATACGCATATAAAATAATTCGAAGGTTTCAGAAATTAGAAACGTTAAATTAAACACGGTTTATGCAATAATATTCTGACATACTTATGAATTTCTTATTCTATTTTTTAGATTAAAAAAATACATTTCTTCAAGGGGCTCTGCCCAGCTGAACCCCCCGTAATCTTATTACATTTATATTCGCGATTTCCTATTGTTTGTGTGAATGATTCTGGTTTATCTTGGATTTCGTTCTACACAGTGGTTTTATTGGGTTAAACAAAAATTTTGAAAATAATTTCATGCTATCCTAATATACATAAATAGCAATATTTACTTACCTGCCAGCCACGAAACACTGGACTCTGATAGATAAGTTGAATAATATTTTGTGTACAAAAGCAACTTATGGAAATGTAAACTGAATCTACTGTATCTCACTTATATCTATTTCAGAAATCTAGTGTTATTAAAATTTTTATTCCAAAAAACAGTTTTGATGGTCATTCTATAATATTTATTTTACCTATATTAACTCGATGGCAATAGCATACTAAAATTTCCCCAAAATAGGCTTATTTGGAAACTTTTAAACCAATTGGGTAATCATTCATAATCGTGCCCACTGCCAATTCCCTAAATAGCAACCGTTACTTGGCGCTATAAAGTATTTTTTTTGTGATAAGTTTTTATGATCTCAGTTTCCAGTAATTGTGCTATTTCAAGCTGCATGGATGCGTTTTGCTACGCCAATTTCTTTAGATCCCCATTACCATCTCGTTGTACGAGATATTATATCCTATTTTTAAAATAATACAAATTTTCAACCACGAAAAGTCCACATCTCTTCCAGAAAATGAATAATATCTCATGTAAAAATGTTTCCGTTAATATTCTGTAGTAGTTAAAAGGTAACTAGTATCAAAATAAATTCTCATTTATTTCAATAAAATATTAAAATCACCCAAAAATATTTTATTTTGCGATTAAAATATTGTAGCAAAATAGTCTAAGTTATTTCAATTTTATTCTTTTGATATTCTTTGAAATATAGTTGCTATGTTACGGCTAAATTAAAGAGGAAAATAAAAATAAATGCATTTTAAAATTTGCAAAAAATGATAAAATAAAATGTATTATATTATTAGAACAGATGTATAAAATTGCACCAAGAATTATACACCTAATTAAAAAAAAAATCTTACGAATGTATTAACAACAAAATTTCAAATTAATTTGAATAATTTAAGACTTGCCTTGATAAATGTTAGCCTTCATAACTTACCGTTTAAATACATTAATCAAATGCGCCATTTTATTTTCAACGAATGAAAAATTTCAAAATCGTCTAAATTCACAGAGGAAAGCCTTATGACCTAAAAAGAAATGTTCTATATTTTCCGAAGAAAGAACCAAATATAACAAAAAACTATACAGCTAATTCCGGATATCTCACCAACATACCTGCCAAAAATCAAACTAATCGGATCGTTTTTGTGGCAGTTATCGCGGAACCGATAGACAGACAGACAGACAGACAAATAGACAAACAGACAGACAAACAAACAGACAGAAACCAAAAAATTTTCGCGTCTCAACAGTGAGCCTTCACTCACGTTTCGGCAATAATATAGTATATTATTTCACCAGAAGTCTAATATCTATACTTTTGAATAATTATCTGACTTTTTCTAATATAGCAATTGAAAATTATTGATAAAACAAGAGGCCTTCAAATATTTCTGCAATTGAAATTTACCTCAAATTAAAACTATAAAAATGAAATTAAAATATCTAAAATTTATTTTTAGAGTCTCTGCCTTACTAAATATTATGTGTCATGCGTGAATACTTTGTGAAGTACGGAGTTAGACAGAACTTCAATTCAATCAACACATCGGGCGAAATGCAAAATTTCACCTTACTTTATTCATAAAATTTCAATATGAGATTCGATAGATCCCAATGTTACTTAACAGGTGACATTTAAAAAACACAAATAGATGTTAAAATATGTTTAACATGTTTAAAAACCCTCCAAGTACTTTCGGTCGGCTGCCGCGACCATCATCAAAGAAATAAAATCCTTCCTGACAGCCGTTTTTTGCATCTGAACTCTAGCTTCGTCTTGAGGTAAAAAAGTCCATTATTTATTGGGTGTTGCTTGAATTGGTTTCTATGGATACACTGAATGATAATGTAAACAATTTGGAAATCTATGTAAAAAAGAGGGGGTTCGTGCGCTTTATCTTTATCCTGAATATTAGAAGATAAAGCGCACTACCCCCCCCTTCCCCTCTGTTTTAATAAACAGTATGTGTCACACATGCATAATTTATGAAGCATGGAACTGACCGAAAATTTAATTGTAGAACGGAAAGTAAATTCGATTCAAAATTGTTAGTTCGAGGTTATTATAAGTTTTATTAATAGAAACTATATTTTTACAAATTGAAAATACTAATTTAGAAATATCATTATATTTATTCTAACTTACTGTATATATGAAAGTAATAATTGCAATTCTTTTATCTAATTGTCCATTAAAACTTTTAACGTTTCATACAATTTTTATAGAAAAGTAATGCCATAGATAAGTTTAGTTAATGCTGTTTTATTTCTTATTACGGTTAACAATTACAAATAGGATGCGACTAACGTTTTTTTACGTTTAAAATATCATCCAAAATATATTTGTATCTGAAAATTTTAAATGCCAAGTAATTAGTCTCTGTAAACTACCATTATAGAATTTCATTTTATAGCTGTAATAAAAGTACTTGATTGTGTTTGTAGACAATATTCCTGGGTAAAACTATTAAACTGTGCATTTAACTTTATTGTTTAAATCTTACTCTCCTCTTTTTAAGTTATGTAAGGAAATGGTTCGAAGTTATATTTTAAAAACTAATGCAGCATTCATTATAAAGATAATGCAGTTTAGATGAGCCATGATTCTCAGTTTTTTAAGATTTAAAATTTGATGAGCACTAGATTTTAGGTCGTCTATCATTTCACGGTTATTAGTCTGTTAAGAATAATTTTGCTTTAGTAACATTCAGTGGCGTAGTGTCATGGCATGCTGCATTACTTTACTACCAGTATCATTGTACACTAAATTTGGTTTCATTTAGTCGTATTCGTTCAAATTTAAATAATGTGACATTGAGTATGTCTTATAATAGTAGTAATAAAGTGATGCAGCATTCCATGGCGCTATGCCACTGGAGGCATACACTTTATTAATATGTGTTTTTATAAATATCGAGATACACAAATGAAGCTTACGCTTAATTCAAGCTACATTTGAGAAATAACTTTACATTCATTAAACGTTAGATTCCCATTTCTAATTTTATAACAAATTATACACTAATTTTTATAGTCTAATAAATTATACCAAATAAAAAAATATTTAATATTTGTATGTTTTCCAACTTTACAATTTTTTTTAAAATTATGTTAAAAATTTACATGATTATGATAGTGTCATACACACATTGAAATATATTTTAAAATTTCTAACTACAACAATCGACTTGTATATTTTAAAATCAAGTATTCCTTGTCAACGTTTAATATGTTTAAAACATACGCTGAATCGACACTCCTTAAAAGGTTTTAGGGGTACTTTTCATCCTTTTTTACTTTATGAGTATGACATCATTTGTTACTGAACAATATAATAATAATAAATATAATAATAAATTTAATATAAATATAATAATAATAACAATATAATAATACAATATAATATAAATACAATAATAATAAATATCTCTAAAACACCCAAAATACCTGCACACTTGTTTGCCCTTATAAAACATCCTATAAAAACAACTAACATTTTTTAAAGTTTACAAACAATCCTTTCACTCTGGTGAAATTTTATATGCTTGTGAAAAACCATAAATACGTATTGAATATCGTATTTTACCTTTAAAGCTTTGTCAATCACTTTGTATCCATGTATTTCATATATCCCCATGCCAAATATTTATAAGCTTATGAAAAAGTCATAATCTTAACACTAATATTGTTTTAGGAATTGCTTTATTTCTTTACGAATCTAACGTCATTTATTATTAAATATTTATATATTTGTTTTAATAACAAAACAAGTAGCACATCAGTCAAAAAACAATGCTGCATTGGGATACTACACTGTCGTTGAGTAATTTACACTTTCTATCTAGATAAATCAAACGGTACCTATGAAAAATTTTGTATAAACCACATCAATACTACTGATCTAAGTATAAAACATTTTTAATAATTCTCAGCCTAGACCTGTATGTTCAAATATTTAATTCCGACGGTAATAAGAAATTTTACTGATCAGACATGTTATTATATGTCAAATAGGTCGTTTTTTGAGGTTTAAAGCTTTACTTATTTTAACGTAACAATGACAGTGCTTTTAAAGAAATTGCTGCCTGTTTTACATAATTTATTATGCTAACAATACCTTTAAAAATAATATTGATATTTAATCATATGAATACTAACATCAGCTTTAGACACAATCGGAAAAATATTTTATTTAACATATTTCATGTTATTTAAAATACTAAGGTTACTGAGGTTAACCATTAAGTATGTTTATTTATATTTTAAATACGATAACACTACACGAAAAGGAAAATTATCAACAGTTAATTGAGGATTCATATACACAATTGAGTTTACTGTTTATGATAAATATCTAATTGTAATAATATAGTTTTCTATTCTATGATATACATATGAAATGCCTATGCAAATCGATATTATCTCGCTTGGATTAATTTCGAATTTTAAAACACTTACTTCACGAATCTGCAATAGAAATACGAAAAAATATCAGAAAAAGTTTTTGACAAATTTGATGTCGGCAGATTACTATTTTGTTTTTTAATTAATGATTCCATACATTTCCATTTTTTTATGAATAAAAAAGTCTTTTGAAGAATAATTTTATAATACGATTTTTTTTTTTTTTTTACAAGAAGACATTTTCTAAATGTTTTAAGGTAATTAATTATTGAAACGAATAAAATTTTATTCAAAAGCCTCTAAAAAATTTTGTCATATATATATTATTTATTTAAGGTAATTCACTGCATGGAATGCACATTATATAGCAAAAGCATTTTTGAAATCCAATTTTATCGATTTTTCTAAAGACATACACACACATATATATATAAAACTTCTTTTTTATCTATATCTATCTGCTGTCATTATGTTATCAAGTATCAAATATATTTAAATATGTCTGTTTTTGAAGAAAAATTATTTACTTCCTCGAATCAATGTTAGGAGAGAAATCCCCGTGTCCGACGCGAAATGTAAAAAATTGCCAATTTACATTATTATTAATACGAGTGCATATATTTGAAACTTGCTTTCCTTTTTCTAAAATAATAAAAATGAAATATTTTCTAAAATTGTTTTTTTATGATTTATAGTCATAAGTTTTATTGCAATTTTAGAAACTGGATAAAATTAAGACAAACGTACATGTTATCAATAAATTAATTGAAAAAATTAGAATATACTCTGAAAATGTTCAACGATTTAGACCTCAGTCACTTTTAATATATATATTTTGTACTAAGACCATTTTTTTTTTAAATTTGGATGAACAACAATTGTTCTAAACTATTGAAGCAATAATAACGCAAGTTAGTATTAAAAAAATCATAGTAATTTATAAAAGAAAAATATGCTTTTTTTTCTAAGAATAACAAAACATTTTCCACTACTGCATGCCATGTAGCAAAATATAACAACACTATGTAAGATCTCATTCATGTAGTAAAAAACTTATTTTTGTTTAGTCTTTATTTTTTTAAATATTCTGAAAGTTTAAAAAAAAAATTACGGTTAATATTTTTTTTTTCTATTCCAAAAAAGTTCCTTATAAGTATTACTTTTAAAAGGACAATTTTAAAATCGGACATTAAATTTTTTTCGGTCATTTAGAAATAATAATAATAATAGTAATTGCTCCGAAATTTCCAATAATGCAGCTTAAGGTATACGAAAACTTTTGTGGCCTTTGTTTTGAAACATCGCATAGAAACATCAGCAAATCAATACATTTACAATAAATTATTTTAATTTTTGAAAACAGAGGAACATATAGAAAAAATTTATAAATTTTAGAAAGAACTTAAAGAGTGCTAGAGAAAAACGGTAGAATTTTTGAAATACTAGATGAAAAATCTTTCAACCTATTTGAATCAATTTAATAGTAAAATAAGTGCTTTAATTTAATGGATCAAGTAATAGTTTCAGTATACTGTAATAACTAAAAATTTCAGAAATACGCCAAGAAATATTACAGGATATTTGCTACACTTTAAACTACTGTTATTAAAAAAGGATAGTATAATCTTTAAAAAAATATTCTTATCATGCACATTTTTTTAGTTGTAGCACTAGAAAACATTAAAAAATTTAAAAAAATGAATGTTTATAAAAACTGGATATTATTATTTTGAGATCCAATATTTAAAATTAGCAAAAATATACGCATTTTTGTGCATTTATATATGTTTTTTATTAATATAATATATTATGTGTTTTAATAGGATATACTGCAAAATATTATGTAAAAGCAGTAACACATTACTACGAATAATATTATATGGGGGATTGTAGTCCAACGATGTGTCTGAAGAGGCTATAACTATTATGTAACTTGACATTCCAGTGACCGGGAAAAGTCACTAAAGTGTGTCTTATAGAATATTTAACAGATAACTGGAAGCCAAATATCATACTCATAATTAATATAGTTGCATGTATTTGTTAGAGTATCACGAAAGCCCGTATAAGATTGTACCGAATAATTGGGTAAAATTATGTAATATGTCATTTGTTATATTTTGTATAAATATACAATTTTGGGGATATTTTAAATCTAGGTATTATTTTTTTATCAGTTAAAAAATGCATAACTTTGTATGTAACAGACACAAAAGAGCTTAGTCATAAAATGAAATTTCTAGCATTTAAATATATCTATCCCCAAATTACCGTAAATTTTTCTTACAAAAACGGATTTCTAGAAACTTCCAATATGGGTATCCGAAATTATGTCTCATCTCGCATAGTAATTTGTGTGTTTCCTTATATAAATTATAAGTAAAAATTATTAAAAGCAATCTTTTAATATAATGTAGTAAAAAGGGAAAAAAATTGAAGGACAATTGATTGAAATAAATAAATATGTTTTTAAAAGAAATAAATTGAATTGCGTTTGGTTTTTTATCAGTTTGTTTAAAAAATGTATATACTATTTTAAATCCCGCTTCCTGGCATGAAAAATTCAAAAAATGTCTTCCCCATGCTACGGTTCTATAAAACATCAGTTTATTTCTGAAGCAATCAATGAGATTTACGTCATCACATATGGGATATGACATTTACGTCATCACATATGGGATGACTTTTATATACACCTGTGGGAAAATAACTTTTTTTGCCCCCCCTCCCCCGGGCGGTGGCGGAGGCAAATTTCAAATATTTTTTTCATTTTACAAAAAAAAGTATTGTCAATAGAAATGCGTCACGCTGTCAAATATTACGTCAATTGAAGCACAAGAAGTACATTAAAATTAGATTGCAAGGCTTTTGTCTATGCCAAGCTATTTGTCCAAGCTATTTGTCCAAGCTATTTGTTTAGGCAAGGCTTTTGCAAGGCTTTGCTATGAGACGAACGCATAGACAAAGCAAGTTAAATAAATGTTGCACATAAATAAAACTACACGCTTTGCAAACTGTTTTTCAACGTTTAAAAATTAAATTAATATTATGAGTTCTAATTTTAAATCTTGAATACTTCTCTTGCTATATTGTGACGTATCCTTCCGGACAGTGCATTTGAAAGGAAGCCATGACAGAAGTGTAACAATCAACAGCATTTTATTTAAAGCAATGCTAAGGGTATTTGGCAGTGGGGAAGATATACTTAATTAAAGGCGATCAAATATCAAGCTCAAGTCACTAAAAACTGAGAGACTAAATGCTTTCCCTGTACACTCACTGAATTCAAACACTTGGGTCAAATCAATTGGCCTCGCTGATAGTTCTGTGGGGACCTAAGAAAATATTCATGTTAACCTGAGGCAAAATAACAACTGAACACTTAAATATCACTATAGAAATATCACTATAGCATATCACAATGTCAGGTTTATAGTGATATAAACAATTTTATATCACTATAAACCCATACATTCCCACAGTCTATTATTCGTAAATACGAAACTGAAATTCTTATCACGATGGCAAAACTCCGCTTGCAGATGACTTGTGGAAACTCGACGGTGTTCAAATCCAGACTAATTTACCATTAATAGCGAGGCGTCAAAATCCATTAAATCTAACACGTACCGTAGATTTTTTAACAACTACACAACCACAGATACCTAATTATCATATCATTGCAAGAAATAACAAATCAGATTTCCAGAGATTCAGACACACTTTGAGAAACTTAAAAAATGTCATAATAGGTAGCTGATTGAAGCACAAATGTTAAATTTCAGGAAATCACGATCGCACACAAAATCTGAAATTTCACTCGACCATAGACTACTTTCAGAAAGTAGTAACTTGGTTCCTTGCTACAACTTGACTGGATAATTGCTCTTTTTTAACCTAAAATTTAGTGGAAAATCCAAATATGAGATTATAATTAGGTTTTCGCAATGAAAATTGCAGAGTTTGGTGCGATTTAAGTACAAATACGACTATCTATGCGAAACTTAATTATAGCATTATTTAATAGCCTATTTACTGATCGTCGATGATTTGCGAAAAAGTTAGTGTGGGGGTAATGTTTTTTCACGTCTATACATTAGTTTATAACGGCGTGAATAAGGCCAGAAAAATACCTGCATGTAAATGTAGTATTTAGATATGAATTACACTGAATCAAAATAAAATATAAAAATGGGAAAAAAAAAAAAAATTATGGGATCTCTATGCATTTCATACGTTTCATCTGGTAGATGGTAAAGCATATCAAAATCTTTAAAACTGAAATGTAATTTCTTAATATTAAACTAAAATTTTATTACAAATAATTAAATAAGTTTAATTACATAAACATTTTATAATTGAACTCCCTGAAATTCTGTGTTTCGAAATAATTGAGTTTAAAATTTTCCTTTCCTAAAGATCGCCGCTCTGCGAAAACCAACTTTAAATGTTCGTACGACCGTAATTTAAATTTTTTTTCTTTCAGACTAAATTTTCGATATTCTCAAATATTACATTCGGCAAACAGTAATCAAATTCTAATAATAAATATAACTATAGTAAAAAAAAGATATATTTTCCGATTTTCAAACTTTAAACAAACTAGATGAGCCTCCTGAAATTTAAAATTATTATACAAATTTTAAGACACGCTGACCAAATAATGTTTCAAAGGAGATTTACATTAAAAATGAAAACTAAGAATTTTCGGTTTTAAGCCTAGAAATGTATGTCGCATAATTTAAATTTCAGACATTCAAGTTAGTATCGTGTCAATTAATGAAACCTTAAATGTTCTAGAACTATAATTATCCTTTAATGGAAAATGATTTCACTTTATAAATTGCAAGGATACAGAACATGGTGTATTTTAATAAGTTTAAAAAAAGGAACACTGTATAAGTTTTCAATTAACGTGCAAGTACCGCTTACTCTGAATTATGTTTATAAATTTCAAAGACGAGCTTTTATGGGAAAATGCTTACATTATGACTTCTGGTAATGACCATCATGGGAGTTATCTGCGAAGGACGTAATTGAAAGTATTGCACATATCAAGTTATTCTTAAATATACATTAAGATCAGTTCTTGATATAATTAAAGTATTAGGTTTCTATATAGATTCCCCACTTTTTATGAAGAGCATTTAGAAAAATCGATAAAAAATATCTAAATCAGAACTCTCATTTGTAAGAGTTAGATTTATAATCACTGTGAATCTAATTTTAATTAAATAAAGGTGTTTATGATATTGTTTTTCTGTTTTTATTACGATAGCAAATTTTACTTTTTGTTAAAACGTTACACCACTTAAATATATTCTCAAAAGATTAAGAAATAATTTTCACACATATTTTTTAAATAACATATTATAAATTAAAATACTAGTTTTTGCATTTCAATAAAAATTATTTTCTTATTAAAATAACTAGGGGGCTCACCCTTCTCTGTTTGCTAACGTTTGCCCACCCCCGTGAATTGCGAGACAATTCACATTGGAACCGCTACGCGGTACCAGCTCGCTTCGTTCGCTCGCCAATTTTTGCAGCAACTGAAGTCAAAATATATTAGCCAAAATATCATCATAAAACATTTCATCATAAAAAAGTTCTTATGTTTAACATAATTTAACATAAAAAAAATCTTAATGAAAAAAATTAATTGAAAACATTGTTGTAAACACAATTAAAAATGTATTTAGTTGGTGCTACCATTGGGCGTAAATCATTGTAGCGTTATGAAAAAATTACCTTCGAAATACAGTTAAATTAAAACTCATTGAGCAGCACGGTGTTCCTTTTGCCTGTGATACTGCACAGCACAGCTTAAATTCATTTAAAAGTCTTTGAAAACCCCTATGCCGACTCGATGTATTACGCTAACAAAATATAAACATTTTCGGTTGTGTCTAAATGAAAGTCTGGATCAGAAAACTGATACGCTGAATATAGCACGTTACCGTAAAACTAACAAATGAGCATCGTCGCTGCGGAATGTATGGTTGTTGCCAAACGGCAAGCTTCAAATTCAGCCCTATTTTCACTCCACGTAAGAGAAATATTAATATAGATGACAGCCACGCATATATTTCACTTATTAATATTAAAGAATTTATTTATATAAAACTATATTTAAAATACATACAAATTCACACATTTGTTAGAAAAAAAGAAACATTCTTTGAATGGTGCAGATGTACAAGTCACATTATCCACATTTTTAAGGTATTGAGTTAGTCATATCACCGTATTCCTCTTTTTAAGGCGAATCGGACTGTAACAGTGATTTAGACAATAAAAATAAATAAAGGTTGAAAAAAAATGTTGAAAATCTCGTTTTGATGCTTAATTCACATTATCCATCAACTGTTTTACAGCAAAACTCACACTGTCCAATTCAACCAATCAGGGAGGTACATAAGTAAGAAGTAGTGTAAAATGTTGCACTACTTTAATGTCAGTGAAGAAGTTGAACCATGTCTAATAGTAAAATTTCGCACAAATTATTTTTAATAAATGTTTTTTCGATTTCTGTTGTTTTACCCTTTAAAATAACATAATGAAAACTAATGTTCAGATTTTTTTTTTGATTTTTTTGCTCTTGTTGTTTTAAGTTCACAACTATAATGGTTTATAACTAACATTACCCATAAAAGTTTGCTGCAAAACTCACATTTTCCATATTTAAATTTAAATTTCAGCTTTACCACAATTATTAGAGGTTTAGGACTATGTGCAACTACACTGTAAAAAATAACCAATGTTTCTTATTTTATGAAAATATACTATAACCCCAAACGAAAATATAATATAATCTTCTGAGTTATCCGAAATTCCGAATAGCATGTTCCATTGTCTTTTGTATACCCAGAAACTAAAACATTTCCAAAATTTAAAGAATTATTTATAAAAACAAAGTACTTTTCGCTGCCCGTATTTTTCAGAAACGTTTCCGAAGGGTTTTTATAATGTATTTATTAGTTTCCCCAGCCTAGAATACCTGTTTTTCGAATGCCATCGATTCTCAAGTAAACGTTTTCAGCCGCATAAGTTAATTTATACATAAAACAGTAAAGAAATTATCTTAATTTTAATGTTATTGTCAACACTGTTAATTTTGCATGTTTGTCTGTTAAACATATTTGTTGAGCATGAAAATGTTTACTTGAGAATTGATACCATTCGAAAAACAGGTATTCGAGGCTGAGGACACTAATTAATACACTGTAAAAACCCTTCGGAAACGTTTCTGAAAAATACTTTGTTTTTATAAATTATTCTTTCAATTTTGGAAATATATTGGTTTCTGGGGATTCAAAAGACAATGGAAAACGCTATTCGGAATTTCGGATAACTCAGAAGATTATATTATATTTTCGTTCGTGGTTATATTATATTTTCATAAAATAAGAAACATTAGTCATTTTTTATAGTGTAGTTGTTATAGCAACAAATATATCGCACAAAAAATGTTTGCCAATATATCATGTTTATTAATAATAATCAGTTTTTTGCTTTTTTCTAAAAACTAGGTTATGTGGAGAGTGTGAATTTTGCATCTACACTCTTCATTTGAGAAGAAGTATTTCTCGATTTTATCGTATGTCTTAGGTATCGATAATGATCACGGTTTTTGCGAATGTAGAAGTGTTGTAGTCATTTCAATTTTCCATTTCTCTGTACTTTCGAATAATTATCAGTCTGCACGCGAACGTGAACAAATACCATTTTATTTTAAATATAAACGAAGCAAATATATTAAATGTTGATAATTATCAAAACAATACTTCTTAAATCAACTTTGAAATTTTTATGTGACAAAAAAAAAGAAATTTATATGCTGATTAAGTGAAGCCAAGTACAAAATATATTGTTTCATGTAAACAGATTTAATTTTGTGAAGTTATTTGCACCTTTAGTAACAAACTTGTGCGAATATTATACTATGTACAGTTATTACAATACTTATGTTTAACAAATATTTCATGTAATTTAAATGTTTTCAATGAAATGACATTATTAGAGAAATACTAGCTTTGATTTTTAAATATTTACAATGTAACAAAAATTTTCAAGAATATTGGATTTATATTGGAAATATTGAAAGAAAAATAACGAAATATTTTTACCAATATCGCACAAATATTTTCAGAATGTATGATGTATTGCCTACTCTAATCATAATAGTAGGCGAGGTTTTGACTGTGAACGTACTTTTTGTCCATTAATTGTCAATGTGCTTAAAATTTATCAAGGCTATCATTCTCGAACGTTCAATGAATGAGTGCGAAAACCTCAGAACTTGTGAATTTTTGGCTTCGTATCATGTATGCGAATTTCTATATTTGGTCAATCGATGTGTTAGTATTTAAGCACTGGCATGCGTTGGAAAAGTGGAACGCGGATCGAGTTTATCCCCCTTGTGAGTTGCTGTTACATCCGGCTAGTGTGATCAACTATCCGACGCTGAGAAAGAAGAGTAGCAGTAGGTAAGAGTAAATTACGTTACATTGTGCTAATCGAAATAAAGTTGTTTTGACGTTCACGGAGTGCAATTGTCCGTAGCAGGACATAAGCGGACATCTTGCCATTGGAGTCCGAGTGCTTGCATAGTGGAGATTTGATTTTACTGAAGTTATCTCGTCTTGCTGCCTCGTCTAAAGTTCTATGTGACATTTTGAGTTATCTCTAATTGATATTTGGATCTTTATTTTTCTAAATGAGCTGATTTCTTTTGGCCTAAGGAAAAATTAATAGAGTCTTTCTCAAAAACACTGCCTACTTAAGATTTTAATAAACTTGACTTTGATTTTATACGTCTTGTGCTCCTTTTCCAACTGACTAGCATTGTTCACTGTCACTAACAGCGACTGGCTGTTACAAGTGTAAAAAACCCAATTTTAGGGCAGTATTTTATACAAATATTGCTTAGGTTAAACACGATATGGCCAAGTTATAGCGAAAATTGTCTTCAAGATATTGCCACTACAAGCAGTAAATATTTTCTGGTACAGTTTCGTTAACCGGGCACTAATCGTAATTTTGAGCGAAAAGCGTTTCTATATGTTTGTTTCGTTTTAAGAAGTTCATATATATTTTTTTAATTTTGTTTTAAGTTTAAAAGAATTGTTAAAACTTTGACAGCCACAAATATGTTTCATTTATTCATATCAAAGAATTATTTTTATAATAATAAATATTTAAACTGCATAAAATTTCACATTTTCGTTAGAAAAATGAAACCTTATTTAAAAAGAAATATTTTGTTTCTAATATACAAAATAACTTTTATTACAATGATATAATAGCAATACCAGTAAAAATATCACACACTATAAATCGTTTTACAATTTTCTATAATAAATATTCTTGTACTACGCAAAGTAGTAAAAAATTAAAAGTAAGGTAAACAGTTTAGGATACATATAACGTATTTAAAAATTCAGTTTTAACATTTGCTTTCCATAGTCAAAAAAGTAGTCAAATTATTTTGTGTATCTCTGTATATGATCTATAGATTTTTATATACACTATATAGATTGATAAAAATTAGTTGAATTAGAAAATTAACATTTAGCAATTTTTGCCAATAGAGGGAAATGCACACGAAATATTTTGCACAGCCCTGTACATTATATAAAGACTTTTGTACACATCACATGTTAAGCTCAAATTTAATTCTGGTAAGAAATGCATATGGCAACTTAAAACTCATTTCCAGCAATTACAATTATAAACGACAGTGTAAACTTGTTCTTTACGTAGCCCTGTATATGAATTTATTTATATTCCACAAACTTATGTTAGTCTACTAAATATATTTCAGCAATGAAATGTGTAACAGAATTAAAAATACCACTAAGCAATTCACTCCCATAGTCAGTAATTAATACGATTTCCTTTGTGGAGCCCTGTATATGATCAACAGAATTTATGCACACTACGTACTGCGCAGAAATTTATTTAAACTTAAGAACGCAAACCAAAATTGAAAACGCACTTATTACACATGTACTGTCGCACTAAGACTGTAAACAAATTATTTCGTGTGTCCATGTAAATAAACGAGAAATGCAATGCACACCATACTTTTCGCTGACCAATTTATACTGCACCTCTGTCATACATATAAATTTCATTAAGTTTAAAATAATGAAACATAATTTAAATTACACAGCAATCGATTCCTCCCTGTAGAACAATGTGCAACAGAATTTTTTGTGTGACCCGGTAAATGAATAATAAATGCTTTTCACATCATTTTTCATAAAAATAAACATGTTTTGGTGCGCTTCATAATTGTATATCAATTTCATCATGTTTCAAATGGCGTAACATCATCAAAATGTACTTGAAATGAATTTTTTCTATTGAATGTAATGCAACGGAATACTTTGAACTATCCCACTAAATAAACTATAAATGCTACGCACTTCATTTTCAATAGGAGTCATTCTATAGTAGACGTAAATAACATACAAAATTGTCAGGATAAGCAGACTATATTTACGCGAGTTAGAGCATGGTTGAATGGCAAACGGTCAGAGAAACCGACGTCATAAAAACTTTTCAACTAGGTTGGAAAATTGTTAATATGTGGTTGGTTAGTTAATAAGTGGATGTGGCTTCAGTTGAAAAAGGATTATGACTTCGGTTTGTTAGCCTGTCGTCTGTCTATCGTCTACCATCTGTTTCCGTACTCTAACTCTCGTAAATAAAATCTGATTATCATGTTACATATAGATTATTGGGGATTACTATGATGCACGAATTCGAAAAGGACATCTGTAGCATTTATAATTTGTGTACAGGGATACTCAAAGGAATTGTGTTAGATTACGTACTATGTGGAGAATTTCTTTGCAGTTTACGTTAATGATCCTACACTATTACAAACATAATAAAATGTTTATGCGTTTGTGAGGAGCCCCAAAAGATGCTTTTTGTAGAATATTGAGTGCAAAGCTTTTAACATTTATTTACAGGTTAACACAAAATAATTCTGTCACATAATATTTTGTGGATAGAATCGTTTGCAGTGTATTTTAATAATATTACAATATATATTTGAAAAGTATATATATTTGAAACTTAATATATTATATATATTAGAAACTTAAAGAAATTGATATACATTACTGGGGTGCACTACGAGATTGTTACTGTAGCATATGGTGTGCATTAGGGTGGAGTGAAAAAGGCAATTATTTTCAAATTTTATTATTTCCTGACTCAACAAATGGTGCTGTTTGGCAAACATAATCCCAGCTTAAAAACTCATCGTCTTCAGGCTACACACAGGGGATAAAAAAAAGGAATGTTAACTCAAAAATTAAAAAAATCAATTAAATTTAATGTGTACAATAGCTTTATTTTATTTACTTAAAAACAGTTTTAATTATTAAAAAGAAACAGGAAAACATTTTACTTTAATCAAGCTTAAATTTTGGATTCCACATGGAGCCAAAAAATTCAACTTTAGTGTCAAACTTTGGAAGTTCCTTTCGTGACTTGATTCCACTGTGAATGTATTCATCTCTGGCTTCTGCTCCACACGTTACCAATGATGCTTGTGTTACCAGTCGCACATGCATCTCTACCTCTAAAGAATGCCAAGGGTGCTTCTCTCTTTCAAATTGTGAACCGTTTCTGATCATACTTGCTATGTCTTCGTCACTGAGATCCATGGTAGCTGGTGTTTCCAAAGGATTGTCCTAGTGAATCATCTCAAAATATTCATCTGCTTCGAAATTTAAATTTGGAAGACCTAATTAGCGTATTTCCCTCCTACAGTCAATTTTTTTTGGCTTTCAGATGCCAAGTTTTTCTTGTTTCAGAGGCCCAGTTCTTGAATATGTGATCGTTCATCTAACAGCATTGTCAACTGAATATTTTCAAAGCAAGAAAAATAAGAGTTCCTCTGAATAACTTCATTAATGATTGACATAAAACCTTCTGACAAGAATGAGCTTACTTTTATCATTCTGTGCAGGTGACGTGCTCCATGGGTAGCTACTGGGATTTTCTTTCTTTCAAACAAGGATAGCACGTAAACATTCATGACATATTCTTCTAGGAGCGCTAAGTGTTCTGTTGCAACCGCCATATATAGGCACCAAATTCTATTGGCTGTTTTAAGGAATCTTGAATGCGACATCGTTCCGGAACTTCTGATTGCTAAATCTGGAAGTCACTTCCCCTAGGATACTGCCCTAGAAAAATCGAAGAGAAATTTTGGTGTGAACTGAGGAATTTTTTATCAATTTCAGAGAGAGAAACTTGAATAGAAACAAAAGTTGTCATACCAAGGGTTTCGTACGTTTCCAGAGATTTTCCTATTGTAATACACCCTTTAATAAGTACCTTACTTCTCGTTCTTCCACACTCGTAGCTTTTTATAATTTAGAACCGATATTTTACTAATACCATTTTGTTCTTCTGCTTTCATAATACCACAGGAATGCAACTATTTTTCCCGATTAAACACAAGTTTATTTGAAAAGACGACACATAACAGGAAAACATAGAGCACACATATATATAAAGAATATCAGTAGCCGCAGTTACAATATTATTATTCGTTCTTTTACCAACTATATTTTATTTTCATACCGTGCCCGCAGCACCACACAACATGTCACTTTGGCCTGCCGCCAACATCTCTCCCCGTCTCTCCTACTCTTCAGTGGACGAGAGAAAAAAAAAGGGTTGCCATAAACCTGACGTCACCGGCATGACACCCCCCACCTAAGATTGAAAAAGGGGTATGCCACTTTGAAAATCTGAAATCCAGATTGGTGACGTCACTACACATCATTCTTTATCATTAACTACTAATAAATAATAATAAACTACAATATATATAAAAAGAAATACAAAAAAATACTTAAACATGTCTGAACCACTTCTAGAAACTCCTGCTAGCTACTGCAATATAAAAGTACAATTAATGTTTCATAATATATAATACTAAATACAAATAACAAATGAGGAACGGAATGCAAATTAATATGAAGTACAATTTCAGCTGCAGCATACACAAAAGTGAATTATAAAAAAGTTATTATTATTTTTTTAAAACAGTCATTGATTGTTCACGAAGAGTCCACAGTCAATTTATTAGTCTGTTGTCTCCAGTCTAGACAGTGCATCAGTGTTCGTCAACTTAGCACCAGGACAGTGTGAAATAGTAATGTCATATTTCTGCAAAGCCAGTGCCCATCGCTGCAGTTTGGAAGATTGGGGAGCATTTTTGGTGATGAAAGTCAATGGATTGTGATCGGTGATAAGTTCCACGGGCGAACCAAAAATCCAAGTCTCGAACTTCTTTAGACTCCAGATAACCTCATAGGCCTCCCGTTCAATGGTCGGCCAAGCCTGTTGAGTTTTGGTGAGCTTTTGACTGGCATAACTGACTGGATATAGTCTCTCATCTTTCTGTTGAGATAGACATGCACCGATGCCTACTGCAGATGCGTCACATTGAATGGTAAAAGGAAGTTAAATAACTGGTGTGTAAAGACTAGGTGCCTCAACGAGACCCCTCTTTAGTTCGTTGAAAGCTTTATCATGTTCCTCCAACAAGCACAATTTCTCAGGACTGTTCTTTTTAGTAAGTTCTGTCAGAGGGTATGCTGTTTCAGCATACTTAGGCAGGTAATCGCGGTAGTAATTGCATAATCCGAGGACACTCTTAAGTTGTTTTTTGGTCTGTGGGACAGCTAATTTTCGGAGGGCTTCCACTTTGTCTGGGTCGGTTCGATGGCTGCCGGACCCGATGACATGTCCTAAATACTTTATCTGGTTTTTCGCAAAGGCGCACTTCTTCAAGTTCACCGAGAACCGTAGTTCTCGAAGTTTAGAGAATATCGTGTCAAGAGGCGTAATATGATCTACCCATGTTTCTGAAAAAACAGCGATATCGTCGATGTACGCTCTAGCAAAGTTTCTGTATTTTGAAGGTGCTTTATTTATTTCTCTCTGAAAGGTCGCAACTGCATTCCGGAGCCCAAAGGCCATCACTTTGAAACGATATTGAGCTCTGTGAGTCTTAAAACATGCCAAACCCTGACTTTCTGCTTCCAGTGGTATGGCCCAATATCCTTTCAGCAAGTCGATTGTAGTTATTACATTGGCCCTGCCAATATTGGACAAAAGATCCATTGCGTTTTCCATCGGAAAATCATCAGTTTTAGTAACTGCATTTAAAGCTCTAAAGTCTACGCACAGTCGGAGGGCCCCATCTTTCTTCATCACGCACACTACCGGGTGTCGTGCCTCCGCATCACTCTCTTCAATCAGTCCTAACTCTAACATTTCTTCGATTTGTTTGTCTACTTGTGGCTTGAACGCCTCTGGAATTCTGTAAACATATGGCTTTTTCATTTCTTCGCCGTTTAATCTAATTTTGTGCTCGCCTACCTTAGCTATCTGTACCTTTTTTGAAAATAAATCTTTATATTTGTATAATAAATCGAACATCTGTTTTCTTTCTGTATTTTCTAAGTGCTTTAAATCTACTTCTTTTATGTCAAATAAATTTGAGTTATCTTCCACACTGGGGGTGGGATGGACGTCTCCTAATTCTTCTTCATTTTCGAAGATTACTCCCACCGCCCGTACCCTAGGAATAAATTTTCTTATTTTATTTACATGAATATTCTTAACATTCCCGTTTATTAATTTTACTTTGTAAGAATCAGGCTTACAGCGTGCTACAATTTCGGCTCGACCCGTCCACCTAGCATAAAGTTTGTTCGTGGAATCCGGGATTAATAGATATACCTGGTCCCCTGGTCTAAATTCCTTGTAAATCGCTCTCCGATTAGCGTACTTCGCATACGAGCCTTGTTTAACTTCCGCTACTACTGCTGCTTGCTCTGCCGCCCTTTCTAAATTAATTTTTAACTCCTGAAGATATTCGGTCGCGCTCTTTCCAAGATTTATAGGTAATGGTATTTCTCCTGACCATGTAGATTTCAATACTGCTAATGGGCCCCTCGCCTCCCTTCCGTACATTAATTTGAATGGCGATACTCCCGTGGTATTATTCGGAATTTCTCTATAGGCAAATAATAAATAAGGAATGTGTTTATCCCAATTTTTGGAATCGCTCCGAATTATATGGTGTAACAGGCGTTTCAGAACCTGGTTATATCGCTCCACTAATACCGAGCTTTGCGGATGCCCTGGCGTCGCAAATCTAGGAGCCGCTCCTAGCCTAGCATGAAACTCCTGTATTAAACCTGAAACAAAATTTCTGCCCTGGTCACTCGCTATTACGCGGGGTATCCCTGTTCGCATAAATATTTCTAATAATGCATCGCACGTAGCTTTAGCCGTAATTGTTCTTAACGGGACCGCCTCCGGCCACCGCGAATGTTGATCCACTAAGGTAAGTACATATTGATGTCGACGCGCTGTAGGTGGTTCAATTTTCCCAATTATGTCAATATTTACAACGTCGAACGGAAGTTCCGGCCTCTCAATTGGGACAATGGGTATCTGATCGCTAGCCCTTTCTCTACTCCTTAACTGACAGTCTTTACAAGATTTACAATAGTCCTCTACATCCCGTGACATATTCGGCCAATAAAATGAATAACGAATTCTTTCTTTTGTTTTTTTCATGCCGAGATGATTAGCGAAAATCGATTCATGAGCAATTTTTAAAATTTCCCCCCTCCTTACCTTTGGTACCACTAATTGCGTAACACAATCCCCCGTGACTCTTTCTCTATGATAAAGCAAATTATCTGCTATAATGAACCCGTGTTTACCTTTTTCCGCGTCTTTGAAAGCTCCCTGTAATGTTTCGCAACTGTTCTGTTGCTCCCTGTATATACTCGCGTCCGATCTCTGAACCGCATTCAAATCTCCATTATTATCCTTCTTTTCAATACAACTAATCATTAATTCTCTTTCCGCGTTTTGATTTTCGCCTCGCCAGCATAAATTTTCAATATTTATATCATCCCCCTCCATTTGATTGCCTTCCCCCTTTTTCCTTTCAATTTCATCTGATTGCGTATCATTTACCGCCGCCAAAGAACATTTCTGTCTATCATCTTCTGAAGAACATTCCTTTCCCTCCTCGTTACTAGCTAACTGTAAGATTTCATAAACAGCCGGTGTTATAATACATGTCCCATATAATTTATCCGTAACGGCAAACAGTACGTCTACACTGTTGTTAAATATACAATTTGACTCTCCGGATCTTAAAGCTACAAGTAGTGGCATAAGATTAGCAATTATTTTTTCTCCAAAAGCCGATATTAACTGAATTTTTGAATTTTCATTATTTTTAAATGAATCCGGTAATTGATTAGAGTTTATTACAGGTATTTCTGCTGCACTATCAATAATACATTTAACTCCTTTCCCTTTTATCCACAAATGTTCAAATTGAAGTGGTTGCGTACTTATTGGCTCGTTTCTAAAACATTCAACCTTGGCGACTATTTTATCATCGTGTTTATTTTTTCCGACAAAAGAATCTTTTTTCGTTTGATTTTGCAAACTTCCAATTTTATCTTTTTCTCTATTATTCGGACAAAATCGCAAAATGCGTCGTTTGTTTACAAAGTCTACATTCTTTTGGTGTGTTTAATTTTTTATCGCTACGAAAATTGAAATTATTTCTAACATGGGGTGGTATATACTTTCCATTATTGTAATTTCCAGTTGCGGATTCGTCATGATTGCGGGGGGGTTTTACCGGTTTATCGTATAATTCCGAAAGCGTTCTGCTTTTTGACGAAAACCAATTATCACATACTTCCGCGATTTGTCGCGAATTATCTAATTGTTTTATCCTAACATAGCTTCGCGTCTCCGAATCTAGTGAACTTAATAATCTGTCGCTGAGAATTAACTCATTAAGCGTGTCAAAATCATTTACTTTTCTCAATTCACAATAGAAATCCCAATTGGCAAGTCTGCTCGCGAATTGCATATGATTTTCTTTTCTCGATCTCTTCGCAAAAAGAAAGTTTTCTAGGCAAGCCTCTGGTGTGGGTTGAAATTCTTTTAAGATTAACGCCTTAACATTTTGGTAATCTTTCATTTCTTCCGTGTTTGCGTACACTAACAAGTGCGCCGCCCGTTCTCCTACCAAATTAAACAAAATCTCCAGCTTTAATTCCTCTGCGACATTTTTAATTTCGAATGCTTTCTCGAGCGACGTAAAAAATAAATTCCATGATTCAGGCCTGCTGGGGACTGTAATAGTCAAAGTTTTGACGCTTTTGATCAGTGTTTCTAACGAATTAGGCTTAGGTCCATCCACCCCTGTATCAGAATTTTTATACTCGCTCTGGATTTTAGCCATTTCTATCTGAGCTTTAACTAATTCTAGCTTAGTTCTTTCAATTTCTAATAACGTATCTTGTTCTGTCTTAGACTTTTCTTTGTCGACTTTCGCGACTTCTGCCTCACGCTTCTCTCTTTCTATGCGGTCTGACACCGTTGTATTTCAAAATTCTTTTACAAATTCGCTATCTCTTGAATACTGATCACTTCCCTCAATTAATGCTTTTAAATAAATTATCCTGTGCTCACTCTCTACTTTTAGGCCCAATTCCGTGGCAACAACAACTAAGTCTTCTTTCTTTAACCCTTTAATATTAAACATTTTGCTTTTAACTCTCAACACTTATTTAATAACACTTATTTACTAATACTCTAAATATACTCTATAAATATCTATACTATCTCGTTTCAAATAAAGCTCATACTACCAATAATGATATATATAAATACTCATAAATATTTCTCAAACATTATTCTATTCTGCAAGTTCTTTTTTATTTGCTTCAGTAATAAACATACAAAAACATGCAACTTACTTCAATCAAAAATACAATCACTGGTTCGACGAACTAGTGCGTATCATACACCTTTAAAACCCTTTACTTCTCGTTCTTCCACACTCGTAGCTTTTTATAATTTAGAACCGATATTTTATTAATACCATTTTGTTCTTCTGCTATCATCATACCACAGGAATGCAACTATTTTTCCCGATTAAACACAAGTTTATTTGAAAAGACGACACATCACAGGAAAACATAGAGCACACATATATATAAAGAATATCAGTAGCCACAGTTACAATATTATTATTCGTTCTTTTACCAACTATATTTTATTTTCATACCGTGCCCGCAGCACCACACAACCTGTCACTTTGGCCTCCCGCCAACATCTCTCCCCGTCTCTCCTACTCTTCAGTAGACGAGAGAAAAGAAAAGGGTTGCCATAAACCGGACGTCACCGGCATGACACCTATTGTTCCAGAAAACTGGTAGGGTCCAGATGTCTTTCCGGTGAAGTAGTTCATTAGCATGCAAAATCATACAAACCAGTGTAATTTATGGCCAACAAAGATTTCAATCGTTTTACTACTACATTTATCTTCCCAAAGTTGACGTTTGTTCCATCACAACCAAAACCAACCAGTTCCGAAAGTGTAATCCCTTTCTGTGTAACGAATTTGGTGCTGCTTCGTATAATATCCTCACTATATCCTGTATCCGGAGTCACACGCCTTATATAAAAATAACCAGGTTCTGAAAGTAAAACAGTATGTGCTTCCACAACTATAATCGTATATAAAGAACTTTCCTTTTTTATTGCATTATAGTTTTGTCCTTTCTTTCATCGAAGTAAATGGCGTACAAAGTCTGTGTTACTTATGTAGAAATAAGCTGTTATCGTACCTTACGACGTCCTCTCCTCAGCTTACTCTTGTCAATAACTTTAGATGGAGTATCTTTGGATACAAATATCACGAAGCACAGAGGCGGAAGAAGGTGGAACTAAGAGATTTTGCAGCGTCACCATGCCAGCTATACGGTGCCGCAGGCAGCGGGGTTACGTGCCGGATGCGCCCTCTATCAGCGGAAGGTGGAAATAAAGGATTTTCCGGTGCGTGCACAGCATTAAAAATATTGTCATACAAATTCGGGTTAAATATATAAAATTATACAAACTTGTTACAACACTAAATGATACAAACTTGATGCAAACAAAGTTTGTTTTAATTTATTAACACGGGCTCGGCCAACGCCGGTTGAGACAGCTAGTGCGTTAATTAAAGTGTATTTTTTGAAACTGGATAGAGGAGAATTAAGAATGGAATTAAGAATGGAATGCATTCATAAGATAAAGTTATGTTTAAAAAAAACTTTCAATTTTATTCTCAATATTGAAATAATTTTCTATGATTGTGTTAAAATTATGTCATATTCAAAGACAAACCATTCCAGCAGCTTCTAATTTAGATGCTAATTATTAGAACTAAGAAATGTTTTCACATGTGAAAATGACATGTAATCTTATTGAGAAAAACTCCTCCATTTATTATATTTCTGTCAAATTCACGTAATGTTGAAAATGTATCCTTCTTTTTTTTCTTAAATTTTCATTTTAAATACATTGTAATACTGATTTCGTTCTTATTTGAAAAAAAAAAATTACAAAATTTTTGTTATAACGCATTTTAAAATGTAGAATGGCATTTATTAGAAAATGCAGAAATTAAATGTCATATCTGGTTGATATCCAAATGGAAAGAAATGTTAAATATAATTATTGAATTTTCCCGAAATAGCTCTTCTATTCATCATTGAAATAATATAAAAAATAAGAATGTTACTTCCATAAATATTACTTAAATAATTTGTAACAAATTTTGAAAAAAATTAAACAGGTATTTCAAACATTTAGGAGCAAAAGCTCCATTGTAAAATGTTTCGATTACATTTTAAAATGCAGCTATGTAACTGAAACTTCACACATGCAAATATACATACAATATTATCCAAAGTTGTTTTTTCTTTTAATATGATTATTTCAAGTCGATACTGCTTCAAATTTAAATTTATCTGCAGAAGCCGTCAAAGATATATTCAGAAAGTGACATAGATTATATAAAATTCTGGCACATTAAGAACATATAAAGTCAAAATAACTGCCCTGAATTGCGTTTTGAGAGATACTCTTAACAAATATAATCAATTATAATTACCTCTTGCTTCGGTTTCAAAATACTCAGTTTGACTATCAATCTCTCACTAGCTCATCGCTATCTGTAGCTCAGTTTACTATCAATCAGTACGACTATTAATTTGAATACAACTTGTGATAAAAATACATTTTTAACATATGGAGATAAAATTCTTTTATATGTAATATATTTAGAATTTCTTTATATGTTATTGCATAAGAAAATGCATAAAATATCAGAGTATTATGAATTTATCTAAAAAAAGTATCGCTTAAACTCAAAAATTAAATGTCAGAGAATTTAATTTAGTACAGCTGATATGGTAGAGATAAATTTCTGCATAATATTAAAAATTACATTCTACAGCCCATTTATTACCATATAATTTTATTTTACAGATAAAAATAACACAGCTTCCCAGTAATTACGAAGAATGCTTTAAATGAGTGTGGGACTGTTTCATTTTATTATAATTTTTCTTAATTAAATAAAATATGATTTCATTTTTATTGCTACAGCGTTCCTGAAATTATTGAAATATGTCACTAGTTCTTCTCACTTTAACAAAAATGATTGGGAAGATATCATCCATTTTAAGTTTATAAAAACTAAGTTGATACTTTAAATTTAGTAAAATACTTTTTATTACCTAACAAAATGTGGTAGATAAAGTATTAAAATGAAATGAAATATATTTTAATAACCCATTAGAAGTAGTATAGAATAGCCGGTTCCACGCCACCTGAGTCGAGCAGGCGGAAGGCGGAAGGCGCTGTGGAGCTGTGCAGGCGGAAGGCGGAAGGCGAAGGTGGAGCAGGTGGACCACAGGTGAGCGGTGGAGCAGGTGAAGGTGGCGATAACAGCATGAGCACTGATAAGAACGGAGGGTTCGATGGGAGGGGGGTGCGATAAGGATTTCTACTATAAGATAAGGGGATTATTTTAATGAGTTTTAATTGGGGACTTGAAAATTTTCGATTTTTTTTTCGGTTTTAGCAAAAATATGAATTAAAAATGGTCATTAATTAATTGTAATTGGGGAACTTAGAAATTTTTCATTGCATTTTTTTTTTCGCGGAGAATTGGTGGACGAGGTGAATGTCAACGGATATATTATAGCGAATTAGAAATTTAATTAATTTTAATTTTAATTAATTTTAATTGGGGAACTTAGAAATTTTTCGAAGCAATTTTTTTTTTCAACGAGAGTATGCAGTTTGATTATGAGTATATGCAGTAGAAGTGAATGATTAATTAATTAAAAATATTAATTAAACATAGTAATTAATTAATTTTAATTGCAGAACTTAAGAATTTTCGCGAGATTTTTTTTTCAACGAGAGTAGGGTATTTGATATACACGTTAGTGGAGAATTTTAAAAGTCAATAATGGTTTAATTAAAAATGGTGATTAATTTTAATTGGGGAACTTAGACATTTTTCGAAGCAAATATTTTTTCAACGAGAGTAGGCTATTTGTTATACATGTTAGAGTATATTTGAGGAGAATTTTAAAAGTCAATAATGGTTTAATTAAAAAGGTTCATTAATTAATTTTAATTGGAGAACTTAAGAAATTTTGGCGAGATTTTTCCCCCCTCAACGAGAGTACGCAGTTTGCATGTGCAGTAGAATGGCAGATGCTAGTAATTAAAAAGGGTCATTAATTAATTTTAATTGGCGGACTTCAACATTTTTGCGGCAAACAGGCGCGTTTTAATGAATTCGATATAGGTTGGGGTAAAAAATACAGGGTCCCGTATGAATTATACTGTATTCAATTTAATAGCTCTCCCCTCCCCCTTCCCCTCGCCACTTTTTTTACCCTTCGATAGACTAACAATACGCACTTCAAAAAATACATAGTGGTAAAAAAGAAGAATTTTAACGTATATATAAAAGTGTAAATAAACAAATATGAAAAATCATGCGTAGCGCCATAATTCATGAATCACTTTCCAACATTGTCGAAGTGTTATATGAACAAAACATAATTTTACCATCGAGTGCATAGCGAACCGATCCCCTTTTTTAAAAAAAATCTCCCTCCTAAAAAACTCCTCCTAAAATCAGATAATTTACACCTTACCTTTTTTTTTCAATTCAAGTTAGTCTAAAAGTACAGCTTACGCATCGATAGGTTCAAAATACAGGAACCCTTCGAAGTGTGAACTCGCATTAGACTATAGGGGCCCTTCATAAAATAAATGAGTTACATGCCCTATTCGAATAAAAAAAAAGCCCTTCACAAAAACTGTAGGGGTTCCCTTTTGGAATAAAAAGACGGCCTTCACAAAAATCCAATTATGCATAAGTACCCTTCCTAAAATCAGGTAATTTATACCTTACCCTTTTTTTCAATTCAAGTTAGGCTAAAAGTACAACTTACACATCGATATGTACAAAATATAGAAATCCTTGGAAAGAAACTTGAAAAGTTATAGATATTTAGCTACCTTCACAAAATAATAAAACCATATTCGAATCCCAGCGTCCTTCACAAAATAAATCCAATAGATTCACGTTATTTTAGGGCGACAGAAATACGAGAGACCTTTCATAAAAATTCAAAGTCCGCTGTTTGAATGAAAAGGTCCCCCTTCACAATATACCCTGTAAAAATATTATGATTTCACAGATATTTTAAGAAATAGACTGATATTTTCAAATGAGTACGTATTCATGCGGTGTGAAAATAGGTTTTACACGAATGCCTTTTTAGTTTAACGTTTAAATTATATATATTTTTTAGAATTGAAAATAAGAAAAACAGACGGCTATCCAGTATCCCCTCAACATGCATATCGCTGAATCATCTTTCTATCGGGAAGCGTCGATTTCACCCTGTATGAGATAATGAGTCACTCCGCGATAAGAAATACCTGTTACTCACAGTTTCTGGCACATTTTTTATAGGTAAATGTATGAAATGAGCTATTTAAACCCGTCAATGTATACGAATTATTTCGTGTAGTCCTATATAGGTTCTACTCTTCATATATACATATGGTGATATATACTAAAATCTGTTAGTTTTAAAAGGCTTCACTGTGTATTTAATGTAAAATAAGAACTATGAAATAGCCATTTTGAGGTACCCTTAAGAATTTTGAGGCAAACAGATGTTTAAATGAATTTGAACCTGTTTAAATGTAACTGTGCTTAAATTAATTTGATACAGGTTATGGTAAAAAATATACAGGGTCCCCTATAAGACATATGAATTTTAAACAGTATAAAACTAAATTAATTAGTCTATGCTTTTTGTATAGTAAAGTATAGAAAAATTATACTAAATTGAGTTTTTAGTATTCTAACTTAAAAATTTCTTTTGAGGAATGAATAGAATAACTAATCTTTGTTTTTTTTTTATAAAATATATATTGTACTATTTAGTTAGGGCATTATTTAAAAAGATTTTGTCTTTAATATTGAATATATATATATATATATATATATATATAAATGTATCTTACCTAAATATTTAAATCATAAAGTACTGGACTTCATCCAAATTCGACTGCATGCATGTCTTAAAAGAACTAAACGGTATAACGTGTTCGCTTATCTCTTAAAACCAAGGGATACTATTACGTCATGGATAAAGCGTATGGTAGAATGAATAGCTTTTATTGCATGTTTCCTCTAATTAAAAAATAATTATTTTTAGAATACATACTAACAATTTATGGGATGAGTGACACCAAGTGATGGGACGTTATGTGTGATTTATTTTTGTATCGCATAAGTAAAGTTTATTAAGACACGATTAACCAATCATATCTGTTTATTTATAAACCACTCCCATACGTTTATTTTTAAAGTATATGCACACAAGCGCACTCTACAATGGTATAAATTTGCGTGGAATGAGATAATTTCCTTAATCTGTGCACTGTCACCATCGTGTGAAGACGCTTTTGACTGTTCAGTATTATTACTTTACGTTAAAGTTATTATGGAACAAACCATACATACTTCTTTGCTAAGTGATTCCAAGATGATTAGTCAACCCCTATCACCAGAATTAAAGAATCACGACATGGACATAACCAAAGAAGCTCCCGTTTCGAATTATGAAGTCAAACCCACCTCATCAGAACTGAAGAAACAAAAGTTACACTTTGTTTGTGATGTTTGCAGCAAGTCTTTTTCCCGAAAGTTTGTGTTAATTAGACACAAGAAATTTCATATGGAGAAAAAACCTTTTATGTGTGACATCTGTGAAAAACAATTTGTTCAAAAGAGTGATTTATTAAATCATAGGAAGATTCATTTAAAGACTCCTCTGATTTATAATTGTGATTTATGTGCTGAAGTATTTTCACGGAACGAGTTACGAGTTACGCCAACACAAAAATATTCATAGACCTCTCAAGCAATATATTTGTGATGTATGCAACGAAAAGTTCTCAAGCAAGAATGACCTATTAAAGCATAGAAAGATTCACAGACCTATCAAGCAATGTAATTGTGATGTGTGCTCTGAAATATTTTCACGGAAGTATGACTGATTGAAGCATGAGAAGATTCATAGACCTATCAAGCATCATACATGTCTCCAGTGTACTGAAGAATTTTTACGGAAGGATGATTTAATTTGACATCTTAGAACTGCTCATAAAGTTTCATCTAACCCAACTCAATCTGTTGCTTTAAAGGATGCATTATATGAGAAAGTGAAGCATTTTAAAAGACAAAATGCCCTTAATGTATGCACTAATACTATCATCGATTCTAACGAGGAAAATGATAAAGACTTTCAAACATTTTTTAATAGCGTTCGACCAGACGTTTTGAATGAACTAAATTATCAGATAGAAGTTAAAAAGTCCATGAAATGGTATGCAACTGTAAAAGTGGTTTTAACACGTATATCACAGGACGGTGATTTAGAAACTGCCAATCCCAAGTATGAATTATTAAATCTAATTCACTTATTTCAGTAGTATTTAAAATTCTTAACAATAGTCGCATAGCATTTGAAAGTACACTATGACATATGATTTTTCCTTCATATTTATTTATTGTCACTTACTGTAGATCCTATTTTATAATTTAGGTTAAAATTCTTCATATTTTTTCTACACTTTTTCTGGGCACTCTGTATATATATTTTTTAAATGTTAGCCTACTCTAGTTGAAAGGGTACTTACCTAGATCTTACAACCTACTCATACACTTGTTTTGGGAAAAATGAATTGAAATGTATTCTTATCAGTAAATCTTATCTAGAATGTTATCGCGATCAGTGACGTCCTCAAGTCACATAGTGTTACTTATCTATAGATTAACGATAAGATAATGGACTTGTACTGAAAATCATTTCTGTCCTAATTGCCATAGAAGTAGCACATATGTTTTTGTCATGCTGTAGTCATATGTTGAAGACGGGATTGTAAGCTTGTGAATAAGGTAAGATTAGTTTATGTATATATTTTTAACACGATTTTAAAATGTTAAACGATATCAATATTGGATCTAAAAACAAATCATTTTTACATTCAATGATTAATTCTAGTCAAAATTCACTCATGTTTGAGTCTGTTGGTTAAATATGACACATAGATAAGATTTGCTAATGATTCATTTTCTCATATGGGTAATAGTAGCAATCATTTCTCATACTGCAAGTGTTTGTATAAAGTATGCAAAATTTGTGTTTCTTTAATATGAAAAGATTATGAAAATATTTATTTCTCTTATACATTTAGAATATATATGTGTTTTAGAAAGATTAAATCTATACATTTTTTTGTTTATCTAAAATCCTAAAAATAGTTTGTTACATTTCCAGTGTGAATTATTAAAATGTTAATAAGTAAGTTATGTGACAAAAGTAATTTATGCAGATATTAAATTAATCACTCTGGGATGTTTCACTCATATAGTATTTATTGATCGTTTTCAATAGTTACAAGAGCAAGTCATGAGTATACATATTTCAAAAGAAAGGTACAAAAAATTTCAAACCATGCTGAATTTAGCTGTAGACAGTTCTAAATGCAGTATTTTTTCCAATGTCCAGTTAGATCCACGTTCAGTGAACTTCTCGAAGGAGTTTATAATTTTAGCGAAAGCTTCTTCGATATGCACAGGTATGTTTTGATTCATCAATTCAAGTATAGTGTTCGAACGAAAATAGGGATTGGCAGTTTCTAAATCACCGTCCTGTGATATACGTGTTAAAACCACTTTTACAGTAGCATACCATTTCCTGGACTTTTTAACTTCTATCTAATAATTTAGTTCATTCAAAACGTCTGGTCGAACGCTATTAAAAAATGTTTGAAAGTCTTTATCATTTTCCTCGTTAGAATCGATGATAGTATTAGTGCATACATTAAGGGCATTTTGTCTTTTAAAATGCTTCACTTTCTCATATAATGCATCCTTTAAAGCAACAGATTGAGTTGGGTTAGATGAAACTTTATGAGCAGTTCTCAGATGTCGAATTAAATCATCCTTCCGTAAAAATTCTTCAGTACACTGGAGACATGTATGATGCTTGATAGGTCTATGAATCTTCTTATGCTTCAATAAGTCATACTTCCGTGAAAATACTTCAGAGCACACATCACAATTATATTGCTTGATAGGTCTGTGAATCTTTCTATGCTTTAATAGGTCATTCTTGCTTGAGAACTTTTCGTTGCATACATCACAAATATATTGCTTGAGAGGTCTATGAATATTTTTGTGTTGGCGTAACTCGTACTTCCGTGAAAATACTTCAGCACATAAATCACAATTATAAATCAGAGGAGTCTTTAAATGAATCTTCCAATGATTTAATAAATCACTCTTTTGAACAAATTGTTTTTCACAGATGTCACACATAAAAGTTTTTTTCTCCAGATGAAATTTCTTGTGTCTAATTAACACAAACTTTCGGGAAAAAGACTTGCTGCAAACATCACAAACAAAGGGTAACTTCTGTTTCTTCAGTTCTGATGAGGTGGGTTTGACTTCATAATTCGAAACGGGAGCTTCTTTGGTTATGTCCATGTCGTGATTCTTTAATTCTGGTGATAGGGGTTGACTAATCATCTTGGAATCACTTAGTAAAGAAGTATGTATGGTTTGTTCCATAATAACTTTAACGTAAAGTAATAATACTGAACAGTCAAAAGCGTCTTCACACGATGGTGACAGTGCACAGATTAAGGAAATTATCTCATTCCACGCAAATTTATACCATCGTTGTGTGCATATACTTTAAAAATAAACGTATGGGATTAGTTTATAAATAAACAGATATGATTGGTTAATGGTGTCTTAATAAACTTTACTTATGCGATACAAAAATAAATCACACATAACGTCTCATCACTTGGTGTCACTCATCCCATAAATTGTTAGTATGTATTCTAAAAATAATTATTTTTTAATTAGAGGAAACATGCAATAAAAGCTATTCATTCTACCATACGCTTTATCCATGACGTCATAGTATCCCTTGGTTTTAAGAGATAAGCGAACACGTTATACCGTTTAGTTCTTTTAAGACATGCATGCAGTCGAATTTGGATGAAGTCCAGTACTTTATGATTTAAATATTTAGGTAAGATACATTTATATATATATATATTCAATACTAAAGACAAAATTTTTTTAAATAATGCCCTAACTAAATAGTACAATATATATTTTATATAAAAAAAAAAACAAAGATTAGTTATTCTATTCATTCCTCAAAAGAAATTTTTAAGTTAGAATACTAAAAACTCAATTTAGTATAATTTTTCTATACTTTACTATACAAAAAGCATAGACTAATTAATTTAGTTTTATACTGTTTAAAATTCATATGTCTTATAGGGGACCCTGTATATTTTTTACCATAACCTTTATCAAATTAATTTAAGCACAGTTACATTTAAACAGGTTCAAATTCATTTAAACATCTGTTTGCCTCAAAATTCTTAAGTGTACCTCAAAATGGCTATTTCATAGTTCTTATTTTTCATTAAATACACAGTGAAGCCTTTTAAAACTTAACGGATTTTAGTATATATATATATATATATATATATATATATATATATCACCATATGTATATATGAAGAGTAGAACCTATATAGGACTACACGAAATAATTCGTATACATTGACGGGTTTAAATAGCTCATTTCATACATTTACCTATAAAAAATGTGCCAGAAACTGTGAGTAACAGGTATTTCTTATCGCGGAGTGACTCATTATCTCATACGGGGTGAAATCGACGCTTCCCGATAGAAAGATGATTCAGCGATATGCATGTTGAGGGGATACTGGATAGCCGTCTGTTTTTCTTAATTTCAATTCTAAAAAATATATATATATTAAACGTTAAACTAAAAAGGCATTCGTGTAAAACCTATTTTCACACCGCATGAATACGTACTCATTTGAAAATATCAGTCTATTTCTTAAAATATCTGTGAAATCATAACATTTTTACATGGTATATTGTGAAGGAGGGCCTTTTCATTCAAACAGCGGACCTTGCATTTTTATGAAAGGGTTCTCGTATTTCTGTCGCCCTAAAATAACGTGAATCTATTGGATTTATTTTGTGAAGGACGCTGGGATTCGAATATGGTTTTATTATTTTGTGAAGGTAGCTTAATATCTATAACTTTTCAAGTTTCTTTCCAAGGATTTCTATATTTTGTACATATCGATGTGTATTTTGTACTTTTAGCCTAACTTGAATTGAAAAAAAAGGGTAAGGTATAAATTACCTGATTTTAGGAAGGGTTCTTATGCATAATTGGATTTTTGTGAAGGTCGTCTTTTTATTCCAAAAGGGATCCCCTACAGTTTTTGTGAAGGGCTTTTTTTTTTATTCGAATAGGGCATGTATCTCATTTATTTTATGAAGGGGCCCTATAGTCTAATGCGAGTTCACACTTCGAAGGGTCCCTGTATTTTGAACCTATCGATGCGTAAGCTGTACTTTTAGACTAACTTGAATTGAAAAAAAAAGGTAAGGTGTAAATTATCTGATTTTAGGAAGGGTTCTTATGCATAATTGGATTTTTGTGAAGGGACCTTTTTTTAAAAAAAGGGAATCGGTTCGCTATGCACTCGATGGTAAAATTATGTTTTGTTCATATAACACTTCGACAATGTTGGAAATTGATTCATGAATTATGGCGCTACGCATGATTTTTCATATTTGTTTATTTACACTTTTATATATACGTTAAAATTCTTCTTTTTTACCACTATGTATTTTTTGAAGTGAGTATTGTTAGTCTATCGAAGGGACCCTCTGGGTAAAAAAAGTGGCGAGGGGAAGGGGGAGGGGGGAGCTATTAAATTGAATACAGTATAATTCATACGGGACCCTGTATTTTTTACCCCAACCTATATCGAATTCATTAAAACGCGCCTGTTTGCCCCAAAAATGTTGAAGTCCGCCAATTAAAATTAATTAATGACCCTTTTTAATTACTAGCATCTACCATTCTACTACACATGCAAACTGCGTACTCTCGTTGAGGGGGAAAAAATCTCGCCAAAATTTCTTAAATTCTCCAATTAAAATTAATTAATGACCCTTTTTAATTAAACCATTATTGACTTTTAAAATTCTCCTCAAATATACTCTAACATGTATAACAAATAGCCTACTCTCGTTGAAAAAATATTTGCTTCGAAAAATGTCTAAGTTCCCCAATTAAAATTAATCACCATTTTTAATTAAACCATTATTGACATTTAAAATTCTCCACTAACGTGTATATCGAATACCCTACTCTCGTTGAAAAAAAAATCTCGCGAAAATTATTAAGTTCTGCAATTAAAATTAATTAATTACTATGTTTAATTAATATTTTTAATTAATTAATCATTCACTTCTACTGCATATACTCATAATCAAACTTGAAAAAAAAAATTTGCTTCGAAAAATTTCTAAGTTCCCCAATTAAAATTAATTAAAATTAAAATTAATTAAATTTCTAATTCGCTATAATAAATCCGTTGACATTCACCTCGTCCACCAATTCTCCGCGAAAAAAAAAATGCGTCGAAAAATTTCTAAATTCCCCAATTACAATTAATTAATGACCATTTTTAATTCATATTTTTGCTAAAACCGAAAAAAAAAATCGAAAATTTTCAAGTCCCCAATTAAAACTCATTAAAATAATCCCCTTATCTTATAGTAGAAATCCTTTTCGCACCCCCCTCCCATCGAACCCTCCGTTCTTATCAGTGCTCATGCTGTTATCGCCACCTTCACCTGCTCCACAGCTCACCTGTGGTCCACCTGCTCCACCTGCGCCTTCCGCCTGCATTGCTCCACAGCGCCTTCCGCCTTCCGCCTGCTCGACTCAGGTGGCGTGGAACCGGCTATTTTATACTACTATTAGATTTAATATTATTTAGTTTTTTATGTTTACATTATAGTAATAACAGTATATTTTACTATAACATATTTCAGAAACAATAGAATGGGATTTAAGGTTGAAACTTTATGTGCAAAAATTTGTATCGTTGAATTTTAATGAACGATAACACATTTTTATTTATCTATGCAAAATTTAAGAATAAATAAAAATAAGAAATTATTTAAAAGTTATTTTTAATATTAGCATATGTTTTAATGCAAAAAAAGAAAAAAAAAGCACAAACTTTTAAAATCTATATATAAAATTTATTTTGATATGTTTAAACTTCATTACCTATTTATATAGTTTTAAAATAACTTCATTTTCAATGAAATAAGTAAGTGTCTTTCAATACATGCAAGAAGTTTACTTATTTCAGTTAATTACACTCGCAAATTACGCGAAGTTATGCAATGCATCATTATGTAATTTTAATACATAAAGTTAGAGTATTTCAATTTATTATTATTTCACTAGGATCAGATTTTTTTTTAATAAAAAAAAGTCAGCTTCACAGATATGTCAAAGGACGAACTTGTGTAATATTTCATATTCTTCAAATACTCCTTCTTGTCTTAATTTTTTAGAGAGTGCATTATAATTTAATTCTTGAATAGGCAAATATTTTTACCTCTCTCTTTTGTGATATTGTTTTTCTCACAGTAATTACACTATTAGAAATGTACGATATCTTATAATAGTAGCACGATACAAGTTAGATCGTTAATTTTACATACTAGTAGAAAAAAAATTATATTTTAATTTCGTCATTAAAACTGAGACCTTGTTTAAATAAAACTAACTTTGGTCATACATTTTAAGACAGTGCATTTGCTCGAAAGGTAAATAGAAATTTTTCACAAATTGACACTTTCGAAAAAATGCATTCTATTAATATTTAAAAATAAATAAATATACAGAATTTATTTCCATTTAAATATACATTTGTGAGATTAAATTTGTACCATTAAATAAAATTTACATAATTAAAATTGACTTTTCATAGCAATCGAGCCTTGTTTTCTATACTATATTAGGATTTAATAAAAATATGAAAGTTACCTTTATTACTCTAAAAATGTTTGTACATTCTTTTAGTAATAAGCTACATGAATCAAATATTAGTGTTATCTTAAATATACTTTGTAAATATATACAATTAGGATAACAATCTTTAAAAAATATTTATTAAAAATGTATGAACTTTATAAATCTTCATTTCACGTATTTTAGAAACAAGTTTTGTCTTTTTTACAACTAGTTATCCGTAATAACAAACATTATCTTTAAAGCAATAAAATATAAACTAGTCGGATGTGCCAATCCCAAAACTTTCTTCTATCTCAATCATGTTAATACTTCTAATTTCGTCCTCACATTGCCAATAAAATCAATATTTTTCGTCATTCTGTTGTACGTCAGCTGCTTGCGAATCATCGGGTTACCGGGATGCAATTAACTGGTGTATACTAAACTACGAAAAGTTCTTTCGGCCTGTACCGACCGGAACAGATAGCCTCCCTATTCCTTGGTTTTACCATTTTGCCTAATTTTACTGGAAAACACGAAGCTAAAATGAGTGGAACCCAATTAAAGAAGATTCATTCCCAGTTCTCGTCAACATTGAATTTGAATGAGAATATCACCAAATTAGTCTTCTATAGCCAAGTTGGCTTCATTTGTGGCAACCTATTTTTGTCGCCAAATTTGGCGATATTTCGTCAATTGCCGCCAAGCTTGGCGAGAATTTGACGTTGGCGAATATAAATATATAGTGTTAAGCATTTAAGAATAGGAACAATGGTTACAACAATGAAAGAAAATTTGCTGAAACCCTGTTAACTAAAACTCATAAATTAAACCCGTTTATGGATGAATTCTGCTGTCTTGTTTGAAATTGTCAACCACCCTAAAATTTCAAACCGCTATACCTCCGCCATTTTTTAATATAGAGACAAAACAAAAACTGCTCCGGTTTCTCCGGATCAAGGCCGAACATTTAACGGAAAAAACTTTTAGGATTTCTAATTTTTTTATACATTTTGTTGAATTTGAAATCTTTAAATGGCTATCACTGCGCCCCCTTCCGGCGGAATATCCCCACATTGTAGTAGAACCTGCTGGCTACAGCGAAAAACATATTAAAAAATTTGGTTTAATTAGCTGCATAACATCATACACTTTTCGATGATACAATAGTGAAAGTCGAACAAAAATCGCGATGGCAGCGCCCCCTTTCGTCGATATATCCCCGAATGTAACCTGGACCTGCAGGGTATGGTCAGAAACATAGAAAAAAATTGGTTCAATTATCTGCATAACTTCATACACTTTTAGATGATACAATAGTGAAAATGGAACAAAAATATCGATCACAGCGCCCCCTTTCGTCGAAATATCCCCAAATTCTGATAGAATCTGCGTGCCATAGCCAAAAACATAGAAAAAAATAGGTTCAATTCGAAGGATAACTTCATACACTTTTAGATGGTACAATAGTGAAAATGGAACAAAAATATCGATCGCAGCGCCCCCTTTCGTCGAAATATCCCCAAATTCTAACAAAATCTGCTTGTCATAGCCAAAAACATAGAAAAAAAATTAGGTCCAATTTGAAGCATAACTTCATACACTTTTCGATGATACAATGAAGACGGACAGACGGACAGACAGACATTTTGTAAAAACGTGTTTTTCGGAAACTCTGACCCGTAAAACGTGTAAATCCGTCGAAAACCGGAAGTCGAAAAAAATTTCGATTACAATACTTTCCTCTATTATAGATAGAAGAAAGCAAAAACAGGATATTAAAAAATGCAAGTTATTTGAGGGGGTTAGAATGACAGTGAAGTAAGTCTTTCTTTTTTAGTGATTTGAGAAATGAGGGTTATTGTGAAACTTGGGTGACACCGTTGCATTGAGTGGTCCAAGTTGTTTTTCTCTCTAGCGACTCACTGAGTAAACTACGATGTATTTTACTGGGACATTGAACAGGAATTAATATACGTTCACTGAAAATATGGTTATATGGATTTTCAAAATTTTTGACTTACTCTACTGTCATTCTTACCTCCTCACTTAAAAAGTCATAGAAGACACTTTTTCAATCTTTTCCTATCCGATGCGTACGTAATAGACATTTATATTTAACAAATTAATATCACTTTTACAATATTTCGAAAATTAATATTATAAATTTATTTGTGTCAAAGTGTTGTTAAAATGCATTTTTAGAGTCACTTCTTCAATAAATACAATAAGTATGACACCTGCATCCATTGTGAAATAGCGAATTTCCCTTAACCTTATTAGGTAGCTTTCATATGTATGCATGTTATCTATGTGTAATATTTTACACATGGATTACCTCAGTACAAAGATTCCAGTGCAATTTTCGTTTCGCCTCTGTCTTTAAAAAAATTTGAAATATAGCATTAAAAAATTCTAGGGTGGCCGATACTTTGAAATAAGACAACAGATTGTTACGCTGTAGCATTCATATTTATGAATAAATTTGAATGTGCACAGTACTTACCAAACTCTCGACCAACTTTGTCCGCCAGTTTCATCCACCATCTTGTTTCAAAGTAGCGACCACTAAAAAATTTCAAAATCAAAAAGATATACAATATAATTAGAAATACAAAAGTATTATCCTTAAAATGTCTGGCATTGATACAAGGATTCCGGTGCATATTCTGCTTCGCCTCTACCATAAAATATATTCGAGATATTGTAATTTGAAATTCTGGAGTGATTGACATTTTGAATCAAAACGACGTAATCGGTGAAAACATACCAAAATTTTCAGTAATTGTGAAATATCGCCAAATTTGGCAACAACAATAGGTCGCCGGAAATGAAGGTAACTTCGCGATACCAAAATAATTTTTAATACCTATACAAAATTTTACATTTAAGAAAACTGCAAATTTTCTATAATCGGGATCACGCATTTTTCTTCGAATGTTTGGGTAAAATTTTCTTAATTTTTAAAAACAAGGAATGGGGTAGCTATCTTTTCTTTCCTGTAGAGGCCAGAAGTACATTTCTTTTAATAAAATTAATATGCCCCCCCCCTTTTTTGTGTGAATATTATAGATTTTCTTACTATGAAATACGTTTTGGAGCTTAAAAATTACGTTTTAGGAGTATTCCTTATATTTAATCTAAATTTATGTACATATGATAGCAATAATTATAACACTTTTACCGATTCTTACATTATAAAATCTGAAGAGAAACTAAAGGTAAGAAAATACCTCCATATGAAATGAAAATATATTTAATTAGGAAATTTCTCTTTAAAATGTTATAGCCTACATGTTTATAGATTTGACACCAACATTTTTGTTTTTAAGTATCTAAGATATTAAGTGATATATATTTTCTCTATAAGTTCATGAATAAGCGTTTAATTAAGCTTTATGGATTACCATTACGTAATTTCGCTTTATAGCTGTAATAAATATATTTTATTCCGTTGCGAGAGCTTTATTATCTTAGGTTTAAAACAACTGTAACTGCCTAATTATATTATATTATAAAATTTTATAATTTGTGTAGGTAACTTAACTTGTAAGATATTCCAAAGATATTATTAAGATATATAATGCTATTATAAAGATAATAAAATTCAGATGCGCAATCATACATCTATATAAGAAGAAATTTTGGAAATGAATTATTTCAGTCGATAATTTCATCAACTACTTTCACAAATGCAATTTTTTACCAGTTAGTTTTCTTTAATAGAATTTTTTTAAGAATTTGTTTATGCATAAAACTTATGTGTAATTATAAATTTATAAATAGCCCCGCATTCTCGCAGAATATTTTTTGTCTCATAACCCAAACAATATATTTAACATCTATAAGTATTTAAATGAAAGAACCATTTGTCAATTATGATGAAAACAATGATACACTGTGATTGAGTTGTATATGTACTGTACCTATGTTTTATTTAAAACACACCTTTAACATAAATAATTCACTTTAGGTTTTCTTTTAACATTGGCTATAGTCTTTGTACCAGATTAATTTTAACACATTTTTTCAAATTGGTAAAGAAATAATATGAGTTTTATAATTTTCCAACTGTACGAAATAAATCCGGGCCAGAATTCGAACCTGGGATCTCTTGGCTGAAGCTGCCATGCTCTACCAACTGACCTATCCCGCTTTGAATCAGCTCAACAGAATAGATCGCGGTCAATGGAACTCCAGTAATGGGCAATTGAACTCCAAGTACGCTGGAGTTCCATTGTCTGCGATCTAATCTGTTGAGCTGATTCAAATATCAGACCAGATGCTATGATCAATAACGTTAACTGGATGAATTATGCCCTACAGATTCGACCGGGATAGCTCAGTTGGTAGAGAATGGCAGCTTCAGCCAAGAGATCCCAGGTTCAAATCCTGGCCCGCACATTTTTCGTCCAGTTGGAAAATTATAAAACTCATATATATATGTATATTTGTATCCATGACAAAGGATTAAAAGTTTATGATATAGTCATTAACGACTCTAATAATTATGACATCGGTACTCATAGATTTAGAATGATTTTTTCTTAACGAAATTCGCTATTTTTTAATTAAATATAAATATATTTGCTGCAATGTAAAAATACCCTGTATGCCTGCCAATCAGTTATGTTTTAATGAAACGAATCATGCATAGAATTAGTTAATTTTAATACTTTCAATATTTTAAAGTTGAACTAATTTTTCGCTGTTTCAAAGAAATATAATTCTAGTACTAATAATTCATGATTGTAAAAATATAAAATAAATAAATAAACATAAATAGTATAAACAGTACATTTTTCATCAAGATAACCAAAATCACCATCCTAAAAATATTGAAAAACGTAAAATGTATAGGCAAAAATGTTGCCATAATGCTTCGCTATTTGCCGAAATGTTTGTGTTTTGCTTACATGATTTTAAGACAATTTGGGTCTAGATTGGAGTAGTTACTCTGATTTTGAAGAAAAAGGGACACATACGAAAATTTTATTCAAGAATCGGAACATTGCAGAGAGTACACGTGCTGGACATAATCATGAATCATTAAAACCCCAAGTTAGATATGGCAATTTGGATTTCTCGTAATTTTGAGCTTAGGCTGAGAAAGTTTTGATTGAAATTGGTAAATGAAAATAGAAAAATTAAAGTAATTTACGGAAATACTCAATGGAAAAGTACATGTGTATTGCCGGTTTTACCGAAAGAACACAATTTACTCAATACTAAATAGGTGTATTTCAAATACAAATTCATAAAAATAAACCTCATCTACACTTAATTGAAATATGATAAATAATATATATCTAAGATTGCTGTCTTAAATATTTATTTCATTCCTGTAACATATTTTTATATCTTATGATATTTATAGAGCAGATGTTTGCTCAAATAAGAATTAATTCGTTTGGTTTGTATTTGGACTTTCAAAATTATACTTTAGAAATATTTCTCTACACTGTAAGATAGAAACGGTGAAAAGTACAGAAAATCCAGATACTTTCTTACTAGCATTTTTGTTCAGCACATTAATAGAAAAATTTCGCTTATATCATGTTTTCTTTATAAATTTACAATATAAATGAGCTTACGCAAATTTCAAATTTATTAATTTAGTCACTCCAATTTCTAGAGCTATCAAAAGCTGGAAAATAAACTGCCAGAGCGGTTTTTTTATTAATTTTTATAAATTTTGTTACAGTTTATTGCGGTGTGACACTCAACTAATCGAGATTTACTTGTTATTTAATACACACATATATTGATTTTTTTAAATATTAAAGCTTCTTAACTAGATTGTAAATCCGAATTTCCTTTTCTTATAAATTCAAAAATCCAACGAGAAAAAGTTCAATAAGAAATAATTTTGAATTATAGCGTATATTACGTTACATTAGCTGTTTCTGTAAGAAATACATTTTTCTTATAAAATTGCAGAACTGCATGCTTTTGTCATTGTTTGAAAATGAAATATTGCGTTCCTGTCAGGTCTGAACGATTTTACTTTTATCATATAGTAGTCTTCAGAAAATGTAAGCAGTTTGCTTTAGAAAAAGATACATTTGCAAAGCGTGGCGGAAATAACAATTTATTTAGAATAGATATAGAAATTATATTCTGAAGTCCTTCGTTAATAAAATCATTATTTTTACAGTCTCTTTGCTTAAACAGACGAATTCAAATGCTGTTTAATGCAAATAACTATACTAAAAATATATTCTATATGCAAGTTGCTTCGAAATAAAGGTTTTGACAATTGTCTCTTAAATCGTTGATGATAGAGAGATACTGCCAGTAACAAAATGTATGCAAATTAAGTACAGCTTTTATACATGGCATTTATTTTGTATAGAAATGGTATACATAATAAAATATGAACTTTTACTTTATACGGCCGCTGTGTCCTATATATAAAAACACATATCCTTGTTCTGAGACGTAAAACAGTAAAAATGTCATATTTCAAAGACCAAACCTCACCGAGTTATGACACTTCAAATTTTATGAAGTTTTGAACTTTCGGTATTAAATGATAGTCTGTTTGTATTTAGTGGCGGAAATTTCATTTTTTTTAATTATAATAACCCAGTCAGTTTTGGTCGATTAGGAATGAAAATATCACGTTTTTACTTCTCAGAGCATGAAGAAATATTTCTAACGTAAAACACGGTATAAAAATTAAGTTTCTTACTTAAATATGTATACATCCTTTTGCAAAACAAATGCTGCATCTAACGGCTGTATTTAATGTGTATACTTTTCGTAAATGGAACTATATTTCTATCATCGGCGGTTAAGAAATTATCTCCATAACGTCTATTTTGTATCGTCAGGTGTACTTAATAACCTACTGAGAGCTGTCTGTAGTTGAAATTATTCATAAAAAATATCAAATCAGTAACGCGCCTAAATGAAGGAATACGAAAGATTTTTGCATGGAAAAATAATTTCAAAAATTGACACAAGAGGGTGTATTATTGATTTTTTTTTTCAATTATTTACAAGATTTCAAGCTTATATATACTGTAGAATTATTTTAATCATAACTAATACTGTTCAATATGCTTATCACTATTTTCAAGTACCGTTTAAGACCTCAAAATAGCATGTTCAACAGTCACATGAAGTAAATTCTTGGAAATCTTGAGGGCGTGACCGGAAATACTGTCCTTCATTAATGACAATCTTCTTGCTTTGTCACGACTAACTAAACTATTTTAAGTAGCCGCAGAGACAAAAGTAACATTGCTTCGCGTCTGCGGATATTTTAGGCCAGAGATGATGAAAACGGCGACTGTTAACATCATCTTCTGAAAAATGCCTCCTAAGCACATTTTTAACGCAAGCAGCAGTTTGTGGGGTAGCACCATCCAGCAGAAAATTATTCTGTCAATGCACATGCGTTCTTGCAGGCAGAGCCCGATTAAGCTGAAGTTGGGCCCAGGGCCTGTTAAAAAGTTGCCCCCCCCCCCCTACCTCCTCATTCCCGGCGACACTTTCAGATAAAAAGTAGGTTTATTTGATGAGTTGACAAAGTTTTTTGTGTAAAAGTTTCAAGTTTACAAAAAAAAATTATCTTACAAAAATAATCAAGAAAATGAGTTACCGTCCACTTTCTCAAATAAGCATTTGTATAATTCACAAACATCTATGATCCACAGTTTATGTTGCAGAATAAATGAGGACGTCTTTTTCAAAACTCACTTTATCCAAAATCATAAAAATTGTGTTTTCCCTAACAGTCTAGTAATCATTTTAAACTATAATTCTGACATTATAAAATCCTCGTTTATTTTGAAACCAATAGACACAGTATGCAGTTTTTTGCATTTTCCCCAAATTTGATTTTCTGGATACGACAAGTTTTGAAAATTATAGGTACTCTCAATTTGAAAAGGACTTTTACAGAAAAATTAAATATGGAGGTTTTTTATTACAGTAAAACTTTGTTTTTACGTGAGGGACCAAAATATAAAATGCAAACAGTGGAAAAACTTAAATTGTGAGAAAATTTACATGCAGGAAAACGCAAAATCCAAGAGCAAAATCAAAATCGAGGTTTCACAATATTTATAAATTTTTCAAAATACTAAATCGCATTTACAGAAAAGAAAAAAAAATGTGCATATATACTAATCATAAATCAAATGTTTAATTTAAAAAAATGTGATTCTGAATAGAGAATTTTCAAAGCTGCCTTTCCGATTTACTAATGAATTAGAATTAATTAATTAACAATTACTAAATTATTGGAAAATATTGTATTTCTCATCTATGAAAGCAGTATGAACAATAGTGGACTATTTCACATTTTTATGAAAAATGAGTTTGATTTGTTACCGCATTCTATGTCCTGCTATCTATTGACTGTATAATGAATTTTATTAATTTCGAAACTGTTCAAGTGATAGATCTAGCTTAACAGATAATCCAACGTATCTTGGATATCAAGTTGCCAGTGGCAGTGTAGATCAAGTGGCATGGTTCACTCTAGCATTCCCAACTTAAATAACATATGCGTGTTGAAGAAGCTTGGTCTTCTCTGGCACTGGCATTACTCTCCTAAAAGAGTGTAACGAAAAATTGTGCAAATTTTGGAAAGCATTTTTCTCGAAATCACAGCTACCGATGGTTATTTTCTCTGATTTAAAGTCTGATATTTAATATATGAAAATATGTTTTATTATTGCGATACTGATAAATATAAAATCTTTAAAAAGTCAAAATTCTTAGTTATTTAGGGGTTATATTTATGCTTCCTCATCATTTTCATATTGACAGTAACAAGTTTCAAATATCTTAAAATCGATAATTAACTAGTTTTCGAATATTTTAATAATAAAAAGAAATACCCTGAATACGTGTGAAACATTTGTCCGCATCTTATTTCAGTAAATTTGCCCTTAAATATGCCAGAATGTTTAACCCTGCTGCTGTGTTCATTTCGAATACACACACACTGTATTCGGATCCAAATGGACCCATTAATTCTTATTTCAATTACTAACAATACTTTCATTTTGAGTTTTGAACAAAATTAATGGAACAATTAATTTTGTCTTTAAGAAAATATTCGACATAAAACACAAATTTTATTATTCATATTTATTTATTCACAATTAATTCAAGAAGGTACAAAACAAAAATGTAAATATATCAGTAACTTCCATTTTTTATACAAAATAAATCTAAGTTAAAATTATATTTAATAAAGTTCGATATTAAAAAAATAATGGTAGTAATTCAAATACAATAAAAATCATATGCTTCTCTATGTTTATATCACATATGTTGACAAAATTACCTGCTAATGACTATATTTGCAAAATAAGAGAGAATAGCAAACAAAACACATTCGTGGAGCCACAAAGTATTTGCCATATTATTTTTTTCTTTATTACAAAATTAAATGGTTTTTTGGATCGAAATAGAGATTAACACACCAGTAGGGTTAAATGACATTTAATATTTCTAAAAATATATTTTACATAATACTATCAAATCTCGTGTGAATTTACCTCATTAAAATTGTTTTGATTCGTCTACAATAAAATATTCTGTTACGTTTGAACATTTTATGCTTAAACAAAATATTTTTATTCTAGCTGTATTATATTTCAAATATTAAAGAGACAAAAATTTGATTTTAAAATAAAATTTCTGTCTGGAATAAAATATTATATATTGTGTTAGATGTTTTAATACCTAGTATAAACAATATACGTCCTTCACTTAATTTATATTTTTCTATGTTTTGTCTGAAGCAGTATTATACCGAGATTAAAGTAGCAATTTTTTAAATTCTCACGGGATATTTAAACTACATTTGTATTATTTACTGAAAGAAAAAAAAAAAAAAGAAGACTCAAGTTGTTCAATTATGAAGAATGCAATTTTGAATTTCTCTAGCTATATTTCGAAAAATAAAAAATAAAAATGGTGCAGAATTTGTAATTTCTAACATTTTAACTATTTCCTGATTAGATACGTTAATATCTTATTTTCATACAGGTCTTGATATTTCCTTATTTATAATTCATTCCAAAGGTTGTTTTATTAAAACGTGAAAAATTGTGACTCGTACAATAGTTAAAAAAATATATATTTAAATATTTAAATTAGTATTTGTTATGACATTTTAGAAATTTTTAAAATTACTTGTAAAAAAAAAAGAGGTGCATTGTAAAATCAGAATACATTTTACCTACAATGTTAATTTCTGTATTATTTTAAAAAGAAAAAATGGCATATTTTGAAATTGTCTCAGGATATTTAAATATAACTCACATTTCATTTGAAACATAATATAAAACGCAGTCTGCAAACTAATAAAGCATGAATTTTTTATATTTCCTCATGCAAACATACAGCTTTATTTCAACAAAAATCAGAATGATGTTTAATTGGTAAACCTTTGCACTTTATTTTATCTGGTTAAATTCTTGAATTTTGTATTTCGAAAACATTTCTATTTCAAGTTAAATGTTATCCATTATTTATTTTAGGAAATATCAGGAACATCTATGTTCTAAAAATAGAATACAATATTTTTTAATATTTAAGTTAATAATAGTAATAATTTATCTGTACTATTATTTCGTAGATATTTGAAGTTTCAAATTAAAAAAAGAGAACCGTAATAATCCTTATAATACACATTAGGAATTTAGAGACCTCGTTATTAATTCCGAGATTATTATTAATTTTAAATACTTGCAACTATAATGACACCGAAATCAAAATAATTTAAATAAAGAAAACATTTTAGGTCTTAAAATATCTAACAAATCGAAAAAAAAAGTGTTTGTATTGTGAGTTAATAATAAGAATAGAATCAATAAAGTAATTTGAAATATATACATATTAAACTTCGTCCAATTTTTAAAAACCTGTGTGAATGAAAATCAGATAAAACTTTTTTATTTATTTATTTCAACTAACAAAGACCTCTTCCAATATACTATCATTATTTTCAATTATATTGAAATATTATCGAAATGAGGTTTTATGTGTAAACGAAAATCATTTGTATTAATTTTTTTGTGCTGCCAGCGCATTTCGGCATTGAGTTGGGTTGGGTTGATTATTGACGGCCAATTATCTACACTAGGGATATAGGCCCTTCGTGGGGGTCTTTCTAAGGGAACCTAACGCTTATTTACGCATGGATAAATCCACGGCTCGAAGAAAACCACGAAAACTCCGAACGATTAGGCCGACGGGCGCGATTGGGATCGAACCCAGCACCTCCCGTCTCCAGCTTCGAGAGCAGAACCTCTCAGCCACTGGTGGGGCCATTTCGGCATTGAAAGATAAAATAAAGAGAGTATTTTTTAGACATTAAATCTAATTTTTTTGATAGTTTTACAGTGGCTACATAAACTGCCCGAGAATTTCTAGTTATCTAAAATATAAAAATGCAAAATAAGCATTTTTGTTTTTTACAATTTTGATTTAATAATATAACCTTCATTTAAAATAATGACGAAATCTACGTGTATAAGCCATGATTAGTTTAAATGTATAGCGTTTTTATGTTGCACTATCTGTTATTGTTTATCTTTTTTGTTTAAAATAATTAGAAATTTTTAAACTAATATCCTTCCCTAAAGGGGGTTTGTTTGAATTTTTTTTTCAAAAAAGGAAAGAAAAAACTTTCTTTTGAAAATTTTATTGTTGAAATACTTAATAAATACGAAGAGATAAAAAAAATTATTTCGAGAATGGATTATGCTAATGAGATGCTGGATAAAATAGTGAATGAATTTTAATAATGAAATAATAAAATTGACGTGATTATCAGTATTTTATTCCGATTTATAACTTCCACAAATTTAAAAATAAGTAATTAAGAAAATAAAAGTTGTCTTTATATGTATCTATCACCATATTAAGTAATATAAAAAATATATAATAGTATATAATCTTTTTGATTTCAGATATTTTGGCGCGATGTTTTCTTCTCTTTTTTTTCTTTTCTTTTCTTTCTTTCTTTTTTTTTTCAATTTAGTTTTTAAAAATTTTTATGGATTTGGGATAAAATGTGTATGTTTTGATTTACAATGTTTAAATCACACTTTATGTTATGTGAAATGTTGAAAGTGAAAAAAATGAAATGTGAAGATATAGCAAAAACTCCGACTTGTCATTTAAAATATAAATTTGTTCCGGAGGGTTATCTATAAGAATAAGAATCAATTATTATCCAGTTAAAATATCGTAATAAGTGTCAATAATATTTATACCTTTGAAAAAATATTTTAATTTTCCAGTTTGTTTTGTTCAATTTTAATTTAATTTACGTCAATTTAACATCATTTATTCAGAATATATTGAATATCAAATATATATTACGTATAAAATGTCATATTTGTTCTATTGATATAAAAAATTGAGCGATTTCTTCTCATGAAATATATATATCTATAAAAACCTCGTTCACATAAAAACATAGAAACAATCAGCACTTTACAAAAGTTTTCTTTAAAAGTTCAAGGGAGAAATGTACTAAAGAAAAAGAATGAATCCTTCGCTTAAAATGATTTAACTCTTGCCATGTAAGGAAAACAAATCGAAAAATATCCAACGTGAAGGAAAAAAGAGAATATTTAAAAAATGTTCAACTATAAAAGTTCAATATATATATATATATATATATATATATTATAAAAGACACATTTAAAAAGAGACTTGTATATGTCACTTTAAGTTATGCCCATTTATAACTGAATAAATAAACATAATTGGAATTTATTGAGAATATGAAAAACGCTAAAAAAAAAGATTCATTATTTAACTGTAACAAAAAAACTTAAAATTTCTTAACAATATGCAATCATTTTATATATAGTTAGCCAAATAAATAATTACGTAGAAAATAGTAAAGATGTAATGATAAAAATAGATAAAACATAAATTATAAACGTTGTCCTATAGGCAATTTCTTTTTTACACACAGAATAGCTAAGAGTAAAAACTTATTTTTACATTTTAAATTACAGCCATATTTATATACATCATTTCCTTACATATACTTTTCTATATTGGAAGATAATAATAACTTTAATATTTATAGTTAAAATCAAAGTACATAAAAAAGTACATTGAAAAATCCTGATTAAAGGAAATGTCAGTCTTAATCTATTTAATTATATAAAAAGAGAACGCTTGACTGACTGATCAACGCCCAGCTGAAACGACTAAAATCAGGATCACGAAATTTGGAAAATAGATTGCTGTTATGATCTAGGAAAGCAAGAAAAAAGGCTTTTCGAACCCCCCCCCCCTTCGAAGGCGGATAAAAGGGGTCGAACGTTTTATGTCATTTCACCATATCTCAGCAGTAGTTTTAGGTAGGGGCATTAAATTCAGGAAAACCAATTTACTAAAAAAAATATTAAACACGTATTTCAGCGATTTTAGAAATTCACCCCCTGAGGGTGTTAGTCGCAGAGGTCGAAAGTTTTATGCAAATAGCCATATCTCAGCAGCAGTTTTTGGTAGGAGCATGAAATTCAGGATAACAAATCTACTAAAAAAGTTGTTAAACACGTATTTCAAGGATTTTAGAAATTCACCCATTAAGGGGATTAAATGGAGTGGGTGTCGAACGTTTCAAAAAATAACCATATCTCAGCAGCAGTCTTAGTTAGGAGCATGAAATTCAGGATAACAAATCTACTAAAATAAAAATAAAAGTGCCGTGTTAAATTGATGGCATTGAGCTCTCAGGCTATTCACACTAATTATATATCATACTCTTATTTCAAAAAATAATGTCCCTTGAAAAAATAAAGAAATCGACAATCACTTAAGGGGCGGATTAGCCCCCCGTTCTCCTCTTTATATATAATCAATGAACCATCAAATCTAATCAGGGAAGCGCCTTATCAGAATGAAACTATAAACAAAACTTGAAACAAATCAGATAATTCTGCATGAAAAAGCCATTTACCTCAATTAACGGGAGGGGATTAGCCCACCGTTCGCCATTTATACTGAACAAATGAACCCCCAAAACCAATCAGGGAAGTGTCTTATCATAATGAACCTATATACAAAATTTTATACAAATGGGATAATTCTGCAGGAAAACAGATTTATCTAAATTAAGGGTTGTACATGTACATTAACCTCCTCGAACCCCCTTCCCCTTTATACTTAACTAATGAACCACCAAAACTAATCAGGAAAGCGCCTTATCACAAGGAACATACATACAAAATTTGAATAAAATCGGATATTTCTGCATGAAAAACCCATTTATTTAAATTAAGAAATTAAGGTGGCGGGATTAGCACACCGTTACCCCCTTTATACTTAGCCAATGAACCCCTCAAATTAATCATGGAAGCGCGCTATCTCAACCTATAAACAAAATTTGAAGCAAAACTGGTATTTCTATGAAGAGTTATTGCGTTACGTACATACACACATACGTAGGTACATATTTAACCGGCGGCACATTAGCTCTCAGCTTTGATAGCCTGTGAGCTAAAATTGTTTAAACACATATTTCAGTGATTTTATAAATTCACCCACTAAAGGCTTAAAGGTAGGGGGTTCGAATCTTTTAGGTCATTTCACCATATTATCAGCAGCAGTTTTAGGTAGGAGAATTAAATTCAAGATAACAAATCTACAAAAAAAAAAAATAATAATAAATAAATAAAATAAATAAATAAAAAATAAAAAATAAAATGGCCAAACACGTATTTCAGCGACTTTGGAAATTCATTCCCTAAGATGGTTAAATGGGGGGTCTAACGTTTTAGGTCATTTTGCCATATCTTATAAGCAGTTTTAGGTAGGAGCATGAAATTGGGTATAACAAATCTACTAAAAAAATATTTAAATACGTATTTCAGCGATTTTAGAAATTCATCCACTAAGGGGGTTAAACTTCGATTATGAGGCCGATTATGGAAGATTAGACGAATAAGACAGCTATTGCTGATTTTTGATTAGACATTTTGCATAAGACATTTTTAAAAAGAATTTATTTTAAAATCATTTATAAAGCTGACAGGTTTAGTAAAATTGCGCCAAAATAATTTTTTTTTTCTGATTGCCATTTTGACGGTTTATGGACGCGAAGGTGTTATTGTGATCGGTGTTTTTTTAGGATATTACAGTTTTACTTCTGTTACCCAGAAGGCCAATGTTAACTCGGGCGAAGGCGTGTGGTTCTGCTGTATTAAAATTAAGTTAAAAAATATATATCACATTTTGACAAATTTTGAATTAATGTTTAAAATGTATCAGTACGGTAATTTTGTCTTACTCACGCTTTTATCCGATTTAGAATATATATTTTTTAATTACCTACCCATCATTAACATACATTGTAGTCGACACATTGTCCACGCATGAAGCCAAGACTAGTAATATTATAGTATATATTAATAATAGTATTAATAGTAATATTATAGTATGTAATATGCTAGTAATATTATAAATGCTAAAGTGTGTGTGAATGTTTGGATGAAGTCTGCGCCAAAACTAATATTTTAATTCCTTTGTCTCTTTGCATGTAGATGGATTATAAAACAGAAATGAGCATAGGCTATATTTTGTTTATTTTATTCAAATATTGTTCTTAATAATTCAAAATTTCATTATATTTACGTAGAATAAATTGATATTTTTTTAAATGGCTAAATTTACTTTATAGCTCCCAATTCTCAATCGAAACCTGGAATAAAAATGTTTACTCAACAATTTATTTTCAATTGAAAAATTTCCACGTGAAAATTGAAAAGGAAATAATAAAGTTTAAGAATTAAAAAGAAGCTGAAATAACATTATTAGAAATAAAACGTACATTTTCAAGCATTTGATAATAATTCAAGATGCATGAAAAGGATTAAGTACGGAAAGCACATAAATATGACGTCATAAATAACTAAAATAAAACGAATATGATTGGATGTTGAAATAAAATGATCTTGGATTACCAAATTATTTCTTATTATATTCTTTCTTTGTTTCTTTTCTTTTCTTTGTTTCTTTTCTTTTCTTTATTTCTTCTTTTTTTTTCTTTGTTTCTTTTTTTCTTTTGTATGTCACTCGAAAGGAGTATATGGTAAAGCCAGGAGAGATGACGCGGTTGCAGAGATTGCGCACATAGAGATTCGGAGGAAGGAGTAGAGTGAGCGCGCAGTGACTCCAGGTAGTTGTACAACAGCAGTAGTGGAGTTTCTACTTGAAAGTGCACGTTGATTGTTTTGAGCTATTGGTTGACTATTGGTTGGTATTGGGCATTTTGAGTTAAGATAAAGCATTGATATTTTGTTTTGCTTACCAAAAGTAAGTGCTTGAATTTTCATAGCTATTCATCAGAATTTCTAAACAATGTCAATAGTACAAAATATTTTTAACTTAAACGATTTCTCGTAAGCTACTAATCTAGACTAACAATGTGAACATCAACGGTTCGTTTTAGTAGCGGCCATGTTTATATAGAAGGCCGCGCAATTTCTCCTACCGAAATTGGAGAGTTTGCGCATCTGCTGCTTAGGCGAGATGGTGCATTGGTTTCATTGGTTTCCATGCTAGGAGAGATTACGCAGCTTATTGGTAAATTTGCATAAAAAATAAAAAAATTAAATGAACTAATTTTAAGTTAAACGTGTTATCAAGTAACTTAATGTTATTTTGTAATCTTATCAGGACATGCTTTTTCTGATTCTTCATTTTTTTTTTCCTTTAATTAAAATTTTTTAATCGTTTTTAAAATTATTTCCTTCTTCTGAATCTTTAATCATTAGGTTAAAATATTCACTCCTAATACAATAATATTTATTCACAAAAACCTTACAACACTGTCATTTAAGTGTAATTATTATTGTTAACCATTTAATTGTGGTTATTATTAGTAACAATCTCTCCTACCCATGTGCGCAATCACACCAAGCCTGTAAGGACAGATTGCGCAAAATAACTTTCTTGGTTTTATTGCAACTGTTCTATTAAATTACAACATAACAACAAAATAGCAATGGAAATGCATAAAAAACAAATGAAGTAAAACTTATTTAGGGATAGTTCAGCAAAAAATTATTATTTAAATTTTTTTATTGTTATTATTTTGAATTGTGCGCAGAATCTCCTAGCTTTACCTTATTTCAAATGTATGTATTATATGTATTTTAAGTGCATGTAATATGTATGTTAAATGTATGTGTTTTAAATTAAAGCTCTGTATTTTAAATTAAAGGAATACAATACGAATTAAGGCAATGTTTATTGTCTATGCGCAGCTAACATATGTATATCGTATTTTTTATTTTAAATTTTTAAATAGTTAAAAAAAAATGTTTGAAAAGAAAATGGATTGCAGATGTCAATAATATGCACCGAAAAATTATCCATGCCAAAAATGACGTCATAATTAGCGAGAAGTAGTTAGTATCATTCGTAGAAACTAAAAAAAAAAAATAATAATAACTCGATTGCCTGATAAAAAGCAATATTCGACAATATTTAATTCTTAAAAGCGTTCATATCAGGAAATCTGAAAAAAAAAAAGAAAATTCTTTAGTTTTTGAAATAATATTGTATTTCTGTTCATAAAGCCTAAAGAATTAATATGACTGAATGAAAGTAACATCATTTTCCCACTACAGCATTAATATTAGTGCTCGAAGGCATGAAGTACATTGGTACAATCGACACACGTTTGTAGATCATGGTTAGGTAACCGGATTTTAATTCCACGTTTCTTTCAGCTTTAAAGGAGTAAAAAGTTTGTAGTCATGTTTAAAAATTGCTTTTCTATTTATTTATTTTTTCTTGGTAATAGATTGTTGTAAAGTTTTACTGGATGAGATAAATTACATAAATGTTTAAATGTACTTACAATGTTTTTTTTTTTTAAAAAAAAAAAAAAAAAAAAAAAAAAAAAAAAAAAAAAAAAAAAAAAACGATGCTACTGAAATAAAAATAAAATTTATTGAAAAATCCGCTTAATGCAAGAGCAAAGAAGAAATAAAAATGTAAAGGAAATTTTCTTCGAGCTGAATTGCGCAGACTTTAATAAGCCGATCGCGCCAACACTAAAAATAATCAAATTCCTAATGTTATAAATGTGAAAGCCTGTTGTATAATTTAGTAGATTTATTTATTTATTTTTTTTTTAATATAGGTAGATAATAGCCAAAAATAGGATGGTTAGGACATGTAATCGTATCCGTATAAAATTTCTTTCTTTAGTGACTGACGTTTTGCGCAATAGTAAATGCATTTTTGTAGACCAGGTTTCTTTTTTTTTCGCGTGATAACACTTAATGGTATGTCAGATGATCATTTCTTCGCTCACCTCTGAGTCAATTTGCAAATTGCAGTTTCAATTTCGCGAATGTTTATATTATTTGGCGCAAATTTTCACATTTTTAAGGCTGAGATATATTACTGCCCTTATAAATGTCGCATTGTCTTTTATAAAAAATGATAAAGAATTGGTTAATTAGCTATGTTTTTAATTAGCATGAACGAAATATTTTGCTTAATTATTGCATTTATTATTCTTTTAATGTAATGTTACGTGAACGACGTCACGGTTGAAATCTAGTATATCTATAAAGCTGATGCAAATTTTTATAACGTTAAAATTTTATTTTAGAGTAGCTGTTACTTAAGATTTTATTAACACACACAAATAAATAAATAAAAGATTCTCATTCGATATAAACCAGTGCTTTGATTCCTTTAAAAATCTGGCTTTATTGCAATGGTACAGACTAATCTTGGCGATTTATGGAAAAAATAAACTCATTTAAAAAAATTTCAACTTTTATAGGTTAAAGTAGGTACATTCGTAAAAAAAAAGTTGAGAGATCAGAGAGCTTCATGGTTAGATTGAGTTAGATGGAATAACCCATGTATTTCCATCGCCGAATTTTTATAGAGTTATGCGGGAGGTACCGTTTGACCCTGAATTATTTTTAATTTCTTAATATAAATAAAGAAATGTTAAATAGGGGACGTGCACATATTAATATTATACCAGCTATGAATTTTAGAATAGTAACATCCACTTTTGACACCGAGAACGAGTTCCTGTCGATCGACGGGACCCGGCATCTTTATAGAGTTATTAGAAATCTATTAGGTATTTAAGCATACATTTTGAAAAATAAAATTAAGTTCATGTAAGGATAGGAACAGGTGACTTTTAGTTATCGTAAAAATTATATAAAAATTATAAATACGTATTAAACTCACTTAATATAAATCAAAATTCCAACACGCTTTTTTTTAAAAATCTTTTGGCTGTCTAAAACATTCTGAACTGTAGATACGTACGATCAGATTAGATGGTTACCGTATATCTTGTACCACCAAAAAGTTAAAAAAAATATATTTATATCTCGAAAACGTACGACTGGAAACAGCTGTAAAATTATATACTCATGTGTTTGGCGATTGGGATAAATTTTATCCCAAAGTAAATGTATAATTCATACTTTTTTTAAATATGAATTTATTTGTAATTTTCTTAATTAAAAGTATATTTTTGAATCGAAACAGTGACTGAAACTTACTAGAATTTATTCATTGTATATCATTAAAAATTCAATCTGATGATTTAAATAAAAGTTTGTCAATTGTATTAAAATTTGATTTTTTAACACTTTCCAACCTAGTTGAAAAGTGTTTATGACTTCGGTTTGTCTGGCCGTCTGGCCGTCTGGCCGTCTGGCCGTCTGCCGTCTGCCGTCTGCCGTCTGTCCGTGCTCTAACTCCCGTAAATATGCTCGGATTGCCCTGCAAATTTTATATGTTATAATCGTTATCTATAGCATGTTCCCTATTTCAACGGAAGTGTGTAGCACTTATAGTTTTTTTACAGGGACACTCAAAAGAATTCCGTTACATTGCGGTCTATGGGGAAAAATCATTTGCGGTTTATTTAAATAATGTTTCAATACTTTAAACGCATTGAAATTTATATATATCACTAACGTGCATTAGAAGAAGCTTAATATGGAATAGGGTGTGCATAGCACTTATACTTACTTTACAGGGACAGTCAAAAGAATTCCGTTACATTACGTCTATGGAGAAAAATCGTCTGCGGTTTATTTAAATAATGTTTCACTATTTTAAACGCATTGAAATTTATATAAGGTTCATTACAAGAGACTTACTACAGAATATTGTGTGTATAGCAGTCATCGTTCATTTACAGGGACACACAAAAGAATTCTCTACTGTATGTTAACAATAATTCCTGGAAGTGCGTTTTAAGTTACTGAATGCGATTTTAATTTTAAATCGCTTTTTGTATATTACGTGGTGTGTATAAATTCTGTAGATCCTATACAGGGAAGTACAAAAGTTCGGGAACACATTTCCGTATTATTTAACTCCAGACGGAGAATTTTAAACTGTGCTACGTGTTTCCTAACTGAACTAAAATTTAGCATCCTATGTAGTATATATACAAATCTATAGATCCTATACAGGGCTGAATAAAGTATTCGGATTACTTAAATGTTATCTTTTAGCTTATAAAAGAGTATGATTCGTAAAATTATTTTGGAAGCGTTGGAAAGTGTTACATAATCTATGCTTGACGCATGATTTTTCCTTCTTGTTTAACTCTATGAAGAAGTAAAAACTGTATAAACTATATATTTTACCATAATGTCTAGAATCAAGGAGCGCATTTTATGGTATCAAAGGGAGGTGTTATCATTTGAAAATTAAAAGCTGTTAATTTATTAAATATGTAGTAATTTATTTAATTATTTATTTATTTATTTTTGTTATATTCGGAAAATAGATACAATTCCGAATCGGTCGGTGCACATCTCATTTCTCAGAGATAATTTGACGATCACAATCTATGGGGAGTTCTTTTTTTGTTTTTGGCGTTACAAAAAATATAATAGTGCCCTTCCCATGGATAAATATAATTGCCGAAACGTCAGTGAAGGCTCATTGTGGAGACACGAAAAGTTTTTGGTTTCCGTTTGTTTGTCTGTCTGTCTGTCTGTCTGTTCCACGATAACTGCCGTAAAAAGCACCCGATTAGGTTCATTTTTGGTGGGTATGTTGGTGAGGTACCCGGATTTAGCTGTATAGTTTTTAGTTACATTTCGTTCATTCGTTCGAAAAATATAGAACATTTTGTTTTAAGTCATAATGCTTTCCTGTGGGAACGCAGACGATTTTCAAATTTCATTTTTAACGGAAATGAAAATCACATATTTGAATAATGTATTTAAACGTAAATTAAGTATACTAAATTTTCGATATGGAGGTCTTAAATATATGCAATATTCTTGAAAATTTGCCGATACATCTATTAGAATTTAGAAATTAATTGTTTAAATTTTTGGGAAATATAAATCATTTTATTTTCATAATTTTTACAAATTTTAAAATGGATTTCTTTTTCTTTCCTCTTTTTTTGATGAGTTGCTTAGCAACCCTATTTCAAAGAATATCAAAATAAGAAATGCATTTTTTTATCTAAAGGAATAACAAGAATAAGAAGTTTATAAGAATTTCAGAATATCATTCCATAAATCGTGTTTAATTGAACTCTTCTAATTTCTGAAACCTCCGAAGTATTTTATATGCCTATAAATATGTATCTAACAAAAAAAAATTAAATTGCGGATTGTAAGATGCTAAATAATATAAAAAGTGAGATTAGAAAACAATGATTTTTAGAGCTGACCTTGAGGCTCCTGATCTGCAGATTTACAAGTTATTTAATCCTGAATCAAGTTGTGGTATATTTTACTTCAAAAAGTAAGTTATAGAGGGCAGTACCACCGAATAATTGTAAGAATTATAAGTCTTCCTCCCACTAGTGCCACCTGTAATCTTTCAGAGTTGTTTTTCAATGCAGTACCCACAGAATGCAATTGTAGTTTTGCATGTCTGTCTGTTGTGAAGTCTTGCGAAATTCAATAAATGTGTAAAAGTAATTTATCCGTCCACCTCATTATATTTTTATGTGTGCTTACTTAATTATTTAATATTCAATATAAAAGAAGTAAAACGCTAAATCTGTTTTGTAAAATCACAAAAAGTATTAAAAAGACAGTTTATCGTTTTTATATAAATCGTAAATAATAAATATCATTTTGCTTTAAAAATATTTAATGTATATTTATACAGCTACATAGCTACATATATAGCTACATCTTTTTTAATTAAAACAATATTTATTATTCTAAATTTAGGTTAATACGTTAAAATGAGTTTAACGCTTAATCAGTTTTGACAAGCTTACGTTTCATAGATCAAGATGATAGTTGATCAAATATAACGTTCCATTTGGTGATTTTAGGTAAATTTGGTAAATATCAACATTATAGATAAATTTTACTCAATCGTGAATGTTTCAAGTAACATTTCGAGCATAGAGTTCACTGAATTATATTTATTAACAGAATTCAAGCAAGTATTTTGTAGGTATAATAAACTGTAACTAAAATATTTTTTAAGCGACAGGGTTCTTACTTGCTTTAAATTGTCGGGAAAATGTCATGTCATTATATTAAAACATTCCGATCACGGGAAAAAACTGTTATATTTTACAAGATAAACTTTCATTGATTCATTTGTTTGTGTTTAAACGGAATCGCAGGAAACAGCTAATAATATTTTACGTCTGTGTAATAGATTTATTATGTTTTGATTAAATTAGGATTAAGTAATAACTTTCATTCGAAGGTGTAGTAAAACTTTTTAAAACATGAAGTAATTATCGCATACTAATAATTAAAACTAATATATGTAAATGTAAGTATAAATTACCAATTGTAACATTACATTTCATCAGCATGTCCTTTGCTTTATGAAAAAGATGTGTGAAGAAAATATGTGAAATTTTAAAAGCATTAGATTTAATGTTTATTTTTATATCTGAATCATAATCACAATAAATAAATATACTTGTATTTAAAAATATATAGACGTCACATCTTACATGACACATTGTCATAATTAAAATCTATTGAAGCAAAAATAATGTATTTTATGACAGCAAAACATATTTGATTTAAAATTTTTCTATGATGTGTTTTAAAGAATTCGTAACACCTTTTTGAAAAGCATATAGAAAAACGCCCAATATAATATTTTTGTGCAACATTATCAATGCACGTATCACCGTAAGTACAGTTAATCAATCCTGAGTTCCGTAACCACGCATATTTCTCCAGTTATCGTAGAAAATGTGTCAGAGAAAATGATTAAATTCAAAATCTGTTCCATGTTTTTCCTTCATTTTGAATGTACAATAAGAATAAAAGAGATTTGCGTAGTCGATGTTGTCCATTTTATATGAATTTCCAGTCTCCCAAGTAACGCAGTTTGTTGTTCCATCGTTAGCAGTTTGTGGAAACCGTTGGGAAATGGTCGATTGATAATACTAGGATTGGCAAATGATTGGGAAATGGTGGTTGCACAGATCCCTCTAATTTGGTGCGTCTGTGATGAAGATTATGAGCAGCTAACGGTTGGACCACTGTTAAGACTTTGTCGGGAGGTTCGTTGGCTAATGCTACGACAAGGTGGACATTTTGTACTATCAGCCAACGTGGGACGACAATTATCCAAAAATTAGGCAACGTCGGCAAAACCATTTTGTGCTACTTGTTTGGCTTGTACCATCAGTTACTTAAGACTGTATTAATGGCACGCACACATATTTTCGTAAATACTTAAGTACATGGTTGTATGTCGAGAAAATTTAGAGCGTTATAGACATTATCAATTTAGACTTATTCTTAAGCGAGTGACTGCTCTACTTCATGGGGGCGGAAGGAACTTTTGAGCGTTACTGGAAGTATGCGCATATTTAACACTTTCCAACATACTTGAAAAGTGTTTATGAATTTGGTTTGTCTGTCTGTCTGTGTGCCGTCTGGTCGTGCTCTAACCCCGGTAATTAAACTAGGATTTCCATGAAATTGATATATGTTTTTGGGGTTTACTCTGGACAGTTCGATAACGAAAATGACATGTTAAGCATTTATCGTCCGTTTAAAAGAACAATCAAAATAATTTCAGTACTATAGATTATATGGTTAAAAACCAATTGCTGTGTATTTTAATCATGTTACACTGTATGAAACATATTAATAAATATGTATATCACTAAGCTGCCCTACAATATGCGTTCTGTAGAATATGGTGTGCATAGCATTTATGGTTCTTTTACAGGGACACTCTTAAAAATTCCGTTAATTTACGCTCCATTTCGAAAAAATCATTTGCGGAGTGTTTTAATATCATTACACTATTTTTAATGTATTGAAATTAATATATATCATTGAAGAGCCGTGCAAACTGCTTACTATAGAATACAGTGTGCATAGTATTCATAGTTCATTCACACGGACACACAAAAGAATTCGGTTACAGTACTGTCTAGGACAATAAATGCTGAATATGTGTCTTCGGTTGCGATACGCGTTTTTAAATTTAACATTTTGTTTTGCACATTACTTGGTCTTGCTGAAAAGGTACTTTCAACTGCGCTAAGCGTTTCCTAAATAAATTAATTGTAGCATGCTGTGTAGTTTAGATAACAAATTTACAGATCATATACAGGACTGCACAAAATTGTTAGGATATTTTTCTGACTATTGACGGTAATTTCTGATTATTTGGTTTTTAAATGCGTTATGTGTTTTACAAATTATTTACTTAGACATAATATTTCATCTTATTAAACAATGCATTTTTTTAGTATTCGGAAATATGTTAGAAAATGTTTTATATTCTATGCTTCACGCCTGATGTTTCGTTTTTGTTTTTCATTAACAACAGAAAACCCGTCATCTTTCCGGAACAGTACCTTGATGCTCCAGGGAGGATGCTGACTTAGCCAATAGCGAGAAGGGATAGCTCTAGATGTTTCGCACAATTTTATATATACAGGGTGATTATAAAAAAACCATCCTGTTATATGAGCCCATAACTGTCATACCGTTCACAGAAACTAAATAAAATTCTGGCCTAAAGTATTTTGAGGTATGCGCTCAAGAATCACGTGAAAAACAACAGTTAAATTCTAACAGTTACGGTTACAGTGACAAAATTTCGAAAATTTCTAATGGCAACACCTACATTTTTTTATTGGAATGTGATCTTCGTAGTGAAAAACCATAAAAAGCGTTGAAACGGTACCTGTAGCACGAAAATCGACGGCGCTAGACAGACTAAGAAGAAAAGTGAAAACAACCAATAAAGGACAGAGAAGCAACAGAAAGTAACACATTTCATTGTTCAGTGCTGTCCACCATCTGCGTCATGTAAAGTGTCGTCGTGTGTAAAATGGAAAATGCATGAAACACAATAAAATGTTTTGTTTTTTGTTGCTTCTCTGTCCTTATTGGTTGTTTTCACTATTCTTCTTAGTATGTATAGCACCGGCGATTTTCGTGCTACGGGTACCGTTCCAACGCTTTTTATGGTTTTTCACTATGAAGATCCCATTCCAATAAAAAAGTAGGTGTTGCCATTTGAAATTTTTGAAATTTTGTCACTGTAACCGTAACTGTTAGAATTTAACTGTTGTCTTTCATATGATTCTTGAGCGCATACCTCAAAATACATTAAACCAAAGTTTCATTCAGTTTCTGTGAACGGTATGATAGTTAGGGGCTCATATATCGGGATAGTTTTTTTATAATCACCCTGTATTGCTGTAAGTCCATTGTATTACAGAGGGGCTATTTTGAAAGTCGATAAAGTACAGATTTTCAATTAATTTCATTGATTTTTTATGTTTATAAACATATTTGTAATATTTTTACTAAACTGGATTCTCACTCACTTTTTTAAAAATATTAATTTAAAACATTGTTAGAACTCCACTAAAATAGTTTCACACACCCTACTTTATACTGTTTAAAATAATAGTTCAAGAACCTACTCTAATATTAAAGCTTGTAATATAAATGCAAAAATAAATTTATTAAATGGGCAAACCATTACAGAATCAAGAACGGAAATTTTCTCAAAGATTCGTAAAACTACTGATACATAAAATTCAGTTTAACTTTAAAATATAACGAATATTTTTAAAAAATACAAAACTATCAGTTTTGTGTTATTAATTTCTTCGCATCAGACTGCAGGGTTTTCTGTATTTTTTGTTTATCAAGACAAATTCCTGTCAAGTAGTTTTGTTTTGCCGTAATATCTATATTGCTTGAAATACTTCTTTATTTTCTGTTTGTTTTGTAACTAAGAAAACTATGTGAAGAATAAACAAAAACGCAAAGAATCTTTATTAACTTCGGTGAAATAATTTTCTTTTTTTATTATTCCCGAATCAATGAAAAAAGTTTATATATTTATGAATAGATAATGACGGCAATTGGAGAAGGGAAGTGATTAAGTGAGATCTGCTGTTTTGTACAGTTAATTGTCCTAAATTCCTAGGAAAATGCAGTAAAAACTTTTGTGATATGTAATTAAGTAAAAACGTTTATAGTTTTATATTTTTACAGTTATTTTATTTTTACGTTTATAGTTTTATATTTTATAATTTGTATATGCTTTGGATTTAAATTTTTGTATGTTTTTATGTTATAAAAGAAAATTTCAGATTAAACATCTTAGAAGGATTATAAAAAAAAGTAGTTTTTTTTACATGTATGAAGGGTACAACATTTAAAAAAAACGCGTAATTTTATCATAGAAATAATCATAGCATAATTTTTATATCTTATAAGATATGTCGAATACATGAAAGATAACAGTGAATGGGAATGCCTTGAAATTGGCATTTTAGTAAGTATTCTAGCAGGAAAAACTAAATAAACAACTGTAAAAAAGGTACTTTATGTTAATTCCGTGTTTTTAGGTGCGAAATTGTTCAAGTTACATTAGTTTTTATACTTGTTCTATAATTGTTTTTGCCAGTGTATTTGGGATATATTTTTCACTCCTCTGAATGGTGTCATTTTCGAATAAGACAAGGACCATAAGATGGTTTATATTGCTTAGCTGGTAGTTTTCGAATTATTAAATAGCTTGCTTATTTTTATTTAATAATTCGTGAAGGTGAGTTTCAAAATTTAAGCCTGAGTTTATCAGGATCTAAATTAAGAGAGATAATATACATACATACATATATATATATATATATATATAAAGGAGGGGCATTTTGATTTACACATTAGTTTGTTAGTTTGCTAATACACATTTTATAATGGACTATGATTTGATACTTTTATATGCAAATTAATGTAGTTATGTTTACATTTTCATTAATTAATTTAAATGAATTTATATTCATTACTATTAAAAATGTTTTTGATTAATTGTATCTACATTAATTCCCACGGTGGACAATATCATATTAACTTCTAATAATGTATACTCTCTTAAATGCTAATATAATACATGTATTATTTTTTATTAAATGTTCTACCCTATCCACTTATATCATGTGTATTTATTTTTTAATATTGTATGCATAAACATTATATGTAACTAATTAATTTCAATATTTAATTAATATTAATTTTGAATCCTTAGCATCTTAATTCAAATAATTTATTATTTTAATTTTAATTTAAATTAAGTTTTGTGATGTTGCATTTTTGGCAAAGCTATTTAATAGTGGCTTAGTCATTACTTGGTACATATATTTTTATGTAGCATTAATCATTAATTATTAATTTTACCATTTTACATCTTATTTTTTAACATAGAATTTTGCATTTTATTACATCCATTTTTACTTTAATGTAATTGGATATTTTATTAATTATTTATTATTTAATTTAATTTATTTATTATTTAACTAAATGTTATCATCTTTAGATACTATTTGGTTTAAATTTTAAATATTAATTTTCTTTAAATAGTTTTATTAATCCATAGCATAATCGCCATTTCTCTCATAGATGGCAGCTCCATGGTTTGTGCTGCTTTACAATAATATACCATGGTAAATCATCTTCTAAAACTTATTTTGTCAACATGTAAAGATTTTTTGCAATTTATTGCCTTTGTTTTGAGATGCTCCTATATCTGGTTACTGATGTGCACCAATATCCTTTTAAATCCAATTGTATTTCGTACTTTATGATTTAATTTCAAGTTTTTATCTCTTTATTATGGGTAAGATTTCTTTCCTTTTTAATATTGTTTTTATTTTTTGAACTTTAAGATATTTATACAGGTTTTATTCTTTGTTTATGATGTGGTAGTCTCAAAATCATATCTTTTAAAAATGTTATGGCTAATATGATGATGAAACCACACATTTTATTTGTGGTATTTAGGCATTTGGGACTTGATAATTCTGTCTAAATTCCACAAATTTCATTCATTCAATTTTTAATTTAATTTCTTCTTCTTTTAAATAAGTATATGGTATCTATATTTAGAGTGTTGGGGACCACTTTCGTTGTCAATTAATTATTACATGCTAATTCATAATTTCATAGTTTATGTTGGTGTTACGGTAATGTTTCATTAATGGTTATATATATATATATATATATATATATATATGATCTACCTTGTCTTCGTTGTCAATTAATTATTACATGCTAATTCATAATTTCATAGTTTATGTTGGTGTTACGGTAATGTTTCATTAATGGTTATATATATATATATATATATATATATGATCTACTTTGATCTCGACTCTGCTTCTGTCGTTCGACGTATTAAACGTTCCTTGCCTTAAATTTATTGAATATGGCTTTTATGTTTTTTCGGTGTGATCTTCGGTAATCGGTGATACTCTCTTCCCGAGAGTATTCCCGATTAGTATTCCGAAAGTTCCGCTCAGTAACTGAAAGAAGGAAGATACAAGATTCCGCGATGCGCTTCACCGCGCCGCCTTTTCTACGAAGAATACCGCTGTTATTATTAGTTTACCTCCTTTCTTAAAGTTGTACAGTAAATTCTAGAGATTAGATTATCCATGTGTTTAATAAAAAAAAAACAATATGAACTAATCATATATTTAAAATGATATTATGGTACAACGTACACGAATACGTTTACACAAAGTATGTACGAAACCTTAAATTAAATTCTATTAGCTATCCTAGCTTCAAGAAGCAACTAACAAGAAAAGGGGTTTTGCCTTAATTACCCCATGTTTATCCTTCATTCATTTGAATATATTATCCATTTTTTAGAATATATTTTTTATCGATAGTTCTTTAATTTGGTATTTAAAGATAGCATAAAAAACAAAATATAGAAAAGTGTGTGCAATTATTTAGAGAAAATCGATTACTTGTTTTTATTGATATATTTTTGATAATAATTTTCTATCGATAGTTCTTTAATTTGGTATTTAAAGATAGCATAAAAAACAAAATATAGAAAAGTGTGTGCAATTATTTAGAGAAAATCGATTACCTGTTTTTATTGATATCTTTTTGATAATAATGCATATCTTTGATACCTAAAGTTTGTATATCACAGTTTTTGCATCTGTGTATGTTTTTTAAAATACGTAAAAAGAAAGTTAAAAAAAAAAAAATCCGGGAAATAATCCCTTAAGTTTTATATTTTTTTAGTTTTTTTTTCTTTTTTTTTTAATACATTTTTCCGAAATATTTAGAAGGCAGTCGAAAAAATAATTTTGCTATCACAAATAATTGTTTTATTTAATGTTAAACTTCTTTTATTTAACTTTTGTTTACTGAAACCTGACAATTTCTCAATAAATATGTCAACAGACAAAAAAACATTGTGCACGAATTAAAACAGATATAATCTTTAATAAATTATTAATGTCAAAATACCAAAACATTTTAAACGCAATTCCGTAGTAAACATATTTTTTATAATGCTATAACACATATAAAAATCCATTGTTTAATGACATAATTTGTACCTACATCAAGAGATGCAAAATAATTTGTATTACTTTTTCATTATTGCCTTTCATAATTTTTACTATCATTTTTGCATTTAAAAAAACTTATTTTTTGTACTCTTAACCTGAAATAGTTCATACGACAATTAAATCTTTTCTTCTAATATTTAAGGAAAACTATTCAATGCTTATGCATTCAGAGTGAAAAAAAGAGATAATATAAAGGATATGCATTAACTTCTGTAAAATCACTCTACTTCATTCATATAAAGCTGCAATCATCGTTTATTTTCAGGAATATTTAAAGGAGAATGTAAAGAATGAAATAATGAACTATATGCTACTCACGAGTTAATTACTCTAAATTCCAAGGATATGTGTATTTTTTACTCTATTATAATCTCTTACTTTTGCTTAATGAACATTTTTGTTGCTGTAATTATAACAGTAGATTATGTTTTATTAACGATTTTGACATTTTTAAAAATTCGAATTCGTACATTGAAGTGCAATTTTCTTTAAATTTATAAAGAGGATCATTTTCAAATAACATATATAAGCTTATTAATAATGAATTTTATCATAAATAGAAATGCAACAAATTGGTTTTATTTAACTAATTTTGCAATGGAAAACTATGATGTATAAATATTTTTAATGCGACGCTCTTTAGAATTTGAATATAATAGAAAATTTTGAGAATTGATGAAAATATAAAATTCTATGGGTCTTTATAATGTACATACGTATACAATAAATTATTTTACAATCTAACAATGAATATATTTTAATCATATGAACTGCTATTGTATGCTACATCATTCTTTTATTCCTTTTAGAATAATGAAACAAAAAACGTTTTTATATAAAGTACTGAAATTAATTAAGAATCATTGTAAAGAATTAAAATATAATTATAGTAATTACGAACAAGTTGAAAGAGATTAAAATTACTTATTCATGCAAATGTTCGCACAATGCATTATTATGTTTCTGCTTGTATAATTATACATGTTTTTAAAAAGTCATTTTGTTTGACTTAAGCAATGCAAATTACAAGTAATTAAATAGAAACTATAGTATATTTACGCGGTGTAGAAGCAAACTGCATCTGCTTCATAAAAACTAATTTAGGGTTAACTTCATCAAAACTAAGATAATAAATTCAAATAAAATATGTCTAAAAAGGTAAGTTAAATAAATATTTTAAGTAGTAAAAAATGCATCAAATTAACTTTTTATAAGTGAAGAATACTCATTAATTTAAACACACTTTTTACTTAATAAATGCTCAGTTTAATGGACTATTATATTTACATTTATATACGTAAGACGAAGGCTCTGCACATGAGTACCTTTCATAATATATTCATATAAGCACTCAAAATACAAACAGAAGCAAATTAGTGTAGAAAGACTCGACTTCTGCCTCATTAAAACTAATGCAAAATTAACTCCATCAAAATTAAAATATCCCTCTATAAATATTAAAAAAAGTAACGATTTGGAAAAGTGCCAAACGATTAGGAAATGGCCCAATGAAAATCTGCGTAGATCTTACCGGCTTTTTTTTCCTTCTAAAAAATAGTAATTACTGTGCGATACCGAACAGAATAGTGAAACGATTACGTGGGAGGTAGGGTTGGAGAGCGTAGGGAGCAGGGGGCGCAGCCCCCTTCCTCGTTAAATCAAAATAAAATTTCACTGAAAAAGTAGATCAAATAAATATTTTATTTTGCACAAAATGCATAAAACGAACTTCCTATAAGTGAAGAGTGCATATTAATTTAAAGACATTCTTTACTCACTAAATACTTGTCTTAACGGACTGTTATGTTTAAGTTTATTTACGTAAGACGAATGCTCTGCTTACGGCTACATCCTCTCGTAACAGATTCATATAAGAAATCAAAATGCCTTATTACATGGAGATTCCAAATAAAACACCACGTTTTTACCATATTCTACAAAACTTTAAACAGTTAAACAATTTCTGTGTTAAGTTATTGAAGTGTCTTTTCACGAAATGAAACAAATCTACACACAAAGCCTTTTTTGAGCACTACTGCAGTAAGAAACAACGTGATTCTTTTTTGCCTACGGTAAAGTGTTACAACACTGGATTTGTCTGGAGAACCTGTGGATGTAATTATAAGATTAAATTGTGACAGAGAATGCTCATTTATCTCGATAAGGTCTAGTACAAAGATTAAGATTAAGAAGGATAATTTACAGAATATGTATAAAATGATGTGGTGCGCGATAGGCAATGATGAGAGTGACAAGACCTGTTAATGTTATTTTGTTCTACTGATTAATGATGAAGCTATTCTTAATGCCCCTATATTAACAAACAGAACATCACAATTACATGTGAATTCAATTCATATTATGTAGTTGATTACCTTATGTTGATTACCTTGAAGGTACTTCTTTAAAACAATATATCTTGGACATATATTGCATTTGTTCTAAACGTGGCCAAATAGTTGCTCCAAAAAATGAACCTTTATCTCAGAATACAACTTTTGGATACGTAATAGATGGAAAAACAGAAATTGAATTGGAATATACTAGAGAAATTATTTTGTTGAACTAGAAATTAATGCTAACATTGAAGCAATTTCACAAACGTGTTTGCTAATTTAAGAATTGTCAGTTACAAAACAACATTTTAAAGAAGAAAAATAATTCTTGAAAACAACATTGAACAAAATTATCGAATAAATGAAAAAGGGAGATTTGAGATTAAACTTCCAGTTTATTATCAAAATAATCAGTTTGGCAACAATAAATCATTAGTTCTTTCTAGATTATTAGCAACTGGAAATAAATGTAATCGTGAGACAGAATTAGTAATTTCTTTTTTTTTAAAGATTCCCGAAAACGTACGAAAAATTAAATCATATGAAAATTATTGAAAAAGATTTGGATGTAAATCATTTCCGTATCATATGTTATCTCCTCATCATGCTGTGCTAAATGCTGATAATATTGCAACTATGATATGAATTATTTGTAATGCATTTTTCAAAACAGCAAACATTAAGTCATTAAACTCTGTATTTGAAGTAGGTCTCGATTGAAAACGTGGCATTTTGTTTGTCAACGTATAAGATTAAAATGGCCTGAAATAGCTTAAAAGTTGCTTCCTAACAAATTTATCGTCAAATCAAATTTTTTGAATAACATCAAGAAATACAAAGAATAGTGTTGCGTGGCTGAAACGAAGCAAATATAGATGAGGTTCAGTTTTCTACGCTTTCGTATGGAACGGCATCTGGTCTTTTCTAGGCAGAAGAGATTTGAAACAAATCCCGTTTGATATTGAAATAGAACTTCCTAAATATTTTCTTTTTATCAAAAAGTGTGAGTAGATCACCTAATGGTGAGGACGGTATTACACCATCAAATGTATTATGTAAAGTATTAATTTCAAGAGGATTTCATTTATAAATATCACGTTCCAATTCCAGTTATTTCCTATCAGAGAATTCTAGTAAATGATCTGAAGTAAGAAATTTAGATATTCCTCCATATGACTGTTCAAAGACATAAGGTCTTTTCTGGGATTCTCAAAAATATATTTTATGTTCAAGGAAGATTTCAACATAGAACCAAATAAAACAAATATTTGACAATTTTTGATACACTAGGTCTGCTATCTTCTTGAACAATACTATTTAAAAGTTTATATCAACAATTTTATCTTCTGAAGATGGATTGTGATAGCCTAAACAAATTGAAAAATAACATGTAAAATAAAAAAAGTTGCTCTTAGATATAAGATTACTTTATACCATATAAATGACTGATATTAAAATGAACATTTTATCTAAGGTTGGAGAGATGGTGCGGTCGGAGAGATTGCGCACATAGAGGTTCGGGGGGAAGGAGTAGTGTGAGCGCGCGGCGACTCCAGTTAGTTGAACAACAGCAGTATTGGAGTGTCTACTTGAAAGTGCACGTTGATTGTTTTGAGCGTCAAAGATAAAGCATTGCAATTTTGTTTTGTTTTCCCAAAGTAAGTGCTTGAATTTTCATAGCTATTCATCAGAATTTCTATACATTGTCGGTGGTACAAAATATTTTTAACTTAAAAGATTTCTCATAAGCTACTAACCTAGGTTAACAATGTGAACATCTACGGTTCGTTTTAGTAGTGGCTATGCTTAAATAAAAGGCCGCGCAATCTTTCCTACCGAAATTGGAGAGTTTGCGCATCTGCTACTTAGGAGAGATGGCGCATTTTTCCTATTAGTTTCCATGCTAGGAGAGATTACGCAGCTTATTGTTAAATTTGCATAAAAAATGAAAAATGAAAATGAACTAATTTTAAGTTAAACGTCTTTTCAAGTAACTTAATGTTATTTTGTATTCTTATCTGGACTTGCTTTTCTGATTCTTTAATTTTTTTTCCCTTTCAATAAAAATTTTTTAATCGTTTTTAAAATTATTTCTTTTTTCCGATTATTTAATCATTAGGTTGAAATATTCACTCCTAATACAATAATATTTGTTCACAAAAACCTTACAACAATGTCATTTAAGTGTAATTATTATTGATAACAATTTAATTGTAGTTATTATTAGTAACAATCTCTCCTACCCATGTGCGCAATCACACCAACCCTGTTAGGACAGATTGCGCAAAATAACTTTCTTGGTTTTATTACAACTGTTCTATTAAATTACAACATAACTACAAAATAGCAATAGAAATGCATATAACATAAATGAAATAAAAATTATTCATCGATAGCTTAGCAAAAAATTAATATTTAGATTTTCTATTGTTATTTTTTTTAATTGTGCGCAGACTCTCCTAGCTTTACCTTATATGCTCAGCTTTAATAAAATATTTATTAGCATATAGTAAATCTATAATATATCTACTTTTATCTGGATATTTAATTCAAGTTATTAACAAAGTAAAATATAATATTTAAAATACAGTGGAAGATAGAATTTTTTAAATAAACAAAAATATATTGTGGGTTTGGATTTAATTTTACAGATGCTAGTACAATTTTAAATTAACTGAAAACGGTGAACAACAGTAATCTATAACTACAAAAGAAAAAAATAAAGGATAAATTATTTTATTTACATTATCTTCCATTAAAAATAATGTTTTTTTTTTTTCACATAGTTCAGTTTTAATTTGTATGATAATTAAAAAAAAATCATGATACTGCAATTAGGTACAAATTTAATAACACCAAAAAGTTCGAAAATGTATTAAAAATTTTATTTATAACTTTCACTTTGCAATGACCAAGAAGATGTAAAGTCAATTAGTTTTCTCGTTGCAAGTTACATTAAAAAAAAATTGAAACCGGAAACTGTAATTACATACAACGTAAGTAATAAAAGAAATATTTGAAACTCTGTTTCGATTTTTTTCACCTTACCTTATAATTTATTAGAAGGTATAAAGTCGATTATTTTTCTCATTACAAGTTGATTTTTTAGAAAGTTCCAATAGTTAGGATGTAATTATTAGCGTTACCGACAACAAATTTCTTTTCATTTTCATCTTGCAATTTAAACTGATTTTATTTTGTTTTGTTTGTCATGTATTGGTCTATGAGTTTTGTGCATCTTTGCTTTTTTGATATTTTTGTTTTAGTGTGTAATTAGTAGAAATAGCAAACTACATATATTTTATTTAATTGCATCGAGAGGACATGCTTAAAGTGCAAAGCCACAAACACATATCTTTATTCAAATTTAAAACTTTCAAAAATGCATGAAATATTTTCAGGAAATGGTATTCTAATGTATTTTCAGAATATGGCTTTAAACGTAGCGGTTTTGTTTTTATTTAATTATAAATTACAAATGCTTCGATGAAAAATATGCAAAACAAGATTTTATTAAAACTATTACTGAAAAAGTTTATTTTGCGTAATTTTTGATTTATTTCCTATTATCATAAAATAAAATAAAATTTCGAATTTTAAATAAATAGAATTTTCATGTTATCTGTATACAAAACAAATATTTTAAAAAAAGAAATAATAAAAGGTAATAATAAAAGGTTTTTTTATTACAAACATTTTTTTAAATATATTTTATTTTATTTTAGTACATATTGTTAACAGTTTTAATTGTTTTTTTATTGTATACTTAGAAATATCACATATTTCCATTGTGTATTTAATATTATCTTTATTTATAATAAATACTAAATTCTGTAGGACTTGCATACTCACTTTATGATTTTCATTTTTGTAAAGTAATAATATTGCTATATTCCAGCAAGTTTTCTTATAAACTTGTGAGGTTGCTACTGGTTGTATATGAGGTTTATCCAGAAAATAAATTGCAAAACATAAATACCGCCAATAGATGATAAGCCAGGCATCGCAAAAAATTTATGAGCTACATGGCTTACAAATCATGACTAAGCATCCGTACGTGACTATTTGATACAGTACTTAGCATTTCTTTACAGCAGTATCACAGTTGTAGCGTTAAAAATGTGATACCTTTCTCTATCTAATGAACCATTCAGAACAAGAGACTTGTGAAGCTTCGTCTTGTGATTCGTAATAAAAATAACTAACTTACAGTGGATTTCACAACACAGCTTATGCAGTCGATCCCGGTATAAAGTATATGGTCCTCCGCCCCCGACACCTGCCCTTGTTCACAAGGATTTACATCTATGAAAATGGCACATAAAAATGGCTTCTCTCATCAGCATTTTTAAGTGAGGTTGACTTGGAGATATTTGTTACACGCTAGCTGATTTCCCAATCGCCAGACCTCTACAATAAAGGATTTAATCCCATGTTACGGACAGTGTCGTAATTCCGATGGTGAATATTTTGGAAAGTTGTTCAACAATTGCTGTACCAATTTCATTAACGACTAGCCGCCGACTTACGTATAGACCTGAGGCGTTCAACTATCTATATTGTAATTTGTACTATGTTCGAGCATATACCACTATTAAATTTTGTTCACCGATTTCCATGTTTTCTACATACAGTCAGTATTAGCTGTGGAGTAACATCATGACGTTATACAGAAAATGTCCATACCACTTTCGATTTCTATTTAAATTTCTATTAAATGCCAGCAAAATAAGACGTAGCATAATAGTGACTGGAAGTTGAATATTTAATGCTAATTTGCCACACATGCGCCTAAAAAAGCCTGTTGCAATATTAAATATCAATTTTCAGAAATTTCAAGCAGCGTTCTGCTAATTCTAAATTGTTCATTATAAATCATCCTATAATACTTACGATTTTATGCTTCAATTTATTATGATTCATTTAAAACTGATAAGTGCAACACTGGAGGAGCTGCGATTAAAATTTTTTTGAATACTTGGATGTTTATATAACATGCTCTTAAAAGGGAAATTTCCATAATCGTGTTACATCCAATAGTAGAGTTATAGCGATCGTAGTTTAGAACAAAGTTAAATTCATTACAGTCACCAAGCGTGTTTTGCGAAAGCCAAGCAAACATTTATTAGTTTCTTATGTCCAAAATTCCTTGCTCACTTTACCATTTTAGATATCTTCGTTTAGATATCTTTTAGAATGCTTTGTTTTCTTGTGTTTTAATTTAGTTTCATTCATTCTCTCTCCAAGTAATACAATGTTATAAGTTATCTTACTTGATATTCCCACAGTTTAGGAGTATTCTTAACAATGTCCATGGAATTGGAGTTCTGACATTCCTTAATCCACTTAATAGCCTATGTTGGCGTCAATGATAAACTTCGAAAAGATCCCTTGTGTTAGTATTAAATATTTGTACTACGCAGAAAAATTTCATAAAAAAATATATTTAATTTTGCGATAAACCACGTTCGCCAAAATATGCCAGTTTGCTCCATAATCAAGCCACCGTTTTCAGATTCACCTGCTGCACAAATACTTCCAATGTATTTCTGACGACGGTTAGCTATTTGTTCCCGAAAGTGTTGTCCAAAATTAAGTGCCGTTTGATGCTACAAACGTTATTTCATTTACTTATTCTATATTTTGTAATTAGGTATGCTTCTATACAGCTTTTTTAAAATGCTGTGCTATATAGCGCTCATGCGGAATTTAAGATATCACACTGAAATCACAATAAATTTAATGTATAATTTCTCATTATTTTTAAAATATTTTTCTTTACCTGTCATGAAAAGTAAAAGTATATATATATATATGTATATATATATATATATTATAATGACCATGCTTTTCGAAAAACATTTATTACTCAAATAATGCCAAATAAATAAGCTAAAAAGTAATAAAATGTTAATTGTAATTTCTTAATATTGCAGCCAGTCTATGGAAATTTTTTACTGTGGCATTGTAATAATCACAAAATGTAACTTATTTGAATCGCCATATTATGACTCTCAAGTGTTCCTTAATTTCTGATTCCGATGTGATATTTTGAGACCGATATTTTAATTACATGAAAAAGGTACAATATGCGACAAATCGACACTCGGTGATTATATTTCAAGATACATGACGAAAATAACCAAAATAAGAGTTACGGTACATTCATAATTTGGTTATATTTTTTCATTGTTGTTTTAGGATGTGTATCTTCACAGTTTAATTCAATTAGGTTTATAAATATTTATTTCAATTTATGACGATTTAACAATATTGTCGAAATATATCAAACGTCAAAAATGAAATGCATTTAAATTATGTTGTTTTATTGACTAGAAAATTTACGTGGTTTCATCTTTTATATATTAAAATTTCTTTTCGCTTAAAATATGAAACCAATCAGCCCTTTACACGACGAAAAACTCAGAGAAAAAATGTGTTAAATGAAAAAGAATAAATTCATCGTTTAAAATTATATAGCTTTTGCTGTGTAAGGGTTATAAATATAAAATAAATTCGAAGATTTGATAAAAGAAATATTTCAAATGTTCAACAATAAAAGCTGGATAAATATTTTTATTTCTTATAAAAGGCATTTCAAAATGAATTTTTGTATATTACTTAAGTTTATGCATGTTTAAATATACACAAGATAGCAGTAGATGATATACTTTACAGAGAATTTCAGAACTGTAGGAAAAAATATTTTAAGGACAAGTTATTTTAAAGGTATAAGCAATAACGTGAAAGCATGCATAAGGCAGAAATTATGAAACACATTTCAACACTAAAAAAAATATTATTAAGAAATTTATTTTTTGCATACAATGAAATGAAATATCTAAATGAACAATTTAAAATCACATAAATTTCAGCTCTAACTCACATAATTTTCAGGCAATTACCTTTCACATCCAGTAATATCTCCTATTTCTTTTGTGTAACCCTGTATATGCTCTACAGATTGTATATATACTACGTAATACAATAAATGTTGCAGTTTATAAATGATTACTACAGCATAAAACACATTTCTAGCAATTATCGACCGTAGTCGTTCCTGTAACTGAATTCTCTAGTGTGTTTATGTAAATGAACGATAAATGCTACGCACTCCAGAATATATAGAAAACGTGTTTTATTGAAATTTATTGATATTTCAATAATTAACTAACTTCAACTTATAATTTCATTATGTTCTAAGTAGCATACAATCGATAAAATGCGCCGCAAATGATTTTTCCCCATAGATTGTAAAGTAATGAAAATTGTTTGACGTCCATGTAAACAAACTAAGAATGTTACTTGTTCTAAACTCCTGAGAAAATACGATGTAGTGCACCTTAGTTACGCATATTACTCATTTTATATTTGAAACCTCCATAAAATGTGCCACAAACGTTTTTTCCCCCGTAGAAAATAATGTAAAGGAATTTTTTTGTGCTCCCCTGTAAACGAGCTCTAAATATCATACACTTCAATTTTCCATACTGAGCATTGAGTAGCAAACCTTAATAACATGTAAAAATTACATGGCATTCCGAGTTCATTTTCGAGAGTTTTAGCTCGGATAGATGGACAGGCAGCCAAACCGAATTTTAAAATATTTTTGAAGTATGTTGGAAAGTATCAAAAGAATAAAACAAAGTTTAGATGACATGAACTGTTTCCATATTTGTGCATACAGCAAATTTAATTTGAAAAAAATTTGTAATTAATAATATATATATAAAATATATATAACTTTGAAGAAGGTACAATGTATCTATATTACACATAATATTTTTAAATACAGGGTGCCCGAAAAGACTGGTAACGGTCGAATAACTCGAGAAATATACATAGGATTGAAAAACGGGAAAATGCATGTTCAGTATTTAAAAAAAACTATTTAGGGATATCAAAGTTTTCCCCAAACTCTGCCCCTTGGTGGGAAGGTGGCGGACAAATTTTAAATTCTAATTAATACCCCCCCCCCTTTTTTTTTAATTTCAGATTCGGATTCTACGGGGGGGAAAAGTAACTTTGTATTGAACGTTTTCTTCGGAAACTCGTAGATGGCGCTGTAAACGAGTAAAATGCAGCGAGAATCGTTTCACTTGAAAAGCATGGAAATGGTCGGATAACTCAAGAAAAAACATCGGGTTGAATAACGGAAAAATGCTCGAATAACTCGAGAAATATACATAGGATTGAAAAACGGGAAAATGCATGTTCAGTATTTAAAAAAAACTATTTAGGGATATCAAAGTTTTCCCCAAATTCTGCCCCTTGGTGGGAAGGTGGCGGACAAATTTTAAATCCTAATTAATATCCCCCCCCCTTTTTTTTAAATGTCAGATTCGGATTCTACGGGGGGGGGAAGTAACTTTTGTATTGAACGTTTTCTTCGGAAACTCGTAGATGGTGCTGTAATCGAGTAAAATGCAGCGAGAATCGTTTCACTTGAAAAGCCTGGAAATGGTCGGATAACTCAAGAAAAAACATCGGGTTGAATAACGGAGAATGCTCGAATAACTCGAGAAATATACATAGGATTTAAAAACGGGAAAATGCATGTTCAGTATTTAAAAAAAACTATTTAGGGATATCAAAGTTTTCCCCAAATTCTGCCCCTTGGTGGGAAGGTGGCGGACAAATTTTAAATCCTAATTAATACCCCCCCCCTTTTTTTTAAATGTCAGATTCGGATTCTACGGGGGGGAAAGTAACTTTTGTATTGAATGTTTTCTTCGGAAAATCGTAGATGGCGCTGTAATCGAGTAAAATGCAGCGAGAATCGTTTCACTTGAAAAGCTTGGAAATGGTCGGATAACTCAAGGAATACATCGGGTTGAATAACGGACAAATTCATGTTCAATAGTTTTAAAAAATCTATTTAGGGATTTCAAAGCTGCTCCCTCCAACTCTGCACCCCTGGGGGGAAAGAGATCAACTTTGAAATCTTAAATGATAACCCCCATTTTTATTGCAGATTCAGATTCTACGGGAAAAAATACTAAACTTTTGAACTAACATTTTTTCTAAAAATCGCAGATGGCGCTGTAATGAAGTAAAATACAGTGGGAATCGTTTCCATTGAAATTTCTGGAAACGGTCGAATAACTCGAGAAATATACATCGGATTGAAAACAGAAAGATAAGTGTTCAATATTTTAGAAAAATGGCAACTTTTGTATCCCTAAATAGATTTTTCTAAAATATTGAACACGCATTTTTCCGTTTTTCAATCTGATGTATATTCTCGAGTTATTCAACCGTTTCCAGATTTTCAATTGAAACGATTTTACCACATTTTACTCGATTACAGCGCCATCTACGAGTTTTCGAAGAAAATGTTAAATGCAAAAGTTACCTATTTTTCCCCGTAGAATCCGTATCTGTAATAAAAAAGGAGAGTTATTACTTAAGATTTCAAAGTTGACCCCCTTTCACTCCAGGGGATACAGTTTTGTATCTTTGATATCCCTAAATAGATTTTCCAAAACTATTGAACATACATTTTTCCGTTTTACAATCACGTGTATATTTCTCGAGATATTTGACCGTTTCCAGACATTTCAGACACCCTGTAATAATCAGGGGTGGGGAAATACATTATTTTACTCGCCAGTGGGAACTGGATTTTGTGATGAGGAGAGTGAACTTAAAAAAACTCCAGGTTATAGAAGATATGCTAAAAACTGTATTTTTTACTAATTAGCTGTATGTTGCAACTTTCCAAGTTACTGCGATGTAAACATTGTACTAAGTTCCACCTAAGTTCCAGCAAGCTTTCTTCTGTTGTATATATTTTCTTATTTTATAGAAATAAAATATGAAAATTCATTGTAGTAACAGCAATTAACTATTTTTGCAATCGTGTAAATTTTGTCCTAACGATTTTCAACTGTATGTTGCATCTAGTGGCTGGTTGTTGTGGTGGCTGGTAAAATAAATCCTTGTCTGGTAAGAATTTCTGAAATTTCCCACCGCTGTATATAATCATAATTCAAATAAACCACTGAGAAATATATTCACAATTCTAAACTCCTGAGAAATATATTCATAATTTTAAATTCCTGAGAAAGTATGGAGTTTAATTTATACGCCTTGCTTTAAATGCTTTAAAACAATTAATCTATATTAATAAAAGAAAGTTTCGCTCTCTCTCTCTCTCTCTCTCTCTCTGTGTGTGTGTGTGTGTGTTTGTTTGTCCGTCTGTCTGCGATGGCTAGCAAAATCTAGCCCACCTAGAAGTCTGAAAATTTAGGTGTGGATATCCAAACTCTGGCCATGTGCACCTGAGTCTCAGAATTTTAATATTTTGATAATTACCCAAGATATTAATTAGTTTCTCATTAACAATCGCTTCTAAAATGCCATATTGTTCTGAAAATGGGGCAAAATAAATGTGAAACCGCAAAATGAGGTGTGTGTTGGGATAGAGAAGAAACATTTTAGGTTTACTGAAAAAAGGTTGGGTTACCACAATGACTTTTAACTACGCCTTTCCGACACATGTCAAAATAACAGAAAGTATTAAGTCTTTCGACACGAAAATTTGCAGATCTACATAAATAAACAATCACAAATTCAAAAAGTCAAATTTAAAAAAAAATCCATCCACAACTTTCAGAAATATTTAATTGTTCGAGCAATTTAATCTTGCAATGATCAACACATTTTTTGATAAAAATTTGAGCCGCCGCAGATGTTTCGATAATGAAACCGTAAAGAAAGAGGTACTAAGAAATTTTTTAGGTGAATCAAATTATCAATTCTAATTACGCTACGATTTTAAAATTAACACCTTTCGAATCCTTTCTGTTTCCACATTACAAGTTTGTAAAAATTAAGATTATCCGATTCTTATAACCGAAGATATTTATTATTCGCATTAATTTGACTGCAGAAAAAAAAATAACGTGTTTCTTTTTTGATTCTTTCTTTCTTTTTTTTTCTACGAGCAAGCATAGCAGACAAGTTTTCCCTTTATCTCTTGAATAAAGAAAAATACAAAACAAGTAAATAAAAATTTGGAATGGTGCTATTAGAAGCTGTATAAAATTAGTAAAATTCTTTGATTTTTGTTTATTGGAAAATTATGCATCCTTATCGAGTTAAAGATATAAAATCATACAAACTTTTGGTTTGTTTAACTTTATTATCACGGGCCCGGGCAACGTCAACTAGTATTAGTATAAAATATATATTCAATATTGAAGGCCGGATATATTTTTTTTCAAAATCATTTATGTATTTTTATATTTCGTCAGCTTTTATCTTCTTTTGTGTCGAAAATTTGTGAAAACTGATAAACCATAAAATATATAATTTAAATTTATGTCGATATTTATTAAGAACAAGTATTCACTTGCTTTTAAAAATACATCCCCGTGACTTGACATTGCCTGTGTTTTGGACAGAGTACAATAATTGTAACGAACGAGAAAATTGTTACACATCATAAAAATTTGAATCAATGAATTAAAGCTATTTTATGGCATTAACATGAGATATCTTTTCTATTTTTAATGCATTTTTTAATTTATTTTTAATACTATTATTATTATTATTATTATTATTATTACTATAAATAAATATATAAAATATCGTTAACTTTTTTCATAAAAAATATTCAAAAGTTTTGAAAATAGGTAGATGACATATTTTTGCTATCAGAAATTAAAATTTCTTAAAACTATAGCATTTGGTAATTCAAAGTAATTGGAAATAAATAAATGAAGCATTTTATTACCGTTATCAATTATATCACTTCTAAATTTTCCGTGATTTCGTAATGTATTTGGTAAAACATTTTGGATTTTAGATATACATAAATATCATTTAAATAAATGATAAATACAATATTTTTTTACGCAATTAAAATACTATAAATTAAAATTTTTAATTGTGCTATTTTTTTTTTCATTCTGGAATTTACAGCTTTTTTTAAAATTCTGATTTAAAGACGGTTTGTAACCTCGCGATATAAATGTTAAAGCAAACTTATTAAATTAGTTAACCGTTGAGGAATTAATAATACGCATTTTCAGAAATATTTGTTAAATTAGTGGTACATTAAACTCAGTTTTGATTTCAGATATTACATATTTAAAAACAAGTACAAATATATCACATTAGTAACATTTATTCCCAAAGCAACAGAATACAAATTGTATTTCTTAGATTCTACAATGTTCAATAATTTGTTTTCTTAAGATTTTGATTTGAAATATCATGTATCTCTTTGAACAAACATTTCACACAAGAGATTATCGTATATATTATTTCTATTGTCAACATCCCCTTTTCTAAGAAAATACAAAAAACAGAACGGCGAATGAGATGCCATATGAAAGGATTTTGAACAGCTGCTGACATAGTACATTTACATTTATTTAAAAAAATGTCTTTCGATTAAAAATTGCTGTTAATAAAAAATTAAATTGACAATGTTTTCATAAATTAAATAAAATGTTTTTTTAAATCAGTGTTGCCACAAAAATAAAATACTGCATTTTTGGCTGACGTGTCATCCTCTAATGCAATTAAAATACGCCTGTCAATTTATTTCTTGCACGTACTTTTTAAACAAATATCGAGCTTTTAATCGGGTTTTTATTTAATTTTTACGCGCGCGTCGCATATTGTTTATTTGTTTTCTTTGTTTGATCATGGCTGTGTATATGCGAATGTATTGGAGCAGCAGTAGACTATGTAATTTAAGGATTATCTTCCAATTAGATATACATTTCATTAGGATTTACAAAAGTATAATTGTAAGTATTTATTTTTTAATGTTGCATTAAGCTGTTAATACGCCAGCGAAGTCTGATGTCCCTTAAATGGCTGCCGCACCATAAAGCTTGAACGTCCCGTGTTTAAGTTCCTTTAGGCTTGCAAAAAAGTGGTGTACCAAATATTGATTTATGTATTTAAGACATTTCTGGAACAGTTTTGCAAAATCTGAGGAAATGCTTTCATATGAATTCACTAAACGTCTCATTCAGTGTTTCATTTTTTTTATACACATAAATTGTTTTTTTTTTAATGCAGGGGTCTTGGCAACCTAGAAAAATAACCTTGGCGAGAGTAGAAAACTTGACAAAACATTTTATGGCAATCTATTCTCATTTTCTTATACACAAGCAATCATAATATATACTATTTCTGTAGTGAACATCCCTTTATCTATTCAGATAAAAACCATACAATTATGAATGAGGTATCATTCGAAATGTTTTTGAACAGGTTTCTGACATAGTAAACTCACATTTCGTTAAAACGTGTTGTTTGTAAAAAAAAAAAAAAATCAGTTTATTAAAAATTAGTGCTAAAACGTACCAGAAAATAATCTCAAAGATTGTAGTGTGAAAGCTTCACACGGGTCCTGCTGGTATTTTATAATGGTGATTTTATAAGGTATAATTATACATTGGTAAATTAAGGCTTATTATATATTACTAAATGCAATAATGGCATGCTTATATATTCAGTATCACTTTTCCAAGAATTCAAAATGTATTTTGTAAAGCATTTAGAAATTTAGAGATACATAAATATAGTTCAAATAAATGTTAAAGATAGTATTTTGTGCACCATTAAAATCCTACAAATAAAAATTTTAAACATTGCTATTTTTTTTCTCTTCATACTGAAAATTTAATCTATCGTTAAAATTTTGATCTAAAGACGGTTTGTAAACACTCCATATATATGTTTAAAAAAAAATTGTTAACCACTTTTCAATTAATAATGGATATTTTTATAAATATTTATTACGTTAGTAATACATAAAACTAAGATATAACACATTTAAAAACAAAAACAAAAATATCCCATTAGTAACAAATATTTATTCTCAAAGCATCAGAATACAAATTGTATTTTTCAGATTCTACAACACTCATTAACATGTTTTCTTAAGATTTTGATGTGAAATACAATGTATCGTTTTAAAGAGACATTTCATAACAGAGATTATCCTTTTGTCTGAAACCATATGTTTATTATAATTATTCTGTGTTATGTAAGACAAGTAAGCGAAGAATAAATTGCGGATATTAAGAAACTCCACTAAGTATGGTAAATAAAGTTACTTCTTTTATCCACTCAGTAAGCATTAAAAACATATTTTATTTTTAATAGAATATTTAACGATGAAAGCTAAGAAACAAAATGATTAAATGAGGTTTCCTGTTATATTTTGTTAATTGTTCGAAGCTTCAAGAATAATTTTGATGAGATATTGTTTATTTATATTTATAATTAAATATTTTCAATGCTAGTTATCAAGGGTTTTATTTAAATTATTACCTGCTCTATGCATTTAACAAATAAATATACATTCACACATCCTAAAACAACTCAGACTCCTTAATTCTATTTAACAATACAATAAAACATAAACATAATCAAATTTCTGTTAAATAAATAAGAGAACATATTTCTAAAAAATACTTTTTTTCTGGAAAAGTAGTTTTTTTAATTTTTTTTATCAAAATTAAATACACACTAACATAATGTTTTTGTTTATTTTGTAGCTTTTAATTTATGTGACGCAACTTGTAATCTGTTAATATATATATATTATTTGATTTGGAAAATATAATGTTTTGCCTTCAATGTGTATACCGAAGCACTTATCCATTCTCAAGCTGAAATTCTTTAAAATGTTTATAAATCTTCACAAAAATAAATGAAACTACATTATAACACGCAGTTAAATATAATATTTGCTTAAAATACTCACATATAAATAATAAGTATTAAATCTTTACGCATCTGGGTACACAAAATATAAAACATTTTCTAAAATATTATATTTAGAATGGTAACATAAATTGATGACATTTTTATCCAGACATAAAAAAGACATAGTTGTCATGGTGAAGAAAAAATTATACCGTAATTCTATATATACTGTAAGATAAATGTTTGTAATAAAAATAAAATAATCTAAGAGCTAAATTAAGATTTTTTCTAACATGTTTTAAGAAAATATCTAACATATTTTAATAAAATATTTCGATTTCTACTAACAGATTGCCCTAATAGTAATATGCATAAATCAAACACTGTGTGCGAATTTTAATTTATAAACTAAAAGCATAACAACGTTATAATGCACAAATGAAAAAATGGCACAAAAAATTACATACGGGCGTTTCGAGGATTCTTGGATCCCTTTCTCAGTAAAAAAAAAAAAAATAATAAAAAAAATAAATAAAAAAAAATAAAATGGGTTTAAAGAACTCCCGGGTTTTAACCCCGAGTACTGGCTTTTTCAATCAAGCCAGTACTCGGGGCTATAATCGAGGGGGTTCTTTAAACCCTTTTTTTTCACTGAGGAAGGGCATCCAAGAATCCTCTAAACGTCCGTATGTAATTTTTTGTGCCATTTTTCCATTTGTGCATTATAACGTTGTTAATGGTTTTAGTTTATGAACTAATAGTAATATCTCAATCCTACAACGCAACTAAAGTGAATAAAAACTGGTGAGTAAATGAATGCTTTGTAGATATTTAAACTTCTCCTGCCTTTTAAAACGATACGATGCATCCAGGCCGATATTTTATCAAGCCGTATTCTAAATGTTAATAGAAAAAATCAAGAAACATTTGGATTATTTGAAGGATCATTTGTTTATAGAAATGTCGTTCATACAATGAGCAAACAAATCGTAATTATATAGAAATTTATAAACCGCTGAACTAGTTTACGATGACTAGTGGAATTCATAAATCATCGGACGTACGTATCAGTCAGATCATGACCTAAAAATATTCAATTATATTGAAACTTTACTTATCCCATTAGCACACGCGCCATTACGTTACTACACGCGCGGGATAAATTTTATCCCAATGGGTTTTCTTGTGTCAATTTCCCCCCGGTTAGATTATAAACAAAACTTTATATTTTGAAATAAACTGTAAATTAGTAAAGGACATAATTGAATTTAAAATAAAAAGTTCTTTTATATTTAAAGCAAAAAAAAAAAAAAAAAAAAAAGAATCTCGCACTAAGATTTTTTTGCATATAATTACATACAAAGCTTTTGCAATCCAAATTCAGCCATGAAAATACAAAAAAGTATAAAACTGACATATAGAATCTGTATGTGTAAGAGTTGTTAACTTTTAAAAGAAACATTATATTATTATTTGTACACTATATTTTTTACGTAAACACTTGCATTAACATTTTCCTATCATTATGGGTTACGTTATAAGTGGGGTAAATTTCCTCCCACGTGACATTTTTATAACGAAAGAATGGAAAATACACAACCGGAGGTAAATTCTTTTTGGCCACATCTTGATATCATTCAGCTTGAAAGGTACTATAAATCTCAGAATGATCACGAACTATTTTCACAGATTTTTAAGTAATTGTTGTAACATGGGGTAGATTTTATCCCAACGCGTGTGCTGACGAGTTAAAAGGACACAACCAACTCTATATCAAAATGTATACATATTGCAACTATATATCGTTCAACAATCAAACCGCATACTGCATCAAATACTGTAGGAGTACGTGGATTAATATTCTAAGATCTAATTTCTGCTCTCCTACTATTCTACTTAATTTTGATTGGGAATTCAACTGACCAAATGAGAATTGTAAGTTTGTTTAATTCCCAACCGAAAAAATTATTGAAGTTAACTTTTCCCTAAAATACTCTTACATATAACATTTTATTATGACTTAATTTAAAATAATAAATTAATTTTTAGGAAATCCCAGTAATGCAATTAGTTTCAACTTTTAGTAACTGTAGAAACATTTGAAACATTAGTGAGATTTTTTTATGTTACCTTGTATTTGCTAAAAAATTTAAAGTAATTTTTTTTTCTCATAACTTGTTGCAGATTTTTAACAGTGTTTAATAGTTAGGATGTAATTTATTCATATTACGAACAGAGTTTACTCTTTTAATCTCATTGAAAAATTAAAACTGCGATTATTCATTATTATTGTATATGCTTATCAGGGAAGCTACTTCTTACATTTTTGATTAAATTTTCCGTTTGGTTGTTAAAAAAATAATTTTATTAAGAAATAAAGATTGGCAGAGAATTTTCTAAATTGTATAATGTCTATTTGCTGCAATTTCGAAGTAGTGGATGCATATTTTTAGTCCGAGATTAAAACGAATTTAGTACATTGTGACCAGAATTAAAATACCCCTACTCCGACCTCACTATATATTGAATTACTCTAAGCTTCAAATTTTGTGCACATACTATTCAAGAGATGTGAAAACGGATTATGCGAGAAAAATAGTTTCAGAAACACCAATAGATGGCGCTGTACAATATAAAATTGAAATAAAGACAAAACTCATAATTTAAAAAGTGTGAACGTGTAACTTCATAGCAACATTCATTCGTGGACCTCTCTTTATCGAAGAGGCTACTCGCAAAGACCCTGTGGCATGCACCGTGGCTGTCAACAGGTATAAAAGGATGCTCGAAACTTTTGTTGTACCGCATCTGCATCGGCGGGAACGTCTTGACCTTATTACCTTTATGCCAGATGGAGCGCCTCCACACATTAGAATATGTGTACAGCAGATTCTTCGACAACGTTTCACTAATGACAGAGTTATCCGATGTGCATTTTCGAATAGCTGGCCATCCCAGAATCTTAATCCGTGTTATTTTTGGCTGTAGGCGCAATTAAAAAATCTTGTTTATCGGAGGATGTCTGGTAATCTTTGTATATTTGAAAGAAGGTATCACTCTGCATGTGAGAAGCATTTCAGTTGATCAGTTACGATCTGCAATTCAACAAACTATCCATAGACAGCAGATTTTACATCTTGAAGAAAGAAACCATATTGAGCAGCGTTTCTTATGTTGATAAGGCCCTAGTCTCTAAAATGTTTGGTACTTTAAAATAAAGTTTAAAATATGTTTTTGTGTTTTTTCAGCATATGTCCAGTTGTACAGCGCTACCTATCAGTGATGTCTGAAACTGTTTTATTTTCATGTATTCATTTCCCATATCTTGAATAGTATATGCACTAAATTTGAAGCTTATACGATCAGTAGTTCCATATATTGAGAGGTCTGATTAGGGATGTTTTAACTCTGGCTACCCGATATATAAAATATATGATAAGATAGATCCTGGTTGTTAATTAACGGTTCATTGACTGCTAATAGTAAATTACTTTTAAAACCCTTTTCCAAAATTGTGTGATGTTGCGGTAGCATCCCCTCCTTTCCTCCCACTGGTGTGTCAAATAGCTGGCTGTTTCGTTACCCGAACGATCTAATTAGACATGCGTACCAAAATTTACGAGACTAAAATGGATTGCAAAAATGTGACGCTGCATCCGGAACAATTAAGAAAACTGTTCCACTGTGTAATCAGTTTCAAAAATGAAATGGGTATCAAATTTAAATTGCATTAGGAATTTATTGCAAAGCAAAATTGGACATTGAATAGAGTGTATGTATACATGTAGGATTTGAGACGTGAATATTAATATCAGTTGAAATTATTACTATGTTAATTTTGCCTCACATACGTTTTCCATGTTGTGTCCTTTTCAAAGTATTCTATAGATTTTCTAAACAAAATCTAAAACAGAATTTTCCTAAATTGTGTAAAAGTAAAAATCAAGTAAGTGACTCTAATTTTGCATCTTTTGTATAAAAATATAACGAGATCAAATTTATCATAATTATTTTAGTTTTATTCCGAAACAAAAAAATAAATAAAAGAGAAATATATTTAATAAATAAATAAATTTCATTAATTTCAAATATAAATGATTAAAAAAATTAGAATAAATTAAATTAAAATATATAATTCTTTATGTAATTGTCAATAATTGCATCTCTATGCATAGTGCGCTTTCTAATTAAATACAGTATGCACTTTCACTTCACATTCATTAGTAGGTTATCCTTAATTCTTTGAAGTATTTAGTTATAAAAAATATTTACAACAAATCGAAATTCTTTGATGTTCAAATGCGTCAAGAATCTTTAAGTGTTCAAAAGGCGTATTTGTAAGTTTCGCCTTTCATGCCATTACTTTAATCTGGGAAATTCCTTTGAATTTCGCTTTTGCATACCTGAATATTTATAACTGCTGACTGCAGCTTAAAGCGTTATACTAAGGTACTTTCTGAAAATGAAAATATATTTATACAATTTTTAGGAAGAGTTAATAAAATTTTATGGAAAAAGTATTATAAAAGAATCCTCCATCCCCCCCCCTCCCCCCCAAAAAAAAAGGTTCAGTTAATGGGACTCGGTACCAAAATAATTCATTCTTTAAATAACAGCTATACTCAAGTGTTTGGATCATGTTTCAATAAAGCAAAATAATTACAGATAATAAAATGTCTTACGGGGTCTTACACCTTTTAAACTCGTCGTAACAAACGAAACCATTCAAAGCTTGAATTGTTGTATCTTCAAAAACGTTTTATCTATAAATTTGAAATTTTGACTATTTATTAAACAGATTGCGCTTTTTAATTATCTAACTTAAGAAACTGACTATACTTTTACAGAATTTGTGTATTGTTGAAATTAAAATAGCTCTTATTTTACTTCGTAAATCATTGCGCGCATGAAATCGTCAGAACCTACGTATGGATTGTTAAGAAATTCGATGTATATAATAAGAAAATATGTATTTTGAAAATGATCTACTCTTAGGTCAAAATTATTTCATTAACCACCTAAAAAAATATTTATGTAAAAAAAAAATCAAAATTTTACATTTTTTAATGAATAAAAATAGTCATATCTAAAAAAAAAACATTTAAATGTAAATGCATAAAAATAGGTCATTTTAAACAAACATATGAGATTATTATCTGTAACATATTTAATGCAATCCATATATACGTTCTTAAGATATCATGCGCACAAAGATTACAGAGTAAGTAAAATAGTTATTTTAATTTCAATAATGCACAAATTCTGTAAACGGTGAATCAGTTTCTAATGGTAGCATATTAAAAAGTGCAAAATGTTCAATTAATTGTCAAAATTTAACAACATATGTCAAAATGTGAAACGGTTTTTATAATACAATAATTCAAACTTTGAATGTTTTTGTTGATTATCGTCGCATTTGGTTACCTATGTAGGTTTCCACATCCCTCGAGTTATGGTAAATCAAGTGAGGGTCGGAAAACCCCGACTTAAGGCCTAGGGCTTGGTTCCCTTTTGGGTGCGTTGCTCCGAAGCTGTTGGGTCGTGTTGTTGCTCACGAATAATGGTTTCCACCGCACATCGCAACGACCTACGTCGTCGACACATGGGTGTAAGGTTTGGAGGGTCCGCAGGTGGTGGTCCTCCGACTGACCCAAGCGCATACGGAGACACAAATCCGGTCGTACGCGCTAAAAGTCCCTCAGGACTTGTGTTCGGTGGTCACAGACGCGCCGGGCGCTCCTCAGGCACCTGGCGGCGCAGCCTAGTTTCATCGTCGCATTTGAAAGGTACAAGACCTCTTAAAGTGTAAAAAAAATTAATAATATTAAAAAGAAAAAACGATTTTTTTTTATTTACTATTTTAACCTCGTTTTCTTCTTTTCTAATTTTGGTATTTCAAACTAGATTTCTTTATCTGATACTCAGGGTACTTTGTTGTACAACAGAGTTCCTACAGATCAGGGAATTTCCGTGACTTTTGGTTTCCAATATACCAATATTTACTTAGAGATAAACTCTTCGTATGGAATTGCCTCATTACATAAGTACAGTTTTACTATATGCAAATACTGGTATTTTAGTATCTGTAGGAACACTGTACAAACCAAAGAATTGGAATTTTGATGAAAATATTAGATCAGCAGAAAAAAATAATAATTGAATGTATATGGAATAATCTTATAAAAATCGCATATATTAAAGTTTACATTTTTTTAAACAATTTTTTAAACGTATAAAATAATCGATACTTAATTATCTCTCATATAATGGTCTAGATACGTTAATAATGTTTAGACAAATTGCTCAATTACTGCGAAAGCCTAAGCATTTTGGTTACATAGAGAATATAGAAAAATAGAAACTGAGAAAAATGATTTAATAATTATAAACATTTCATTGATAAATATATATATATATATATATATATATATATATATATATATATATTAAAGAGATATACGTGAAATTAACAATATTTATTTTACTATTTATCATATTGTGAAAATCTTTGCAGAAAAAAATCTAGACCGGATAAGGTTCATTTTATGATAAAATTCTGAAATTTGACATATTTGCCATTTATTGTGAAAATCAGATGTTTTGAGTCCCCCGAATTGTAAGGGAGGCAGTTAAGTTTCACGTTTTCTCAGTTTTAAATGTTTTAATTGATTTTTGTTACTTCTGGAGGAGGGATGTAGATAAAAGTTTACACATGCAAAAAGACATGTTTACTGACAAAAATTAACGAAAAAAATTGGAAAATTCACCAGTAACCAGTACTATCAGAATATTTATGCCATAGCTTTTAAAATAATATTACTGCATCTTACAAGCAAATTCAAAATCATAAGTCAGGGTTGCGACACATGAGGGAATTTTTCAGGGAAATTCCAATATCTTATTATAAAATTTTTCATTTTATTTAAGCGCGTGATTAAATAAGCTGAATTTTTCTTTCAAAAAATACTGTTATTTTGCATGAAAATAACAGTATTTTCTGATATTTGCCTGTACGTGTTTTTAATACAAAGTATTTACTATGTCAACTATACTTAAACATTAAAGCATAACTATACTAAAGCATTAAATATCGGAATAAGATTTCAATCACAGCGAATATTTATTCGCTTTGTAAACATGAATAAATTTCTCTTTCTCGTGTAAGGTTATAATGTATCGCAAGTGTTACAGGGAAATTAATTCAATTCTTGCTTCACTGACTTTCAACGCAATAATTAAATTCTACGAAACTGATCTTCTCCATTGATTCATTTAATTATAAAGAAGGAAATTGCTTTAAAGTAATTAAAATTTACTATACACATGGAGAAACCTTTTATTTCTTGCGGAAGGATGCAAATAAAAATTAATGCGTGCGTTATTTTCTACTTATAGGTGTGAAATGTTTTTTAAAAATCTTTAAAAGAATGAAAAATAAATGAAATATATTCACTGGCAGATTTTTGCTTTTGTTTTAACATATAGAAAAGCTTGTTTGTTTTTGTTTGTTTGTTTATTGAGAACATACATCTGACGTGTGTGCTTGACATCAAGTGCCCGCTTATAAGTCATCGTCAATATACAGGGACGAGATAGCCACAAGGAAATTTACAACACCAGAGAGTTACATCCGGGCGCTCCACAAAGTGTGTGCAATTGAGCTGGCGGGAGTCGAACCCGCCGACCTGACTCCTACGCTCACAAGCGATTAGCGGAATGGTGTCTTAACCACTCGGCCACGGAGGCCCCTAGAAAAGCTTAAATTTCTAGTTTAATGGGTAAAATAGGATTTTATGCCGTACTTTATATATTTCTCTAAAATATAACACGCGGGTTGACTTACATTTACTGGTTAAACAGAATTAATGTTTCAAATGTAAACTACACTGAATCAAATATCTACTGGGCGAAGAGTTAGCAAACTAGGAAATATTACAAAAGAGGTCGTTATGCACTGCGATAATAATAATAATAGTAATAATAATAATAATAACAATATATTTCTTTCGGAAGGAAGCATATAAAAATTAATGGATTATTATATATTATATTGGGAAAACTAAGAAAAATAGCGGCGATACAGTGATCTGTTTGACAAATTGGGGAAAATCATATATCAACCAGCTACTTTTAGAAAGCAACCCAGTCTATCGCCACTATCTTTCTGAATTTTTGCGATATTTCACTGCGATTTTTTATAAGTAGACCTAAATGGTTGTCTACCAAATTATGTAAAGTTTTGGAAAATTTTACGCATTTAAAAATTATTTCCTATAAATGCCCATATCTGCTCAACTATTCAATATATTCATGTTTTATTTGGAGTATATTTTTTCTACTGTTCTGTCTCAAACTTTCGGAAAGTGGTGTTAGGTTTTGTTAAGGTACATTTATGCTGTAAACATGCTGTATGCTGTAAACATGCTGTATGCTGTAAACATGCTGAATGCTGTAAACATGTTGTATGCTGTAAACATGCTGAATGCTGTAAAAATGCTGTATGCTGGAAACAAAAAACATTTAAATTTTTCATATAAGCGTTAACACATTCACGAATATGCGTGCTATACTTACACAAATACAGATAAACGTTGAACAGGACAAACATGGTCATTTGGTGCAGTGACAAAACATTTTGAGCATTTTCTTTTACATGTGTGATCGCAAAATGTATTTTATTATTAAATTTATTAATGACTGTCTAATTGTTTTTGTGATTAAATCTTCACAGAAAAATATGAAGTCAAACAAGTTCTTTACATCCTCGAAGTTCAAGGACAATTCGACCAAAAATTCAGTGGATATTTGACAAAATGTGTAAAATAAAAAATGTCCGATTTCTATCCTTTAATTTTTGGATATCAGTGTTTATTTATAAGTGGGATTTTTTTTTTTTAATCTGTAAAAGAATAACATATTTTTCATAGTAAAATAAATGAAGTATATTAACTGGTTGTTTTTTTAACTTTTCATTTACCGTATAGAAAAGATGGAGTTTGGAGTTTGTAGATATTCTATATTGTATGTTTTTTAATTCTTCAAAATATCACAAGAAGGTTTCCTCTTTTTAACTGAATTTTTTTAATGAAATTTTAATAAGTAACGAAAATTATTAATCTTGAGAGTAAATTTTAAAAGGTCTGGTAAAATTTAAATGTTTTAAAATTATATTCTTCTAAATAAAATTTTTCTGAATTTAAATCATTTTAACAAGGTTTGTTGTTTATTCCATTCAAATGAAATGTATATATATTTTCCAGTTTAAGACGTTGTTATTAAATACACTATAATTAAGCGTCATTGCTCCCATTTTGGGAACAATGCTTTAAGATTTTTTTAAAGTGAATATTTTATATATTGTTAAAATGTTCATGTTATTTGCATTTTGAATATATGAGATGACTTTTTCTTAAAAAGTTTCATTTGAATTTTCGTTCCAAAGAAATATATATTTTAAATACCTTTATAATAAAAATATATTTATATTTGTGCACTATATAAAATAACATCAATCCGGAATTATTAGGTATAATAGAGCAATAACAATTACCGAAAGAATAAATTGTTCCCAAAATGGGAGCAATGATACCTAATGTTTTTTTTTTTATCTTTTAGCTTTTACATATGTCCCCGTGCATTTATGGTAGATATTTTTCAGTTTATTAGCTTTAGAAGGGATAATATCATTCTGAAACTCGTATTTTAAGAATAATGCATATAATTTAGCCCAAGTTCTACAATTAAAATAGAAAAATGAAACTACCAGTTCCATACGCAGTTTTATTATCCATCTCTTTTATATTTCATCATTACATAATTGGTTTTAATATTTTACATGGAAGGTGATTGAACAAATTTTATTTTAGATTTGAATGGTTTTTCAGATGTTCCAAAAATCGTTTGTCTGTCATCTGATCACAGTATTGTAATAGATGAGGGAGATGTAGTAGAAAATAATTTATGTGACGATTTGCTCCATGATATATCTGGTGGAGTAGAAATTTCCATAAATTCCAAATTAACAGACAATCAAGAAACATTTGATTTAGTGTTTAAAAAAGACAAAGTATTAAACGAAGACTTGATATTTTAGACGAAAGTTCAGACTAATCTTCAAATCAGAATATAGAAAAAACTAAACAAAATTAAAAAAAGAAGTTAAAAAACCAATTTTAGAAAACGAAAAAAATGCAATATAATGCTGCATAAAAATGTTCAATAATTTTCATGTAAAATAGTAGGAAAAAAATTATACAATGATGAAAAATAAAGAGGTGGATAATAAAAATGCTTATGGAATCGTAATTTTATTTTTTATTTTTATTATAAATGTAAATGTTGGACTAATTTATATGAATTATTCGTAAATTATCAGTTTCAGAATGATATTATCCCTTTTATAGCTAAAGAACTGAGAAATATCTGCTATAACTACACGGAGACGTAAGTAAAAAAATTGAAAAACAAATACCCCCATTTGGCGTCATATTGCTCCCATTTTGGGAACATGATGTTTCGCTAAAATATTCGATTTTTTTTTCAAATTTCAGAAGTACTTTAAAGACTTTCTATTCATAAAGCAAAAGCAACTGTTCCATATAAAGGTAGGTTAATATATATAGCGGCTCCTAATGGTTTAATTAAAAAAATACTGCTAAATGATATATTAGGAAGGGATTTAAGTAAATCTAAAGAAAATAATGTTATAAACAAAAAAATAGAAGTTCTATTTAAATACTGACGTAAATATAACTTAATATAACCAGAAAGAAATTTCACAAGAACTAAAATTAAAGTTATCGGAAAATGAAAGTGATTCGATTTAGCTCATTGCAGACTTGCACATTTTATTTCATTTTGAAAATCTCAATTCCTATTCGGCTCGGTTTTTAATCGTTAAGCGAAATTTAAAGCGAAGTTTATCGTAGATTTTTCTTCGGGTGAAAAAACACTGTTAAAAGTTAGTAAAAAGAAGTATTTAATTGAAAATAAAATTCTATTGTGTTATGTTCTATATTTTTGTGACTACTGCTGAAAAAATACTTTAATAGTCTTCAGTAATTGCCCATTATAATAGATATATATGTATAATTATATTTTTAAAGTACTTTATTGCTAAGCACTTAGATTAATGGTAAGCGCTAACGAAGCACTTGTAATTAAGGTTATTTCCTGCTTTAATGATTATTTCTGGTAAAATTAAATATTGACCTATATTAATCTCTATTAAATATTGACTCTTATATGCCAATAGTGTTTCTTTTTCCAATATATATCACTTATACGATTCAAATCGCATATACTCAAATCGATATGAAATAGTATTTATTACGATTCAAATCGTAATCACATATACATTCGTATATCACATATACGAATAGAAGAATCAAGTAAATAGGCTCACTTCCAATCTCCTGCGATATTCGAGGAAATAATCTAACTCTGATATCTGTGAGCTGTTTTAAAAACATAATAACACAGACTGCAAGACATAAACATTTTATTCTCGATTAGAAGACTGCGATAATGACAAAGAAAAAAATACTGTGTACAGAAGAGCGGTCTTTTTATTCAATAATATTTTTTTCATACAATATATATTTCTTGAATAACACTTAAAATAATTTTTATATGAAAAATAACAACTTCAAATCCAAATAAAGATTTGAAATTTATTGATAGCGATGCTTACTTATTAGCTACACGCCAAATGTTAACAGCTAATGAAATCTCCAAAAAATTGGAAACTGAGAGAAACCAAATGTTTGGAGATTTCTTCAGCTCTTAACATTTGGCGTGTAGCTACTAAGTCAGCATCGCTATCAATAAATTTCAAATCTTTATTTGGATTTGAAGTTGTTATTTTTCATATAAAAATTATTTTAAGTGTTATTCAAGGTGTTTTTTAAGTGTTATTTAACTTAAGTTGTGAAGTTTTTGTGAAGTTTTTAAGTGTTATTATTTTAAGTGTTATTCTATTCTGACTACTTTTGTGCTTAATCGCATACTTTAGTTTTCTCATAAATTTATGTTTGTATTATTATATAATATTTATTTATTTATTTATGAAAGACTAATGTGTTTCGGAATATTAGCTCGAAACAAAAACTGAACTATTTTAATTGTTTTAGGCGGAAATGGGTTAATCGTCCGCAATCGAGGTGCGCGAGATAGATACAGAATTTTACACAAATCATGCTTGAAAATTATTTTAAAAACCATAAAACATCAATAAATTGCAAACAATTTTTAAACAAATTACATTTGAAATCATAGTTTTATGCCTATTTCAAAGTGTAAAAATTATACGTTGTTTAGAATATTATTTTATTTTCGAAAATAAGGGAAATGGATTGCAGAAATCTTGTCATCGTAGAGATGATGTCAGCGTAATGCAAATACATGTATTTGTTTTATAATATAGATTTAAACGATGTAGCATAAAAAAATCTCAGCAATTCCCATGCATCATATGAAGTAAGATCATAGCGAATACATGTAAAGTTATTCAGTATAGTGTTGTCACATTTAAAATATAGTTCTACTTTTATTATTAAAGTATATATTTTATTCAGAAGAAAAAGATTGAATACAGTAGCATCTCGTTACAACGAATGTCACTTTAACGAATTTTTCAGTTTTTACGAATATATTTTGGATTGTTAAAAAACTTCTTGTGCTTTCACATGATAAAAATATTCACTTTAACCAATTTCATATTAACAAATTTTTCGGATTAACGAATTTTTTGAAATTTTTAAAAGAAGAGTTATTTTAGTTTTACGAATGTTGAATTCGCAAGAAAAAAATATATTTATTGAAAATCTAGAATTTGGAAGAAAACTTTCGTCGGAAACTCAATTGAGAGGAGACAGACGACACTGAAAATGAAGCTGATGTTGACTGTCCACCAAGTACCGAAGATTGTATTGTACGATCAAAAGGGATTTATATAACATTGAAACACTTAAAAGGTAATTATCCAACTAAAAAAAAGTCCCAAAAACATTTTATGCAATTTGGTTTTGAAAAATGCATTGTCAATTTCAGTGTACAGAAAAAAATACTTCTGTTTTTTTATTAAAGAAATAAAGTTCATTAACGGCAGATGTCAATGAGGTTTGTTACTCCATCGAACATTTAATATAAATTATAATTCGCTTAAAATAGTTAAGATTAAAATCTTGAAACTTAAGGAACTTAATAATTATCTGGTTTCAAACTAGTAAGTTCACAATTCATTAATATTTATTATTTACTTAAATGTTGGGTTGTTAAACGAAATGTAATATAAATGTAGTAATAATGTGTACTTTTATTCAATGTGCATACAAATTTCCTTTTTATAAAACACCATACTGGAATTTCACATTAACGGATTTTTCTATATAAAGAATTTAATCGGTGGTCTCCAGAAATTCGTTATAACGAGATTTTACTGTATTGTGTTTTTATTTCCAAAATAACTTGCTTTTTAGAAATTTTAGGACTATCTGTATTCTACAGAAACAAGATATGATTGTTCCATTTGGTGTTTTTTTTTCTCATTTACAGTAGCTAAAACCTAAATAAGACATCATCATGAGACCTAAAGTATCGAAATGTGACAAGGTATTTTATGTAAATGAGCGCATTTTAAAAAATTCAATTAATTACTATAATTTTTGAAATACATAAAATTGAGAGTTAAAACGCATATTAATTAAGAATTTTAATATACTAATAACTTAATTACACAATAAAATTAAAATTGCACAATTAAATATAAAAAAAATACTTTGAGATATATAATATTGAATAACGAACACTTCACCATTTATACTTCAAATATAATTAATTTTGACCATGAACAAAATAAGTCGAAACAAAAGAATGACCAACACAATATAAATTTTAAGAAAGCAATATTTGTTACTGTATATTTCAAGCAAATATTTTACTTTTCATTATTGCTTTCCATCATCCATGTACACCTCAATATTTTCTTTATGGTTTATGGAAGGTATGGTTCTTGAATGTTTTGATTCATTTTTGTTCATATCTTCTGTTTCTACTATGTCTATACAACAACATTGTTTTCGTCATTAATTTCCTGTCTTTGATGAATTAATTTTTTCTAATGGAGTTTTTGCTTTTTCAAGCTTAATAGTTGTTTCTTTTTTTAATTTCTATCCCTGTTTTTGCTTTCTTACTCATTGTCCTTCTTTGTGTTTCATATATGCTTTAGTTGTTAAGCATACTCCGAAGATTGATCGTACTGTTTTCTGCTTTTTGGATGTATTTTGATTTGCAGGTGAAACTGTAACAAGTAATTTTGAAAAAACATAAGATGGATTAGCTTCATAAAGATATATTTGTGAGTATAATTGTTTTTGCACCCCATACTGTCCTTGTATATAATTTGACTTCTTTTTGTTCATTATTATTTTTTTTAAATACACATTATGTTTTTGTAAAAATTCAAAATTTCATATCTTATATTCCTATACAATAATATTTTTTTACAGAAGTTGCATTACTACCCAGCTAAAAATGAACTTCAGTGAAACTACAAAAAAAATGCAGTTGGAAAACTGCGGTGATTTGGCACAAATCCCTGCAGTTTTTTTGAAGTCGACATAACTACAAATTTACTGCAGTAAATTTGTAGTTATGTCGACTTCAAAAAAACTGCAGGGATTTGTGCCAAATCACCGCAGTTTTCCAACTGCATTTTAACTGCACACTTACTGCAGTAAATTTGTAGTTATGTCGACTTCAAAAAAACTGTAGGGATTTGTGCCAAATCACCGCAGATTTCCAACTGCATTTTAACTACACACTTACTGCAGTAAATGTGTAGTTATGTCGACTTCAAAAAAACTGCAATGATTAATGACAAATCACTGCGGTCTTTCAACTGCATTTTTTTGCAGTTTCACTGCAGCCTTTTAGAAATTTATTACAAAATATGTATATATATAAAATATTAATTTTTCTGTATGAAAAAATCAGCACTAAAATCTAAATATTTTTTTCATATCTCAATTTATATGCAATCTGTGCATAAAATATATCATGCATACAACGATTAATCATCACTGAAAAATATTTTTTGATCATGGCTAACTTATTCAATTATTATGGTTACCTTTTGAAAAATGAAAGAATTCAAGAAATTGTATGAACGACTTTACTCAAAATAATAATATTGAAAGATGAGTGAAGTATTCATAATAATCATAGTACTTCAATCTTCAAGCAATGATTTTTTTATGGTATGGAATTGTTTTTATTTTTTCAATAGTTTCATTACTGGGCAATTTCTTTGAAATCAAGGACACATGGTTATTGGCTAAAAATTAAAATCTTACTTTTAAAATTTTGTAATAAAAAGTGCAATTTTATAAATAAATTCAATGTGAAGAAGAAAATTGATAATGTGTATTTAGTAATTCCATTGCAACAATAAAAATTGCAATTAAAAATAATTGTATATGAATTTTAAAAAATTAAATTATAATTCTTTATATAATGGCATATTCTTTTCAATCCTCTACAGAAATTTCAAATTGATAAAGCAAATAGATGCACAAGAATTTAAATCAGAGTGGACATAACTTTTTCTTTGTCCATTGTAATTTTGTTACCCAAGCATTTAAAAATTTTTATAAAATATCCTTGTTTTTTTAATTGCTGTAACTGTTTGATTATTCAATATGTACTTACTGCCTCCCCCCCCCAAAAAAAAATGATTTTCTTTGTAACTTGTGAGAATATATATTACGAAGCTTGTGAGAATATATATATTGTGCGAAAGGGATTAACAATTTTTAATCTCATAAGCAATTCATAATGAAGTCTATTGTGGCAGATTTAGATGATAATTTTAAATATTAAATGTAGGGGAGACTGGTACACAGTGGACCACTTTTTCAATTAAATTTTTTTTTCTCTTTAATGGACAAACCGATCTGCATAAAAAATATTTTTGAATATTCCTTAAACCTTTATACATTTATCATAACATAGTTTTCAATATATTTTTCAAAAGAAATTTTTTTATATGCATCCGTAAAGTGGACCACAGTGGACCGCTATTAGGTATTATCTGAAATATACAATATAAGTCTATTTTTCATTAATCTAAGTCTTTTTTATTTTCCCTTTACCCACGAAATAACATAGTAATATAAATTTACGAGTAACATTTTGAAACAAAAACAAAATGAATTATATTTTGAAATTAATAACAGATTAATACAGGAACAATTGCAATTTAGTTGAAGTTATTACTTAAGTACAAAACAATCAGCGCACATTACAATTTGCAAATGAAATTCCAAAATACTTATGAGTATGATTGAGCCTGGAACTTTCCTGAAATACTTTTGGGTCTGAGAGCAATATTATGAAATCATTGACATCAACAATAGATTCATCTACAGTTTCAGGAAAAATAAACTGATTTCCATTCAATTTGCATCTCACGAATCTTACTTGAATAAAATAATCACCAATTTAGACTACAGTTATATTTATCAAAGGCAGTAAATACAAAACAAAATATTTCTTACTATATTAAATAAATTGTCATTTTTCTTTGTTTACTTTATTTTACAGTTAAATAACTACTTTTAAACAATATTTCTTTATAGTAAATAAGCAATTATTAAATATTTTGAACATTCTGCATTACAGGAGCAGAGTGGATTGTGGACCACTGTGCCCAGGAGTGGGTGGGTCCACTGTGACCCATGTTGAAGTTCAATAAATAATCGTATTAATATTGTTTATAGCTTCCTTTTAAACATATTAACTTTAAAGTTAAATAAAAACAAGTATCTTAGCTTTACAAAAAAGCTGTTTTATCTTATTTATCTGCAACCTTTAATTACTAAAAAAATTCAAATATGATGAAAAATTTTACTTTTAGAAGCTCAAAACAACCAATCAGGATAAAATAGTTCAATCTGAGCTAAACATATTTTCTGAAGGCTATAAATAATCAGTGCAGTGCTGTTGTCTATTAGGATATAAGAGAAGCTTTTAAAAAGTTTAAATAAATAAAATATTAGGGGGTGGTCCACTGTGCCCATAGGTTCAGTGTGTACCGGTCTCCCCTACACGAAATTTAAATGCAAGAATTAATTTTAATTGCAACTAATTTTTCCACAATGTAAATTTCAAATTTGAATATTTTTGCATCTCTTAAAGAAATTATCTATATGTGCATTGAATATTTATATAATTTTGAATATATAAAATAAATTATATGAAAGGATACATACATATATGTAAATTTCTAAATTATATACCATTTACTATGAAATAAAATGTATTACATATATTACAGCTAATAAAAAATAACTGCATAAAATTCATATTAAAAGCAAAACAAATATAGGCTTTTCTGTTTTTCTAAAAAAATGCTAAAATTTACAAAAATTACTCTTACCTGCGTCCTGATTTGTCCTTCTAATTTTATCTTATATACAATTATGGTGCAAATAAGGTTTAAATTAAAAAAAAAACCATTTTATTAACATTTGATGTTTATGCTTTATAATTTACATTGTATTTAAATACCAAATGTATTTACAAATTCTTCTCACATTTCACAGCCTTTGCTGCCGAATTTAGCTTGTTTCGAATAGTGGCACATACAAGTGATACATTTACAACAAACTTGCAGGCAACATGGCCCTGAATATCCATTATCCTGGATCCCATTACCAGAGGAGACCGCGAAAACACTTATATAAATGCAAATATATGCAATTATCCGTTACCGGATTAAGCAGGTACATTAACCGAACATTAACTCCGCATACATTAACTGAAAAAAAAAACCCTGGATGCATGAAACTCACCATGCAGCAATCTCTAGAATGCATAAAATTCATTCAAACAGCAGTTAGTAACATATATATGTATGCTTCGCATACATTAACTGAAAAGGCCCACCAGTGGCTGAGAGGTTGTGCTCTCGAAGCTGGTAGACGGGAGGTGCTGGGTTCGATCCCAATCGCGCCCGTTGGCCTAATCGTTCGGAGTTTTCATGGTTTTCTTCGAGCTGTGGATTTATCCATGCGTAAATACGGGTTAGGTTCCCTTAGAAAGACCCCACGAAGGGCACTCCCCCCGGGCCTATATCCCTAGTGTGGATAACTAGCCGTCAATAATCAACCCAACCCATTAACTGAAAAAAAAAAACGTGGATGTATGAAACTCACCATGCAGCAATCTTGAGAATGCATGAAATTCATTCAAACAGCAGTTAGTAACATATATATATATATATATACGCTTCGCTTACAATAACTCCCCCCCCCTCCCCCCCCCCCAAAAAAAAAAAAAAAAAAAAACCTCCTGGATGCACGAAACTCACAATGCAGCAATCTCTAGAATGCATGAAATTCATTCAAACAGCGGTTAGTAACTTATATATATATGTACACTTCACGCACATTAACCGAAAAAAAAATAATCCACAAATTGAATTTCGGAAGAAAAATTGCAAATTTCACCATTCAAGAGTGCAAAAATCCTGAATTTCATCGATAGTGCATGTAAAATCATGAATTTTCTCAATCGTGTGCGTAAAAATAATGAAGTTTGTCGATCATGCTCAGAAAAAGTAATGAATTTTGTCGATCGGCTACGTAAAAAAACTTCGCCATTCGGGAGTGTAAAAATCCTGAATTTCATCGATCAAATGCATAAAAATCACGAATCTCGTCGATCAGGCATGCAAAAATCATGATTTTTAGCGACCGAGTGCATAAAAATCATGAATTTTATCGATTGGCGTGTAAAAATCATGTATTTTGTCGATTGGCTACGTAAAAATCAAATTTCGTCATTCGTCAGTGTAAAAATCTTGAATTTTGTCGATCGTGTGCATAAAAATAATGAATTTCTTCGATCGGCGGGAGAGAAATAATGAATTTTGTCGATTGGCTACGTAAAAATCAAATTTCGTCATTCGGCAGTGTAAAAATTCTGAATTTCATCGATCAAACGCATAAAAATCGTGAATTTTATGGATCGGCAAGTAAAAATCATGAATTTAGCTTGTTTCGAATAGTGGCACATACAAGTGATACATTTACAACAAACTTGCAGGCAACATGGCCCTGAATATCCATTATCCTGGATCCCATTACCAGAGGAGACCGCGAAAACACTTATATAAATGCAAATATATGCAATTATCCGTTACCGGATTAAGCAGGTACATATACCGAACATTAACTCCGCATACATTAACTGAAAAAAAAAACCCTGGAAAAAACCCTTCTTCGATTATGCACGGAAAATCGTAAATTTCTTCAAACGGGCGCGTAAAAGCCATGAATTTCTTCGAACGGATGCATAAAAATTATGAATTTCGTCGAATGGACGCTGAAAAATCTTGAAATTTAGGAGAAAATGGTAATTGGGAAATCCTGCATTTGACTTGTGCTTTCCACATTTTTAATCGCCAGTTTTTAAAGTTTAATCAACAACTGGCGACTGCTTATTTTCACCTTTAGGGGGGGGGGGGGGAATCGCAAAATTAGTCGCTCAAGGATTGCCATGGAATGTGTTACCTGAAAGCAGAGGTGGTAAACAATGACAATGTTTTAATTGTCGTTTTACAACTTTAATCACTATGTGGTGAATAGCTACTGCTAATTTTCACCTATAGCTAAATTCTAAACCTGTTTACATTTTACATGCGACTCTCGGCATTGAGCAATAAGTGACAGCGTTCGTCCATTATTTTCCGTAATTCGTTAACTTTGTTAATATAATAATTAACACCTTAATTCATTTTTTAAATGTTTATACATAGCCATAAGATAGCTAAAAATATGTACCGACAGACACTTCTTCAAAACTGGTTTCTCTTAAAAAAAAATTAGATAGATTCAACGTATTTATAAAAGCCTTACTAGAAAAAATATTTCATAGGATATTTGTATTTTCAAAGTTTTGTTCATATTATCTTATTTTAAACTTTTCTTTTATAGTGATGGAGTTAATTTAGAGTTTGTTATTGTGAATTCAAATAACTCATATTTATTACAAAATTAAATTAAATATTTGAGCCTTTTATCGTTACAATGAAATTTATAATAGTGTTTGGGTTGATCTTGACTGTACTTAGCCTGTGTGTCAATACAATTAATGGTTTCTCAAGGTTTTTACATATATTTTCAATTGCTTTTAATCAAAGTTTACAAATAATATACCAGGAGGAAAATAACTTTATAAAAATTATAATTTAATTTAAAGTAATGCTATTTTAAATATTGTCCTCCTGAATGATGATATGTTACATGAAATGTGATTAAAAGCTTTTTCTTCTTTTTCCAAGATAGTTTGCCAAATTGGTATGTTACAGGTGTCAGTTAACATTTTTCAATTAATAACAAAATATTTGTTGCTATATTTTTATACTTGATAGCAGGGGCGTAAAAATCTAGTCGCCAATGGGTAGATTTCTACCACTAAATTTTTAATATTCTTCGACTAATAAGAATACTGATAAAATTTAGGTGAAGTATAATAATAAAATTTAGCCGAAGAATACTAATAAAATTTAGGGGTGAGAATTGGCCCATTGACTCCTAGATTTTTACACCCCAGCTTGATAGCTTATTTTAAAATTTTGGATGCTGTTACTTGTTTGTAATAATAAAAACTTTGGATTTAAAGAAAATAATTTTTTTTTAGCTTATTTATCCATTGAACACCATAAAACACATTTCAGGATTCATTTTTTGCATTTTTTATTACAAAATAATGTAAAATTAATATAAGAAAAAACATCTAGTGACCAAAATTTATCAAATTATAAAGCATATATGACATTATAATAATACTATATGTGTTCAACATTTCGTGATTTATGTGGCCGAAAGTTATAGTCATATGATGCAAATAATATATATATATAATGACGTATATAGCATTAATAAGAGTGTTTGGTGTGTAATATATATATATTCATATATACGATGCATATGTAAGCTTGGCGATGATTTTGATAAAATCATAGCTGCAACCTTGGCATAATCGTAATTGTAGGGGCAACAAACTTTAAATTAACTCCATCGCTATTACAGTATTTTAAAAAAAAAGTCTACAATAAGACAATATGGACGACACATTGACAATACAAATCTCCTCCGAAATAATTTTTTTTGGCAAGACAACGTGGTACTTTATAAATACGTTGAATGTATCTAATTTTTTAATCTATCTAGATTTGTAGAGGTGTCTGTCGGTACATATTTTTAGCCATCTTATGGCTATATATAAACATTTAAAAAATTACGGCATTAATTATTATATTAACAAAGCTAGCGAATAAGAAAAATAATATACAAACGCTTGCACTTACCGCTTACCGCCGTCGCCGTCAAGATGTAAACAGAACGATCAGAATCTGAGTTGAGTTGAGATGTAGCGTTTCTTCACATAGTCAGTTACGAAAAAAAAATCAAATGTTCATAAGGAGATTTACATTTTTCACTTGTTTTTTGAAGTAAAATTTTCTTAAAAACTGGAAGTCATCATGCCTGTAGTTAATAAGTGGAATAGCAATTTCCCCCTCCCTCGATTTTGAAATTTAAATAACTAAATAATTAAAATAACTAAAATAAATAATAATAATAATAATAAAAAAACCTTAAAATAAAAGAACTAAGAATTTTTCGTTGTGTGTAGGGTGTATATGTGTGTGTGGGAGGGGGGGAGGTGTTCAATTACTACTTTCTTCCTGAATTTTAAAGTTTAAGTAACTAAAATTACGTTTTCTCCGTTTTTGAACAGCATAATAAAATTGGTTCTTTTGAGTAACTTAAAAGAGGAACTAAAAATTTTCCGTTGGAGGGGGGGGGGCGTCATTAACCCTCCCTGGATTTTGAAATTTTATTTAATTTTTTATTTTGACCGATTTTGTAAAACAGTAAATTTATTCTTTTTTCGAGTAATTTAAAGTAATTAAACACTAAGAGAAAGTACAAATTTCCCGTTGGGGGGAAGGGCAAACTTTCCCCCCTTAAATTCCCCATGAAAGTTATTTATTTGTTATTTTTTATATTTATGTGTTAAAAATTTATCTCAAAAGGGGTGGTTCAAAGCAGTGTCCGCTGCTTAACTCGCTGTTCCTCGCTTAACTTAAAAGAGGAACTAAGAATTTTCCGTTGGAGGCGGGGGGGGTGGGTTGCGTCATTAACCCTCCCTGGATTTAAAAATTTTATTTAATTTTTTATTTCGACCGATTTTGTAAAACAGTAAATTTATTCTTTTTCCGAGTAATTTAAAGTAATTAAACACTAAGAGAAAGTACAAATTTTCCGTTGGGCGGAAGGGCGGACTTTCCCCTTAAATTCCCCATGAAAGTTATTTTTTATATATATATATTTATGTGTTAAAAATTTATCTCAAAATAGGTGGTTCAAAGCAGTGTTCGCCTCCCCCCCGCCTGAGGATTTTGATTTTTGTTCAATTTAGTCCATTAAACTAAAAGTCTTGAAAACAGTGTTAATTATTAATAACAGAGTAAATACGCAATATTGTCAAAAACTGAAAGACTTTAATATTGCTTAGCTTTTAAAACTGCAGATAAATTGCAGAAAATATCTCACAAACTTACTAAAATTAAGTTCTGTAAAATTACCTTAAAGTAACTGCAGTTATACTGCAGATACATCAGAAAATATAATACTGAAATAATGACTGTAAAAATACTTCAAATTTACTACAGTTTTACTACAGATGTAAAGTCTCATTATTTTTTAAATTTATGATTATAACATAAATTCACGTAAACTGCAGTATTTTTGCAGATAAAAGCTCACAGTATTTTTGAAATAAATTACTGCAAAATTACTTCACATTAACTGCAAAATAACTGAAGTATTTTTACAGTCAAGATTGCACTACAGAAAATCTACAGTTGCCTGTAGAAAAACTTTAAAAATACTTCACTTCTGTAGAAAAACTGCAGTTCATTTTTAGCTGGGTACCTTCATGACGCTCAATTGGAAAACTTATACTGCCAGTTGAATTAGCATTAATTGTTAAGTCCGAATTAGTCATCGTCATTAAATCATTGTTAACGTGATTATTAGGTGAAATATTGTCCTATTTAGCAGGAAGATCACTTGAATAATTAACATGAATATTATCAGTAAAAATTGATTTTTTTTTTTTCAGGAAGCATGTCAATGAATAAATCGTCCCTAATAGCTAAACTCTCATCAGCTAAGTCACTCGTAAGTATGTCTCGTCTAAAGTATTTAATTCATTTAATTTATATTTCTGGATTTGCAATTTTTCATAACGCTGAAGAGCATTGGGATCGAAAAATCATTCTAGGACAACACTCCGATCGACATGAAAATGCAAGATATTTTAAATATATTTTTAATTTAAATGTTTTCAATATACACAAGTATTTTCAGGGTTTCAATCATATAAGAGTATCGAATAATCAAGTGATCATCTGTCTTTATTCTTTACTTAAGTATACCACTGTATTATCGCATCATAATTTTTATTAATATTCTAAGTTTAATATAAGTTTATAATATAAGTTATATAAGTTTAAAGAAATGTATTTTTCTGTTTTGATCATTTGAAACACATATTTAAGTACTCAACCAAAGTAAAACATAAGTTCATGATAATGTGTAAATTCATTTTTTTAAATTCAGCAAAATTTAATTAATGACAGTTTCTGCTTTAAACATAATTTTGTACAATATATGAAAATACTGCATAAACTTACCTCAGTATATCTCCTATAAACCTCGCTGCATTTGTCAGATACTATTCATAACTAACAGATTTCTGAAAAAAATCAGTCAATGAAATGCGTAGAATATTCTAAAATAATATTAATTTGAAAATGTGTCGCAATTTTCTTTCACTTTTGGTATATGAAACAGACGTGAAGCGTTAACGTCGATAAGATTAATTGATATCCAATGTTTAAAAAAGTGATACCTGCTTCGCATTTTTCGCAAACTTTAGAAAGTTCTAATGTACAATTATTTTAAAACCTTCTCACCGCCGTGAACTGATATATCCGTTCACTATGCTGTAGAATTTACTGTAATAATAGCATTGTTTAAATTAATATATTTCTACAAATATAATGCAGTTATAAAACATTGAGTAATGATTGATACTTTGAAGGCTTATACTCGTATACGTAATTAAGTTTTCATATCAAGTTTGAATGATAATCTTTTTTTTAGCATTTCAAACTATTTAGAGAGAAAACAGCATTACAAATTTACCCTATTGCTCGGCGGTCAGAGAGATTTAAAGTAAACGTGTGCAATGAAATGTTTCGAATTTTATATGCGATTTTCCTACGTTTCATTAACATTTATATAAGGATCTCCAAATTATGATTTTAGGCACAAGACCATTATCACATTTATGGGTCGTCATATTAAAGCTCAATGACTTTACTTATTTTATGTTATAAAAATAATCTATTTTGTTTTTACCAGCTCAAGAAAATAACTATTTATTTGCACTAGGGTTCAAAGAAAATATTAGAAATAAATGGAAGCAGTGATAATAGCATCATATGAGCTTTTTGAATATTTATAACCTTTTTTTTTCTCCCAAAGCACATTTTTGAAGCTATTTCATGGATACTGATATGATGGATAATGATATCAATATAATAAAAAAAAATTTCAACACATCTTTAGCACTATTTTCTAGAGTTTATTGAGTAAACTTTGCGTAAGCTCAAGAATGTGAAACTTGCTTTTGTTACTTACTTAGTTTTACTTTTATACATTAAAGTACATCTATAGCAGAAATAAACGAATTACATATTTCAAAATACCCGTCAGAAAATTTTTAAGTATAAAATAATCTCATATTTAGAATTTATGTTGTTTTTAGTATGTCATTATTGATAAGCATACCAGAAAAATCGGTTTTCCTCTTACTTCCATAAATCTGTTTGGGGTTTGTCGTATGCGATCTTGTTTTTTCACGATCGAATCTCTTGAAAAAAAACCTTCAAAGATGTATGAATTTTCACGTTTTTTGGTAACCAAGATAAATTTTATTATTGTTAAAATGCTCAAATTATCGAAGTTAAGAAAATTATTATTCAAATATCTTGTATAATCTGATGAAACATTATTTTAAAAAAAGTATTAGTTTCAAAACAAATGTAATTGTTTTAGGAATTGTCTCTCTTGGCTTTAGAAATATACATATGTATATATACATATAAGAAATGGTATAATATTTAAAAACAAAAAATATTACTATTGCATTTCATTAATTGCATTTACTTTATTTTTTAACTGTACGTAAATATGTACCAAAAGTTTGAATCACATTTACTTAATGGTCTAAAATGTTATAACATTTATGTTATAAAATGTTAAAGCCATATTTTGTAACATTTCCATTATAAAATATAATCAAAATTGTATTAAAAAAAATGTTTTATTAACAAATATTTCAAAAGATTTATTATATATAATTTGATATTTCAATATTTGAATAACATTCCAAACGCATTTTTTTAAATTCATATTCTTATATTTAAATTAAACCAAGGACGCAAATGTTGTAAATGATATGTTAGACATGTTGTAGTATATTAAGACAAGTAACGTTTGTTTTTTCGTATTAATAATGTTTTTATTTTTTTATTTTTTATTTTTTTTTCAAAATGTTACCTGTCACTCATAAAACAAATACATTAACACGATAGAAATTCTATATTTCAAATATCTATTAAAATAGCACTTTTAACGTTTTATAATTAAAACATTTTAAACTACACTTAAAAAAATATATATGTGTAAATCAATTATACTTAAGAAAATGAATCAATTCAATAGTACTTTTCAATATGAAATACCAAATTTTTTTCATATATATGATCATGGAAAATAGTAAAAAAATGTAGAAATAAGAAATGCATTCCTTTTGTTTTTCCAGTTATCATGTGATTGTGTTTAAAACTTTTCTTAAAATTATTTTGCAATAATTTATCAAGAAATAAATTTATTTCTTACTCTGTTTGATTTCCTACAATATGTTTACCTTTTCGTTTCCGTACGTGTAAAAGCTTAAACGTTTATTTTAAAAGTATTGGGTCATTTGAAAAGTAGAAATAACTGTATTAGGTATTGGAATAAATATTTCTGTGAATTTTACAATGCATTTATTTGCATGTGTTTTAATTTTCGTATTATGTGTAGGATACGTATATATGTGTGCGTGTGACTTACATATTTAGCATATTTAAAGTTTTTGTAAAAATAAAGCAGATTTTTCAACATATTTACGCAAGAATGAGATTTTTTCATTTGCATTCGCTCTATACATGTTTATTTATACATTTGAATTATAATATTAAAATAAAAAAATCACTTTTGCAGTAAAAAAGCAACTTCGTTCTTCTTTTGACGTAAAGTGAAGAAAGTTTTCAACACTCTGCCGAAATCGAAAATTTAAAATTTACACATTTTTACGGAAAACATGTAAATGTAAAAGTACTCAAAAATAATCTCCTTAGAATATCTATAGCTTAAAGGTAAAAAATAAGAATTTATTTCAGTAAACGTAGTAGTAAGTCTTAAGCATCAGTGTAACACTTAAGAGTCAGAATACACGCACATAGTGCTGACTAGATGGAAAATTAACTTTCCTTATAATAATTTAAAAAAATATGTATTTTAGCGACAGTTTATGTATTTGATGAGGGCCTCTGTACCAGTAGGTGTTTTGTCACTTTAGATCGAAACGTTTAGTAGCTCAAGAAGATCGGGCATAGAATTAGTTATTCCTCATTTCATTCATTCTTCTACCGAAACATATGCTTGAAAATAAATGTGCTGATTTATAAATAATAAATTAATAAAACTATTTCAAATCTTACAATTATAACATGAATAATATCTATTTTTTAATGTTTATTACATATTTTTTCTCAATATAAATGCGTGAAACTCATTTAATCATCAAAATCATCACAAAGTTAATTAGTATTATATATCTGGAATTGAACGATCATCTTAATTAGAGAAAAAAGACTTAAGAAATTTAAAAAGAATTATTTTGTTGAAACCTTCGGTAAAATTCTAACTGCTCAAAAAGGCGTTCCACGATGTAGTGTAATTTAAAATGCAGTAATGCTTATGGAATTTCATTAATGACTGCATGGGATTAAAATTGGTGAGACACAACAAAAAAATTACTCTCCTATAAAAATCTGTTCGTGATGTTAATCATATTTGAAACAACTTTTGAAATTTCCATTTTTTTTCAACTAAGTAAGACAAATAAACCGTATATAGGATTATATATAAGAACGACTTCCATACTTACTGAATATTTTAGTTCATCTATACAAAAAAAAATTAATCTGTTTTTTAATAAAATATACAATTTGTAGCTTAAATTGTGTCTATTAGGCAGTTTTAAGCTACTCTCGACTATTTTTGATTAACTCTATGCCAAATAAAACAAAATCAGAACTTGCAAAGTAACAGTCATGAGTTACATATATGGATATTTCCTAAGGTCAAACTCTTTTTAAAGCGATCTGTGATGCAAAGAGAAAGCGTTTTTAACAAACAAATAGAAAGTATATCAAGATTCTGTATTATAAAACCCATTACAAAAAACTTGATTGTAAAAAAATAGTTAGGTGTAACTCTTAATAAAAAACAAATGCAGATTTTTTTTTGTACAATTTTCAGAACAAGATCTACTTTTCTTCATTATTATCATAATCTATTTTTTAATGACGAGGATTATTTTCAACTAAACAAATAACTGATATAATTTTCCTAAGTTCATCGAATAAGAAAAAAAAAAGAAATACGTCACTCGAACTTGTTGTATAATAACTATTCACATAAATTTTAAAAATCCATTTTAATTGATAATAAATAATAAGCGCTTTATTTACATTTTGAAATTAATAAAAATTGTGTTATTGCCGAAACGTCAGTTGAGGCTCACTCTGGCGATCCGAAAAGTGTTTCGTTCCCGTTCGTTTGTTTGTTTGCTTGTTTGTCTGTTTGTCTTCTGTTTGTTCCGTGTTAACTGCTTAATGTAAAAATCATTCGATTAGGTTGAATTTTGGTGGGTATGTTGTTAAGGTACCCGGAATTCGCTGTATAGTTTTTGGTTATATTTGGTTCATTCGTTCGAAAAATATAGAACATTTCTTTTTAAGTCATAATGCTTTCCTATGGGAATGGTGACGATTTTCAAATGTCATTTTGACTGAAATGAAAATCGCATACTTGAATAATGGATTTAAACGTAAAATTACGGATATTACATTTTCTATATGGAGGTCTTAAATATATGCAATAGCTTTGAAAAGTTGCTGATACATCGATTAGAATTTAGAAATTAATTGTTTAAATTATTGGAAAAAATTTTGCAACTACTCGGGAAATATAAAGCATTTTATTTTCCTATTTTTTACAAATTTTGAAATGCATTTCTTTTTTTCCTCTTTATTTTGTTAGTTGCTTAGCAACCCTATTTCAAAGAATATTAAAATAAGACATGCATTTTTTAATCTAAAAAATTACAAGAATAAGAATTTCATAAGAATTTCAGAATATCATTGCGTAAATCATGTTTAATTTAACTCTTCTAATTTCTGAAACCTCCGAAGTATTTTATATGCCTATAAATATGTATGTAATATAAAAAAAATAAATTGCGATTGTAAGCTGCTAAATAATATGAAAAGTGAGATTACAAAACAATGACTTTCAGAGCTGACGTTGAGGCTCCTGATCTGCAGATTTACTAGTTATTAATTTTATTTAATCCTTCTAATTTTGCAAAACTGTCTGTTTCCAAGTAGTTAGTCTGTGATTTTAAAATTATTTAATTTATTTTACATATTTTTTTCTTATTTTCCATTTTGTGAAATTTTAAATTTTGACATTGCGAGTAACCTAATATAGAGAACAAATGATGTGATCCCACCGGAATTCTTTTAATCCAATTCAATTGAATTGATTCACAAAAATAAATATATATATTTTAGAAAACATAAAAAAAATTATAAAGCAATCTCAATAATTTAATTTAATTTTTATCAATTTGAATTATTATTGTTTTTACAATTTCATGAAATCTATAATTTCCGATTTCGCCATTATAGAATTATTTACGCTTTTGATATATAAGCGTAAATATAAGATATATAAGCGTAATAAAATAAATGTATATTTTTTTCGAATTACGGTATGAATTTTGTAAATATTTAGACCTGTTACTGCATTTTAATACAACATAAATGGAATTATATATATATATATATATATATATATATATATATACAAGAACGTGTAATTTTTTAATAAATAGAAAACATGAAGTTATTGCCGAAACGTCGGTTGAGGCTCACTGTGGCGACGTGAAAAGTTTTTGGATTTCTGTCTGTCTGTCTGTTCCGTGATAACTGCCTTAAAAATCGTCCTATTAGGTTGATTTTTGGTGGGTATGTTGGTGAAGTACCGGGATTGGCTGTATAGTTTTTAGTTACATATGAGTCATTCGTTCGAAAATTCACAAAAATGAATATATATTATCTAGAAAACATAAAAAAATTATAAAGCAATCTCAATAATTTAATTTAATTTTTATCAATTTGAATTATTACTGTATTTACAATTTAGTAAAAATCCATAATTTCCGATTTCACCATTATAGAATTATTTACGCTTTTGGGCAGTTACTAAAGCATATATAATAAATATTTTTTTTCTAAGTACTGTATGAATTTTGTAAATATTTAGACCTGTTACTGCATTTTAATACAACATAAAAAGAATTAAAAAGAATTATACCAGATCGTGTAATTTTTGAATAAATAGAAAACATGAAATTATTGCCGAAACGTCAGTTGAGGCTCACGGTGGGTACGCGAAAAGTTTTTGGTTCCTATCTGTCTGTCTGTTCCCTGATAACTGCCTTAAAAATCGTCCCATTAGGTTGATTTTTGGTGGGTATGTTGGTGAAGTACCCGGAATTGACTCTATATTTTTCAGTTACATTTGAGTCATTTGTTCGAAAAATATAGAACATTTCTTTTTAGGTCATAATGCTTTCCTATGGGAATGCAGACGATTTAAAATTTCATTTTTAATTGGAATGAAAATCGCATATTTGAATAATGGATTTAAACGCAAAATTATTAGTGCTAAATTTTCGATATGGAGGTTATAAATATATCCAACGGTTTTGAAAATTTGCTAATACATTCGTTAGAATTTAGTAATTGTTTAAATTATTGGAAATTCTTTTGCATCTTTTCAGGAAATGTATAACATGTTATTTTCATATTTTGTACCAATTTTAGAATGCATTTCTTTTTACTTTGCTCTTTAATTTATTATTTGCTTAGCAACCATATTTCAAAGAATATCAAAATAATAAAATTCAAGTAACTCGCACTATTTTGCTACAATATGTCATTATCAAAATAAATAATTTTTGTATTCTATTAACATAAAAAAATAATTTATTTTAATACAAGTTTATTTTTTTTTATCTAAAATGCTACATGAAAAAGAAGTTCATAAGAATTTCAGAATTTCATTGCATAAACCGTGTTTAATTGAACTCTTCTAATTTCTGAAACCTCCGAAGTATTTTATATGCGTATAAATATGTATGTAATATTAATAAAATAAATTGCGGATTGTAAGATGCTAAATAATATCAAAAGTTAGATTAAAAAACAATGACTTTTAGAGCTCACTTTTAGGCTCATGATCTGCAGATATACTAGTTGAATAAATAGGAAACATAAAGTTACATTTTCTATAGTTTTCTAAATGTGAAAAATAATATAATTCAACGAGATTTAAAAAAAAATATATTTTTTAAATCAATTTCAATAAATGCATTTTAAACTGCACAGCACATCGAAAACTTAACTTCGAATTTCACATAATTCACGAAGTATTATTTTTCGTATGAAAAATTGCACAGAGTTTGTTTTTCCTGTGACTATTTTGGAAAAAGGAAACTTTGTTTGTGTATGACATTGAGGATATAGATATTGATATTGCATAAAAATCAATCAATCATTACTTTCATCAAAAATATCTTCACATTTTCTACAAAAAATGTAACTTCTGCTTTTTTTCATATAGAAAAGTGTGAAATAGTTAACAAATAAAAAATAAATGTATGTTTAACGAAAAGCTGAAAATGATTTATTCCTTATTGCAAGAAAACTTTTCTCATTACTCATCATATATCAATATTCACGTGTCAAATATAAAATTATTTTGATTTTGCCACGCTAAATTTATCCCAAAATATTAAAAGTATGTCATTTTCTAGATTATTTCTATGAGTTTGAAATACATTTCATAAATTCTTTCCTAATAGTTGAAGGTGTTTTGTATCGCACGTTTAAAACGTTGCAATTGTTATAAACACATTCGATCCAGAAACATATACAAATTTTTATTTTTTTTTAAAGAAATAAAACAGAAAAATATAAGAAATTTAAAAATTATGTAATATTTTATAGAAAAATATGAGCAACTTCATATGATTCCATGATTGTAAACCAATATTAATTGTTGCAATGCGGGCCAGATACTGTGTCAATACAGCCTTCATTGTAAATTTCTACAACAAAATGCAAAAAGTAGATGCAAGTTATATTTACATTAAACAGATGCAATAAAGTATGATATATCAGAGAAATGTTGTCTTTAAAAAGTGAATAAATGGGAAAAAATGGCGAAGTACTGATTTCACGTTGAAAATTTAGCAATGTATCAAAAAACATTCTTTCCGTTATTGGTAGAATATTGAAAATATAACCAATTATGGTGAAAAAACTAATGTCAATTTTGCGAAGATATAAATAAAATATCAACAATAATAGTAATATTTGTCTAATGTTGTTTGATGCTAGGATTAATATATATATATCAATAAATGCTTCTTAATGATAAATGTGTATGACGAATCTATTTAAGAAACAATTTGAGAATCTAAATGTAATATCGCAAAAAAAAATATATATTTTTTTTTTGCAGGAACATTTTTATGCAAAAAAATCTAATGAAGCGGAAATTTGAATAAAAATATGTCTTCGATTTTACGATGTATTGCGTCAAATCTCGTAGATGCTTACAAATCGAATTAATAGTCAATCTTTGAAGCCTTGTTGCAAAAGACTTATACAGCCTGTTAATTCGATTAAACAAATAGTAGTTTATTTATATGATCAATAAACAATATTATGAAAATCTAAACTATAAAAAAAAATTCCAATTATTTCATGAATATATAATTAATGATTCTAGAATAATAGATGGGTAATGAGTATATTTATGTTAGAAATTGTCTTTATTGCCATTTAATAAGTAATATCTAAAGTGTATTATATTAGCGAAATAAATGTTTCATTATTGAAATTTTGAAGCTACAAAGTTTGGCAGTAAGTGTCTTAGAAATTGCAATTGTTATAATATACTCGAACATTTTTAAGTCCACCATAGTTATTCTAGACTCAAATGTAAACTGAATTTACTTTGACTTGTAGGACTTGTTTGACTTGCATCGAAAATCATGTTTTATATGTAGGGTTAGTGAATCAATAGTTGACATTATAACAAATTTCTTTTTTGATTTATACACTTAAAATATTTATTTTTCTCATATTTTGAATTTATTGGTACTTTTTCGTTTTTGTAATTTTTCGCTCATTTTGTATTGGTTAGCCTCTGTATTTTTGTCTTGCAGTTTGCTTTTCTCTACATTTCTCCTTTATTTTTTTCTGTTCATACTTTTCCATAACTCTGTTGTAAGCACACCTGGAATCATATCAATTTTACGAAGGCCTTTATTTCAAAATCTTAACGAGTCGCTAAGCAGCCAGACAAGTGATAAGCGGTAAGGATGCATGGTGGGCGACAGGGCATCTTTCTAACTATAACCTCTGCTACTACCGACGCCAGCTCGTCATTTTGAGCTGCGCTGTAGGCACATATACATGGGTTGTACGACTGATGTTCCCGCTAAGTGCGAGCTACGTTGTATTATCCGCTTTCTCCAAGCAAAAGGGAATAGTGCTGCAGAAATCCCCCAAGAATGGCACAAGTGTACAGGAAAAGCTGTCTGAGCGATGCACAGTGCTACTGTAACCAAACAGCTGCTGAAGCAATATAAGAACACACATTTTATTAGACAATTAAATACACTAAACCAACATCAGTGAAAAATTGACTTGTTCCAGGACTCGAACCTGAGACTTTCAGAGTACCATGCTGATGCTCTGCCACTAAGTCACCCAGATCGATATACTAGCCCGGCAATTTCTCACACTTATTCAAGTTGGAAACAGTCATCGGCCAGCCTTTTTGCAGCTTCAGATGACATAGTACGATGAATAACTATTCATCAGTCAGTAATTAATTAATATATATATATATATATATATATATATTAAAACACAAATACTACGTCTGATTACGTATGAAACAGTTTAAATGGAATGTGTTTGATCAACCGTCGTGCCGTATAGCCTCGATTTATAGCCCCGATTTATAATATCCATCAATTCCCTGAATTAAATTATCAGTTAGTAAGCAAAAAAGCTTCCAGACGGCTGATGAGATTTAAGCCACCGTTCAGGCTCATCTCACAACACTGGCGGCAACGTTTTTCAAAAAATTGATCGAAACGCTCCTTAACCGATATGACGAAATGCCTCAATCTTCACCACGATCATGTAGAAAAGTACCCATGTTTGTACATAATTTTTCGTAATACATTCATTTTGTTCTTTACTTTTGTGTTTTTTTTTACTGCCCATCGGTGGTTGAAACAACAACCCTCGTAGTTTGATTAAACGAATACGCACATATTTTTCAATCAATAGAAATTCTTATTTCGATGGACTTCATTCATCCTGCACTATAAAAAAATACAAATTTTGGTTAATCTACGAAAACATAATATACGAATGGACGAAAAAAACAATACCAGTTTCCGAATTACCTACGATTCTAAAACCTTTTCTTTATTTCTAGGAACGTCGGCAACAATATATTTTTGAGATTTAAGGAAGCATTTATAAACACAAAGTTATTTTTGCCTCTACTGATTTACAAAAAACGTTTAAGATTAATTTTATGATGTATTAATTAGTTTTTTCAATCCAGGGTATTGGTTTTTAGGATGTTATCAAGTCTCAAGTAAACATTTTTAACTGAGTTTATACATGCAAGAGTTACAAAATAATATCAATTTTAATGTGATACTAATGCTGTTATTTATCATGCTTGTCTCTAACACATGCTTTTTAAACATGAAAATGATTACTTGATAATTGTTAGCATTCGAAAAAACTGATATCCTGGTTTGAGAAAGCTGATTAAGAAACAATAAATACTACATGAAAGCGTTTACAAAAATCAGTGGCAGCAAAATAAAACTTTTTATAAATGCTTCTTTAAATATTGAAAATATATTGATTTCTGAGACTTCTAAAGATAAACAAAGCTTTTTCCATTCGTTGCAATTTCGAAAGGGGTTCTTATATATTTTCATTCGTGGTAAGATTATACTTTCGTGTATTACAAATCATTCGTATATTACAAATTGTCATTTTGTATAGCGTGGATTATTTAAATTATAACTTCCCTTTTTCCTTAACGTTGTTCCTGTTAAAGTCTGATTATTACCATCTTCTGACCCTGTTGTTTATCCGTCGCGTCGGTAAGCCGGAATTGACGGTTGCATCGACATTGTCTTCATACTGAAAAGCGTTCTGGAGTGCTTTATCAAATTTACTCATCTTTGTTGTAATTTGTCTTTATATTTTTTAAAACTATATTATAGTTTTAACGTATAAAAAATCGTATGAAATAAAATAGTGTAAGCTTGAAAGACTATATTTTTAATGCAAGTTATTACAGTTTAATTAATGCAGCAGCGTGTCTCCTATTATTAATATATATGTGTTGTTTGTTAACATTTCGTCTGGCGCGGTGGGCGCAATGTAGTTTCGAAAAGGTCTCGTGCAATGAGCCTGGTAGGCTACTTTTTGATTTACTAATTAAGTTTATGGAAAATGTTTATTCTTACTAAAAATAGTGCTATATATATAATGTTTAAACACTATCAAGTTTTAAAAACCCTCAAGAGGCAACAAAATAGTTTTATTTACTGATTTAAAACGACATTTATAACATTCGCCAATCTACGAAACATATTGAACTTTACATATTGTCATTTACATTCATGGGTAACATTTACCCATCGATTTATTTTGCAATTTTTAAGTACCATAGTTCATCCCAAAGACGACATCTATCCTAACATATCAAATTACAAAATCAAAAACGGACTCCCAGCTCATCGTGCCCAACCCAACGGAAATATTTTTATCTTTCCTTTGCAGTTAATCGTTTATCATGTTCTATTTCTTAAATTCGTCGTTGCCTTAATGTGTAACCAAAAACATGACACAGTTAAAAAAAAAAAAAAACTGATAAATATTTACTTACCAAAATTTTACAATATTGGTCGCAGTGAGCCTATTAGATGCAACAGGCTACCAACAGCACAAAAAGGAAGAAATTCACTGACTGACTCCCCCACTGTCATTAGCACTACGATATGTAAAGTTGCTTGGAAGGGCAGAACAGAAAGTAGTTTTGGGGAGACCTGCCAAACTAACGTAAATTACCTGTGCCTAATAGATCAGTTGCGCTCGACGGAGTGTTAAGATTATTTAAAAATAAAACGTGATAATTTTTATTTGTCAATTGTATGCAATTCGATTTTAATTCAAATTATATTACTTTAGAATGAAAATGTTAAATTAAGATTACCACAATTCTTCATTATACTTGTATTATATCATCCCTATAAAATTAACTTTATATATAATTATTTTGCCTCAAATATTGAAAACTTTAAAATTTTATAAATACATTATATTAAAATTCAGAAAAATAATAATCTATTTTGTTATACTAGTAAAAAGTATAGCTATAAATTCAAACTGATATATAAAAGCAAACATTCTATGTAGTACATATAGACATACGTTTTTAAATAACAATGTTAAACTTTTAATAAAATCGTTCATATGCAAAAAATTACAAAATAAACTAAAAAAAATTATAATAGTTTAAGTAAAGCAAGAAATACGCATATCACCAACGAAAATTTAGAAAAGTGATTTAAATAAGTTAAACATATGTTAAGAAATTCTAAAATAAAATTCCTAGAATCTAAAATTAAACTTATCTTCCGCAGTAAGAGATCCAATTTAGCTTTTTGCCGCACTTGCACATTTTATATCGTTTAGAAATCTTCAATTCCTTTACCGTTCGTAGTATTTAATGGCTTCATTTAATGCAAATTTTATCTCAATTTTTCTTTCCGGCATAACAAACTAGTAAAAAGTAGTATTTAGTTAAAAGGGGAAAAATATTCAGTTATTTCTATTTTATTATTTAAACTTCTGTGTAAATGAAAGTATATTTTTCTGCAATGTTTTACATAATAATAATAATAATGTTTAATTTCTAAACGGCTCTTTTTTCTTTTTCGTATATATTCTCCAATACTTACGAGTTAGTTTTAATGATATGTTTTATTAATATGACTATATGCTTGATAATAATTAAAATTAAAATCAGGAGGCATTTATATTCATGGGCATGTTAAAAAAATTGTAAGCACTTTTTTCAAATTAATTTTTAACTTAATTTTTTTATTCCTTTTTTTTTTCTTTATATGTACTTTCAATATAAAGAACTAATGAATCAAACATTTGAACTAATATATTTCAATATAAACAAAATAACACACTATTTTTTTCTCATTTCTGTAACAATATCAATGCCTGCTACAAAAAAAGTAAAGCAAATGTTAAGATTAAATTATTACAATTTTGTTTCTAGTTAAATATTAAAAATCTGGTAGGATATAATCAGGAAACGAATTCCAAAAATTAAAATTAAAATATAAAGTCATGTGATAATTGTATAAGCAGTAATAAGTTTAATTAACATTAGCAGCGACACAGAGTTCATATAAAACATATGGCATGTGACAAATTATAAAAGTGTTAGGAGTATTTAGGCATTCAAGACGTAACCATTTACATAGATTATTCTGTGTGCATATAATATCAATTGCTATTGCTCTAATTGTATTTAGAAACAACACCTAAAGACGATGTCAAAAAAAGTTTGAACATTACAATGATTGTACGATTTTTATTCTAGGGGCAAAATACCACTAAAATGATAGCTGGGAAAAAACTTGAATATTAGACACCATTTCCAGTTTGAACATTCTCAAATTATAAAATAATTTTTTGGTATAAAAAGTGTAGCAAGAGAAGAGTTGAAAAAACTTGAGGTGAGATTTTTCTCTTTAAGAAAATGTGAGACCCATGAAAAAGATGCAAAGAAAATGCACATTAGAAAGCGGTCAATCAGCAAGGGAATACTGAGATAAGTACCTCCTTACAGGAAAATAAATAGAACCATTATAACTTCAGCAAATACAATAGGAGAGTAGGTCCACATTTTGCGATATAAATTCATTTTTAAATATGTGTGATTATGATAATAATATAAGAGTATAATAATAATATGCAGTGATGAAATTTTGTAATGATAAAATTTTGTATGTGTTTGCAGAATTATGTTACTAAATAACAATGCTGTTTTACTGTATAACGTTCGCATTCAAGAAAAATTTATGAGCGACTACATTCGGTAATTTAGGTATGTGATTAAAAAAAAAAAAAAAAAAAAAAAAAAATCAGGATTCTCTTAACGTCTTAACTTTATTCAATAGCAAATGCACCCTGCATAAAACTGATTTTTTTATCACCTTGTGATGTTATTTATTCAAATCGGTTATGTAATTACAATGATTATTTAGCCCCATCCCTTAGGCGTATTAATCACGAGTTATGCTCGTGATTAAATCACAGGATATACTTTCATTACCACGAGTCACACTCGTATACCAGGGCTCGCAATGTTCCTAACTTTGTCTACCTTCCCTACCATTATTTCAAATCATTAATATTGACGAAAACATCTGAAAAGAAGCCTACAGTAAAGCTATTGTTTTCAAATAGTCCTAGCAAAGTAAAAACAAAATTAGGAACGCTTCTACGAGAATTTTGTTTATTTTACACGAGTCAAATTAGTAATTAAAGCACAAGTGGTTTACAATCAAAAGCATCGTGTCATGAAAATCAATTCCTATTTTCAATCTCTATATCACAGATTTTCTAATTGCGAAAGCTATTAGCTGCGTATCAGTTTTCATAAAATTATTACAAATAAATAAATAAATGATTTTACATCTTATTTTTGAAACTTTTTTTTTATTAAATAAAGATTCTTTTATTAAAAAAAAAAACTGTATCTTTGTTTAATATCATTCTTCTAACTATTAGAAAAAGTGTAAACGTAAATCATGCATTTATAAAATAAGTAGCATGCGAAAACATTTTTCTTTTCTTCAAAGGACTTTTAATTTATCATCGGGATTTACTTCTGGTATATAATAAGATTGAAGAGGGAGTTAGATTCTACTAAACTCATTTTTATCGAATTAAGGAGGTTACTTTTTATTTTTTATACGAATTTTAAGTTGTGTTGCTATTATCACATTTTTATTGCCAGAAATCATGTTAGAAGGACTTATGGTTATTTTGATTATGGTTGATTTGATAACGGGAACTGAGTTTCTTCTTAAATCAGAGATAAGTGTTCCCATTTTCACTTCTAACTTACGGAAAACATTTCCGTTTTTACAAGGGAGGGGGGTTTTGAAAGAAAAAATAAGAGAGCAATGGTTTTCGGTCCCACTTTTGAAAAATAAAATAACAAGAAGAATTTTGTTGTTCACGCTCTCGGGCTGATTTTCTTCCATTAGACCCCAGCTTGCAAGGGATAATTTTTTTTTTTCAGTAAACTGGGACAAGGACGTGCCTTTTATTATCATTACATTTATTTCTTTATTATCACCATTAGACTGGTTCCGGGGTTTGGCAGACTCGGACATGTCCGGGCTGAGGCAACACCGCCCGTGTTTGATAGTAGGAGATATACACCCAGAAAAAGGAATTGATTAAAACAACAAAACCTGTTTTGTTGAGTACATTTTGGTTGTTTTAGTCAAAATTTTAGTTCAAGTAAAAAAATTGGTTTTGTTGCTTGGACAAAAAAATATTGTTAACACTCGTACAAAATTTTAACAAAATTTCACCAATTTTACTTGAACTAACAATTTTTTTTTCTTTTAATTTTACAATATTAAAAGAACGTAATATTAAAAGAACGATTTCGTAATTCCAGCAAAATTTTGTTATTTTTGAAAAATTTAAATTCTTGTGTAGTAGCCATATCTCTCTTACGTAACTTGATTTATTTGACTTATATAGCTATATAATTACATGATTAACATAATTTTGGGGTAATTAGAACTTTTTTTCACTGGGACGGACAAAGGTAGTTTTAAAAATCCCCCTGTCCCATTTATTACCGTCTTCTATCTTTGCAAGAAGAAAGAATTGGATTCATGAAAATTTTCGATTTCCGGTTGTCCTGAACGCGATTTTGCTGTTTTTATCTCAAGAACTAATGCACGGAATTTAATAAAACCTTTTATTCAGTTACTTTCTGATATAAATTGTTGCTGGTTACTTTTTACTTTAAATCGCGCAACAGGTGCCGTTGCTATGTTGCAGTTTTCGTGATTTCTGCAATAGCTCTATCTCATTTTCAGCAGTCAAATACGCCTGTAATCTTTGAATAATAACAAGGAAATTTTTATCCTGCTTTTTACAGGCGTAATTCACTGCTGAAAATGAATAAAAAATTAACTATGTGTTGCCGTATGATGTGCTTTGTACTGTCGTCTCATGTTTGCCGCAGAAATTTGCGTGCTCCTTATGACATTCCATCTTGTGCTGCGATTGCAGCCGTTCCGACATATATAAGAGTGAGAAATGCCGAACTCAGACATCGTTCCTGGTAGCGCAGTGGTAAAGCGTCAGGCTGCTGTTCTGAGGACCCGGGATCGACTCCCGGCATGGGCAATTTTCATTCTCTCGGTTTGCGCTTGAAAAAAAGGCCGGATAAAATTCACTTGTTATTGTTCAATGTTTACAAATGTAATTCACTGTTGGAAATGAATTAAAAAATAGTTAAAATTGCATATGTAGATGGGTTCATTGAACAAATGTTTTTGTAGTATAAACAAAACAAGTTCGTAATATATCATATTTTATTGATTAAACAAACAAAATATAGTTTGTTGAAAAAAGAAAATAGATTGTTAAAAAAACGCATAGCATATATCTATGTAACAAAAATATTTTTGTTAATTCAAGTAAAATTGAACCATTTTACTTGAATTAATAAAACATTTTTTTGCTGACCATACAATTTTTTTTTTGGAATTGCAAAAAAAATCAACAATATTTTTTGTTGATTCAAACGAAATTTTCATTGACCCATATTTAAACAAAATGTTTCGTTGGGGCAAACAAATTTTTGTTGATTCAACAAAACTTTTTTCTGTGTGTAGTTGTACAATTATAATAAGTGTGAAAAACTCTGTTTTAATATGATATACAGCTGAAAATTCTATAAATTATTCTCAGAAATAGACTACTATAAATATTATTAAGGGGGTCATGAATGTAGTTATGAAACTGAAGAGGACGATAATTCTCATTGTAACTCAGCATTTCAATGGTATGGAAAATTCGCTACAGTATATCGTATGCACGTCATCACAGATAACACAGAGCCGAGGAGTATAGTGCTTATAATTAATGTAACAAGAATATATTAGTATAACCTGAAAGCTTTTATAAAATAATATACAACTTTACAAATATTATATCATGAAAAGAAAATAGCTAATTCCAGTATCATATTCGACAAGATTAATTATTGTTGTTTAATAATAATTATATAGAACATAATTTTAGCCAAACTCAGTTTTTGAGGATCACAGAAATAATTTTAATTCTTGCATAACTGACTTAAGTTGTAAAAGCAAAATGTCCATTTAATTTAAAAAACAAATTGAAAATCCTGAGAAATGTACGTTTTTTATATTTTGTAATTTCAAAAATTGAGTAACACAGAAGAAGCAAGTAAAAAATAATCTGTTTAAAAAATATGCTCTTGTAATTTTTTTAAATATTTTTATCTTTTTATAAAACTAGTATTTTAAAATTTTAAATATTTTATCTTAGTGTTCTCATTGCTAAAAAAATACATTAATGATTTTCCAAAATGCTCATTTCATTTTTGTACATGTTAATAAGAATTATAATATTCGCATTCATTTTATAAATTCTTATATAACAAAGTTTTTTACGCTTTTATAAAATTTCAACTGAATTTACCTTCTTATTTATTTTTGAAATTGTAAATAATTTATTTTTATAAAATGTCGATTATTTTGCTATTCCTTCTAAAAGTCAAAGTTCATGTAAAAACTCTGAATTTTGTCTTTAAAAGCTTTTTAAATATTTGAATTTTAAATAAATTGAAATATTCAGAAATTTTTGTCTTGTAGATATGACGCTTAGTATTGAAGGCATTAATAGTCTTATTAATATTAATAGGAATATGAATATACGCTCGGACCATTAGTTAAAAAATCAATACAAGATAAACACTATTGCAATCCGGCAATGACGTCGGACTGTTATTAATATGTGTTACAGTTATTTATGTTGGAATTTTTTGCGAGGGTACAGTTTCCTGGAATGTGCGTATATATATTAATGAAACAAATATGCTAGTATCTGTGTGTATGCTATGGCTAAGAAATCTGGTATGGTATGTGTTTGCGATGGCTAAGAAAACGTATTGCACATAGAGGTTTGTAAATTTGTTTGCGGATACAAAGACAGGTCCGATTGCACCTGGCTCTCAGATTTTCGATTTTTTAACTAGATGCTTTGTCGTTTTATACTCAGCGGAAATATTTGCGTATTTCCTCAAATTTCCAAATTCACAGGCGATTTTTATCAATACCTAAAAGGACTCCCAAATCAACTTATAGCGCAAAATAGTAAATTCTATTCTCTTTCCAAGACAGTTTATTTGAAATTCGTACGATGGTTAAATTTTTCTAATTTTTTTTTCCTGCGAAATTCCTCACTCCGCCAAAAATGGGGACTTTTTACAATCTGAAATATAATTTATAGCTTAGCAACCAACAGTTATATTTTATACCCCGTATGTAAATAGCCCTCGGAAATCGTTTAAAAATATTAATACTTTGAATTTATACGGTTTTTAAAAGTAATAAGGAAACGATAAATTTGTGTTGACAGCGATAATGATCCAAAAAGTGATTTGTTTTTTGCGTTGTATTGCTTTTAATATTTTTTATCGCCAGAAAGCCTGTTTTAAAAATGGGAACGGAGTTCCTTCTTAAGTGAAAGATGAGTGATCTTGTGAAGAAGAAATTATAAGTGGAGGGGAGGCAGATTCTTGATCTTAGCAGAAGAACAGGTTTCGTTGATATTCTGGAAATTAGATTTTTACTCAGACCAAAATACCAGAGATCGTAAATCAGTCCAAAGTAATATTAGCAAGCGTCGGCACAGGCAAGAGACCAGAGTTCTCATCCGCAGGATGTTAAAACATAAAGGTATTAAGGAGAAGTCAAATCCAAGGAAACAATTTTTATTACAACACATAACGATGGATAAGGGGTGTCCTCCGTACTTTAAAATTTGATTTTTTCTTAGATCGAATAACAGAGATGATCTAATCTAATTTCGCGGTACATTTGTGCACCAACACTTTAATTACGTCGCTAAGAATACATGTGCATCAGATAATTTTGCCAGCAATAATTTTATGACTGTTAGACTGCTAGCATATTAATTTAGAGGGGTGAGAAATGAAGGAATTCAAGGATTGCTATGCCAGGCGACATATTGCTATTTCTTGTAATTTTGTCAGGCAACCCAATGGATGTTATGAGAATCAGTGCAGATGTGATTTTCTGGAAATTAATACATTTGATGAGAATTTTGGTAGTTAGAAAATAATTAGACTGTACTTAGACTAAAGAAGGAATTTAATGTTATGCTTGGACAATAGCGCAGATGTAAAAACCATTTTGTAGTTTTCATTAAATTTTTCTGACAGAGAATGAAGTTATAAAGATAAGTCAAAGTATCTAACGTACTTATTGAATAATTTCAGCTGCATTTATATGCTGGAAAGGAAATTACATTTTTGAGGTTAAGTAAAGACAGGACATAAAATGTAAGAAAAGAATCGATAACGTATTTGATAAAATGAAATTACTTTTTAATCTTTAAAATAGAAAGGGTTTAAGTAAAATTAATTAAACTTTGGGAAACCATAAATTTAAAATAATAATGAAAATATGTATATGATCTTTATATCATAGATCGCATTTAGTATTTTACCTTACGGTAAAATTTTAACTTTTTATAGAGGGGAGGGAGGAAATAATTTAGAGAAAGAAAAAATAAGATAGCAATGACTTTCGTTTCGCCTTTTAAAAAATAGAATAACACGAGGAATTTTGTTGTTGACATCCTCGGGATAATTTTCTTTCATTAGGATCCAGCCGGCACGGAGGTTAAATTTTCTCAGTAAACTCGGACCGGGACGTGTCTTATGTTCTCTTTATTTAATTTTTCCTTTACATGTCTTTTTTTTAAATTCTCATTAGACTGGTTCCGGGGGTTGGCAGACTTGAACAGGTTCGAGCTCAGGCAACGCCGTCCACGTCTGATAAGCAGTAGGAGACATCATTATGTAATTTGAATTAGTATGAAAAAACTCCGTTTAAATATGATATACTGCTGAATAGTCTGTACATTATTCTCAGAAATACACTACTATAACGATTATTACGAAGGACTTGAATGTAATGATGTAGTTGAAGAGGCCAATAATTGTTATGGTTACTAGACATTTCAGTGGAATGAAAAATTCATGCAATTCATGGTATGCAATTCACCACAGATGATACAGAGTAATATAGTCTTTATAATTACTGTAGAATGAATATATTAATATAACCTAAAATATTTTACAAAAATGTCTGTGAATTTCATAAAGTGTACTTTATATAATTTTTAAATAGATAACACAAATCGAAGCAATATAATTAATATTCCTGGAAGATGATATTACTATAATATGAAAACCTTTATAAAAATGTATAGAATAACTAAATAAATTTATGAAAACATGCAAATTAAATATCTATTTTGCATAAATACATAATTTTGGAGATTCCTTTCTAGATAGGTTTTACTAAACCCTTTTTTCAGAAAAATGTATGTTTTCAAAAGTGAATATAATTGCTCATAGATTTGGGGTCGCAACATGTGCATTATTATTTTTGTAAACAAATACTAAAAACACAGTGGTATTTCTTTAAAGTATGAATATATTCACAAATAGGGAGAAGGAACTTTTTAATATCTCTACACCGGAGTATAATGCTATAGTAAAAACAAGATAATTTTTATTCTATTTTCTTTTTACACAAAAGCCATTGTCTATCTTAATTTGTTATAGTAAGTATTCAAAAATGTTAAAATGGAACTAAATAAAAATACTAAATATTTAAAATTGAAATTTTTATTTTTATGCACATAACTTTAGATGTCTTTACTATGACACATCTCTTGTCCCTCAAATCAGATATACTATACACATCGTAACAATTTTATCATCGTAACAAATAGTCAATAACTTTTGAAATAAGCAAAATATGTAAACTTTCTTTATTATTTCATATTAAGATATAATTAATTTGTAGTATTCATTATAGTACCACATCAAAATATTTAGAAAAAAATAAAAATAATTTGAGCTTTTGAAATATATACCGCAGGGAATGACAATTTAAAAATCACTTTACACAAAACTGTTACAAAACTGTTCATCGTCGACAAAATTTCGTGAACACGGTTAAGCAAGTAATAGTGAACATTAAAACATTTTTGATAAAAGGATATGCATAAAGTTACGCACCATTTTGTTAACTCTTAAAAGTACGTGAGTATTTCTTTTTTACCGCTGTGTTAATGCTAGTTTTCATATACAAAGTGAAATTGTGTACTAAACACTTTGATTTCAAATATTTAAGAAATATTAAATAGATGAAAGTGAAAAAACATTGATATACAATCTAATTCGTTTAATATGAACACGGCTAAAACGAGGTCACTTTTAAAGAATAAACTTGCACATTAAGAATTGTTCATTATTTAAACTATATTAAGATGTGAATGTTTTTTAAGCACTACAACAGCACTGCTAATACGAGCAAAACATTTGTTCATTCCAATGAGATTTCCGGCAAATGGTAAGGTATATTTAGGAAATAAATATGTTTGTTGTCAATCACTTTTTCTCTCTGTGCGATAATAATTCTACGTTACAACTGTCTATCAAAATGTAGTAATTTAGAAGTTTCAAACTAAATTTCAGCCTGCAAGGAGACACTCCATGAAAGTAATTACAAAGGAATATCCCGAGGCCGTGAAATAGTGAAAAAAAAATGGAGAATTAAGAATGTTTGAAATACACCTCCTTGTATGATTTACAACTGATCCATAGAAAGGAAGGAACGTAGAAGAAAAGAAGTACTTGTTTCTTCTTAAAATCTAGAATCTGTGCAATATTCAAGACATTTCTAATAATTTTCTCCTACTGTTATATTAAAAAGGATATGCGAAAACAGTTGCTTGAAAAATTGAGTGACTATAACAATATGAGTCCGGAAAAAGTGGAAATGATCAGTAGACAATCTGATCAAATCTTGCTGTATGTGAATCATGCCCTTTGAAATTATTACTTCTGTAGAGGTTTTTAGTACAGTATTGCGATTTTGTTTAAAGAAAGGACCAGTCTTAAGAAAGTGACACTTAGAAAGTTACGACAGTATGTTTTATGATATTAGTTTGTTTTCGGATTGAAATAATCAGAACAATTAATAGTGTAATTAAATTAATTATATGTATAGTTTTAATATATTTATTATCTTCCAGGGTATTATGAGTAATGGTTAATACGAGGAATTTTAGAATTTTCTTGCTTCTCGTATTAATTGAGTTCGACAGCAAATTTAAAATAATAAGATAACGATCACTAATATTTGCACAAGCTACAGAAATATGTGTTTGTTTTCTCGGAAGAAATGCAAAAAGAGGTTCAAAAAGTAACTGTAACTAAAAGTTTGTTTTAGAAACTAAAAGGTAAATAAAACCCATTCACACTATCGCCAAGTGCATGTTTCATTAAGTTTTGCAAGCTACTATAATTTTAAAGTAAATTTTTACAATAACTAAAACAGCAATGCTTTACAACTCTACTAGCGATGAATATAATGATTTTGCAGATGAAACACGTTTCGAAATGAAGCAACAATATAGAATGAAAACATTATAATAACTGTGATAAAAATAAAAAAATACCCTTTTCATGAAGTCAAACGGCATTTATTAACATCTACCAAACTAATCCTTGACGCGGCATGCTTGAGGCATGTGGGCGATAATACATATAACACACGCATGATTTTAAAAAAAAAGTTACCAATCTACAACTTTTACAGAATATTTCATTTTTATTTTGTAAAATAAATTAATAAATGAAACTTTTGTTTCTATAAATGTTATTTTTTACACATTTTATCTATGTTAATAGAAAAATAGCTTATACGGATATCTTACTTGTTATCCTGCGCTCAGCTAAAAATATATGCATTTATTTATGAGTCAAAAGCAATCAAAATAAAATATTTTCGATTTCCTGACAAGCAGAATTGAAAAGAAAATTATATTTTATTACAAATAGGTCTATTAATGTTAAAATAGCTAGCTTAGATAAATTTACTAGCTAAGATTTCCGATCTGTCTGAATCTTTAATACAAAGTCATCAAAAATTTCCGAATACATACTTTTAATTTTTAAGTGAATATGGGTTAAATACATGTGTATTGAAATTACACTATACCCATTTAAGATGATGTATTCTAATTCAATAAAAAAAATAGAGTACATAACTTTCCATTAATGTATAATCACTGTAATCTGTGATATTTGTTTATACTGTCGAAAGAAGAATTTTTATGGGCACATTCTAACATTGTAACTTTTGATAATGATTATAATGAAAATTACCTGTAATGGTGGTAATTAAAATCATTGCACATATAAAGTTGTGTTAGAAGATACAAGTAAGATCAGTCATGACTTGTAACTAGAATATCGGGTTTCTGAATGAGGAACATTTTCACATAAAAATGTTATTTCTAATTATAGACTGAAATCATACTCTACTTTGAAGATTTAATTTCGGGTACTAGTAATTACTGAAGTTTTAGAAATAAGAGTATACTCTCGGGACTTTTCTAACGCTCACAAATTATTTTTCTAAAATCATTCTTTGAATTGGTATAATTTATAAAATTTATAGATTGTGTATGGAAAATAATTCACGACACATATAAATACTTGCTTACTAAATCTCAATGAAAATAAAATTCAGTTGAAAACTGACTTTTAAACTGTGTTTTTTTAATTACAAAAATATATCAAATTGTAGCATCTTGTAACAAAACACGCCTTTTAATTAGTACACTTCTGTTAATTGCTAAATTATAAACAGTAAAATAAGTGTTATTAAGCAGTTGATATGTTTCGGCTCCATCGGATTCATGATCAAAACAAATAAGAATATTCTACAATTACACGGTCCATGAAGTTATTATTTGAAAGATATCATTAAATTTGTCACACTTTTTTTAATTAGTCACGTTATTTTTAATTTTTATTTGGATATTTATTTCTCTATATGTAACCATGGAGTAACTCGAGCCACAATTTTGGTAAGTTAAATACTTCCGTATCGTTACATATTGTTATTTCATGGACCGTGCAATTGTAGAATATTCTAATACGTTTTGATAATGGCTCCGATGAAGCCGAAACTTGTCCACAGTCTAATAAAACTTATTTTACTGTTTATAAAATTTTTATTTCACGCCTATTTGCAATTAAAATAAGGCTAAAAATATGAGCTTTAAATGAGTACGTGAATAAGAGGGTTGAGAATATTCAAAAATATTCATAAAAATATGTAATTCATCATTTCAAATATGCATTTTACCTTTCATATCTTTCAAAAATGTAATGTTATGTAACAAAGTAAAATAATGTATGTATCGCATTGAATTACTATAATTTTCTTTTATTTATTTAATTGTTAAAACAAAACACCATTTAGATTAGGGCACAAAAAGTAAAACATGTTCTATAGAGGCTTCTAAATATGCACCAGATAAAATGCAGCTGGTGCACATTGTAAAAAAAAATGTTTCTTAATCGCCTAAAATACAATATACCGCACAAACGAAAATACATAATATCCGTATCCGGGTTACCAATGATTCCAAAAAGCGTTCTTGCAGAAAATTTAAATTCATTTATCAATAAAATAACACATACTTTAGCAATTATCAACTATGACGATCACTTGCAAAACATTTGATTTATCGCATACCTGGAAGCATTTTTAAAACATTTCTTTTCACACATTATCTTCTCGCAACCATGTAAGTGCATGCAAGTGTAACACATTATTATAGAAAAATAAACATTTTTCACATATCTCCTTGAGGTACTTTGAAGGAAGATTGTGTCTTAAATTAAGTTTGGTTGGTACATGAATATGTACCAACCCAGTGTATATATTTGTTGGTATATATTTAACTGGTGTTTTTGAACCTAATTTGTTTTGGAGAGTGTTATGAAAACTTGGAATTATATAATAAATTACAATTTTTCAAATTCGAGTATATGAAATTCAACAGTGTGGTCTTTATACATATACTGAGCAATATAAATGGTGAGCATGTGATAATAATATTAAAAGGCAATATTAAAATTATCTTGTTAATTCGACGCTGTTGAGTGTAACGTAATTCCTGAAAAAAGACAAAGAGATCTCCTAAAAAGAATAAACAAAATGCTTGGCACTTTTCTATGCAAACTTCCATGTCGTGTTTAATTATATCGTCGAATATCCTCATAACGAAAAAATATTTTTTTTTTTTTTAATGTCATAATCGCTTCTCCAATTTTACGCATGTATGATATTTTACGATGATATCTTAAATCGAACTTGTACTAGATGGATGTGAACTGCGTCAATTTCTTTATACCAATTTTTAAAATGTACGATTACTTTTGCGCATGAAAGAAAAGCGTTTGCCCTATGAAGCTAAATCATTCCATAAACTTTTACGTTTATCCCTATAATAGTATATTTTTTACAAAAAATAAAGAAATTTTATGATTACACATTTTATTTAAAATGAACTAAAACCAAATTCTCTACTTAAAAACAGAATTCGTCCGTTTTACTTCATACATGAGAAACAGGTATGTGTATTTATACAGAAGCGGAATTGTTCCTGATATTTTCAGTGAAATATTTTCGTTATTCAGTCCTGATATTTTCAATATTGCCGGTCTCATTCTTATAATTAAATATCAGCATGCAATCATCTACATTTAATTCAGAGATACAATTTGAAGAAATATATTTACACATTTTACAGATTACACATTTTATTTAAAATGAACTAAAACCAAATTCTCTACTTAAAAACAGAATTCGTCCGTTTTACTTCATACATGAGAAACAGGTATGTGTATTTATACAGAAGCGGAATTGTTCCTGATATTTTCAGTGAAATATTTTCGTTATTCAGTCCTGATATTTTCAATATTGCCGGTCTCATTCTTATAATTAAATATCAGCATGCAATCATCTACATTTAATTCAGAGATACAATTTGAAGAAATATATTTACTGTTGTTATTTATAAGAAAATTAGCTCGTAACTAACGTTTGACTTATATATTTAAAAAAAATAAAATGGGTTTTTCTATTGGTAAGAAAATGAGAGAGCTTGATGAGAAAATATCGTTTATGTATTGAAATTGCTCGTAATATGTAGTACTCTCACATTCTTAAAAATAGCAAAAAGGTAGTTCTCTTTAAAAATAAGAATTCCTTTCATAAAATAGAACAGGAGATCGGTGTCATATCGTTTACGTTATTTAAAAATAAAATATAAGAATATATACATGTTTTTTTTATTATTTTTTTAATTAAAAAACAGACTCGGAAATTACGATTTTCAACTGAGATTAATAAAATTATGAAAAATACCAATCTTCATATGCTAATATATGAAGCAGATTATTCATTAGTACTGCTTAAAAAAATATTGTTTGTGTTTGGTTAATTTTGTAATGCTCTTGTAATCCATATTGGACTGTTTTATATATAGGACAGCTATATTAGTGATTTGCAATATAGAATAACAATATTAATTATTCTTGATATAAATATTATATTTTCGTTAATAAAAAATGTCAACATCTGTATATCAATACTTAATTAATTAAAATTAATGAACGTTATTTTTTATCTAAATTTAGTCAATATATGTACATAAGTATAAAACGATATAAATTTACTCTAATTATAATTCGTCGATACAACAAATTATTTATATTCACAAGCAGAAATGTCAAAACTATATGACTAAATTGACTAATATGATCTGACAATCACATTTTAGTGAGCGCATAAAGTAAACGTAATATAAGTACCTTTAATTGAATTTTGAATATTACTCTTCACCAATGAAGTCAGTCTTAATTAGCTTGGATTATAAAATACATTATTTAGCACAGTAACAACATTCTGTTTGACATATAGATCATCTGTACAACGTAATTTTGTACTAGAAGCGTAATTTATACTATTATCAGATATTTTATAAATAATATTTATATTCAGCTCTGTGTGTCTTACATATTTATCGAGAAATGTATATAGTTGCAGAGAGAAATAAAAACGCATGATATTATTAATAATATGCAGTATATCTAAGTAATACAAAATCAGCATTAAAATTGAAGGTAATAAACAGCACAGAATCGTATATAAAATAACTCGATTGACGCAAATAAATGAAAAAATAATCATTTTACATATGATCCTCAGTTTTAATGAATGAATGATACCGATGATACATATTTTATTTTTGCCTACGTTAGTATTTATTATAATTCTATCAAAATGAAAATAACGTCATCAATGAGATTTAAAGAAAATGTCAATAACAATAAGTTTTTGACAAAAAGCAAACTGTTGTTCCAAACTAATCTCACTAATATATGCCAACCCAAGTAGCACATATTGTTGGTCCATTGTTGGCGCTAGTGGAAAAGATGGTAAAAGGTTGGTTTGTTAAATGGTCTAGAAATGGTTGGGTACAGAACTCACAACAATTTAGAGTCTATAAACAGCTGTTTAGGAAGCTAACGATTGGACTACTGTTAACCTTGTGGGCACAAATGTGTTTTTGGCCAAAAGTATGACCGATCAGACATGTCTTACTGTAGGCCAAGGAGGGAATCAAATAACCAGCAATTAACCAACGTTAGCCCAACAATTTTGTGATCTGGCCTGCCAATGTATCCGCGAACAAAAATAAAATAAATTCTTGGATGAATAATGGATAATGATTATTGGATAATAAAGTCGTTTTATTATACGTTACAATTTTCTGTTAAGAGTGATTTACTACATTGCATAATATTTGAAGCATTATACCGAAATGGATTAAGAAATAAGGCGGTACAATTACGTTACATTGTGACTTTAAAATACAATACTAATTTAAGAGTTACCGCATTTTTTTACAAAGAAATTTTATAAACGTATCAAAGCTATTTAAAATGTCTTTGTTGCTAATTTTTTATGCAGAATAAAGTGAAAAAGAAGGCCAAGCGAAATCAATTAAAAATAGTCTTTAATTACATGGTCCCATCTCGTAAAGTATATGTATTTATATGTGTGTGTGTGTGTGCTCTGAGAAAAATGACACATTCAAATCTGAGTAAATCGATGTTTTCATTTTGTTATGAAACTTTGTTTCAAATATGACGACCCAATGCTTTCGATTCTGAAATACCGGAAATACTCAGAATATTGAAACATGAACATAATCAAAACTGACCACATAGAGGTCAGTTCATACTCATTTTTGAAACGGTGATATACACAAATATGAACACATAGTGTTTTATTTTTGAGTGTGTGCATATTTTCAGAAATGAGTACATCCATGTTTCAAACTTGAGTAATTTTTATTCGGAGCCATTTTGGCTATGCGAGGTACTCATATTTGAGTATTTTTTGCTCAGGTTTGAGAATGTCGTTTTTAGAGTGTGTGTGTTATTTAAAATAATCTATATATAAAATATATTCATTAAATATAAAATTAGCTTATTCTCATGAAAAGTATTCCATTTTAATTTGCATTTTATTCAAATTATGAAACACTTATTCCCCAGTTAATTGTTTCGGAGTATTTCTTGAGCTTTAAAATATTTAAAAATATTTTAACGCTTATATTTTAAAGATGCTGCGTATTATTAGTTTTTAAAGCTCATAAAACAAATTTGGTAAGGAAATTTTATTTTAATGATAAAAATATTGGAGTAGCTTATTTAAAATCCACTTGGGGCTACTTAAAATCCATTTGGGTATATTTAAAATTCGTTTGGGGCTATATCAATATTTTAATGAAATGTTTATGATATCATTGTTATAGCTGGCTGTACTGTACCTCAAATTATTGAAAGATATTTCAAACGATTTAATTTTACAGAATTTATTGGGAAGAAATCATTCATATAAATTTCTGAAAAAATTGTTAGAGGCTTTAAAATTAGTCAAAATAATTATATGATGTGAAATATTTTCTTATGGTAGATAAATTGCTATATGTTGAAACATTTTTAGATATCATCTAATGTTTATTAGCCATGTGTTATATTTTTATTCTAATATGTGATTCGAAGAGGTATACATAACATTTAAAAACAAGGATGTGGTATTGAGTGTCCCACTCAATGAAAATACAGCTGCAAATTACAATTAAATTACGGAATTAACACCTGCACCTCATTTGCACTCTTCCCAAAGATCCCCCGGTGTTCAACTACTCTTTAAAATTGACATTTAAAATTTTTCTGCTCTCTTTCATTATAGATATTGGGAAGTTACGGCTGGCATACGAAATATAACGCCCGTGTATTTGTGTTATTTATTCCAATTTATTTCTTATTTAATTTTTCAAACTTTCCATTTGAAAAGTGTTTATGAATTCGTTCTGTCTGTCTCTCTGCCGTCTCTCTGTCTGGCCGAGCTCTAACTCCCGTAAATATAATCGAATTACGATGAAATTTTGATATGTTATTTATGTTTACTATAGAATGTTCGGTATTGAAAATGGAGTGTGTAGAACTTATAGGTAATTTACAGGAAAATACAAAATAATTCTGTTACACGACGGTCTAACGAGAAAAAACGTTTACGGAGCACTTTATTTAAGTTACGATATTTCAAACAAAATGAGATTAATATACATCAATGAGATGGAAAACAATATGCTTTCTCGGGAGTACTGAATAAATAACATTTATAGTTTATTTACAAGGACGCACAAAATGATACCATTTTATTATTATCGATGGGGGAAAATCGTTTGTGGTGCATTTTAATGATGTCATGATACTTCAAAAGTAACGAATTCAATGAAGTGGCACTGCATGTTTTCTAAAGATTATAGAGTGACTTACAGAGACGCACAAGATAATTCGGTTAAGAAACTAACTCAGATCGAAAATTGCTGGAAGTGCGTTTTCCTCTGTAGTATGTATTTTTAAACTTATCAAATATTGACTGTATGAGGTGAAGTGTATTTATTTTATAGATCGCGTACAGGGCTACACGAAAGAGTTTGCATACGTACGGATATGGACTGTAATGACTGAAAATGGATTTTTACTGAGTTATGTGTATTTTTAAGTCGCTTATTTAGATATCACATTTCATTCAAGGAATAATTTGAAATTTATTAATAATATTTTGTAAGTGTGGAAAATTTTTTCATAATCTATGCCTGATGCATAATTTTTCGTTCTTTTTTTTTACTTGATGTTTTTTATTATTTTTAAATTATTAGACACTGGATTATTAGATACTGGATTATTAGACATTGAAGCACATCAATAAAAGTTTGGAAAATTTGATATTTATGCTTCAAAAGGTGCTGGCGTGCGGGGCACTCTGCTTTTGTTTGTTGTTACTACAAGTCTTGCGTGTTATATTAATTCAAATTGTTTTTTTAAAATCAATTTCATGTTTCTTACTTTTATACTACTATTTACTTTTACTATTACTTTGACTATTACTATTATTTTTATACTTAGAGCTTTTTATTTGTTTACATGAAGTGTACCTGGATCGAGGCTTTGGAAACTTCCAGGATTTTTGGCCACGAGGAAGTCAATTTACTTCAAAATTAATACACCGGAACTGTTAAATAAGTCCCTCTTGAATCGTTTATTATGGTGTAGAATGATCACATGACATTATTTTTCACTTTGCGCCTGATAAAAATAAATACTCAAGCATAGATAATCGAACGGCTTTTGGGCTTTTTTAGACGGTGGACGGTAGAGGGAGATGAGAACGAGATATGAATCAGACAGAGGATTAAAAATATTCTTTTCGGAGAGTTCTAAAATTTATTCGAAGCTTTTTTAAAACATCATAATGCACAGAGTTATTGAAACCCTGACTGCAAATTAACGATTAATGAGTAATCAGTTAAATCAGTATGCTACAGCATTTCTCCTGAGTGATTTCTGAGTTTGTAAATAAACATTATTTTTCAAAGTCCGACTGCTTAATTTATGGAGCCCATACATTTCCATCGTAAATGCTGAGCCATGCAACCATTCGGCCTATGCTTGTATTTAGAATATGGATACCCAATTCAACCAGATTTTTCCCAACAATCTTTTCTAATCTCCAATTTGTCACTTCACTACATCAATATATATTGTTATGAATTTTGTAAATATTTCATTCTTTTTTTAATTTATTTAATTTTTTTATTATTATGAAAATTGCAGTATTATTAATGTATTTCCTATTGAGCATCATGTAACTCAATGCTAAGAGCCTCGGATGCTTTGCAAGAAAAACAACCTTACACCCTCATCGTTTTTAAAATGGAGTTCAATGGAAATATCGCCAAGGAATGGGTTTATGGCCAAATTGGCGATGGTTTTGGCGACTTATTTTTGTCGCCAAGTTGGCGACGGATTTGGCGACTTTTTGTGCAACCCCCCCCCCCTTGTACCTATGCATTGGTGTCCTTTCTCGTTTGGGGTACTCTATCGAGAGTTGAAGCACTTTCTGGTAATTTCTAGCATCCGAAAGCTCTGGAAAATTCTACAGTTATCTTTAAAGCCTATATAAGGGACCTCCACCAGTTCAGTTCAGTTAGTTCTCTGTCAAATGCGATTGAATACGCACAAGAGGCTTTGCATTGAGAACTGGGTTTCTCTGAGTGATTTTGTATTTGATTCGCCGTCTTGAGCAATACGCTATATTGTTCTGTGTGAAATTTTGCTGTGCTGTTACTAGATTTGAAGATTACTGAATATTTGTGTCTTTGAGAAGAGATTGGTGTATTTATCGAACTGTTTGGAGTAAATAAAGTCTGTTGATTGTTCTTATATATTGGCATCAATCTTTACGAACCCCGAGCACACAACATTTGGTGTCAGGAGTGGGGTTGAATGCCGATCACCAGAGCAATGGAGGAGCAACTGAAACAATTATTGGAGAAATTAGCTGCGAATCAGGCTGAGATGTCAACCAACTTTGGCGAGATGAAAGAAGAAATGAAGAAGGATATGTCAGCGATGGATGAGAAAATGACTGCGAACCAGGCTGAAATGAAGAAGGATATGTCAGCGATGGATGAGAAAATGACTGCGAACCAGGCTGAAATGAAGAAGTATATGTCAGCGATGGATGAGAAAATGACTGCCAACCTTGGCGAGTTGAAAGAAGAAATGAAGATGGAAATGACTGAGAATCAGGCTGAAATGAAGGAAATGTCGGAAGAAATGAAGAAGGAAATGTCAGCGATAGACGAGAAAATGACTGCAAACCAGGCTGAAATGAAGGAGATGTCAACCAACCTTGGCGAGTTGAAAGAATTAATAGATAATAAAATAACATCTTTAAATGAAAGAATTGACAGCGTGGAAAACAAATTTGAAGGAAGATTTCAAGAAATAGAAGAAAATGTTCAATTGACAGCCAAAACCGTAGAAGAAAGAGTAGAAGAAAAAGTTCAAAAGATCGCCAAGACCGTTGAAGAAAGCATAGAGAATGTAAAAAAAGATTTGGAAAATGTGAAGAAACAAAAGATAACTGCCGAAAACTATCCCGAAGATGTCAAGTATCAAGCTATGCTTCCTCGAGCCTTTATTAAGCTCTCGACCTATGACGGAAAATCCTCATGGCCAGTTTTTAAGACACAATTTGAGATCGTAGCGGACGCCAATGGATGGGATTCCCAGACAAAGGCTTGCCAGTTAGCTGCTTCTCTACGAGCTGATGCTGCCGACGTCCTACAGACTTTGCCTGCAAATGAACCGCTGGATTTTGAAACGCTCGTCAGTGCCTTAGAATTGCGCTTTGGCGAGAAATGCATGAAGGAATATGGATGAGAATAGCAGACTCCAGCTCAAATCTCGACAGCAGAAATCCACTGAATCCCTGCAAGAGCTAGCTACGGATGTCGAGAGACTTTCCCATCTTGCTTATCCTGTCCGACTGAAATTAGAGAAAGTTTAGCTCTGCAACATTTTATTGATTGTGTGCGTGACTCTGAGATCCAGAAAGCACTCCGGATTGCAGATCTCAGTGACTTAAAAGGGGCTTTAGTTTATGCCCTGAAATTCGAGGCAGCCCAGCAAGCTACAAGGAAAGATCGGCACTTTGTGCGAGTAGCCAGCATCCCTAAAACGTCGGATAGAGCTGTGGAGAGTTTACAGCAGCAGGTGAAGGACATGATGAGGCAGATGAACTCCTTAATGGACAACAAAACTGGCAGAAAGATCAATTGCTGGAAATGCGGTGGAGAAGGCCATATTCAAAGAAACTGCCTAAAACGACCCAGCACAGAAGGTAATAGCTCCCCACGAACGGCGGAGCAGGAAAACTAATTAATGGCCATCTCGCGGGGCGGAGGTTGCCAGATTTTGAGAAGCCCCATTATCAGGTGTGTCAAATTTCTGCAAGAAGTTGCGGCGAGAACGGAGTTTTTATAGTCGGGCGTGTGAATGATTTGCCCTGTAATATGATCATCGATACAGGAGCCAATGTGACCATCATTCGGAAAGATCTAGCTCACCGGCTAAGGGAAAAACTCCTCTGGACCCCGACCCGTGTTATCCTCCAAACCGTGACCGGGGATAAGATCGACATACATGGAAGAATGAAATTGAAAATAAAGTATGGGAACGCCGCTTACCATCATACAGTCTATGTGGCCGATATTTCAGACCCTTTCATACTCGGACTGGACTTTTTAAAAGAGCATGGATTTACACTGGACTTTAAGAATAATGAGTTACGCTCTGCTCAAGAAGATGTCACTATTTTCAAACTAGGAAATGAGTCTGAGTCTATTCAACAGATCACAGCCAAGGCAGATGTTATCATCCCTCCTCGGACCGAAATGGTGATACCTGGATTAACTGAGAACGAAAGAAGTTTTCAGTGTGGCTTGGTTGGATATCCTGAGAAGAGCCCAAAAGGAGTGCTAATAGCATCAGCGCTGGTAGATCTGTCGAGAGATGTCATTCCTGTGAGAATTGCGAACGTAAGTGAAAAATCTAGAATTATCCAGAAGGGTGAAGTGTTTGCAACCTGTGCTCCAGTCACCTGTGTTTGCAAAGACCCGAGCTTGACGTTATTGGAGCCGCCTACAAGTTTAACACCTGTAATTGGACGAAATGAGAATTTATCTCCTGAGCAGAGACATGCCGCAGAAAGACTGTTCCAGGAATTTAAGGATGTGTTTTCACAAAACGAGAATGATATAGGTAAAATTCTCTGACACGTCATAGAATTGATACTGCCGACCATTCACCGATTAAACAGCATCCAAGACGCTTGCCGTTCGCAAAACAAGAAGAGGTTTCTAAGCTCTTACGAGAGATGCAGGATAGTGACATCATCGAACCGTCATCAAGTCCGTGGGCCTCTCCCATCGTGTTGGTCCGAAAGAAAGATGGCTCCACAAGATTTTGTGTGGATTATCGTAAACTTAACGATATCACGAAGAAGGACAGCTATCATCTACCAAGAATAGACGACACGCTAGATACTCTTTCAGGACATAAATGGTTTTCCACACTGGATTTGAAGAGTGGATATTGGCAGGTAGAGATCCATCCTGATGACAAAGAGAAGACCGCATTTACTACTGGACGAGGACTTTGGCAATTTAAAGTTATGCCATTCGGGCTCTGCAATGCCCCAGCAACGTTCGAGCGCCTCATGGAGACAGTGTTAAAAGGCCTGACTTTTGAAGCTTGTCTCATCTACCTAGATGATGTCATCATTGGTGGCTGCACGTTTGAAGAACATCTAGAGAATATTCGAAAAGTGTTAACGAAGCTAAGAGCAGCGAATTTAAAGCTGAACCCTTTGAAATGCAAGTTCTTCCAACGAGAAGTAAACTATTTAGGACACATCATCTCAGCTGAAGGTGCTCGAACAGATACTGAAAAAGTGTCCGCAGTAAAGAACTGGAAGCGTCCGGAAAATGTCCATCAGTTGCGAAGCTTTCTGGGACTATGCACTTATTACAGAAAGTTTGTCCAGGAGATCTCCAACATCGCAAGACCATTGCATAGGCTCACTGAAAGCAAGCAGAAGTTTCTATGGACACAAGAATGCGACAATTCCTTCCAGCGGCTGAAAGAAGCTCTCACATCTTCTCCAGTCCTGACCTATCCACACCCCGACAAACAATTCATTGTGGACACGGATGCCAGTCACGAAAGTGTCGGCGCTGTACCTTCCCAAGAAATAGATGGCCAAGAACGAGTCGTAGCATACTGGAGCAAATGTCTATCGAAACCAGAGCGGAATTATTGCGTCACTCGCAAGGAGTTATTAGCTATGGTGAACGCCATAGAACACTTCCATCACTATCTCTATGGCAGGAAATTTCTCCTTCGTACTGACCACGCATCCCTAACATGGCTGATGAATTTTAAGAACCCAGAGGGCCAAGTAGCCAGATGGATACAACGACTCCAGGAATACGACTTTGACATCAGGCATCGCAAAGGCTCATCGTATGGAAACGCCGATGCCCTATCAAGCAGACCGTGTCCCGAGAGCTGTCGCTATTTTTCCAGAGCGGAGAGCAAATATAATCCCGAATATGTCATACGCCAGACGAAGACTTCACAATCAACCCCACCAGATCATTGGAGTGATGAGAAGATTCGAGAAGATCAAATGGCAGACTCTGACATCAAACCAATTTTGGAGTTATTAGACTCTTCTAGCACGAAGCCCAGTTGGAAAGACATCTCGACTTACAGTCCTACGACGAAGCAATATTGGGCTCTTTGGAACTCCCTCCACGTCAGAAATGGTGTCCTGTTCCGAAAATTCGAATCGGAAGATGGGAAGACATCTCGGTGGCAGTTGGTACTTCCTCGATCCCGAATCCCTGAGATCCTCAAGGAATTACATGACAGTCCCACTGGTGGCCATTTTGGAATCATGAAAACATTACACAGAGTCCGAGAGCGCTTCCTCTGGGGAAAAGCGAGAGCTGACTTCGAACAATGGTGCAAATCTTGCGATGCATGTGCAGCTCGGAAAGGACCAAAGAAACGTAGCCGAGGAAGACTACATCTCTACAATGTAGGAGCACCTTTCGAACGCATCGCCCTAGACATCCTAGGTCCTTTGCCAAGAAGTTCCGATGGCAACAAATACCTCCTTGTTGTCATGGACTATTTCACGAAATGGCCTGAAGTTTATGCCATCCCTGATCAAGAAGCTTCTACGGTTGCTGATGCCTTGGTACACCAGTGGATATCAAGGTATGGAGTCCCCCTTCAAATGCATTCTGACCAGGGGAGAAATTTCAACTCTGCTGTGATTGAGAGTCTCTGTCAACTTCTCGGAATGGACAAAACTAGGACGACGCCTTTACATCCACAGTCGGATGGCATGGTTGAGAGGTTTAATCGTACCATCCTCAACAACCTCTCACTGCTAGTCTCAAGAAACCAACAAGACTGGGACCAAAAACTTCCCTTGTTTCTTCTCGCCTATCGCAGCGCCGTCCATGAAACAACCGGCTATTCCCCGTCTCAGATGCTTTTCGGTCGTGATCTTCGTCTACCTTGTGATCTGATTTTTGGTCGCCCTCCAGATTCGCCTTCATCGCCAGAGGGATACGTGCAGAATCTCCAGGCACGATTTGAAGACGTCCACAACTTGGCTCGAGAGCGGATCAATATACAGACGGAGAAGATGAAGACCAGGTACGACACGAAAGCCACGGGACATCAATTCAAAGAAGGTGACAAGGTTTGGTTTTATAATCCGACTCGACGTAAAGGACTTTCTCCCAAACTGCAATCGCACTGGGACGGTCCTTATACAGTCCTAAACAGACTGAACGATGTCGTAATTCGGATCCGAAAGTCACCAAGTTCGAAGCCTAGAGTCGTTCATTACGACAGGCTGGCTCCATGCTATGGCCATAGTACTTAGTTCATTGATTGTAAATAGTGTAATGTAAATAATGTAAATTAGTATGACCATGGTCTTGTATATAAGTTAATGTAAAAATTTATTTTGCTTAGCATTATCATTATTAATGTTATTATTATTTAAATACTTGTATGTAATGATGTCTATGCTATAATTTTTTTTTTTTTAAATAAGTGTATATTTTGTATAATTCAGCATTATGAATGTATTTAATTGTTATTTTCCATGTTTGCTTTAAGTGTTTTGAATAGTATAGCATTTGTTGGTAACGGGTTTGCTTTCCGATCAAAGGTTGAACTGCCCGGGACGTGCAGTCTTTGAAAGGGGGGCAATGTTATGAATTTTGTAAATATTTCATTCTTTTTTTAATTTATTTAATTTTTTTATTATTGTGAAAATTGCAGTATTATTAATGTATTTCCTATTCAGCATCATGTAACTCAATGCTAAGAGCCTCGGATGCTTTGCAAGAAAAACAACCTTACACCCTCATCGTTTTTAAAATGGAGTTCAATGGAAATATCGCCAAGGAATGGGTTTATCGCCAAATTGGCGATGGTTTTGGCGACTTATTTTTGTCACCAAATTTGGCGATATATCGCCAAATGTCGCCAAGTTGGCGACGGATTTGGCGACTTTTTGTGCAACCCCCCCTTGTACCTATGCATTGGTGTCCTTTCTGGTTTGGGGTACTCTATCGAGAGTTGAAGCACTTTCTGGTAATTTCTAGCATCCGAAAGCTCTGGAAAATTCTACAGTTATCTTTAAAGCCTATATAAGGGACCTCCACCAGTTCAGTTCAGTTAGTTCTCTGTCAAATGCGATTGAATACGCACGAGAGGCTTTGCATTGAGAACTGTGTTTCTCTGAGTGATTTTGTATTTGATTCGCCGTCTTGAGCAATACGCTATATTGTTCTGTGTGAAATTTTGCTGTGCTGTTACTAGATTTGAAGATTACTGAATATTTGTGTCTTTGAGAAGAGATTGGTGTATTTATCGAACTGTTTGGAGTAAATAAAGTCTGTTGATTGTTCTTATATATTGGCATCAATTCTTACGAACCCCGATTACACAAGAATATATATATATGTGTGTGTGTGTGTGTGTGTGTGTGCGTGTGTGTGTTACGGTCAATATGATTAATCCGGTCATTATTAATAATAACCGGTTATTATTAATAATGGCAGGATTAATAATTTTGACCGTAACATGTATATATAATCATCAATCGTTTTCAGTCTACTGACAGACACTACCCTAGACTTTTCGACTGTTTCTGTCTTGTTTTTTGGACATTCCAGAAACTTTGGATTTCGTCGCTCCATCGTGCCTGAGATCTTTACATATCTTGAATACTATTATAGGGTATTTGTAATTTATTTATTTTCCAGTTTTCTTGTAATGTGTACAGCCCACTTCCATTTTAAAAGTATAATTCGCTCGATGATGTCAAAAAAAATTGTCAGATTTATTTTCCAGTTTATTCTTTTTGTGTCTCTTCTAGTTAAGCATAGCATACAACCTTCCATACTTACTCCATAAGATATTGCAGGCAAAAAGCATTGGTAAACACTAGATCTACCGGTACGTTCTACCAATAGAGTAGATTTACGCTCTTTTTCTGCTTATTTCTTGCTTTTTTTGCGAACGATTCTCCTTTAGAAACAGCTAAACATCTTTCTCAACATCTCTTTACACATTTTTCTATGTAATTATTATAACTTAGTGTTTTTCTATTCATTTTTCTAATTTTTTCCTCTCGCTCCTATACCGCAAGTTAAATTTGATTGGATGCTTTACGCAAGTTAAATTTGATTGGCTGCTTTACGCAAGTTAAATTTGATTGGCTGCCTTACTTATTTCGGATTGGCTGATGTTCTCAGTCGAATCTTTTAATTTCCTGTCGTTTTCTAGTGTTAATATGCTACATTTATACTTTTTTCTCGTGGCTCCTCTAAGATGTGATATACAACTATGCATAGAAAGAGAGTGGAGTTGTATTACAACTGTGAATCAGATTGAAACGATTAACTGTTTCTGTTTCTGTTTCATAAAACCTCTTTCGTCTCTTAGTTTCATTGCAAATATTCACGCCTAATGCGTTAGACCACAAACAATAAAAATCAATTCAATTTGCACTGCGAGCATACAATTTTCCAATAAAGGTATGGAGCTCTTCTATCTTAACTGTCCAATTAATAGTTTAAAAGCACACGTATTGCCTCTATTTCGGTGCATTGTATTATTTGTTGTAAAATTTTGTTATCTGCAAATCATAACCATGTACTCAAAACACTTTATACTTATACGAAATTCATGGAATATATAGATGGATGCATGGCATTTTGCTTCGGATATTTTTTATCTTAATATTTAGGTGATCAGGTTTAATTTCGAAAATGCTTTCATGTACGGACTATATTTCGAAGCAGAATATTTTATTAAAAGTTAATTAATTTCAAATTTCCTGTATGTTTTATATTATACAATAGTGTGATTCAGTTATTTCGTATTTAATCTTGAATTCACAAAATAACGAAAAAAATAACTTGCTGTTAAGATTGAATAATTTTATATTTCTGAAATACCAGTAGGTTTCTCGAGGTTTCTCACTGCAATCTAATATGTTTTAGCAATATGTAATATTTTTAAAGAAGGTTATTTTTTTTTATGAAAACTTACGGGTACAACTATTTGTATAGAGTATTGGTTATGTCAGAATAGCACTTCCTTAATTCCATCAAAAATGATACAAGAGGACAAAAGGTACGCGCGAAAAATAATAATTTAACTACATTCGATGAGGACATTATGAGCTTTGCGAAAAACACGGAAAAATGAAACATCATTCGAAATGCACTTAAGTAACAGTTAAACGAATATGTCCAAGCATACATTTTAGGCTACACTTGATGTACTACTGCTTTGATCGATGTATAGTATTTATATATTTTTTAAGCGTTTCTCTCTCAATTAAAATTTTCTTTTACATCATGATTACAGAGAAAATCAGTGCAGAGACATTGTACTTTATATATGTTTTTATTATTTATAATTTTTTTATAATCATTTTTGTGTTTGATATAAAACGGTATTTTGTTTATGTAGCAACATTGATTTGAGAACTAAACTTTCATTTCATTTACTAAAAAAATTTTGATACGATTTTCAATATTTTTTTCAATAACTGCAATTACTAAACTATCTATTATTAATAATATTTGGTGTACTGAAAGCTGTTCAACTGCTGTACTTTAAACAGTCATCCGAGAAATCTTGCGATTGATGGACATACAATTTTCATGTTTACTTAAATAACAGTGCAAATATCAGTTATGAAAATCCATCTATCATGCATGTATGATATTTTGTATTTAAATATTCCCCCCCCCCCTGTTTCGGAACATGTTTGACAATCAAATTTTATACGATTTTGTGTCAGTTCCATTAAGGTAAAGCATATTGTTCCTATAAATATTATATGGATTTCATTCATAATAAAACTCTTTAGATCAGAAAATCTTGTTTTTTAAGCAGTAATTTTGATTTTCAATTGTATATGTATCCTTTAAAATGTCACATCAAATAAACATATGTCTAAAATAAATTTTCTCTGTGAATAAAATTATATTGCATCGCAGATGATTTACATTAAATTTTCCCAATTTTAAAAACTTACATTCAAAATTTAAATTTATAATTTTGCTACATTATACAGACTTTATGTAGAAATATCATAACGAAATTATGTTACGGTATTTTTAAATTACCTAGGGGTTATTTAAATTATATCTGATTTGTTTAAAAAATATATCGAGAATGTTAATTTATGTGATATATATATTTTTTTAATTTATCTCGTATAAAGCAGTAATACTATTACTTTTAAACTCAAAATATAAATAATACAGTTGATGAATTTATAATGTTTACTGTCTGTAATATCATATTTCATAAATATTTACATATGTATGTATTTTCCATTCATTTTAAAAAGAATCAGTAATACTTCATTAAAAATAGACAGGTGTGTTTCAATAATTAAATAGTAATGATTGTATTTTATGAAACATGTATTCTGTAAAATATTGCAAATCTTTAGATTTATATAAAAAAAGAAAGAAAATAGATATTAATGCGGAATAGTACACTCAAAAATAGGATTATCTTTGTAGATAGAGCACATTAATTAGGATGTTATAGTTATAAGTTATCCCAATGGATATTCTATGTCAGATATGAGCGGATTACGATAATAAATATTGAGACCAGTAAATCGATGTTTCACAAGCGGTGGGGGAGTGATACAGCGCGTCATATTTTGAAAATGCAGTGGAACATAATTAGGTTGCGGAGTGTTGTGATGCGTAGACAAGCACAAATCCGCCATTTTTACTTAGTTAACTAAGTTTAGTTTAAAATAAATATATATATTTTTAATCTTTTGAGCATTGGATTATTAAAATAAACTAGATGGAACCCGTCAAAATTTGACGGCAAAAAACTTGATAGTACCATAAAAATAAAATTCATAGCTGCTTTAAAATGTTTGAAACTTTTGCAGAATAATTCAAATAAATAAAAAACCCACTTTGAATTAAAGCTAGGTTGAAGAACAGCAATTGGCTAAGTTTCACTGGCACATGCACTCGCGGAATTTGTTTCATCTGACACATTTAGCGCTGTTGTGCAAGTAAATGGTAAGTGCCCCCTTGGGGAGGGGGAAATGGCGGGATGGACCAAGGAGATGCATAACATGAATAAGCAGTCAAAGACCTTTCAAACGATATGTAACATGAGGGGTGTGTGCAAAATTTAAAAAAGTACCCCCTTGGGGGGGTAAAGTAGGGGATGGACAAGGAACATGCATAATATGATTAAGTGGTCACAGACCTTTCCAACGATATATAACATGACGGTTGTGTGCAAAATTTAGAAAAGTACCTCTTTTGGGGGGGGGGGCAAAGTGGGGAGATGGACATCAGAGATATGCATATGATTAAGCAGTCACAGACCTTTCCAACGATATATGACATGAGGGTTGTCTGCAAAATTTAGAAAAGTACCCCCTTGGGGGAGGGGGGGGGCAAAGTGGGGAAATGGACATTGCAGATATGCGTATGATTAAGCAGTTAGACCTTTCCAACGATATATGACATGAGGGTTGTCTGCAAAATTTAGAAAAGTACCCCCTTGGGGGAGGGGGGGCAAAGTGGGGAGATGGACATTGGAGATGCATAATATGATTAAGCGGTCACAGACCTTTCCAACAATATATGACATGAGGGGTGTCAACAAAATTTAGAAAATTGACCCCTTGGGGGGGGACAATTGGGGAGATGGACATTAAAGATGCATAATATGATTAAGCGGTCACAGACCTTTCCAACAATATATGACATGAGGGTTGTTTGCAAAATTTAGAAAAGTACCCCCTTGGGGGAGGGGCAAAGTGGGGAGATGGACATTGGAGATATGCATATGATTAAGCAGTCACAGACCTTTCCAAAGTTATATGACATGAGGGTTGTCTGCAAAATTTAGAAAAGTACCCCCTTGGGGGAGGGGGCGGGAAAGTGGGGAGATGGACATTGGAGATGCATAATATCATTAAGCGGTCACAGACCTTTCCAACAATATATGACATGAGGGGCGTCAACAAAATTTAGAAAATTGCCCCCTTGGGGGGGGGGGGCAAATTGGGGAGATGGACATTGGAGATGCATATGATTAAGCGGTCACAGATCTTTCCAACAATATATGACATGAGGGGTGTCAACAAAATTTAGAAAAGTGCCCCCTTAAGGGGGGGGAAGTGGCGGGATGGACCCCGGAGATGCATAACATGAATAAGCAGTCAAAAACCTTTCCAACAATACGTAACATGAAGGGTTTGTGCAAAATTTACAAAAGTACCCACTTGGGGGGGGGGCAAAGTGGGGGGATGGACATCGGAGATGCATAATATGATTAAGCGGTCACAGACCTTTTTAACGATATATAACATGAGTGGTATGTGCAAAATTTAGAAAAGCGCCCCAATTGGCGGGGGGGGGATGGACCACACAGATGCATAACATGAAAAGGCAGTCGCAGGCCTTTCGAACGATATATTATATGAGTGGTGTCAGCAAAGAAAAGTCTCCACCCCGTGTGGGCAAAACATACTACCCCCGCCGCCATAATTATTGATGCGGACTCATTTTTTAAATTGGTTCGCACCCCTCTTCTCCCACAAAATGTTGTGAATTTTTAAAAACTCCCCTTCCGAATTTTTTTATACCAAAAGCACTTATGTCCGTCGTCTGCATGCAGAGTTTTGTGCTTACAGACGCCAGACACAACAACACACACAGACAGACGTTTACCGACATTAATAGTATAGATGATACTTAGTACCTACACATTTCACCCTTTATAATTCAGCCAATGAGTTGACGGCTGTTCATTTCCAGAAACGAAACAATAATTCTTTAGGATGAATTTTGTTTGTTTGATACACCGTGGCAGAATGCGTGCAATGCAGCGACAGGCATCACAAACTTTTTAGGGCACCTGCAGACAAAAAACAAATAATCTTCGCGGGAAAAAAATCCTAGATTTCGTCAAATGATCACGGGAAAAACACTAATTTCATCAAAGGATCATGTAAAACGTGAATTTTGTTAAAAGGCCACAGAAAAACGCGATTTACGCAAAAGGTGAGCAAATTTTGTCAAAGAATCGCAAAACAGGAAATTTCACCAAAAGATAGCGCTTTCTTGCCAAATTTCGTCTAAAAATTGCGGAATAAAATGTATTTTATCAAAAAATCGCTGGAAAACGCACATTTCGTTAAAGTATCGGGAGAAAAATGCAAATTTCTTCAAAGATTGCTGAAAAAACGCGAATTTCATCGAAGGATTGCTGAAAATTCATGAATCTTATCAAAAGGCAGCAGAGAAAATGTGATTATTATCAAAGCATTGCGAAAAAAGAAAATTTCGTCTAACGATCACAGAAAAACGCTAATTTCATAAAATAATCATGGAAAATAACGCAAATTTCGTGAAAAAAAAATCGCAGAAAAAACACAAATTACGTCAAATTATCGCTGAAAAAAACACAAATTACGTCATAGGATAGCTGAAAAAATTGTGAATCTCGACAAAAAAAGATATAGAAAAAATGCGAATTTCATTAAAGAATCACGAAAAAAAAATGCGAATTTTGTTAAAGGATTGCGCAAAGAATGTGAATTTTTTGAAAGGTTCGTGTGAAAAATGAAACTGTCTTTATTAAAAACAGCACACACACAAACATCTATACAAACCTCAATACACACAAACATATTATAGGCAGGGCTTGAAATTCAATTTTTCCAAGGACGGGAGTCTCCCTACCAACATTTTTAAATGGAGGGGAGTTGTAATGTTTGGGAGGGAGAAAAAAAATCTTTAAACTCCACTATTATATTTTACGTGCTATTTAAAGAATTACATTAATGCAGACATGACAAAATACCATTGAAAAAATTAAGTCAACTGAGAATGATTATGTAAAATGTTTATTTTTATTATAAAAAAGGGAAGAAAGTTAAGTTTTATATATGCAGTGAATTTTTCAAGTTCCATTAGGGCAAGTGTTCCAAGTGTTAGGGACCCTTAACAATTAGGTTGTTAAATAAATTTCTGACTTTAGATTTTACTTGATTGAGATTCACCGATTGATCGTGGAAAAGACACAAAGTTCATCGATCTGTCGCGGAAAAAACGCTAAGTTCGTCGATCTGTCCTAAAAAACGCGAAGTTCGTCGATCAGTCGGGGGAAAAAAGCAAATTTCGTCGATCGATTGCAGAATAAACACAAAGTTCGTCGATCTGTCCCCAAAAAATGCAAGGTTCGTCGATCAGTCACTTAAAAAACGCAATGTTCGTCTATCTGTCGCAGAAAAAACACAAAGTTCGTTGATCAGTCGCAGAAAAAAATGCAACGTTCGTTGATCTGTCGCGGAAAAAAGCAAATTTCGTCGATCAATTGCGGAATAAATGCAAAGTTCGTCGATCAGTCAGGGAAAAAAGAAAAATTTCGTTGATCGATTGCGGAATAAACGCAAAGTTCGTCGATATGTCCCCAAAAAACACAAGGTTCGTCGATCAGTCGCAGAAAAAACTCAAAGTTCGTTGATCTGTCACAGAAAAAACACAAAGTCCGTCAATGGGTTGCGGGGAAAAAAAATCACGAAATTTATCGTTCGGTTGCAGGTAAATTAAATAATGCAAATTTCTCCAAAAATGCTGAAATTTTTTGGGCGGGAGGCTCCCACTCATTGTCTTTTTTTGGGCGGGATTTCAAAATTTTCGGCGCGAATCCCGCCCTGAAATTCAAGCCCTGATAGATATAGTTTTAATCTGAAATAATATACTGAACTTGAACTAACTTTTGAAAAATCGGGTTAACCCAAATCCAACTTGCAGAAATCTACACTCAGTCTGAAATCGACTTGAACCATAAAGACAGTTAACCCAACTTGCAACAAAAATAATTATTGCCGAGAGAGCATTTACCCTCTCTCCCTGTGCTGAAACTTTTCAGAAAATTTTCTGTGAATTTTCTGATTTTTTCTTTTCTCAGAAATGCTGTAGTCATTTTGTCCCCCAATTTTGCCCTTTACAATTCAGCCAATGAGTGGAGGGGGCCAAAGGAGCGTTCCTTATCACAAACGAAAGATGAGATACGTTCGTTTGATGTCGTTGTTGAAAATTTATGGATTTCTATTATTAAAGTAATTTTTTCATTTTACCGTATTTATTTTCTTTTTGTGTTGTATGTATTTTGCTACTTTGAATTTTTTTTAACTAACCCCTTTTTTTTTTGGAGAGTGAGAGAGAGAGATTTAGTAATTTGGTGACACGAAGTTCCGCAAATTCTTAAAATCCACAAATCATTTCCAATGTAAACAATGAAATTTACAATTTTAAGTTGCAAGTGCAAAATTTCAGTTTTTTAAAATTTTCATGTCATTCTGTACACATTTTAATATGTCATTCTGATCATTATACATATTTAATTATGCATTATTAATTATTTACTTGACCTTTACTTTTAATATTTTAAATATTTCAAACTTACAGCTAAATGTAATTATTAAAACATTTGAAATACTGCATTCGAAAAATGAAATTTCAGCTTAGAAACGCGACAATTACTATTAGGTTAAAAAAATTTAAAGTAGAAAAGTACTTATGATATAAAAAGAAGAAAAAAAAATACACCAGAATTTATCTGTATTACGAAAGCGGGAGAAATGATTTTCTGTGCTATACGAAAAGATATCCAAATAACTCAATCATGAACATAAAAATAGGTATCGGTTTCTATGTTCATGTGCACTCAATCCAAACTTGAAACTTTTAAAAAGGACATTGAATGAATGAAATTCATCTCCGCCTTTCACATCCAGAAAACTTGCTGTGTCGCCAATTATGTTTATATTATATATATATATAAAAAAATAATAATTCAGACACTTTTCCGTTATACGGACACCATTGTCGCCAAACATACATACATACATACATTTTGGCATAGTGTCCGTATAACAGAAAAGTACTAAAGTTCATGGTTTAAAATCACAATAAAATATCATGAAATTTATTGATTAGTTGTGGGAAAATACCGGGGAAATAATGTGTTTTTCGTGAATTTTTTGTTTTGTTAACAATGTGGTTAGAGAGCCAGGGAGAAATCCAGAAAACTTGCTGTGTCGCCAATTATGTTTATATTATATATATATATATATATATAAATAATAATTCAGGCACTTTTCCGTTATACGTACACCATTGTCGCCAAACATACATACATACATTTTGGCATAGTGTCCATATAACAGAAAAGTACTAAAGTTCATGGTTTAAAATCGCAATAAAATATCATGAAATTTATTGATTAGTTGTGGGAAAATATCGGGGAAATAATGTGTTTTTGTGAAATTTTTTGTTTTGTGTTGTTGTATTCATTATAATTTTCAGTGCATTATTAAATTGAAATTTTTGTTTAAAATATGTAAACAAAACAGTGACCAGAAACCTGCACAATTTCTAATATAGATAGATAGATAGATAGATAGATGCATGCATGTAGTACTTTTAATTATTTGGTAAAAATACTGTGATCGTCACTGAGAAAACCTGAATTTAACCTAAAAGTAATTGTCGAGTGTTTAAGCTGAAATTTCATTTTACGAATACAGTATTTCAAATGTTTTAATAATTACATTCAGTTGTAAGTTTGAAATATTAAAAGTAAAGGCCAAGTAAATAATTAATAATGCATAACTAAAAGTAATTGTCGAGTGTTTAAGCTCAAATTTCATTTTAAGAATACAGTATTTCAAATGTTTTAATAGTTACATTCAACTGTAAGTTTGAAACATTAAAAGTAAAGGCCAAGTAAATAATTAATAATGCATAACTAAAAGTAATTGTCGAGTGTTTAAGCTAATTTCATTTTACGAATACAGTATTTCAAATGTTTTAATAGTTACATTCAGCTGTAAGTTTGAAATATTAAATGTAAAGGCCAAGTAAATAATTAATAATGCATAAGTAAAAGTAATTGTCGAGTGTTTAAGCTGAAATTTCATTTTACGAATACAGTATTTAAAATGTTTTAATAGTTACATTCAACTGTAAGTTTGAAATATTAAAAGTAAAGGCCAAGTAAATAATTAATAATGCATAACTAAAAGTAATTGTCGAGTGTTTAAGCTGAAATTTCATTTTACGAATACAGTATTTCAAATGTTTTAATAGTTACATTCAGCTGTAAGTTTGAAATATTAAAAGTAAAGACCAAGTAAATAATTAATAATGCATAACTAAATATGTATAATGATGAGATTTTTTTTTCCTTGAATTATTCAGTGAAACTCGCCTTATAAATGTACGCAAATAATTCACATGAAAATCTTAAAATAACAAAGTTTTCTTTCGTGTTTAGCTATGCTTAATAACCAAAAAAGCTTGATTAATACAAAAATTATTTGGTAAAAATACTGTGATCGTCGCTGAGAAAACCTGAATTTAATCATATCACACAGAATTACATATTAAAAGTTTAAAAAACTGAGCGGAATTTCGTGCCACGAAATCTCTCTCTCTCTCAAAAAAAGGGTTAGTTATAAAAAAATTCAAAGTAGTAAAATACATACGACTTAAAAAGAAAATAAATACGGAAAAATGAAAAAATACCTTAATAAAAGAAATTCATAAAGTTTCAACAACCGAACAACCAAATAGAATCGTAATACACATACGCTTCTAGAGAGAGGAAAAAGCCTTCACCTCATTGGCTGAAACATCGCGTCTGAAGATAGTAAAAGCCTCTAGCTGATTAGCTGAATGCTCGCGCATGCGTATAAATAGCATTTTTGCACGAAAAACTAAAAAGCAGGTTAGCTTTAAGTATATGGATGTTTTGTTGAATTAGATATAACGTTTAGAATCTACTGTCTTTGAATGTGGTTTACTATGTTTAATCTAAGGGTTTTTAACTTTATTAAAGTATTTTCGATTTTAAAATGAAGTCATAAAAATGAAAAGTTATTTACATTAGTTCAAATATTCTGAAACTTTTAAATCACTTTTATGAATTAAATGTAATTTACTTTAGGTGTTTTAAAGTTCTCTTTATTAGAACGTAATCTGTAAAAGCTTCAGTGCGTGGAGTTATGCATATATCCAAGTTGGCACATTTTGCAAATGACGTTTTGGCTTGAATTACTACTACATTATATGGACGACAACATGCTGTTACATGTTTCTCTTCCAACGCGTCTTTTGATTATAAAGCTACATTTAAGACCATCATATTGGCAGACATCTCATACGTGTGATGTCGCAGTCCCCAGTATATCTCTCGGCATTTCCCTCCAATATCAATTATCATTAAATGTTACAATATTTCTTTGTAATTGTTCCATAAAATTATGTTAATTCTATTGTGAAAAACCAGTTTTTAGTCTTTAAAATCGAATTTAAATATCTTAAAAGTCACTACTGTTTCTTTTCCTCAACGCATAACTTTATCATTAAAAATATCAACAAACAATAACTATTAAATTATTTTGAAATGCCAAGGCATTTATTATAACTATGAATCTCATGGAGCATAATAGTATAACTTTTAAATTAGTGAAATGTGTAATATTTGTTTTTGTTGGGATTAATGTTATGTCCCTCAATTTTTTGGTCACTACTGTTCCGGTGTATGAATTTCCTCATATTTCCACCAAGTGGTAGTATGCAGTTATTTTCACTATTTTTCCAGTAGGAATGCATATATTGATCTTAAAAGTACCTATTGCTTGCTATCTGTGCATAAAGAAGATTTTCTTTGAAAAATGGCCCCGGCTGGTATCGAACGCGGACCATTTAAAATGAATTGTCTATTTTGAGTATTTACAATATAAATGCCTGTGTTCCATTACCAGCCTGGACACTTTTCACCGAGTTCGAAAATTCTGACATGACTGTCTGGTATATATTATCGACCAAATCAGCGTCATTACTATTTGTTATTGGATGTCAGAAAAAGAAAAAAAGAAAAATATTGTTTTTCTATTTCCTAGTAGAAAAGTTATTCATTATCCGCATAGTATACTTATATATTTGAAATCACAGGTACTCAAATTAGACTTTTTATGTTGTTACCTTTATAAATAAAATAAATTATATATCCCTCCATTTATTTTATTTTACATCTATTTTACATTATTTTTACAATATATGTCTAATGTAAAAAATTCAGTAGGAGACAATTGTGATAATACACTGCTCAAAACAATTAAAGGATATTTGAAGTTTTATATAAAATAAAGATATAAACGAAATTTTTTTGCCGAAAATAGAAGAAGAGAATCACAAATGCAAATTTTTCTGGTTTTTAAACTGTGGAGTATGCAAATTTTGAGTTCGACGTCAAAAACGTCGCTTCAGCGGCAGCGAATGAAATTTGACTTTCAACTGGATAAAAGAGAATGAAGACAAGGATGATCGGCATTCAGTGATTGCTTTGTTTCGATGAGTACGATGTCTCAGTGAAGTCATTTGACAGATTCAGAAGCTTGGAGAATTGTTGGTAGGTTAGAAGGGGGCCAAACTCAAGCCGAAGTAGCGCAAGCCATTGGAGTGTCACAAAGTGTCATTTCCAGGATCTGGAACCGTTTTTTGGAGAGTGGATGTGCAGGCCGAAGACCAGGCAAGGTCGTAGACGGGCAACAACGCCCAATGAAGATCGGTATTTAGCGTTAACAGCTCGGAGACCCCGAAACATGAACGCTACTCTTCTCCAACAACACCTTCGCTCGGCTACAGGCACCACGATTTCAACTCAGACTGTCCGAAACCGGCTCCATGCTGTAGGTCTGTATGCTCGCCGACCGATGGTATGTGTTAGATTAACATCAAGGCATTGACGCGACCGCAGGGAGTGGGCAACCGAGCATGTCAACTGGAGGAGAAATGAATGGAGCAATATTCTGTTTTCTGACGAGTCCCGTTTTTCTGTGCACCCGGATAATAGGCGTATTTTCATCTGGAGGGACCGTGGCAGTAGGAATAATCCTGCGTTCGTGCACGAAAGTGTCAGATTTGGCGGTGGAGGATTGTTGGTGTATGGTGGCATCTCCATTGACGGGCGCACTGACCTCTACATCATTCGAGATGGAGCTCTGACTGGTCGCCGATATAGTGATGAGATCCTCAGACCTATTGTAGTCCCTTACGCTGCAGCAATTGGAGATAACTCATTTTAATGGACGATAACTGCAGGCCACATCGTGCAAACCTGGTGGAGGATTTCCTTTTCGAGGAAGGAATCGTTCGAATGGAATGGCCAGCGTGTTCTCCAGAGCATGAATCCAATCGAGCACGTTTGGGACGCTTTAGGAAGACGATTTTCTGGCCGCCAACAACCCCCACAAACTCTCCAAGAACTGGAAAGAGCTCTTCTGGAAGAGTGGGCCAGAATACCCCAACTCGTCATTAATAGCCTCATTGAGTCCATGCCTCAAAGGTGTTCAACGTTGCTGGCCGCCCGTGGAAACCATACCCCCTACTGAAAATGATTTTCTTTGAAGAAAACACCTTTTCTTATTATTTTTTTCTCATATGCACAAATTGTGTTTTTTTCCTTTTGTACACAAATGCGCAATAAAATGCATTTTTTTCTACCAAACAGGTGTAATTTATTCTCATATAACCTACTATGTCTGTCGACCATGTATCAATCAGCTAAAAAGTTTCCCAGATACAAAATCCACCTAAAACTGGAAAATCCTTTAATTGTTTTGAGCAGAGTATTTCTATTGAAATGAAAATTTACGTAAATTCGCCTTTTTAAATATATATAGGATAGGTTGGGGTGAAGATGCCGTAGTTTTTTATTTATTTTTTTATAAAATCCCCTGCTGTTTTTATTTGTTATTTATTAATTTCTTCTTAAAGTGGATATATTTATGTATGAATTAAAATTGTATTTCATTTTACAAATGTCTTAGAAATCATAAAAAAAATTGCGTTTGTAAATGCTCGCATTTCGGCATCTCATCCCAATCTTAGGATAAGATGGCCAACTACATAGGATAAGCATAAAGAAAGAGCGTGAAAGATTTTGGACACTTATTAAAGGTGTTATGACGAAATAGCAATAGAAAAGTACTATTTAAAACTTAAATAAAACAACGCAAACTGGAATTAAAGTAACAGTAGGTACGCCTCTTCCACATGACTGAGTGACATTTCCCAACAGCTCCTGTGCGTAGGAAAACCACGTGACACGTCAACTTCTCCAATACGATATCTCGCCCCAAGTTACCCTATATATTAAAAGCTATTTACTTTAAAAAACTGAAACAATAAGCACGTACCAAAGGTTTTTTTAAAAGTTTAGAAGAGAAAAGTTAAAAATAGCGATAATGAATTTATTATCCACATATATTTTTTTCAGTATTTTAAACTTTAAATACATACATTTTTCTTTTAATGTAATTACCTTTTAATATAAAGTACATTCTATATTCCTCCATTTAATTTATTTATCGGCAATTTTACACACATTATTTCCAAGAAATATACCGAATGTCAAATATATAATGCTTTACAAATGCGATGTTTTTTCTATTGAAACGAAAAATTGCGTAATTTCGACTTTTGAAATGTATCTATCGATGAAAATATGTTTCGCTTAAAAAAGAAACAATAGGCACTTTCCAAAAGTTTTCTTTAAAAGTTCAGGAGAGAAAGGTGTTGAAATAAAAAGAAAGAATTCTTTGGACAAATGATTTAGCTTTTGCCGTCTAAGAAAAACTAATAAAAAATGCTAAAAATCGATCTTTAAACAATTTTAAAGAATTGCAAAGAAAGTATTTTTTTCTTAAAAATGCATTTTTTTATAATTGTTTATGCATATTTAAATAGATTAGATAAACGAAATAAACCCCTATTTTTATCATCGTTCCATCATTTAACTTGAACAATTTGTCATTACCTAAATCCAAATTCATTTGAGTAATATTTAATTATTTTACATATAAGGCTAATTCTATACGTTTTCTTGTTACATACACATTTAAATATATAAATCTCTATTTTATTTAATATTCTAATTATACTTGTAAGGGGAGGAACCTAGCAACACAGGTAAGGATTTTAAATATTTTGCGGAGTTTGTAAGAACAGTTATAAAAGGAAAATCAATTTTAAGAAGTAGTTTTCTTTAAAATTGTAAAAAAAGATTCAGATAATTTTTAGCAGATATGAAATGTTTCTATATATAGATTGAAAAATATCTAATTGTTATCTAAAACATAATAAAACCAGAATATAAAATTATATAATCTAATATATAAAAATGAAATTTTGTCGATAATTTATGTTGATAATTTATTATCCACATGCTTAATGTAGGGAATTCAAAAAGAATTATAGAGAATAAGGATTTATATATACTACTGTGGGCAAAAAATAGTAAGACTTTGTTCATAATTTTAAAATTCTTAATTTATTCTTCCAAATCTATTTCGTCCACCTCAAAGAGATCCCCCCCGGCCCCAATACACTTGTGACGTTTCTTCCAATCCTCGAAACAGTTGTTAAAGTCAATTTCCGGAATAGCCTTCAATGCGCGTAGCGATTTACGTATAATGTCTTCAATTGACTCTAAACGGTTTCCCCGGAGCGGTTGTTCGAAGGTGCATTATCGGTGCATCTTTCAAAATGGTTTTCACTGATCCTTCCGATATTCCAACGATGCCAGTAAGGTCTCTGAGTGTTAATCGTCGATTCTCAAGCACCAATTCCTTGATTTTATTGACGTGTTGATCATCAATTGATGTTGATGGCCGTCCTGGACGTGGTTCGTCGTCAACGCGTTCTCGACCCTCTTTGAATAATTTGTACCAATCAAAAACACTTGCTCTTGACAAACAATTATCACCGAAGGCCTTTTGCAACATTCTGAACGTTTCGGCACCAGAAATTTGATTCCGCACACAAAATTTAATGGAACTTCCTTGTTGAATAATTTCACTCATTGTAGAAATCGCCGAATGCACTTTTTGTATTTCAGAAAGACAAGCGTATACTAAACACTAATGATTATTTTGATGTGACATTTGGCTCAGATGTCACTGACAGTCATACCAACCTAGAAAAAAAATATTTCGTCGAATGGGTTTTCGCGCGAAATTTAAATTAAAAAGTCTTACTATTTTTTGCCCACAGTAGTATATATGTGACAAAAAAGGAGCTACGTGAATGTTAGTATATCGTATCGTAATTGTAATCGTAGCATTACATCTTAAATTTTATTGGATTATACTTTTGTGTAAGCTTTCTTGCACGTCCGGGAAACATGACTGCAGAATCCCAGACGAATTTATAAATATAAGTGATGTTCAATTTTCCGTCCAGTTACTATGTTTTTTCATTGTGTAATGTTATTTTGTAACTCAATATATATATTCGATCCAAGGCCTTTTCTGTTTATTTGCTTTGTTACTTTTTCAGCATAACTTGGTTTAATTCGCTAGTCCTTTTTCATATTTATTGCTGTGGTTTTGAGAGAGAAAATTTATTTTTTCTTTTGTTTCTGTTTTTTTACCCAGCGATGGAAAGTGAAAAAGAATTATACGGAGTTGCTCTTTTTGATGGGAACGGCAGAAATTTTTCTGTTTGGAAAAGTCGTGTAAAAGCCATATTTGCGGCGAAAGATTTGGATAATTTTTTAGACAATGAAGCGACAACTGAAACTGCGGAAGTTGTAAAATCAAAAAAAGGCTTATGCTTTATTATTATCGCTTTTAAGCGATGGAGTTCTTGCGTCATTGCAAGAAGAAAATACGGGGGATAAGATATGGAATAAATTAGAACGAACATATGATACCAAGCGTGCAGTTAATCAAATTTTAATTAGAAAGAGGTTAGCAACTATTAAAAAGGATCGTGTTGTGTCTATGAGAAGTCACATGGATGAAATACATAAATTAATTTCGGAACTTAAAATTTCCGGTGCTGAAGTAAGTGAAACCGATACTATTGTTTATATTCTAATGTCGTTGCTTCAAGAATTTGAAAATGTTAAGACTGCGTTAGAAAATCAACCGAATACTGTTTTGGCATTAGATTTTGTCACACAACGGCTGTTAGATGCTGAAGCACTTCTGCTCGACTCTAAGAAAGAAAAAATGCAGTCCAAAACTGTTCATGATAATACCGCGTTTGTATCAACTCGCAAAGAATATGTGTGCAAAAACTGTAATTCGAAGGGGCACATAGCTAAATATTGTAGAAAGAAACTTACTTGTTTCAAATGTGGACCTCCTGGTCATTTTAAACGTAACTGTAAAGCTGTTAAAAATTCAAATGAGGAAAAATTTGTCCTTCAGCGGTATCTTTTGTTGCGGGGAACGTTAAAATAATGAATTTATAGTGGATTCTGGAGCGACTTCCCATATGTGCTCTAATGAGAAATATTTCACGTCTTTACAGCCATCTTCAGGAACTATTAAGTGTGCGTCGAAAACAACGAATCTTGAAATTAAAGGTGTTGGAAATATTATTGGAAAATCATCAAACGGAATAGAAATTACACTAAATAATGTTCTTTATGTACCAGATTTAAGTGAACCGTTGATTTCCGTTAGAAAAATCGAAAATGCAAATTATGCAGTTATTTTAGAGAATGAAAAGGTGTTCATAGAAAAAAGAAGAAATCGTTCTTGTTTTGGTGAACGTGATTCAAATGGACAATATGTTAGTTATTTTGTCCCAAATTATGAAACTGTTCTCACATCAAAAGAAAGTGATTCTGAAATTTGGCATCGCAGAATTGGCCATCCAAGCGCCAAAGTGTTGAAGGAAATGAAACTTTCAATACCTCTTTCTTTTTGTGATGTTTATGTTCGAGCAAAACAGAGTGCAACACCAATGGGAAGAGGACCTAGGAAAAGAGAAAGCACTCCAATGACTGCTATTCATTCTGACATATGTGGCCCTATTGTTCCGAAAACTTTTTCTGGTGAATGCTATTTTATGACTATCATAGATGATTTTTCGCGATTTACCGAAATTCGATTATTGAAGCATAAAAGTAAAGCTTCAGAAGAATTGAAAGTTTTCTTAAAAACTAATCCTACAGTAATGAAAATCAGATGCGATAACGGAAAAAAATATTTAAGCAATGATTTAGTGAATTTCACTCTAGATCTTGGTATAGTGATTGATCCCGCTCCTCCATACACTCCAGCTTTGAATGGAGTTGCTGAAAGATGCGATAGATCGCTCCTGGATATAGGAAGGGCTTTAATTGCTGAATCATATTTACCTAAGACTTTTTGGGGTCAAGCTATTCTTACAGCAGCTTACTTGAAAAATCGAATGTCAAGCAGCTCCACTGAGAACTTAACGCCGTATTTCTTAAAGTTTGGAGAAGATCCCAATTTGAAGCACATACGTGTCTTTGGATGCAGTGCCTACATGTTAGTTCCTTCAGTTCATCGTAAGAAGCTTGATGATATGTCTAAACATATTATCTTCATAGGTTATTCTTCAATGGGATATCGATTGTTAGATCCTGAGACGAAACGCATAACTATTTCAAGAAATGTCAAATTTGATGAAGAGAAGAAGCATATCATAAATTCAAAACAACACATAGTGGAAAATTCAGAATTGACTGATTGTGAAATTAATCCAGATTCTCAAGAAAGAACTAGTGAAGAATCAGAGGATTCTGAAGAGAAAGAAGATAAAATGAGAAAATCCGAGAGATCAAGAAAACAACCTATTCGGTATCCAGCTCCTGAGGTGTATGAAGCATTACTTTGCCGACAAGAAACTTTATATTTTGATGAGATCAAATTTCTCCCTGTTGATGGAAGGAAGCTATGGATGCAGAGATAGAAAGCATGAAAATCAACGACGTCTGGGATCTCGAAAAATTACCACCTGACAAACGAGCTATTTCCTGCAAATGGGTGTATACCATCAAAAGCGATGGACGTTATAGGGCGGCTCGCCTTGTAGCCCGTGGATTTATGCAAAAAGAAGAACTAGACTATAGTGAAACTTTCGCCCCTGTAATAAGTATGCCAGTTTTACATTTAGTGCTTTTTGTGATTTTAAATGAAGACTTACATGCATTTGTTTTGGATATAAAAACAGCTTTCCTGAATGGTAAGTTAAATGAACTTGTTTTTATGGACCAGCCACAAGGCTATGATGACGAAAGTGGGTTAAAATGTAAATTCAAACGGAGTTTATATGGCTTGAAACAGGCCCCACGACAATGGTTTAAAAGGTTTCTTGAATTTGTTTCAAAATTAAAATTTAAATCTCTTGATAATGAACCTTGTATTTTTATTCGCTATAGTAATAGTCATAAAATAATTATTGCTCTGTATTGATTGTATGTTGATGATATGCTTATAGCAGGTTCAGATTTAAATGAAACTAATATAGTTATTTCTTTACTCTCTAAAGTGTTTCATACGTCAAAATCAGAATGTATTTCAGAATTTCTGGGTATTCAAATGAAATTTAAATCTGATAGTTTAATAATGGATCAAGAGTCTTATATAATTAAATTGTTAAGTAAATTTAATATGCTAGAATGTAAACCTAGTGATATTCCTATTTCTCCTAAATCCACTCCATCTGATTTCAAAAATGGAAAATCATTTAATGGTCCATACCGTGAACTTGTAGGTTGTTTATTGTATTTAGCATATATTTCACGACCTGATATTTTATATAGTGTTAATTGTTTGAGTCAAATGCAGGAAAATCCTACTGAAGTTGCATGGATTGCACTAAAGAAAATCTTAAGATATTTGTAAGGAACTTTGTCCTTAAAACTTGTGTATAAAAAGGAAAAATCCGATCCTAAATTATCTATGTATGTTGATTCTGATTGGGGGGGGGGGGGCAAACACAAATGATAGAAAATCAGTAACAGGTTACATTTTAATGTTTTGTAACATGTCTGTTCTTTGGTGTTGTGATAAAAAAAATCAGTTGCATTATCGTCAACTGAAGCAAAAGTTATTACCTTAACTGAAAGTTTGCTAGACCTGTTGTGGTTCAAAAATGTTGCTTGTGAAATTGTAAGTGTTAAGGATTTACTTATTTTAAAGGATAATCAGTCTTGCATAAAATGTATCAGTAATGAAAGTCGTTATGGTAGAATGAAACATATAGATATAAAACTAAAATTTGTTCGTAATGTTGTAATAGAAAATAATATCAAAATTGAATATATTCCTACAAATATGCAAATTGCTGATATGTTTACAAAGGCATTGCCTAAAGTTAAATTTTATGAATTGTTGTTTCTTTGCTGTTTGTATAAGTAATGTTTTAACTGTGTCATATTTTTAATGTTTGTTTATTGTAATTCTTTTATTCAGTGTTTTTCTAATGTAATGCTAGATTATGGGTATATGTTAGTATATCGTATTTTAATTGTAATCGTAGCATTACATCTTAAATTTTATTGGATTATACTTTTGTGTAAGCTTTCTTGCACGTCCGGGAAACATGACTGCAGAATCCCAGACGAATTTATAAATATAAGTGATGTTCAATTTTCAGTTCGGTTACTATGTTTTTGTCATTGTGTAAAGTTATTTTGTAACTCAATATATATATTCGATCCAAGGCCTCGTCTGTTTATTTGCTTTGTTACTTTTTCAGAAACCTTTCAACACAACGGAGTATAATGATTCACGAACCAAGAGGATGATAGATGATATCATTATTTGAATGGTATTCGTTAGAGAAGTCCATTTTTATGCAAGGCTTAGGTAGTTTGAATTTTTTTGTTTAATGACAGGAAGGAAAAATGCTTCTCTGTATATTAGGATAAAATCGGTATATCACCATTGTATTAACCCACTATCCAACTATATGTTGTTTATTTCTTCATGTCTTATTAAATGTTTGTAATAGTCTTCATAACGAAGTGTAATCAATTCAAAGAGTGTGACTAAGTTGTTTTACTATCTACTAATATTACATGTATGTCATATTTAAATATCTACTCCCTTTCTCTGTCTACTCAACAAACACAGTACAATCGGGAAGCAATCGGACGACTGCCGCTTGCCGCTTCTGGCGGTAACGGCACGATATCAGGTTGCCAATTACGGTTCTAACACTTTTGTGGTCCCCCGGGGGATAGTCGGTACCAAGTCGGGCCTTCCGTCAATATCGGCAAAACTGCCGCAAGATACTATGCGGAAGGCACGCCGACAGCTACCCATGCGAATGCCGGCCGCAGCCTGTCACAAATAATAATAAATTCTTATTTTTGGTGGCGCCATCTATGAGACAATTTAGCAAAATATTTGTTAATGTTTTAAAGGAACTTCTGTCGGCGCTGGAACAGGTTAGGCTCGATCTGAGGTACCTAAGTATAGAAGGTGAGTGCTTTAACCATACGGGCATTGAGACGGGGTGGATTATATGTGTTCATAAGTGTAGGACAAGATAGATAAGCGATTGTTTTGATGTTGTAGGTAAATTGTGGATGAGAAAATTAGAATTTAGTGGTGTTTTAAAAGGTTTTTTTGTCTTATGCACACGTTATTAGAAGTTAATTTATTATTTAAATGAATAGTATAAATATCATAGTAGGTAATTATTTAGTGGAGAAAGCGATTTGATTGTTCTTACAAATTTAAGAATGATTAAGTATATACTAAAATAAGTGGAAAAATATAACAAATTATAACATCTTGTAATAATATACATTTTTAATTGTTAAAAGGATTAAAATAAAAACTTTATAAACAGGAAAATACTTTTTATTAGCCGAAACATGTCATTAGTCTAATAGAAAGCTGAAACACGTAAACAGTCAATTTTTTATTTATTTATTTATTTTTTTTTTTTTTACTGTTTATAAAGTTTTTATTTTACTGTTTATAAAGTTTTTATTTTACGCTTTTTAACACTTAAAAGAAGTAGAAAATAAGTGGATTTTAGATGTTTGGATGAGTTAGATAATTTTCTTTGTAACTTTCTCTAGTTTCTTTGTAACACATGTAATTATAATGTAATTACATGTGTTAATTTAGGAAATATATATTTTTAACATGGAAAAATTAATTTTTATAAATAATAAGTTTGTAATTAAAAACTTTTAATTAGAATAGGAATCCATTTTATGTCATTTAATGATTTAATTTAGAATTCAATTTTAATAATTATGTAGCAATATTAATTATTTTACTTATCAATATATTTTAATTTTAATATAAAATAAAAGAAATAATTTATGCTTTTTTTTAATAGTTAGATAGATATTTTTTTATGAAGGAATTTGTGACTAGTATGATGGGTAGTTATTAGGATATTTTTATAGCTTGTAAAATAATTTTAATAAATTAAAAAAAATCATAGATTTTTAGTAAAGTAAGAAACATAGTTATTGGTTTTAAAATGAATATGTAATTAGAAAATAAGTTGAATTAAATTACGAAGTAGATTTTTTTTCTTTCTACAATTAAGCTTATACATAAATAATAATTATAATGAGCGATTTCACAAATTATTTAAAATGATTCAAACAAATTTAGGTTCTTTTTTAAAATGAATTCAAAAACAAAATTTTAAAAAATAAATATAGTCTATTTTTTAACAGTTTTCTGTTTAAATAACTGTTAAAAATTTATATGAAATATATTAAATATTGAAACAAAAAAAATATTGTTTTATTATTTAGTGTAGAGGTAATTTGTCTGACCTCTTGAAAAAAGATGTTTTTCGTGTCTACCAAATGGAAGTAAAAAATATGTTTTTCATGATAAAAGAACGTATCTGGTGTGGGTTGAGTATATTGATTAAAAAAAGAATCGTGAAAAAATGAAAATTTTATATTTAAACAGATTTAATTTGTATATATTGTACATAGTTTCAAAGAATATAATCAAGAAATTTTTAACGTGATGATTTATTCAAGTCTAAAACACAAAATAACACTCGTTTTCTTTTTCTTCTGAACAATTGAACACGAATAAGAATAAAAGCATTCTCGTTTTGAATAAGAAAATTTAATTGCTCTCCCAACCTGGAAATACTCGAATAGATTATTATTTCTTGATCCATCCTGAAATTTATCGTAAATTCTTGGCATAAAATTCTTCATATATAACATATAAGAATAAAATAATAACAGTTTTATTTCATATTGCTATAAGGATTCCTTGAAGAAAAGTAGGAAAATACATAATATCCCTTAATTTTAAAAATATATTTTATTTTCAGAAATAAACCCAAACTTGAATTAAAAAAAAAAAAAAAGTTACCTTAGAAAAAATGTTCTAAATTTGGAACGATGTTGGCAAATCTATTCGGGCCACTATTTGAAAACAGATATCGGTCTATAGTCACCTGCCGAAATTAATTGGTCGCCGATTTTTGGCTTAAAGCAGCCCGATAACAGCAACAGGTATTAAAAAAGGGGCATTCTTCACTATCAGCTACCGGCATGATACCGACAGCACACCGATTCCAGTGTACACATGCCGATACTAAACCGACATTGCCGATTGTGGTCCGACCGTCTGTGTTGGCTGGGTATATATATATATATATATTATAAATATCATTTTACAGGAGAAACATATTTAGTCATGTTTTCCGTCCTAGATCATCAGACAAAAAATATTTTCTCTTAGTTTTTCAATCAATGCATTCATTATTTTTTTGTTTACAATAATAAAAAAAACGTATTCATTATATATTTACACTTTGATACTTCATACAACAAATTACCATTTCTTTCGAATATTTCATAAGAAAAACTTTCAGAAACACAATTAATTTTCTCTACAGTCGCAAAAACAGAATGATCAAAGTGGAATGTAAAAGATATAAATTAACTTCTCCAAAAGAAACTTTTTTTCAATAATATTGAAAACATCGTTTATGTTTTGGGATATATAAGGGAGAATGTGAAGAATGAAAATAATGAGTCAATATCTTATATGAAGAAAAGATAATTGATATAAATCCCGAAAGTAATTTCTTATAGTCTTTTATAACTTTCTGATGTTTAATGAAATATTTTTGCAAGGGTATATATCAGATTTCGCTTTTATTACTAAAATTACGGTTTTAGATTTCAAAATCCCCCATTGTATTGAAAAGCAATAAATATTTACTTAAATTTACAAAAAGATAATTTGAATAAACTTTACTAACATTACAAACAATACTTTTATTATTATTAAAATTTCTACAAGTTTATTTCTTTTCACTATAATTATTTGTTAAAAATATTAGATTGAAATTCATTTTCACAAAGGAAAATTTATGTTTAGAGAACTACAGAGTAAACATCACGGAGTTTCTGTTTCTTTTATGTGTAAAACCTGATAAAAATATTTCACAAATTAAATGAAAAGCAAAAAGTATTGTATATAAAGCTGCAATTTTTACATCTTATATTTAAATAAAGCATTTTAACAGCAACAGTTTTTTGTTTTAAAAATTTTCCAAACATTTGGCGTAGGATATTTTATTTTTAGTAACTTCATATTCATAATCACATATCTTTCAACATTAAAATAATTTACTTTATTGTTTGTTTCTTTGTAAAATATTCTTTAAGGATAAATTTGTGATTAAAATGTTTTGCGAAGAATTTTTTCACAATTATTTATTAGAAATTAAGAAAAAAAATAGTGAAGATAGAAAATTATACATATCTATTAATTTCCGTAAACAAAGTTAATTTTTTTTATATTAACACATCATTGAAAATTATTTATATATTATACTATTATTGTGTTTATTTATTTTAAAAGATTTTGCAAGGAAGAACGCAAAATATAAAATAAAATTTATTGGATATGAATTTTTCACATTCGAATTTTTCGCACTTTAAAAGAAAAGGCTTTTTTATGTAGTAAAATATAATACAACCACGAACAAATACATTCAATTAGCACTACCGGTGTTACTTTCTATTCCTAAAAGCGCTTTTTATAATCTTTAGAACCACCAAAACTAATATATTTAAAAAATTTTAAAATAATTTAAAAATCAAAGTCGCTTTTGCTATCACTGTTTTTTGGAAACTTTTCTGACAAGTTTATATAATGTATTTCTCAGTTTTATCAAAACTGAATATCATTTTCTAGGATGCTATTAACACTTAATTAAACATTTTCAGCTGCTTAGTTGGATTTATACATGCAAGAGTAATAAAATTTTATAAAGTTTAATATTAATGTTAATGCTGTTAATTTATCATGTTTGTAAAGCATGTTCGTTGAACATGAAAATGTTTAGTTGAGAAATAATAGCATCCGAAAAATCTATGTTCCGTGTTGAAAATCTTACTAATACATTATAAAAACCTTTTGGAAACATTTCCGAAAAGTAGTAACAGCAAAATAATTTTTGTTTTTATAAATGATTTTATAAATCTGGTAAATATATTGGTATCTTAAATTTCTGAAGAAAAAGAACGCTTTTAGGATTAGCGAGTAACTCGTAAAAGATTATTGTATTTTATTATTTTAAAATTATATTATTTATTATATTTTATCATATTAAAAAACATTTATTTCCTTTACCATGCAATATTCGAATAAACACACCATCATTTTAATTTCGTTTCCTGTAATTTTTTTTTTACGACAGTTGATTTGGAATTATAAAAGTTGTTGTATACATTGCTGAGCAGTCAGCGTTATGTCTCACATATTTTCGTAATATATTTTGTTTAGAGTAAATCAAAGCGGATTTCGCTATAACACGTCTAAAATAGTCTATAAAAAGAAATAAAAACCCGAAAAAAAAACTTAATTAACTAAGTTAAAATGGGGAATTTGTGCTTGTGCACTCATCACAACACTGCGCTACCTAATTATTTACCGTGGCATTTTAAAAATATGACATGCTCAATAACTCCCCCACCCCTTGTGACACATCGATTTACTGGTCTCAACATTTATTATCGTAATCCGTTCATATCTGATAAGATAAAACCAGGAGAGATAGCGCAGTCGGAGAGATTGCGCACATAGAGGTTCGGAGGTTCGGAGTAGAGTGAGCACGCAGCGACTCCAGGTAGTTGTATAACAACAGTAGTCGAGTGTCTACTTGAAAGTGCACGTTGATTGCTTTGAGCGTCTAAGATAAAGTATTGCTATTTTGTTTTGTTTTCCCAAAGTAAGAGCTTGAATTTTCAAAGCTATTCATCAGAATTTCTATACAATGTCAATACTACAAAAATATTTTCATCTTAAACGATTTCTCATAAGCTACTAATATAGACTAACAATGTGAACATCAACGGTTCGTTTTAGTAGCGGCCATGTTTAAATAAAAGGCCGCGCGCAATCTCTCCTACCGAAATTGGAGAGTTTGCGCATCTGGTACTTAGGAGAGATGACGCAGTGTTCCCAACAGTTTCTATGCTAGGAGTGATTACGCAGCTTATTGGTAAATTTCCTTAAAAAATGAAAAATGAAAATGGACTAATTTTAAGTTAAACGTGTTATCAAGTAACATAATTTTATTTTGTAATCTTATTTAGACTTGCTTTTTCTGATTCTTTAATTTTTTTTCCTTTAATTAAAATTTTTTAATCGCTTTTTAAATTATTTCCTTTTTCTGATTCTTTAATCATTAGGTTGAAATATTCACCCCTAATACAATAATATTTGTTCACAAAAACCTTACAGCAATGTCATTTAAGTGTAATTATTATTGTTAACAATTTAATTGTAGTTATTATTAGTAACAAACTCTCCTACCCATGTGCGCAATCACTCCAACCCTGTAAGGACAGATTGCGCAAAATAACTTTCTTCGTTTTATTACAACTGTTCTATTAAATTGCAACATAACAACAAAATAGCAATGGAAATGCATGAAAAACAAATGAAGCAAAAATTATTCATGAATAGTTTAGCAAAAAATTAATATTTATATTTTTTATTGCTATTCTTTTGAATTGTGCGCAGACTATCCTAGCTTTACCTTATCCGACGCAGTAATTTTTGCACATTTTTGAGTACTTAATATTTAATTTATAATTTTTCGAACTTAATAGAAAGCAATTTTGTTGTATTGTGATCTAAAACTAGAAATTTTTATGATAATGTTTGTACTATAATATTTTAATGTAAAATAAACGCTTGGTTTAATAAAACTGGATATTTCGAAAATATTGTACGATTCCTTATAAGCGATTTCTAATTGATGTTCAACACTTTATGCAGATATGTTTATAATTATTTATTTTTGTCTGATTGACATTTCTTTCCTTTTCAAACGAAGGATTTTATTCTGAAAGGAATTTGGTTAAAAACATATATTTCGCAAATACATTTACATGAAATTATTATGTTATGCAACAGTTATTAAAAATTTTTTTGTCCTAAATATGTATTTGTAATGCATTTTCCATGTATCCTGTTCTAAAAAATAATTTATTTCTATATATTTTATGCATTTATCTGTTTAACGGCTTATATCTAACAGACGGCTGTCGCTAAACACCATCTCTGTTGACATTGTTCTTATCTAGATGTGCAGTAAAAAAAAAAATATATATATATATATATATATATATATATATTTACTTTTATAGCTAGAAAGAACTGAATATTAATTTTATTCTATTTAATTTCATATTTAAAAGAATGGATCCACTAATATAATGAAAAAATATTTATACACATATCAGTTATTTAAAGATAATAAGAAATCGTAAAATGTGATATGGTAAAGCTAGGACAGTCTGCGCACAACTCAAAAGAAAAACAATAAAAAATCTAAATATTAATTTTTTGCTAACTATCCATGAATAATTTTGACTTCATTTGTTTTTTTTTATGCATTTCCATTGCTGTTTTGTTGTTATGTTGTAATTAAATAGAACAGTTGTAATAAAACCAAGAAAGTTATTTTGCGCAATCTGTCCTTACAGGGTTGGTGTGATTGCGCACGTGGGTAGGAGAGATTGTTGCTAATAATAACTACAATTAAATTGTTAACAATAATAATTACACTTAAATGACAGTGTTGTAAGGTTTTTGTGAACAAATATTATTGTATTAGGAGTGAATATTTCAACAAAATTATTAAAGAATCCGAAAAAGGAAATAATTTAAAAAACCGATTAAAATTTTTTAATTAAAGGTAAAAAAAATTAAAGAATCAGAAAAAGGAAGTCCAGATAAGATTACAAAATAACATTAAGTTACTTGATAACACGTTTAACTTAAAATTATTCCATTTTAATTTTTCATTCTTTAGGCAAATTTACCAATAAGCTGCGTAATCTCTCCTAGCATGGATACTAATACAAACAATGCGTCATCTCTCCTAAGTAGCAGATGCGCAACTTCTCCAATTTCGGTAGGAGAGATTGCGCGGCCCTTTATATAAACATGGCCGCTACTAAAATGAACCGTTGTGTATTCACATTATTAGTCTAGATTAGTAGCTTATGAGAAATCGGTTAAGTTTAATATACTTTGTTCTACTGACATTTTATAGAAATTCTGATGAATAGCTATGAAAATTCAAGCACTTACTTTGGGAAAACAAAACAAAATAGCAATGCTTTATCTTAGACCCCCAAAACAATCAACGTGCACTTTCAAGTAGACACTCCACTACTGCCGTTGTACAACTACCTGGAGTCACATCGTGCTTACTCTACTCCTTCCCCCCGAACCTCTATGTGCGCAATCTCTCCGACCGCGTCATCTGTCCTGGATTTACCTTATGTTAAATGTCATCCCTGTAGAATGTTCAATTTAAAATAATATCTCATCGAACAATTGGAATGTTTTGAAATAGAAAAACTGTCATGATGTCTTGCGATAAATAAAATGTTTTTCAATGAAAAAAAAACTTATTTTTCCTGAAGGAAAATATTTCTTTTTCTGAAGTCTACAAATAGTAATGTTATAAAAAAGAAGAAAGTTCTTACACGTATAAAAATTTCATAAAATGTATAATAAGTATTATAAACAGAAAGTTTCGTTAAGTAGAAATACTTCATAGAATAAAAGTAAAACTTATTTTTTTCATTTACTTAGTACATTTTAATAAGAAAATATTTGAGTATTTTTCAAAATTAAAATATTTATACATTCTGAAAATATAATAAAATAATCCAAAAAATGCCATCTCACATTGTCCAAACAAATATGAGTCATTCTACAAACAAAAGTTTCTTTTTCTGTACATGATTGATAATTTTTGACAATATATATTTTTAAATGTTGTATAGGTTTTATATAATTTAACAAATTTAAGTTATATGTTTGATCAAAATTGATTCATTCATTTTTTTGTTTATTTTTGGTTTTGTTTAATGAACTGGGGTATACATGTATACTTTCGTTACGTATACATGGTAACGGAATATATATTTTTTACATGTATACATTTTAAAATGTTTTAGAGGTTTAACATAATTTAACACATTTATGTTATAGGTTTGATTGAAATTGATTTTTTTTTTCTTTTCTTTTTTTACTTTTTTTTTCTTTTTATGAACAGAGATATACACGTATACATCCGTAACGTGACACACCTAATTTTTGCGATCATCACAGAGACATATTTTCCGGATGTCATAAACATAATTTCAAAAAATAATGTATTTTTCTATTAAAATTATTTTACATGTAAATTAAACTTTATTTAATTTTTTTTCCTAAAACTATGGGGGTTGCGCCCCGCTGCTCGCTACGCTCTCCAAACCCATGCGTAATCCGCTTCGCGATTACGTTCGGTATGAAAAGAAAAGAAAAAAGCCGGGAAGATCTACGCAGATTTTCATTGGTCCTTTTCCAAATCGTTTGGCACATTTCCAAACATCATGTATACAAATAAAAATATATTTTGTATTTAATTTAATGAAAACATGGCATCAACAAATGCATAATCAAAAAATAAGCCCAATGGACAAAATTCCCGTGACGTGACAATAAATATGAATTTTTATTCGCTTATAAAAATAATATGCGCGCTGATAAATATTTTTACGGAAATTTAACTTGCAAATTAAAAAATTCGGCCTAAAAGCCACGTATCTTTAATATTTATTATTTTTCTGTTATCCTCGTAACAGTGGAAAGAAAAACAAATTGGAAATCGTACGTCAAACGTGACAAATGAGGTGCGTTCATATTATAACTAGTTTCAGTGTAATGAATTATAACGTACCTTTTTATGATATGATTAATTTTCGTAATAAAATAAGTACATTTTAAGTTGCCAACATTTTATCCTTTGTTGACATTTACTGAAAATTCCAATGGGAAACTTAAGCCTAGTTTTGAAAATTTCTTGAAATCCCTATTTAAACTTTTTTTCATTTAATATTTATTTCTCCGGAAACATCTATATAAAAACTGTCGGTAGATTATACAGTATTGCTATAATTAAATAATTTTAATATACAAATTCGGTTTTTAAATTCAGTAATGTGGAAATAACATGACTCCATTTTAATTAGGATGTAATCACCTTGGTAACCTAGTATCATTACCGATCATGGGATATCATTGAATTAATTACGTACGATAGGATTTAATAGAATGATGCATCTCGGTTGCTTGACGATTAATCTTTGGAAGCTACTATAACACAGAATTACCAATTAAAAAAATTCAAATTACTTAATAATTATTTTTATTAATATATTTTTAAGTTTTGATTCATTTTCATAAAATTTAAATGACTCGACAAAATTCTGCAAAGATTATATATATTAAATTTCTAATCATTTGGTTGGGTAGTTTTTGCGCTGTTATATGCGGACAGACAGACAGACGGACGGACTAGACGACGACTACAGGTGCTAAGTATTTATATAATTACGAACGTACCTAAAAAGCCGGTAAGATCTACGCTGATTTTCATTGGTCTATTTTCAAATCCTTTGGCACATTTACAAATCGTTACTTTTTTTAAATATAGAGAGACTATGTTTGGATTGCTGTTACAAGCTTTAGTGTTTCAAGCGTTACAATTAAATTCCGTATAGTTATTACCAACATATAGTAATATTCGTCACGTAACAAAAACATTTATAGGCAGTATACTTCTTTTATTTTTTAATTTTATTTGATAACAGAGGATGTGCACATTGTCATTTGTGATTATTTTTTAAATATTCTCACTGAAATTAAAACGGCCGTGGAATTTAAATATTTTCTGTTCTTGATTTAAAATGCAAGCACATTTTTCTAATGAAAAAATATTTTTAATTCATATACAAAAAGCAATTTTTGAGACATTTATTTCAAGTTACATATGTTACCCTAAATAAATGGCGTTATAAAAGAAAAAAATGTGTATTTTGTATGTTTTGTACCTGTTCCGAGTGTCTCCAAGTTCTGAAATTTAGCATGGATAATGCGTAATTGCAAGGATTGCGTCGCAAATATGTGTATTATAGTTTTCTGAGATAAAACAAGTTTTTGAACTTTTGATAATTTTTTGTTGAAAATGGGTTACTGGTCTCCCTTAAGCATATTACTACCTTAATATTTAGAAAGTATACTAATAATCAAATAATGAGAAGAATATACGAATACCTATATAAATCTTAAAAGAGGTCAAAGATGGACTATGAATTTTAATATAAAATATTTTGATTTACATATTTATTATAATTTTTTTCTATTCAGAAAATAGCAGTTAGTTTTATAGAATGACTCATACATATATATATGTATTTTAGAAAATTATGCATAAAAATGTACATGAGATTTTTCACGTAAATAGATTTTAAATTTAAAAGCAATGCTCTATAAAATCTTCGTAAACAATGTTTAATGGTAGGACGTTTAAACTTTTATGTGATAATATATATTTTGCAAGAAAATTATTAGTGACAGTGTGAGAGATTCATTATATCTTGCCCAGAACGCTGCTAGCAAAGCGTGATAACAAGGTATAAGAGATTCCTATGTGTTTGGGATTTCATCTGATATTTTTTCTAAGTTCTCAAAAACATCGCTAAATTACAAAGGTTTCGCTAAATCATTATCAATCTTGCTACTTGAAGTTTTGGAGACAAGGACGAGAATAAGCAGTGCAAGAAAATATGTCTTTCATCAAGCCGATCGCATCACAAGAGTGGGAAAACTTTGGCTGGTACGAATCTTTTTGGAGACCTCCCGGAAAGAACCCCCAGCCTATCATGTGAGGCTATATACTATGACGACATCTAAAAGTTCTTTCAGTAGCTAGTAGTAAGACCATTGTTCCGAAAAGTTTATCGAAGGTGGAAGGAAAAAAAGGAGTTAGTTAATAAGCTCAGAGTTGAGAGAATTGTCGAGTAATAAATTTCTCGAGTGAAATGCTGTAGATTTCTCTCAATCTTGAAAGGACAGAGTTTTTACTCTGGGAAGTTTTTAGATTCCGATAATTTTGGAATGATTCAAATAGAGAAACCCTTTCTCTAAACCAAACTGTGAAGTCATCTTGAGATAACTTTGAAAAGCAAACGTGAACATACTATTGTTTGAATAACGAACAACCTGGAATCCTTTATCGCATTTCGAAAGTGATTGTTCGTCTATCTAAACCAGTTGCATTTTCGTGAATGCCCAGGAAAGCGGAAAATTCTTCCTGCACCTATCTTTGGAAGGGAAACGTAATCCTGTTAGATTGAAAATATAAACTATGTTTGACGCTGGACACTTTTTGTTGACAGCAGATTAATTATAAGCTGAAAGAATTATTTGTTGGGAAACTCTACGAAAACCCAGAAAATTTGTTATTTTATTTTATTTGAGAATCGAATTAAAATAAAATTCGTTTCTAAGTTTCACAGGAGTTGGTCCATCATAAAGGTTCTACGCTATCCCTTTACATATTTAACACCTTGAGGAATAAATGTAGTAATTAATTATGTGTCTTATTGCAACAAATTTTTCCTAATCTTAAACACATATTCTAACGAATTATTTTTTTTTTTTTTTTTAATTTAATACTTTAAATACATGAAGCAGGGCATAATCAACATTATGTGGGACCCGAGGCACACGTGTCATGTCGATTTCTCAAAAAAAATCGCATTATAAACATGACGAATAGCTTTAAGGCTGCTCGTCAGTAAACTTTCCGATTCCCCTCGCTAATGTTAATCCTAAGGGCGTAGGATGCTTTCGTATTTTTAAAATATCTCATCGGGAAATTAATATTTTTAACTTCTGTTTCCTGTGTACTGTTCTTAAAAAATGTGTCTTTTTTTCTTAGTTATCAAAATATTTCAAAACTATGTGCTTAATTTATATTTATATGTGTTAAAATCTTAGCGAAACTGAATACGATTTTAACATTTCATATAAAATTAAGTATATATTTAAAAAAAATATTGACAACTAAGAAAAAAAGAGACATTTTTTAAGAACAATACAAAGAAATCAGAAGTTAAAAATATTAATTTTCCGAGGAGATATTTTAAAAATACGAATGCATCCTACGCCCATAAGAATAACATTAGCGAGGGGAATCGGGAAGTTTACTGACGAGCAGCCTTAAGTGCAGTTTAAAATTTAAAGCATTGTTTGATGAAACAAATACTATATTATAGACACGCGCAAAAATGCTTTAAAAATTATGAGAAGTTAAAATATTTTGCACTATATGCTATTTAGAGTAAGTAGAATTATAAACCTAAGGGATTGAATGAAACTTGTTTGATGTAATATCCGTTCTTCTCGGAATTTTGAAGTTTACATTATATTTTATTGTCGTTAGTACCCAGAGAAAAGTTTTGTTGTAAAAATTCACTGGTTTCAAGGGAGATTCAAGGTTTACAGGTGTAATTCACTGCAGAAAATTAATAAAAAATTAACTGTGTTGCCGTATGTTGGGACCTCAGAGCGCTATTCTGAGGACCCAGGTTCGATTACCGGCTTGGGACATTTTTCACTCTGTCGGTTTACGCTTGAAAAAAGCAGGATAAAAATTCACTGGTTATTATTTAAGAATTATAAGCGTAAATCACTATTGAAAATGATTTAAAAATTAATCCGTGCATTAGTTCTTGAGATTTAGTTATAGTGAAAATCATGAAAAAAAATGACATAGCAGCGCCACCTGTCGGGCTATTTAAACCAAAACGTAATCAGCTTCTATTTATGTCAAGATATAACTCAATCTAAATTTTGATGTAAATCAGTGCATTAGTTCTTGAGAAATCGCGAATCTATTGCAGAAATTGCGAAAATTGCAACATAGCAGCGCCACCTGTTGCGCGATTTACGCCAAAAAGTAATCAGCACCAATTTATATCAGGAAGTAACTGAATATAATGTTTTATTAAATTCCGTGCATTAGTTCTTGAAATAGAGCTTCCTCAAAATTTTTGTCACATACAGACAGACATAGACAGTCAATTTCTAAAAACAGTCAAATCGTGTTCAGGACCTTCTAAAATCCGTCGAAAACCAGAATTTGAAAATTTTCATGACTCCAATACTTTCTTCTTGTAAAGATAGAAGAAAGTAATAAATGCGATAGGGGTATTTTTAAAACTACCTTGGTCCGTCCCAATTAAAAAAGTTTTAATTATCCAAAAATTGTGTTAATCCTTTAATTATACAGCTATATAAGTCAAATAAACCAAGTTACGCGAGAGAGTTATGGCTACTACACATCAATTTCAATTTTGTAAAAGCAACAAAATTTTGCTGGAATTAAAAATTACAAAATTATGGTAAAATTAAAAAAAAACAGATTTTGTTAATTCGAGTGAAATTGATGAAATTTTGTTAAAATTTTGTAAGAGTGTTAACAATATTTTTTTCTCAATGCAACAAAACCAACTTTTTACTTCAACTAAAAATTTTGCTTGAACAACCAAACTGTACTCAACAAAACATGTTTTGTTGTTTTAATCAATTCCTTTTTCTGGGTGAGTGAAGAATACTAAGATAGTTCATTGTACATTAATGGGAAAAATTCATTGTTTCTATAAACCATAGCTGGAAATTTGCATTAATTTGTGTCTTCAGACAGTGGACAAAATGCATTTTGGCGCTCCCTGAAAATGTGGGCCAGAGTCTCATGTCCGTGTACGCCTGTAATAATAACGCCCTGAGATAAAGGAGTGTGAGTGTACACAGCATTCTTTCAGTTTTCCTGTAGTCCGGCATGCAGATAAGCTTCATATAATATAAAAAATAATTATTTACAATTAGGTAGAATGAACATTATTCCCGAGAGTGATTATAGCTTCAAGTATTAAGTTATCAATTTGGATAAACACTAGTAATCACTTTCAGTATATAAGTTATTTTTATATAACTTGTCATTTTTTGCGTATGCACGAAAATCACTATTAATAAATTGAAAAATATTTTTGAACTACACAGGTATATCTTTAAATCAAACATCTTGAAAACAATATAACGTAAAATGCTGTAAAATGAATATACATATTAATATTATTCGACTAGGCGATCGATGCGTATGGTTTCTTATATTTGAATCTGTTACAAACTCGTACAGAACAAAATAAATGTACTTCTTACAAAAGTATTATATTCAGATAACATTTTCGAGTATACTTTATAGCAGTGTAAAAAAATATATTCGAAATCACTGTGATAATACGAAACGTAAACTTTTTCTTTCTTCGTGAGTAATTCTAATGATATTTAACAATTTATCATTAAAAATGTGTACAAATACTTCTAATTCCTTATATTCCATGCATCTGTGTATAGTTTTGTTGACAGCGTCTATTGTTTACTAAACACAATATATTTAAGCTATGTTCATATAACATAACTGCAATTAGGGGAAATCAACACTCTGCAATTGTAACACAATATTTAAGAAAATTAAATCTGAATTTATTATTCTGTTTGAAAAACGCATAGTATTTTCTGATTTTTAGGTTTTAAATAAGTAATTGTTGAACATAATAATTTTTCTACAAGAACAAATGTATGTCTTCTTATTGTTAATATGCGTGTAAAGTTTAATGAATTTCTATGTTGAGAAAAATTTTTAATTATAAAGTGAAGATAATCTTTGAAGATTATGGTAATAAAGCAATTAACAAAGTCCAGAAATAATAGAAATTTTCAAGAAGTAATCAAAAATACAAAAGAAAAGATATGAGGCTAATAATTTAATTACGTGTACAATACATTACTTTCACAGTCAAATAAATAAATAAAAACTATCTAAACGCATTGTCATTGAAGATCTTAAATTTTTCTATCCTTACTAACTTAATTGGGGTAGAGAAATGTTATTTTGAAATATTTAACTTAATTAGGAAACGTTTTAGACAATTAAAATCTAATTCTATTAATTAAGAACATGTTGAAAGAGATTAAAATTAATTATTCATGAACATTTTCAAGCAGTGCCCTATTGTGTTCTAATTTTTATAATGAAACTTGTTTTTAAAAAGTCATTATGGTTAAGGTGATTGAAACAATGAGAATTACAAGTAATTTAATATTAACTTTACGTGGTGTCGAACCACAATTACTTCTGTCTGTTATTTTCCTGAAAATTATATTAAAATTCAACTAAAATATTCGCTAATAAATGTGGGACAATTAAATATAGTAAATGTCACAAATTGAATAGATATAATACAATTCATTCTATATGTTAATTTTAAGTGAATTCAAAAAACATGCTAATCAAGAATTAAGACAACACACCAAAATGTTACCAAATTATCTTCATTTAATGCTTATTAAGATGCTTAAATGAAGTTGGTCATTAAAAATCACCGATTATAGTAATTTCTTTAAAAAGATGTAAATTTATAGATAACATTTCAAAGAAAATTTTGCTTTTATGTTAGTTGTTCGTTGTAGTTACTGTACAATAATATGTTTTGTGTGATTCTTAAGTTCTATAGCGGCTGACAGTTTCTGCTATCAAAGCTGCTTGGCAGGAGGCGCTGGGTTTTAATCCATATCGGGCTAGTTAGCTTAACCTTTTGAAATTTTAGGTGGTTTTCTTCGAACACAGCGTAAATACGTGTTAGTTTCCCTTTGAAAGACATCCACGGAGGGCAATCTCACATCGGTCTATTTCCCTCGCTCAGGTAATCTGTCTTACCAAACACACACACACACACACACAAACACTCTACAGTAAACCAAAAAAAAAAAAAAAAAAAAAAAAAAAACATTTTTAGCAAGTAAGTATATTCTTTATTGATATATTTACTTTTTTTGCCTTGATTTTAATGTTTAAATCATGTTTTGATAACTCATAATTTTAAAAAGTTAGCGATCGTATACAATATACATAAAAGAAAAGGTGTATATTTCTCTATCATGTCTCACTACCTCATCGTTATATTGGACAGCAGCTTCTTCAATATATACAGGGTGTGCCCGCTTGTTGTTTTCCAATGACCAACTTTCAAACCATGTATGGTTCCAATTTCAAAAATGTTTCATGTGGTTTTTTCAAGATAATAAAAACTATTTTAAGTTACGAACTTTATTATTTTATACAGCCCATGGTGGCTATAATTAATATTTATATAAACGCCCACCAATCTCTTGCAAATAACACTGTACAAATTCCATTATTGTTCGACCTAAACTTAAAATTATGATACGTTTTATAAAATGCATGCGTTTTCTTTTTTTTTTTTTTTTTGGAAGAAAAATGATCTTTAGTGTTATTAAAAAATAAAAATAAAAACAATTTATTCTTTCTGCATTAAGAGAAATCTGTACCAAAACATTTATTCTGCAAATAACACATATTAATGTCTTCGGATCATTTATTAATATAACACAAAATCACAGATAATAAAAGGCCTTAAATTTTTAATAAATTATTATTAAAAAATAAATATTAATTTTCTAATTTAATTTTTTTCTGTCTCCTTTTACAATTTTTGTGTTTCAAACTAGATTTTTTTTTCTTATGCAAAGGGTACTTTGCTCTAAAAATCTAAGTACCGGATTTTTTAAACAAAGGTTAGAACAGAAGAAAAAAATATATTAAATGACTTTATATATAATAAACCTATAAAAATCACATATATTTAAGATCAGATTCTTTTGAAAGCAAAATTTCAAAGCTATAAGAAATCGATGCTTAATTATCGATTCATTAGAACTTGCCCCGTTATTTTGAAATTATACCATTTTGATTACATAGAGAATATGAAAAAATGTGAACTGAGAAAAAGGGGTTTAAACATCTCATTTACAAAAAAGAGATATTAACCGTATCGTCTTTACTATGTATTCGATTGTCAAGAAATTTGGACAAAATGTTCTAGATTTGTTAAGGTTTATTTTAGGATAAAAATCTAAAATTCGACATTTTTGTCATATTTTGTCAAAATGGTAGGTACTGAGTCCCGTTACGCTAATTAAAAACTATTCAGTCGCCTACTTTACAGAAGAGATGGTCTAACCAAATTATTTTAAAATCTATACGCATTTTAAATATTATTTGGCATAAAAGAAAATATAAATTAAGTGTAAAATACATTAAAAAAACTACTTTCATTAAAATTCACAAAAGTGAACTTATATTATAAATCACAAATGTGTGTGTCGCTAAATGCTGACGCCATAATGACGGGACTATGTGGTGAAAATGGATAAATGGTACAACAATGGAGCTATTTTTTCAATTAAACAATAGTAACGTTATTTCTATGGGACAAATGCAAGTTTTGGGCCGACGTTAACCCCCCCCCCCCTTAGGGATCGGATATTTAAAAAATAATATCCAATCCATGTATTGCCCCGAGTAATACATATGTATTCCAAATATAAAAGTTCTACGTCAACAGAAAGTGGGTGAAAAATTAGTACCAAAATTTGACTGCCACATACATACAGAAATGTACGTTAAAAAATTATATAAAGATGTGTTCTTGTTGACCCAACTTTAAATTCTGTTAAATCTTTTACGAACAAGATGATTCAAAACACAACAAATACACATTGAAGGGAATTAGATAATATCTGCAAGAATCATACTTATATAGTATATCACAGTAGAAAATGCACCGCACTACGTAGATATTGGGAATAGTCGATTCGTCACATACCAACATTCTTGTTCATTAAAATTATTTAGCTTTAGGCATAATTAAATAATTAAATTAAATTATTAATCTTTAAATTCTTTTTAAAGAGACATCCAACGCACCTAGGAAACACAGTTGCTTCAATAACTACCGCAGCTAATGCACAGAAAACTCCAGGTGTGATTAAAGTATTTCAAAAATCTTTGCAGCCTCAGTAATCACAAGGCATCTTTTGGAAATATTGTTCGAAATTTGGATGGTTATTATTTTTTAAAGCATGTAGTAAATCCAAACAATTTTTCTTTTAATGATGAGTATTTAAATCGAGTTAATAACATAGAAAATAGAATATGTATAATGCAACAGAAATCGGGACGTTTTAAAATAATTAAAAATTTCTTAATTTATTTTAGATTTGCTTTTTCAAATGAGCATAGAGTTTATAATAAAGAAAGAACGTGAGTAGAATTATTCTGTAACTACAAAATAAGCAATTAAAAGAGCATCACTTTATTTCAGATAACTTCTATGTAATATATTTTTTTTAAACTTTAAAAATAGTTCAGTTTAAAATTACAGGTAAAATAAAAAAAAACTCCAAAAGCATTAAAAAATGTATTTAGACTTTCATTTATACCTTTTACCTTTTCTCGTTGCAAGTTTAATTTTACAGAAAATTCAAACCGTATACGCTAATTACATACAGTAAGTAACAAAAAAAATATTCGAAAATGTGTTTGGATTTTTTCCCATTACCTATAATTTATCAAGAGATATAAAGTCGATTAGTTTTTCCATTACAAGCTGATTATTTAAAAAAAAGTTACGATTTAATTACTTGTAATTCCAACAACGATTTTCCTTTTATTTTCATCTTAGTTCTTAAAATTGCAGTTATTACATTTTACTTTTCATGCAGTGGTTCATGATTCCAGTGCTTATTTGCTTTATTTTATTAGAGGTTTGGCATATGTAATTAGTAGATGTAACAAACTATTTACATTTTGCTTTAATTACCTTGAGAGAATATGTTTAAATTTCAAAGCAATGTATAAGTACTTTAACTACATGTTAAATAGACATTCTTTATGAAATGTTTTATGAAAACGAGATTTTTATTTTTATTTATGACATGCGTGCATATTTTCTAATTATGCCTTTAATCATTATTATTTAATTTTCTTTCCCCGTTTGTTTCTAAAATACACTTCATGTCTCTTTATTTTACATATATTTTAAAATACAATTTTGTTTAAAAAAATTTTGTCTACAGCCGATTTAAGGTATTTTTGGGAAACGGAAAAATACAGGGAAAACGCTTAGAGGGTTAAGAGAAAAAGCAATTACTGGTGTACAAAATTAAGAAAAGTTGCATATTTTGTCAAATTTCATGAAACGAACTGAAATGAAATGTAAAACCACTTCTTCGGAAGAAATTTGCAAATGATCTGTGTCGCATACTTAAGCGGAAACACGTGTGTGGGAGGAAATAGTAGAGGTAATCTTTATAAGCGCGCATGGCAAAATTCGCATTTCGTTCGCTCGCACACCTCCGCGAATTTCTTGGTGTTTTTTGCGGCGATTGGATAAATTCAAATTCAAAGAGTAAAAATGAGTAACTACCAACGTTCAGATGATGTCGTGGGACAGCTTGATGCAGACCAGTCTCAAGTCCAGATTTGTATAGAGAGTTCGATATTTAACGCCCAGCGTCGTCGTGTTCAACTTATGGAAACAGTTTCAGGATACCAAATTCATTGAGGCCAAGATCCTTCAAGAGCCACGACGGCCAATGAAGATCGTTATTTGTCAATTACAGCGAGGCGTAACAGGTATATGTGTAATATATGTTGTATGGTTATTTTATTTTTCATTATATCATCCTATGTTCATACCAAATTTCATTAAAATTTGTCCAGTAGTTCTGGAGATAATACAACAAATGTGTAAATTCTCTTAATTTTGTACACCAGTGTAGTTTCCTCCATGGCACCGTGTGCAAATGCAGCCGTTTGCTACATTTGCAATACCGTATGCGACTCCCTGTGACTTTATTGCACACACTTTGTGGAGTTTCCGTCTGTAATCTTCAGTGATCTCTTTTTACCTGTGTCTATCCTAATCTTGACGAAGTTTTGTAAGTGGCCATATTTGTTGTCAAGCAAGCAAGTGTGATATATTACAATATAAGAACACACATTTTATCTGACAATTAAATACACTAAACCAACATGAGTGAAAAATTTACCTGTGCCAGGTCCCGAACCTGGAACCTTCACGTGCATTGGTTTTCATGTGGCACAAGAGGTTCGAAAATGGCCGCGAGGACGTCTAAGACGATAACCGTACTGGGAGCCTTCAACAAGTCGAACTGCTGAAAATCTGATGAAAGTGCGTGAAATGTTAAAAACGGATAGTGTTAGATTAATTTCCGATGAACTGAGATTGGGTCAGATGATTGGACTTTTGAACCACAACTATGTGCCCTCTCACACGTCGCTCACCGCCGACAAAGTTTTGGCTATATTTACCGTGGCAATACTGTCGCAAGCCCCCTACAGCCTTGACCTCGCTCCCAGCGACTTTTTTTGTTCCCCCGGACCAAGAAAGACCTGAAAGGGAAGCGATTCAACACGATTCCAGCAAACGAGGCAACTTCGACGAGGTCCTTTAACAGCCTTGCACATGAAGACTTCCAGGGAGCCTATGAACAATGGATAAAACGCTGGCAGCGGTGTTTTTTTGCCCAAGTGTCATATTTCATAGAATTTTAGTTCGCTGTACAAAAATGTTTAATAAATTTTATATTCTCAAACCAGTATTGAAACTTTTTGAACACACCCTGTATAATACGTTAAAGGAGGACAATAAAAGAAAGTAAGGATTATTGGGCTTTCGCATTTTAGTTATATTTATGGCACGATTCCATCAGGTCGTGTACCTTACTAAAAAAAAAATAGTCTATTCTTTAAAATGTATTTAGATTTGTTTATTTGTAGTTACATTTTTCCCGATTTAACATATTTTTTATTAAAAGTATATAAAATGTAGAACATGAAAATAATTCCAAATGTTACATTTATCTTATTGAGTTGCAAAATTGAGCTATATAATCTTTATCTATAGACATAAATTCCTCTTCGCTTAAAATATAGCAGCAATTAACAGTTTACAATGGTTATTTTAAAAGTTCGCAAAAGTAAAGTGTTCGAATAAAAAGAATAAATTTTTGGTTTGAAATAATTTACATTTTGATATGTACAAAGAAAATCCCAAAATATATTCGAAAATACTTTTTTTCAAAAAGGAGAATATTTGAAAAAAAGTAATGTTACTATAAAATTTCGATAAATATTTTCAATTCTAATAAAATGCTTTTAAAAATACAATTTATCTGCTTGTATAACTTATACATATTTAAATATTTACGGAACAACTTTTAAATTTTACAGAGAATTTTAAAGCTCTGTGAAAAATATATTTTTAAGAAAAAGTTCTTTTTAATGTTCAAATGAAAATCATATATGGCTTAGATGGTTCGAAATATTATCATATCTGGTAGAAAAATACCTTGTATTCCAGTGTATAACGGACATTTTGGAAATAAGAAAATTGTTGAAATTTTACAGATGAGCTTTATATGCCGGGTATAAAAATAAAACTTTAAAAGTTAAGCATTGAACTAATATTTCTATATTAATGACCAACAGAAGAAGAGGTGATTATTTGAATTACAGGGAATACGATTACATACGCTTTGTAGGGTTTCAAGCATGTAAGATGTAGTAGCGCATGTCGTCACTTAACATTTGCTTATTACTTACCCATCATACGTAGTATACAGGGTAAATTTTGTAATCATTTTAAAAATAGAAAACAAATTTGACGGATTTACACGTTTCAGACACTGGAGATTCAGAAAAACATATTTTTAGAAAAGAAAATGTGCCGTCCGTCTGTCTGTGTGTGTGTCTGTAAACGCTCTATCCCCCGAACAAATTGAGATAGAGACATGGAATCTTGTGTGTACTTAGTATGCAATAATGGGAAGAAGCCTATTGAATTTCATTAACCTCGATTATCCGGAACTATTCTTTTTGGACTCTCGAAATATTCGTTCTGATAGAAGGTATCGAAAAATTTTCGAAATTGTTTATTTTAAGGAGTGAATATAAAAGACAATAAAAAGCATAAATTTTGCATAAAGAATGAAGTCGATCGGATAATTAGTTTCCGAGATATTTGTAATCCTATTTTTCACACTCTTCGATTTTTCATGACAGTGTATTGCATTCAAATTTCAATTTAAACATTTTTTTTTATCTGGAAATAAGACACTTAATCTGTCGCAGTAAACTTTTAATTAATTTGATTATCATTTTTGGAGTTATAAGGATGTTTCTTTTGTGCAATTCAGTAATAGAGCATTTAAAGTTTATAACGTCATCAAGCAACGATTTTATTCGAATTGCAAAGCATTTTATAAATAGTTTACATATGTTTTATTTTCCTATTTTATATTATGCATATCCATGATGGGTAAGTATTAGATGTGGCCCCCGACGACTAGTTTTCTGGTTATTATACTCTTTAACATTTCTTATTGCATATTCATGCCACATATCTCATGAAGATTTCTTTGCAGAAAAGGGGTTGCGCCTAATACGGCGAATATACTTACAAATACAAAAATAGAGTCTCAAATCATGTGGCCCCACCAGTGGCTGAGAGGTTGTGCTCTCGAAGCTGGTAGACGGGAGGTGCTGGGTTCGATCCCAATCGCGCCCGTTGCCCTAATCGTTCGGAGTTTTCGTGGTTTTCTTCGAGCCGTGGATTTATCCATGCGTAAATACGGATTAGGTTCCCTTAGAAAGACCCCCACGAAGGGCACTCCCCCCGGGCCTATATCCCTAGTGTAGATAATTGGCCGTCAATAATCGACCCAACTCAAATCATGTGTGTATGTTATGCCACGGAGCGTGTTATACGCTAGAATATATTGTTTTATGTTGCAAGTAATAAAACAAGAAATAGATTTACACCAATTAAAGTATTGTTCTATTATGGATATTTTTGTTTTATTTTTATTTAAGTATAATTGTACGGACACCTTATTTCAAATATTATGGAAAACGTTCAGAATAGTTTAAAATATATATTCAGTGTTAATGTTCATTAAATTTATTGAAAATCACCTACTGTAATTTCACACATAGGAAGCACTCAGAAAAAGAAACTGATTAAAACTACAAAACATATTTTTTGAGTACATTTTGTTGCTTTAGCAAAATTGGAGTAAAAATTCACACTTGGAGTAAAAATTCCCTGTAATTTCACACTTGGGAAGCTTGCAACGTGATTTCTAAAGCTGAAACTAATAGAATTTAATAAAGTGCTAAAACTAAAACATAAAGTTCTCGCCATATGCTTAAAGATTTAACATCCTTTAAATTTAATGAAATAACTATCGGTGTAAATGGGCGTGATAATTTTATAAAACATAATGCGTTTGATACATCAAACCAATTAAAATAAATTAATTAAAATAAATTGTCTTATGACATTAATTAAGAACTCATTTCCAAATATTCTTTGTGCGAGTATTTTTAAAATTTGAAAAATTTTCAGACAAATGTTAACAGTATGTAAATAAATGTAGAACATAAATTTTGTATACGACAGTACTAAAGTAATACATAAATATGAAAACTATCGTAAGGTTTTTTTTTTTTCTAAATAATCTGCCGATTTAAAAATATGTTCACGCAGTTATAAAATTTTTATCGAGAAACCTGAATGAGAATTTCATACAATATAATTAATTCGTCTTAATCATGAAAATCAATGTAATAAAAATGAGATAATATACTACGGTATTACATTTACTACGAGTTTTATTAATGTTTTTACATAATTTTGTATTCATTTTGCATTTTGAGATGGTCTGAAGTTTCTTTAACACTGGTATAGTATACTGAAAAAACTTGAATTGAATAAAATTGAAGTTTTTCTACCGTTGGTTCTGAGTGATCACATGACATAATTTGTACACATAATATTTGTATAATATTTGTGAACTTTATACAGTGATACTTCAGGAAAAAGTAGTAATTAACTAGAAATGTATTTTCTTTTGTCTTTAAGCATGAAAAAAGATCGTCCGAAGTGCCAATACCAAACCTCATACAGGTATCGTATACACCATAAACGAACCAGCACCAATTTATATGAAGGTATAACTGAATCTAATATTTTATTAGATTCCGTGCTTTAGTTCTTGATATATGACTATCACTAAAATCGTGTAAATCCTGAAAAATGCAGAATGGCTGCGTGACTCGTTGGGAGATTTACACCAAAACCTTATGAACAACAACTTATGTCAACGTATAACTGAAACTGAAGTTTGATGAAATTCTGTGTATCATTTCTTGAGATATAGCTATCGTGAAAATCATGAAAAAAGTAGCGTAACAGAGCCACCTGTTGGTCTATTTACACCAAAACGTAATCATCATCTATTTATGTAAAGTCCTAACATAATCTAAAGTTTGGTGCAATTCTGTGCATCAGTTCTTGAGATAAAGCTATCATGAAAATCGTCAAAAATATAGCATAGCAGCGCCACTTGTCAGGCGATTTACACCAAAAACTAATCAGCACCAATATATATCAAGATCTAATTCAATCTAAACTATTATTAGATTTCGTGCAGTTAGTTCTTAAGATGGAGCGCCCACAATCATTTTGTAACTTACAGACAGATACACAGACATACATTTTCTAAAAACAGTAAAATCGTGTTAAGGACTTTCTAAAACGTATAAATCCGTCGAAAACCGATAGTCGAAAAATTTCATGAATCCAAAACTTTCATTTTGTAAAGATAGAAGAAGGTAAAATTACCAAATTTACGTCTTTAAAGACGTCTTTACAGTCAAGAGAAAAAAAAAGTCAATCTATCTTACTGATACCAGAAGAGTAATTGACTGTTAAATAAATGCTAAAAATAATATATTTATACATGTTTAAAAATATTATACGTTACGATTATATTACGATTTTAAATGTTAGTAAATCTTTTCTGTTTTTTGGGTTTTTTTTCATTCTGGGAATAGTACATCTATGTTTAAATATCTGAACTGACGAAGATACTTTAAACTAGCTAACGGGTTAAATGGAAAAACAAATTAACCACAACAGAATAATTAATGGAAAATTTAAAAAATATATTCTTAAAATTTGTACCAGATAAAAGTCAGTTTTATTTAAAAATACAATACTTACATTTGAAAAATAATACAAAAGTATCATGTTAGTAACATTTATTCTTCCTGAAAGCTACAGACTATATTTTGTAATTTTAACATACTGCGGCACGCATTAAATGCATTTCGTAACAAATTTCCGGTAAAATTACTTATTTAAATGCATGCTTATAGAGAAGCATTCCATTATTTTTGTGAGAAATGTTATGTTTATTTTTACTACACTCTATTTTTTTAAGTCTAAGAAATCTAAGCGTAGAATAAACTAAAATATAAAGAAACTCCATTAACGTTGGTAAATAAAATTGCTTATTTTTTTCCACTGAGTGTTTGTTGAAAGCATGTTTTTTTTTTATTATTATTATAATTAAGGAAGAAATCCACGAAAGAAAATGATTAATTGTGTCTCTCTTGTGTATTGTTAATGGTTCGAAATTCCTAGAATAATTTCGAGGAGGAATTTAGTATATATATTTATGATTACTTATTTTTACAATGATAATAATCAAAGTTTTTTTTAAATATTATCACGTCAGCTACGCATTTGAAAAAAAAAATATTTGTTTTCTTTAACTAAAACATCTCAGGTAATTTCAAACTTAATTTATCAGGAACAACACACCCAGAAAAAAGTTTTGTTGAATTAACAAAAATTTGGTTGAACCAACAAAACTTTTCGTTTAAATATGGGTCAATGGAAATTTTGTTTGAATCAACAAAAAAAAAAAATATTGTTGATTTTTTTTTGCATTCCAAAAACAAAAAAAATTTGTATCGTCAACAAAAAAATGTTTTGTTAATTCAAGTAAAATGGTTCAATTTTACTTCAATTAACAAAATTCTTTTTGTTACATAGATATATGCTATGTGTTATTTTAACAATCTATTTTCTTTTTTCAACAAAATATATTTTGTTTGTTTAAATAATAAAATATGTTATTTTACGAACTTGTTTTGTTTATACTACAAAAAGTTTTGTTAAATAAACCAATCTAAATATGCAATTTTAACTGCTTTTTAATTCATTTTCAGCAGTGAATTACGCCTGTAAACATTGAAGAATAACAAGCGAATACTTATCCTGCTTTTTTTCAAGCGCAAACCGAGAGAGTGAAAATTGCTCAAGTCGGGAGTCGATCTCGGGTCCTCCGAACAGCGCTCTGAGGCTTTACCACTGAACTACAAGGAACGAGATCTGAGATCGGCATTTCTCACTCTTATATATGTCGGAACGGCTGCAGCCGCAGCACAAGATGGGAATTTCATCAGGAGCACGTAAATTTCTGCGGCAAACATGAGACGACAATACAAAGCCCAGCATACGGCAACACATAGTTAATTTTTAATTCATTTTCAGCAGTGAATTACGCCTGCAAAAAGAAGGATAAAAATTCACTGGTTATTATTCAAAGATTACAGGCGTAATTCATTGTTGAAAATGAGATAGAGATATTGCAGAAATCGCGAAAAATGCAACATAAAAGCGCCACCTGTTGCGCGATTTTCAGCAAAAACTAATCAGCAACAATTTATATCAGGAAGTAACAGAATATAAAGTTTTATTAAATTCCGTGCATTAGTTCTTGAGATTGAGCGCTCACAAAATTTTTGTCACATACAGACAGATAGAGTCATTGACAGTCATTTTCTAAAAACAGTCAAATCGTGTTCAGGAACTTCTAAAATCCATCGGAAACCGGAAGTCGAAAATTTTCATGATTCCAATACTTTCTTCTTGTAAAGATAGAAGAAAGTAATAAATAGGACAGTGGGATTTTTAAAACTACCTTGGTCCGTCCCACTGAAAAAAAGTTTTTAATTATCCAAAAATTATGTTAATCCTTTAATTATATAGCTATATAAGTCAAATAAATCGAGCTACGTGAGAGAGTTATGGCTACTACACAACAATTTAAATTTTACAAAAACAACAAAATTTTGCTGGAATTACAAAATTATTGTAAAATGTGAAAAAAAAAAAGATTTTGTTCATTCAAGTAAAATTGATGAAATTTTGTTAAAATGTTTTAAGAGTGTTAACGATATTTTTTTGTCCAAGCAACAAAACCAATTTTTTTACTTCAACTAAAAATTTTTCTAAAACAACCAAAATGTACTCAACAAAACATGTTTTGTTGATTTAATCAATTCCTTTTTCTGGGTGCATATGAAAACTTTTATTTAAATGAACGAATTGAAAATATATTCCTTTAGATCGATATTAATCTCTTAAATATTTGCTTTAATAATGATTAGATATTTATTATGTTATTTCTTGTCATATAATTTCATAGCGTGTAATATTTGTGATGTTCCGATCTGTTTTTAAGAAATGGGTTTTCCGAGATTTTACCTTTGATGCCGCAGAGCTACGATTTAATATCATAAATGTGAAAGCGGTTATAATATTGATTAATCTTAATACAAATAAATGAATTTATATAATACACATTCAAGTTTAATTTTGACATTACATATATTACACATCAGAAACAAATATTAACATTTTTGGGCTTATGAGAAGATAGAATATAAATCGTATTATAAAAATAAAATATCTGAAAAGATAACTGAATTTGTCGACATTTTTACTCGACATTTCGACATAAAAAAATATAACATGTAGTCATGGCAACGAAACCTAATGATGCAATCCAACTAGAAAAATTAGCTTAGAATAGAAAGAAAAGTAATCCGGCAGTTATATTAGGATATTTTTCAAACACCTCTCTGTTTACTCTAAGTATTTTAATTCTAAAACTGAGTATTTCATTTAAAAATTTCAACAAAAGTTTGGATATATTCAAAGAATAGTTTGTGCATACAAATTGTAGTTCTTTGAATAAGCACGCAAATCGTACACAAATTTATAAAAGCATATTTATAAAAGCATATTAAAGCAAATTTATTTAAGAATATGTTAATTTATAAAATTCCCTTACATGAAAAGACACACCTTAAAAAATAAGTCGTAGCTATCGTTTAGGTGTCGAATCACTAAAATTCAACATTAAATTCTGCAGCACACTTTCACGAACCGCCAAATCAATATATACGTAGTCAACACAGACTTTACATTTACATAAAACTTGCAAGCAAAACATAAGTAAATCATATCAATCACGAAGTTCCAGTCAAACTCGAAATTAAGAAAGATTCTAGAATAAGTAGGATGCATTTCGTCTGTATTAAGAATCTCTTTGTATTATGGAAGGGAATTTTATAAATTAATAAGTGCTTAAGTAAATTTGCTAGATTATGCTTTCATAAATTAGTGTACATTTTGCGTGCTTAATCAATGAACTACAATTTGAATGCACAAACTATTCTTCGAGAATATCCAAACTTTTGTTGAAAATTTTAAATAAAATACTCAGTTTTAGAATTAAAATACTGAAAATGAATAAATTATCATGAATGTTATATCACAAATTTTGAGAGCTTGTAGCAGGCTGTAAAGTTTAATATAGGCAAACTTCTAAAATTCTTTAAAAATGTATTAGATATAATATAATAGTATTGAAAAAAGAATACCTTCAAAAAATCTATTTCTTCCTGCGGTATATTATAAAGGTGTCATTTGTGTTATAAATTTATGTTTTTTTTCATTTCCCTCCCTCTTTTTTTTACAGTTCTTTCTATTTTAAAATTTAAAATAATGAGATTAATTGTTGCTTGTCCTTAAAATTTTTGATTAAACATAATCTTTTCAAATGTATTTCCGAAAAATATTTTATAGAACTACTATTTTTTCTTATTTTTATTAAATTTAGTTATTGAGACTAGATTATCTTAGCATAAAAATCACCATTTATTCCTAATGTATGCTAACGAAAGAGACAAAAATTAACAATGCACAGAGTAAAAATTGCTGATTAAACAAAAATTCTATCGCATAATAATATATATATATATATATATATTTAATAAACAGGCTTTTGGTTCTATCAGCAATTATAAAATAATAATGTTGATTATTCAACAAAAGTATTTTTTTATGTTGTTGTTTAAAACAATTACTTTAAATATGATATAGTAGGATTGTTGTTCAATCAGAAATATAACTTTGTATTAAGGCGAATTCTTCATTTATTCGTCGTTAATTTATCAGAATTTCAGGTTTGAAAATAGCAAGGAGACATTTATGATTTTCTATTTTTCGCCCTTTTACGTTACCTGTATAGCTATCACATTCAATTACTAATTACATTGACATTGATTCTGTATTTTAATATTCAATAAACAAAAAAAAAATTAGTAGAACTTTAATTTAATTTACATCTGACAAAAAAAAAGAGCTTTAACATATTGACTCTAATGACACACAAATAAGTGCGCTAAAGATATTTCCCGGGGCGCCATACGACACGAATACATGTTCTATCAATATTTTCATTTAAAAGAATATTGTTATGAAACGGTACTATTGATACATTATTCAAACATTTGTTATTATATACTTAAAAACAATACCGTGGCTCCAGGAATGTTTATTGATTAGAGCGTGGCGTTCAAAGTGTAAAAGAACTAAAATTTGATATTTTTTATTAAAAATGAATAAAATTAACACTTTATATAAAACTAACAATCATTGCCGTGACTAGGAATTGTGAAAGGACTCGATAAGTACTGAAATTCTCTTTGTGAATATCTAGCTAAAAAGCCACTTCTTCGCAATCTGTTGTGGTCAACGTGCTAAAAAGTTAATTACGATGAACATTTGAGTTTACTTCATTTTACTTATTTTTACAGGATGACCAGAAATAACGTAACGGTTTAACTTTACTTAGTTAATGAAAACCCAAAACCTTTTTCACAAGCAAATACTTTGCTTATTAACAACAATATATTATAAAAAGAAAAAATAACTTTTCCTGAAAGTGCCCTCCTGTTGCTTTGATGCATAGACGTAACGGTTTGGTGAAATTTTCAGCAATTGGCTTCGGCTCGGCCGGAGATATTCGCTTCCCTTTCCGAATCAACAAACGTTTTAGAGCTACCAGTCTTTTGTGAGGCTTTGCAGAAACAGCTGCTGCCAAAATCGAACACAAACTGTAATCCATGGGGTAGAGGTCACACGAGTATTGAGGCTATTCTTGAAACAAGATGAATTCTGGAAAATTGGCCCAACACCAGCCCTTTGTGAATTTCGTTCGACAAGAAGGCGCGGAAGTTTCCTGGAACGTCCAACCATCGTTTCCCGAGTGTTGGTGAACCCAGAGAAGCACCACATCCTGAATAATCTCTTTTCGGCACACTGCTTTATTGATTTTGACTACAGAGTCCATGAAAATGAGAGCAACACCTTTTGCACATATTCCTGCCCACACTAAGACAGATTTGGGATTTTGACGATGCTTGAACAATGGAAGACTTGTATGGAGAAAGTGTTGATCAAATCGAATAATTCTAAGGACTGTACGGATTTTCCACTGAGAATAGATTTTCATCAGAAAACAAGATCTGTCCCCAGTGTGTAGATTCAGCAGCTTCCTGATTTTTTTTATCCGTTCTTGTTTGGTTTCATGCATGAGAAGTTGCACTTGTTTGAGCATAGAATTATGAAATTTCAGCTCCTATTTGACCATAAGCCGAATCGATTCATACGCAATTCCTGCCTGTCTCTATTTTTCTCATCGGCACCTGGGGATTTCGGGATACGCGATTCCTAATAAATTGTCGGTTTCTGTAAGTGTCACAGCCCTTTTTCTGCCTCTTCCCGGTCGGACTCCTTCATGGACAAGCTCTTTTAATCTCTGGATTGCTTCTCAAACGCACACTTGAAGCAATCTAGCAATCTCCTATACATGATTTTATTGACTATGAAGCTCCAAAATCGCGTTCCGTTTGTTCGCCATCCTATTAAAGAAATTAGTGTTAGAACAAAGATCAATAAGTGAAGTAAAATCTCTGAGAATCGAGTAATAACAAAATCATCAACAGTGACTTTACTTCTAGTCAGTCCCAGCTAGAAAAAGTTTGCAAAAAAAAAGCAAAAAAAAAAGTGCACAAAATCTGAGCGTATTTGGCACCTCTGCTTATGCAAAAAAAATGCAAACTAAATTGTGCACAAAAAATGCAAACTGAATTGTGCACAAAAAGTGCATAATCAGAGGTACCAAATACGCTCGGATTTTGTGCACTTTTTTTTGTACACTTTTTTTGCATACCAAATTAACACTAAATTGTGCATTTTTTTTGCAAAATCAGTGGTGCCAAATACGCTCGGATTTTGTGCACTTTTTTTTGTACACTTTTTTTGCATACCAAATACGCTCAGATTTTGTGCACTTTTTATTTTACACAATTTTTACATACCAAATAATTCCTAAATTGTACACTTTTTAAGAAAAACAGAGGTGCAAATATGCTGATTTTGTGCATTTTCTTTTTTGTAAACATTTTTTACATACTGAACATTTCAAGCATATATTTAAATTTAGATTTCAGCTTTTTTTTCCCTCCCATTTTGGCAAAGTTGTAACATGTCTAATAAAATCATTGTTGTTTATAACTATGCTTCTTTCCAAAAATTGGTTTATTACTATGGTGATAACAATAAATTTCATAGTAAGCTGAATCCTGATTTAAATATATGCTTGAAATGTTCAGCATGTAAAAAATATTTACAAAAAAGAAAATGCACAGAATCAGCATATTTGGCACCCACTATTATGCTTAAAAAGTGTACAATTTAGGGATTATTTGGTATGCAAATAATGTGTAAAATAAAAAGTGCACAAAATCTGAGCGTATTTGACACTACTGATTATGCATAAAAAGTAAATTTTATAATTAAAAATAACATTGCACACAGTAAAAAACAAAAAACTAAAACATGTTCAATATTATTAAAACCCAAGAGAAAATTATTACACTTACTTGAAAACAGCAGCAAAATAAATATATTCGTTATATGTTGAAAATGTTTCATAACAACTTCACTTTATTTACATGTGCAATCGGCTTTTTACCAGCATTGCACTTTCAATATACAGTCATTGCAAATGACTACTGCAATTGAATGCAATCATCCTTCTGACCGCAGAGGGCTTTGATATTGATTATGACTAAAATCAAGCTGCTGTTGGGAAAAAGCAAAAGAAAACAGTACAAAAAAAAAAAAAAAAAAAAAAAAAGACCATTGTGGTTTAGCCGCTACGTTTATTTGAAATCACAACATATATCACAACAAACTGATGGCACTTGTGTATAGTTTTAATGCCCCGTTAACATTTAGTTTTCAAAACAAGACATTTGAAAAACTTTATTGTCCCATGACTTGCTTGTCAATAAATTTGCAAACTCTCATCTCTATAAAATTTTAAACATATTAAAATAGGATTCCTTCCACCGGGTCGGTCATCTTCACAATGTTCAGCAGGAACTTTATGTTTTGCACAGGCTTCTGTATAGTTTTGGATTGCTTCTGTAATTTTAAAGCTGGATCCAGTTTCTGTTTCCTGTAAAAAAAAAAAAAAAAAAGTTTAAAACCATACAGAAATATACAAAGTGAACAATTTTAAAGACATTACATAAATATAAGAATTCAACATTAAATTTTATGGAGTAGTTTGTTTTTCTACAGAAAAAAAATAATAGTTGTAATTGATTTACTTATTATCTTGTGCAATATAGAGACAAACAGGCAAATGTTGTTCATATGAACAATTTCCCAAATCTCAAACTTGAAATTTACTTTTCTATCTATACTATTAAAAATGCCCTATGCGTAACTATGAATCTATCTATATTAATCTCAAAAGCTCAGAGGCTGTTTGGCGCAGAGTTGAGAAATTTTTAATAAAGTTGCATGATAGAAAGGATCATGAACAACAACAACAAAAAAAAAAATTCAGAAATTTTAACTAGATTTATTGTTTTTTAAGTTTGGTGAATTTTGCTTAGCCAATTTATTTTCAAAGAGTTGCTACAGGAAAAAGGGGGGGGGGAGAGTAGTTGTCTGAAGAAAAATAACAAATATAGGAAGCTTGAACAGTTTTTTTTTAAAGAAAATGCTTAACTGTGAATCTGAATGAATGATTTTCAATTCATTTTTAAATAAAAGCTCATTTTCACATATTTAAAAAAACAGGTACATACATTTGACGTCAGGTTTGCATGCTGTAAAAATTTATAGAATTTTTATACTGAAATTTTTAAAAGCTGAATGTTGTCCATGTTAAGTTATTTTTGATTTATAGGCGAGCCTCAGAAGGCCAAGAAGTTTAACTTACTTTTAGAATTTATATTAAAACAGAAATATCCCTACACAGAATGGGTGAAGTAGCTAATATTAAATATATTTTTATAACACAACAAAAGATTAAAAATCATTGATTAAAATATCACATTTTTGATCTAACTACATACATATTTTTAAAGATTAAAAAGAAACAAGAACGAAAAATCATGCGTCGAGCATAGATTATGAAACACTTTCCAACACAGCCAGAAAACTGTAACGAAACTTTCGTTAAATAAGATGAAAGTAGATATATAAGTAAACAGCTTAAAAAACATATAACACGTTGAAAAATATAGTTTTCGAAATTACCTCCCAGTGTCAAAAAAGTAGTCAAATAATTTCCAGTTCAAAATATCACTTTTGGCATGACTCCGGAGACTGCCCTTTAAATGATTGAGCAATTAAAAATATAACATTTGAAAAGTACAGACTTTCACAAACTATTGTATTAAATCAATACAAATACAGACTTACAATAAAAGAACAAATAAATATTATACAATAAAATAAAACCCAATTTAAACTACAGGCAAAGAATTGTAAATATCTCTTAGCATTGCAGTAAATATTTCACTTTTTGAATAAAGATGTTCATTTTTTTTTTTTTTAAATAAAAACTTTTTTTATGTATCCAAGGTCCTGAAACAATTTTATTACAGCTTCCTTATCATCTGGTAATTGCCAAATGGTAAAATTCTTATCAGTGTCAACAATAAATATAAGTTACAACTTAATATTAAATATTTTCTATTTGAAAAATAGCAAACTAAGATGTTTTACAAGGGTACGATTAAGTAGTATTAATAATTTAAAAGATTCACGTTCAATAAACAGCAAATCATAACGTTTGGCACGATTTGCAATAAAATTCCTTTGCATGTTGAGGGTTCAAATAAATGGCACATTAGCATACATTTTGTATACATTTAGTATAATGGAAAGTAATATTTATTTTATTCAGGTACACAATGATTGGGAAGCTTTTGACAGGTGTGTGACGTTGGCTAAAAAACTAGTGTAATTTTCAATTTATCATATAATTAAATTTTTATCAGTCTAATAAAATTTACTTAAGGTTATCTATTAGAAAAATGCATTTATTTTTAGTGCATCTTACAAAGTAGCAACTTATATGGTAAATTCTTATAGAAAAATAGTTTTTTCCATTTCTTCCGGCCATTTTTTTCAACTTTGAAAAAAATTTGCCAACCCTGCATTCAATTTATGTATAACAATAATTGATATCTAGTAAAGTATTATTGTTGCGTGCAATTTTTTCTTCTTCAAAAATGGGGCATTTTAGCACAGAAAGAAATGTTCTTTCTTGACAGGTACACATACAAATTTCTGTATTTTTTTCGCAGACTGACGAATTTCTGTATTTTTTTCGCAGACTGACAAATTTCAAGATTTTTTTCGCAGACTGACAAATTTCAAGATTTTTTTCGCAGACTGAGATTTTTTTCACAGACTGACGAATTTCGAGATTTTTTTCGAAGACCATTAAATTTCGAGATTTTTTTCGCAGACAGAGGAATTTAGAGATTTTTTTTTGCAGACTGACGAATTTCGAGATTTTTTTCGCAGACTGACGAATTTCGAGATTTTTTTCGCAGACTGACAAATTTCGAGATTTTTTTCGCAGACTGACAAATTTTGCAATTTTTTTCGCAGACTGACAAATTTCGGGATTTTTTCGCAGCAGACTGACAAATTTCGCGATTTTTTTCGCAGACTGACGAATTTTGCGATTTTTTTTGCAGACTGACGGAATTTGCAATTTTTTTCGCAGACTGACGGAATTTTGTGATTTTTTTTAGCAGACTGACGAATTTTGTTATTTTTTCCGCAAACCGACGAATTTCGTGATTTTTTTTCCTGCGACCGATTTAAGAGTTTTGTGATTTTTTCCTGCAACCGACATGAATTTTGCGATAGTTTTCCCACGATTGTTTTACAAAATTCGTGATTTATTCCGATTTACTGATTGTCGATTTTTGAGGGTTTTTTTTCTTGCTAGTGTTGCCAGTTAAATAACCCTTCAAAATTCAAATTACTTGACTGCCACCACTCCTTTGAAATAGAATTATTCACCTTATTTAATGACATATTAAATTATGCGAGAATTATGACTGATTAAATAATGCGAGAAATGGCAAATTATAGCATTTTAAAAAAGTGGTGAAAATGAAACAATCCTAATTTTAAAAAAAATAGCCCTCTGGCAAAACACTTTCTTGAAATCGATTAGCGAATTTTCTGATAGAATCTTTTTCTGCTTCTTACAGGCGAAACTCGCGGCTTTTTGTTCTAATTGAGATTTTTTTCCCCTGCAATCAACTTAAGTATTTTGTAATTTTTCCACACAACTTAACTGATGAATTTCGCAGTTTTTTATTTTTTACACACAGTTGAATATTTTTCGCATTCAAAAACTTGATAACTGTTTTTATTTCACAGCTAACAGGCTGATCTATACTTTTAAGCAAGATTATTGACAAACAATGACTTCAAAATGTTAAGGTAATGAAACAAAATGGCTCGGCTAATTAACTCTCAAGCTGAAGAGGATGTAAATACAGATCCGTGACTTTTGTGCTGTCAGATGCATAAGAGGGGTGCATAAATATACTTATTTTCTGGATCAGCTTAGTAGATTACATGTAAAATGTTTTTAAGAAGCTATAAATAATACCATCACTCCAAAATAAATTCTAATGACACTAAATATATAAAACATTTGTTTAAAACTGTACATATTTCACGGAATTATGACAGGAAAGTACAGTTCATATATTCTAAACAGAATTTATAAAATAAATGATTAAACATGCAGTGATTACAAGTTTAGATGATGGAATTGTTATTCATTGCAATATAGTAAAGAAGCAACTTACCAATAGATGCAATGAATTTTATAACTAGCACCTCTTCACATATCTGTCCGTATTTTGTCATCCTGCAAAAATGAAGAAATAAATGAACAAACATAATTACTTCAAGCATAAAAAAAAGAAGAAAAGAGAAAGAAAAAGAAAGGGGGGGGGGGGGGGAGAAGTTGGCAGCTGTGCATTATTTTTTAAAGAGAAAAGCAAATAAAAGAAATTTTTAAATTATTTGAACTTCTCATGTTTCTTGTCTGTTAGAATTTGCTACAATACAAATTTTGCATAATACATGTAAAACTGAAAAAAAAGTTGAAGATTTATTTAGATTTCATTTCAAATAAATGAAATGTTTTAAAGTTGCTTTAATATCATGTTTCAAATTTTAATTTTTAAAGATTATTGAACAAGATTTAATATAAAAATGTAACATTATTGTAGCATTGACTAAATAAAATAATTTTAATATCTGTCCCTTCTCAAGCTTAACAATATGGATTTTTTTTTTTTTTTTTTTTTTTTTTTTTAATATCTGAAGTTTTTTAATAACAAATTAATACGAAGCAGATAAGATTCACATGAGGCAAGTAGTAAAAGACTGCACAGATCAAAATCAGCATTAGCAATATGAAATATACAGTTCAAACATTCATTATAAACAATTAAAATAAAAGTAATTTTTAACCAAAAAAAAAAAAAAAAAAAAAAAAAAAAACATAACAGACTTCAAAGGATTGTTTCTCATCTTCATAATAATAATAATATATGAATCATGTTCATTTTTGCAAATAATTTTATTCCATTGTGCAAAATACGTTTGCAACCACTTTGGAAAGAGACACTAGTAAGCGGTGTGTGAAAGCTATCGATAAAATCTTATATTGTTTTATCACATAATAAGAAGTATAAAAATAATAACGAGTATATATGAGCAGAATGTTTTTGAATATAAATAAAAACAGTGAATGTGTCAAGAGTTTTTGTTATATAATACAAATAATAAGTAAATTTCAGGTAAAAATGGCCAAAAATCATAGAAATATGCTATTTCAAACTAAATTTGAAAAATTTGTATGAAAATGAGCTTTGGCAGTACAAAATTTACAGTTTAAACATTGACTGACAGTAGTAAGCGGTGTGTGAAAGCTATCGATAAAATCTTATGTTGTTTTATCGCATAATAAGAAGTATAAAAATAATAACGAGTAAATATGAGCAGAATGTTTTTGAATATAAATGTAAACAATGAATGTGTCAAGAGTTTTTGTTATATAATACAAATAAAAAGTAAATTTCAGGTAAAAATGGCCAAAAATCATAGAAATATGCTATTTCAAACTAAATTTGAAAAATTTGTCTGAAAATGAACTTCGGCAGTACAAAATTTACAGTTTAAACATTGACTGACAGTAGTAAGCGGTGTGTGAAAGCTATCGATAAAATCTTATGTTGTTTTATCACATAATAAGAAGTATAAAAATAATAACGAGTAAATATGAGCAGAATGTTTTTGAATATAAATGTAAACAGTGAATGTGTCAAGAGTTTTTGTTATATAATACAAATAAAAAGTAAATTTCAGGTAAAAATGGCCGAAAATCATAGAAATATGCTATTTCAAACTAAATTTGAAAAATTTGTCTGAAAATGAGCTTTGGAAGTACAAAATTTACAGTTTAAACATTGACTGACAGTAGTAAGCGGTGTGTGAAAGCTATCATAAAATCTTATGTTGTTTTATCACATAATAAGAAGTATAAAATTAATAACGAGTAAATATGAGCAGAATGTTTTTGAATATAAATGTAAACAGTGAATGTGTCAAGAGTTTTTGTTATATAATACAAATAATAAGTAAATTTCAGGCAAAAATGTCCAAAAATCATAGAAATATGCTATTTCAAACTAAATTTGAAAAATTTGTCTGAAAATGAGCTTTGGCAGTACAAAATTTACATTTTCAACATTGACTGACAGTAGTAAGCGGTGTGTGAAAGCTATCGATAAAATCTTATGTTGTTTTATCACATAATAAGAAGTATAAAAATAATAACGAGTAAATATGAGCAAAATTTTTTTGAATATAAATGTATTTGGAGTAAATGTCAAGAGTTTTTGTTATATAATACAAATAAAAAGTAAATTTCAGGTAAAAATGGCCAAAAATCATAGAAATATGCTATTTCAAACTAAATTTGAAAAATTTGTCTGAAAATGAGCTTTGGCAGTACAAAATTTACAGTTTAAACATTGACTGACAGTAGTAAGCGGTGTGTGAAAGCTATCATAAAATCTTATGTTGTTTTATCACATAATAAGAAGTATAAAATTAATAACGAGTAAATATGAGCAGAATGTTTTTGAATATAAATGTAAACAGTGAATGTGTCAAGAGTTTTTGTTATATAATACAAATAATAAGTAAATTTCAGGCAAAAATGTCCAAAAATCATAGAAATATGATATTTCAAACTAAATTTGAAAAATTTGTCTGAAAATGAGCTTTGGCAGTACAAAATTTACAGTTTAAACATTGACTGACAGTAGTAAGCGGTGTGTGAAAGCTATCGATAAAATCTTACGTTGTTTTATCACATAATAAGAAGTATAAAAATAATAACGAGTAAATATGAGCAGAATGCTTTTGAATATAAATGTAAACAGTGAATGTGTCAAGAGTTTTTGTTACATAATACAAATAAGTAAATTTCAGGTAAAAATGTCCAAAAATCATAGAAATATGCTATTTCAAACTAAATTTGAAAAATTTGTCTGAAAATGAGCTTTGGCAGTACAAAATTTACATTTTCAACATTGACTGACAGTAGTAAGCGGTGTGTGAAAGCTATCGATAAAATCTTATGTTGTTTTATCACATAATAAGAAGTATAAAAATAATAACGAGTAAATATGAGCAGAATGTTTTTGAATATAAATGTAAACAGTGAATGTGTCAAGAGTTTTTGTTACATAACACAAATAATAAGTAAATTTCAGTAAAAAATGGCCAAAAATCATAGAAATATGCTATTTCAAACTAAATTTAAAAAATTTGTCTGAAAATGAGCTTTTGCGGTACAAAATTTACAGTTTAAACATTGAATGACAGTAGTAAGTGGTGTGTGAAAGCTATCGATAAAATCTTACGTTGTTTTATCACATAATAAGAAGTATAAAAATAATAACGAGTATATATGAGCAGAATGTTTTTGAATATAAATGTAAACAGTGAATGTGTCAAGTTTTTGTTATATGATACAAATAATAAGTAAATTTCAGGTAAGAATTGCCAAAAAGCATAGAAATATGCTATTTCAAACTAAATTTGAAAAATTTGTATGGGGCTCCCGCCCCCAAAATTTTTTTAATCACTTTCTGAAGAATTTTGCTTTTGGAAACAATGAAGTGGGAAAATCAATCCATATAATGATATGAAACCCTGAAAAAGAATGTATAACATTCTAACATTTGACTTCTTAAACAGGAAATTTTCCATTCATGAAATTTAAGATATTTTCACTGTGACCGAGTGACGATTTTCACATTACTTTTCAGTGACTGATCAACAAATTTTGTGAAGATTTTTCGCACGGCAGATCCACAAAATTTACAATTTTCTCTGTGACCAATTTACAAATTTCGTGCTATGTTCCAAGATTGATTAGTAAAATTCACGTTTTCTTTTTGCGACAAATTGAGAAAATTCCCAATTTTTCCTATGACCAATTTACAATATATTTTCCCACGACCATTCCATGAATTCTCAAATTTTCTTTTTTCCTACTATGGATCAGTGAAATTTGCAATTATTTTTCATGTGACTTATTGACAAAATTCAGTTTTTTATTAAAGACAGATTAATGAATTTGGCGAATTTTTTCCTTAACCGACTGAGAAATTTCGAGATTTCCTCTGTAAACGATATGCAAATTTTAAGATTTCTTCTTGCAGTACATTGGCGAAATTCTCGATTTTTTCCTCATGTTGAAAATTTTTTCAAGCATCCGATTGTCGAATTTTGAGATATTTTCTAACAATAAATTAAGAAATTTTGTTATTTTACGCCCATGGTCAATTTCTGGATTTTTCTTAGAACCAATTGTTGAACTTTTTTTTTTTTTTTTGGCCTGATGGATTGACAGAGAAATATTGTGATTTTTTAAAAATTATAATGCATAAATGTAAGATCATGAACATTGTTTGCTTTTTCACAACTGAGTGTTTCTAAACATATTGGGAGATAATGTGCAGCTTTCAGGGATTATAATAAAGCAGACCTGCCAACCTTTGAAAATTAAAAATAGTAGCATACAATATTCACATTAATCTGGAGGTTGGCTGTTGTTATTTTTACACCAATTTTAAGCGAACAAATACTAATCAATTGAACTGGAATTATGGTATAATAATATCTGGTGCTATGCACAGAAAGTAATAGACTCTTCTGTTTTCATATATGTACTACATATAAACACCTATTTCCAGGTATGCCACTCAGAAAATAACAAAAAAGAGAAAAATACGCATGAAAGAAAAATGAACAACATTTATGTGTGAATTTTGTAAACTATATTGTATCATATATAAAATAAATTACATTTGAAATTTTCTTGTATTTTCTATAATAAATATATTACATTTTCATAGTTGAGTTAAAGAATATGAATACCTGTCAACTTGTACGGTTTAATACTGGCAGTAAGTACTGGAACTTAATTTTTATAAACATGAGAAGACTTATTTTACTTCCTTTAATCATTACTCAACGCTAAAGTATACTTTGTGGAAGTATTTTGTTTTGTTTATTTAAGGAGTTCTAAGTATACTCCTTGGAATTTTTTTAATTTCTAAGAAGTTTCTAAGTAGTGTAAGAAGTCTGTATGAACCCTGCTATAGTTATTAGTTAAACTGAAAAGCACAAGTCACTGTGAAAATTGAATAAAAGCAATGGTCTGCCAGACAGCAATGAGCAGCTAAAAGTGGGTTAAATTTAAGTATTTTTTGAGCAGCACGCCACAGATTTATATGACCGACGGGTAAAAATACTTGAAAATAACAACATAAAATTGAATAACTTACCTCTTTCCTTAAAAATAGACTTGCATCTCCATGCTTGCAGCAGTCACAATCTTAAAAAATATTGTTGTTTACAATATCGCGTTTATACTCTCGCAACAGAGGCGTTATTTCTGGTCATCCTGTAAATTTATTAATATTGTTAATCTCAACTGTAATATTTTTGATAAAACAAAACTGTGATTAAAGCTAAAAAATCTAAATTCGAAAAATTAACAAGAATGAAAAATCATGCGTCAAGCATACATTATGTAACACTTTCCTACGCTTCCAAAATAATTTTACAAATCATTACCGTTTAAGCACATAGAATTTATGGAATATTCATCAAAGCTGAATATTCCATATTCAGCTTAGATGTTGTAAGCTGAAAGACAACATCTAAGTAAACAATTTGGAAAACGCATAACATATTTGAAAACTTAATTTCAGGAATTTCCAACATATGCAATATTCAAAAAAATATCCGAATAGTTTTATTCAGCCCTGTATATGATATATAGATTTGTATATATACTTCATAGGATGCTAAATTTTAGTTTAGCATCCTATGTGTAGCATCCTTTCTGTACTTTCTGTCAATAAACGGAAATGTGTTCACGAACTTTTGTGCTGCCCTGTATATGAAATACAGAATTTATACACACCAAGTAATAGACAAAAAGTGAGTTAAATTTAAAATCACGATTAGCAACTTAAAACTCACTGCCAGGAATTATTTTTAACAGACAGTAGAGAATTCTTTTGTGTGTCCCTGTAAATGAACGATGACTGCTATACACACACTATTCTGTAGTAAGCCTCTTGTCATGTACCTTAGTGATATATATAAATTTCAATGCGTTTAAAATAGTGAAACATTATTTAATTAAACCGCAAACGATTTTTCTCCATAGACGTAATGTAACGTAATTCTTTTGACTGTCCCTGTAAAGTAACTATAAGTGCTGTGCACACCCTATTCCATATTAAGCTTCTTGTAATGCACTTTAGTGATATATATCAATTACAATGTATTTGAAATTGTGTAACATCATTAAAATAAACCGAAAAGGATTTTTCCCCATATACCGTAATGTAACGGAATTCTTTTGAGTGTCCCTGTAAAAAAACTATAAGTGCTACACACTTCAGTTGAAATAGGGAACATGGTATAGATAACGACAATAACATATAAAAATTGCAGCGCAATCCGAGCATATTTACGGGAGTTAGAGTACGGCCAGACGGCCAGACGGCCAGACGGCAGACGGCAGACGGCCATACGGCTAGACAAACCGAAGTCATAAACACTTTTCAACTAGGTTCGAAAGTGTTAAAAAGCACTGCTAAAGAAATAATTACAGAAGTTTTTAATAATTGACAAACTTTTATACACTAAAAGCACTAATATTTAAAAAAAATAATAATAAACAAAAATAATGGGTTTGCGACATAGATGTAAAATATTGTGACAATGTAAAACATTGAATGTTAGCTTATCTGTTCTCATAATCATTGATACATTTTTTTAAAGAATCCACATTTTTTTTTTCTAAAGCATTTATTTCTATACGTATTTTTTCTGTAGAATATCGTTTTAATAAAGTCATCTGATAAAAATCTGATAAAACAATATACAGTAGAAAACAATATTTTGCATGCGTTTACATTAACTGCTATAATTGAGATAACTTTTTTTCTTTCTCTACAAAATTTGAAACCACTCTCTAGATATTATTTTGAGAAGGTTAAAGAAGGTAAGAGAATAATGAAAATAATTTTGTTAAATTCTTATTTCAGTAATAATTTTATTTTAACTGCAAGAAAATAGTTCTTATTGATTCTTTTCATTTTTAATAAGTATTTTGGCAAACATTAATATGAATTTCCCAAAACATTTACGATTCATTTCGACGTGTTAAATAGTTTAATGCACTATAAAATGATTTTAATAACCTTTGCATTATCATAAACTAGCGGCCCTCCCTCGCTTTGCTTCGGGTTAACCTTGAAAACATTCATCTCTTTGTGTTTTCTGTAGACCTTTTTAATGTGTACAATAATTAGTACATTATTTTGATAAATCTTGTAGGGTTCAGCCTGCGTTTGCAATGTATAAGCGGAAAAAATGAAATTATTTAAGACATCACATTAAAAACCTCAAAAATAACAGTATTTCTCCACTATTTAATGGATGTTATTATACATATAAACCTTCCTCTTGAATCACTCTATCTACTAAAAAAAACCGCATCAAAATCCGTTGCGTAGTTTTAAAGATTTAAGCGTACATAGGGATATAGGGACAGAAAAAGCGACTTAAACCTAAAAAATAACAGTATTTCTCCACTATTTAATGGATGTTATTATACATATAAACCTTCCTCTTGAATCACTCTATCTACACTGCTCAAAACAATTAAAGGATATTGCAGTTTTAGGTGGATTTTGTATCTGGGAAACTTTTTAGCTGATTGATACATGGTATACAGACATAGTAGGTTATATGAGAATAAATTACACATGTTTGGCAGAAAAAAATGCATTTTATTGCGCATTTGTGTACAAAAGGGAAAAAACACAATTTGTGCATATGAGAAAAAAAGAATAAGAAAAGGTGTTTTCTTCAAAGAAAATCATTTTCATTAGGGGGTATGGTTTCCACGGGCGGCCAGCAATGTTGAACACCTTTGAAGCTATTAATGACGAGTTGGGGTATTCTGCCCCACTCTTCCAGAAGAGCTCTTTCCAGTTCTTGGAGAGTTTGTGGGGGTTGTTGGCGGCCAGAAACTCGTCTTCCTAGAGCGTCCCAAACGTGCTCGATTGGATTCATGTCTGGAGAACACGCTGGCCATTCCATTCGACCGATTCCTTCCTCGAAAAGGAAATCCTCCACCAGGTTTGCACGATGTGGCCTGCAGTTATCGTCCATTAAAATGAAGTTATCTCCGATTGCTGCAGCGTAAGGGACTACAATAGGTCTGAGGATCTCATCCCTATATCGGAGACCAGTCAGAGCTCCATCTCGAATGATGTAGAGGTCAGTGCGCCCGTCAATGGAGATGCCACCATACACCAACAATCCTCCACCGCCAAATCTGACACTTTCGTGCACGAACGCAGGATTATTCCTACTGCCACGGTCCCTCCAGATGAAAATACGCCTATTATCCGGATGCACAGAAAAACGGGACTCGTCAGAAAACAGAATATAGCTCCATTCATTTCTCCTCCAGTTGACATGCTCGGTTGCCCACTCCCTGCGGTCGCGACGATGCCTTGATATTAATCTAACATATACCATCGGTCGGCGAGCATACAGACCTACAGCATGGAGCCGGTTTCGGACAGTCTGAGTTGAAATCGTGGTGCCTGTAGCCGGGCGAAGGTGTTGTTGGAGAAGAGTAGCGTTCATGTTTCGGTGTCTCCGAGCTGTTAACGCTAAATACCGATCTTCATTGGGCGTTGTTGCCCGTCTACGACCTTGCCCTGGTCTTCGGCCTGCACATCCACTCTCCAAAAAACGGTTCCAGATCGGAAATGACACTTTGTGACACTCCAATGGCTTGCGCTACTTCGGCTTGAGTTTGGCCCCCTTCTAACCAACCAACAATTCTCCAAGCTTCTGAATCTGTCAAATGACTTCGCTGAGACATCGTACTCATCGAAACAACGCAATCACTGAATGCCGATCATCCTTGTCTTCATTCTCTTTTATCCAGTTGAAAGTCAAATTTCATTCGCTGCCGCTGAAGCGACGTTTTTGACGTCGAACTCAAAATTTGCATACTCCACAGTTTGAAAACCAGAAAAATTTGCATTTGTGATTCTCTTCTTCTATTTTCGGCAAAAAAAATTTCGTTTATATCTTTATTTTATATAAAACTTCAAATATCCTTTAATTGTTTTGAGCAGTGTATTAAAAAAAAACCGCATCAAAATCCGTTGCGTAGTTTTAAAGATTTAAGCGTACATAGGGATATAGGGACAGAAAAAGCGACTTAAACCTCAAAAATAACAGTATTTCTCCACTATTTAATGGATGTGATCAAACATATAAACCTTCCTCTTGAATCACTCTATCTATTAAAGAAACCGCATCAAAATCCGTTGCGTAGTTTTAAAGATTTAAGCGTACATAGGGATATAGGGACAGAAAAAGCGACTTTGTTTTATACTATGTTAAGATAATAATCTATTCATTTTTAAACAGCTCTTATTTTTTTTTATTTAAACCTTTTAACGTTTCTGTAAAAAAATTAAAGAATGTTTCGCAACTACAGCCAGTCTGTATTTTTTTTTTAAATTATTTTATACCATTGCCAAATTACTCATCAAAATAATACATATTTTTACACAACGTTTTGTAAATAATTTGGTTGATTTTATGACGGCTGATTATCTACTCGAGGGATATAGGCTCAAGGAGGACCTTCGTGGGGGTCTTTTTAAGGGATCCTAACCCGTATTTACGGCAAGGTTCAAAGAAAACCACGGAAAACTCCGAACTGTTAGGTTGACGAATGTGACAGGTGTTTGAACCCAGCACTTCCCATCTACCAGCTTTGAGAGCAGAACCTCTCAGTCACTGGTGGGGCTTTTGTAAATAAGATTTGGAGATTTACGTCTTGCTTATTTTTGACACAAGTAAATACTCTTTTTTCAGCGATGTTACATTTATTTATTTATTTTTCGGCCTGAATGAACCATCCCATTTTTTTCTCTTTTTACATGTTCCCTGTTTACCTTGAAGCAAATTATTGTTATACGGTTATTCTGAAACAATTTATCCAACGTATTGTTTTTTGTTTGGAATATTTCATAAAAGTAATAAACACATTTTTCTGTACGATAAAAAAAAAAAAAAAAAAAAAAAAAAAAAAAAAAAAAAAAAAAAAAAAAGATTATAAAGAATCCGCATTAACTTCAGAGAATGAAGCTAATTTTCTTTTTTATCTGAAAACGTTGAAAGCATCGTTTATTTTTTAAGAAAAGTTAAGCGGAAGTTTCTTTAACGAAACTGATCAATTAGGATCCTATCTTACGCATCGTTAATTGCTTTGAATTCTACAAATAATTTTTGGTAGACTGTTGTATATTTCCGTTGTTTAATGAAGCATTTTTTACTGCGAGAACAAACAGATTGGTTTTAATATCTATAATATATTTAATATATATATATATATATGATTTTCATTCGTTTACTTCTATTAATGCAATATTTTTGGAAGAAATATGCTGTTCTTAGAAAAATTTCCAGTGTATTTTATGAAATAATGCCATTATTTTTACACATGTGCAGTAGGGTGGAGCGAAAAAAGTGAATTTTTTTTTTACAAAAAACGGGTAGGTGCCAAAAGTTGCCTTTATACTAGTACATCAAATATCTGAAATTTTACCGCTGAAAAAAAAAATGCTTTGAGTCTGCGCTTTTGGTCCAAATGTCGAAATTTTGGGTAAAATTTGACAATTAAAAAAAATATATAAAAATTTTCTGTAAAACTGATTATGATTTAAAAGTGTCATTTGAATCTATATGAATAAAGATTTAAAATATTGAAACAATAAAACGATATCTTTATTCTGTATAACTGGAGCAAAACTGACAAATTTCGGTAAAAATGGGGTATTTCCATTCTGGTACAGCATACAACGAATCGTTGTTTTAATGCAGCTCTTCGCTAGTTGCTTTTACAACTACCCAGGAGTGGAGGTGGGTGCATATCATGTCCCACCCGTAACCAGCACAACCACTCTACCATCTGAGCACAATGTTTTATTTATACAATGAATTGTGATTTTTTATCAGACTGGCACGAGTTTTCTGTATATCAACTTAGTCTTGATGTATTCATCTCTTCTTTCGTATCCACAGACTTTGGATGATGCTGTCTGTGACTTTCTTCACGTATCTTTCTACTGCTTGAGTATGAGAAGGCATGCAAAGTAACTCATTGGGAATGTTAGTACGGGAATCTACCCAGCCGTCTATTTTCAACAAACTTGCATGCGATAAATGCATAGTGATTGGGGGTCCTGTTGCCGCAATAGTTTTCCAATCAATTAGATTTATATAATCATCTGTTTCAATGTTGATTGTCAGTATTTCAAATTTGCGTATGTCATCATTTATTCTACCTCTTGCATTTATTATGGGATGAGCAGCTAGTTGTTTAATGTGATTGCAATCAGAATTTGCTCTGAGTGTGCAAAGTAACCATTGTCCTGAATAACCTTTTTAACTATTCGTTTTATGGCGTTTGCTGTGTTGTTTAGTAGCCGAATAGTTTCCCTTAAGGTTTTAGATACATTCTTTAGCTGTGGATTACATTTGATGATAAACCATCCTGGGGCATAAACTTAGATCACATACTTTGTGAGTGAAAATAGAGACTCTGACGAGCAGTCAATGCGAATAATTAAGGAGAAGAATTCTATTCGCCGTTGTGAGCCATATTGTGTGGGACAATTTACCTAGGCTCCTATTCGCTAGTTCTTTAGAGCAATATCCGGATGAAATAGCTTTGCAAATGTCCAGCAGGTATTTCTGGTCTGTGATGAGTGCCTTTTCATCGATTTCAGGAAATATGTTTTCTAAATTACTCTTTATAGGTTCAAAAACTACAATAGGGAGTGAATGGCACGTGGACAAGGATTTCCCTAATACATTTGGGCCAGAAGTTTTCCCATCAATCATGCCTAACAAAAATGATGCAGAGGCAACTCATTTAACTGGAGCTAGCATATGATCCATTGCAATGGTCTTGGAAGCTTCTCTTCCATTCGACGGATTACTTCAGTATGCTTCCCCGTATTCACAGGACACCGGACATCCATCACAGATCAAACATGAGAGGCTGGACAAATCAATATTTTCCTCTTTTAAAAACTTTGATATGCATTTAAAAATATCTTCTGATGCTCCAGATGAGGAAATGTTAGGCAGAATTAGTCCCCAAATATTTAGAGCCAGGCTCTTCTAAGATAGTAACATGTTCTTCTTTCATAATTCTACGATACGCATGTTTATCACTGCTCTTTCCTATTCACATTGTGTCATCTTTTCAGGAGTCGAAATATAAGGCTCTTATTTCTGTTTTAGGGTTCTGTTTTTTACGTTGAGACGAACAAGCCGATTGGCTTTCACGCCTTATCTTGCTTTTATCTGTAACGGGTACGGGTACATTATGTTTTCCAGTGTCATTTGCTGTACGTACACAATCCTGAAGAACCGCTGGCAAGAACTACAGCAGACTGATCAGAAATTCTACAGCTATCACACGCTCTAGAAAAAGTTTCAAACTTCATTCGAGTTTCGGTATATGAGGATGAAGATGGAAAATCAATTTTATCTATTACTAGTGTAAATGCCCGTCCTAGGACGGTGGGTAGAGATTGGGGTTTTTAGTTAAAATTTTAAATAATTGATAAAAATATTCATATACTGTTTATCTACAATAGGGAAAACTGACCTGAACCGTTAAGGTAATATTAGGTAATATAGAGGGTTAATGGTAAATTTTACTGTTAATGGTAGTTATATGTTAATGGTAAATTTTACGAAAAGTAATTTTTTTCTTTATCTTTGTTTTTCAACTCAAAATTTCTAAATATTTTTCTGAATAATTAAAATCTCAATCCTAATAACGATCTCAATAATTAATTAAGGTATCAATAATTAATTATGTTAAGTAAATTGTAGGTATTAATTTTCGCTCTCAATAATACGAAAACGATCTTTTAGTTTCTTCATAATCTAAAGGAATTCATTAATTTTTACACAAAGTCAAATATTTTCCTTTCAAAATTAATAATAAAAATAATTTAAATCATTAAAAAAAGTTGATCTTGTAATAATTCAATACATCCTGAATGTACATACCTTATGTTAATGGTAAATTTTACGAAACGTAATCTTTTCCCTTATTTTGGTTTTTCAACTCAAAATTTCCAAATATTTTTCTCAATAATTAAAATTTTAATCCTAATAATGATCTCAATAATTAATTAAGTTCTCAATAATTAACTATGGTTAGTAAATTATAGGTATTAATTTTCGCTCTCAATGATACGAAAACGATCTTTTAGCTTCTTCATAATCTAAAAGAATGCATTAATTTTTACACAAAGTCAAATATTTTCCTTTCAATATTAATAATAAAAATAATTTAAATCATTAAAAAAAGTTGATCTTGTAATAATTCAATACATCCTGAATGTACATACCTTATGTTAATCGTAAATTTACGAAACGTAATCTTTTCCCTTATTTTGGTTTTTCAACTCAAAATTTCCAAATATTTTTTTGAATAATAATCCGAATTTTAATCCTAATAATGATCTCAATAATTAACTATGGTTAGTAAATTATATGTATTAATTTTCGCTCGCAATAATACGAAAACGATCTGTTAGCTTCTTCATAATCTAAAAGAATGCATTAATTTTTACACAAAGTCAAATATTTCCCTTTCAAAATTAATAATAAAAATAATTTAAATCATTAAAAAAAGTTGATCTTGTAATAAATCAATACATCCTGAATTTTCTTATTCTAAAAATATGTTTATGTACATTTTATATTATTTTACAACTTTATTATTATGTAAATTATAATAAAGTTGTATTATTAATTTTTTTTTTCTAACAGAAACGTATAATTTGTATTTATTGTCAGAAGATGGCGCCAGAATAGTATTTACGAACGATATCTAAAATGCTGGTAGATGCATTGCAAAGCCTCGAAAGGTATCATCGCTATTTTTGAAAAAGTGATTTCAGGAATAAAATGCTTACAGAAATAAATTTGAGAAAATCCTTTAAATATTTAAAGACTTTAAAATGCTTTTACAAATATTTTAAGAGCATAATTGGATATTTTAATGAAACGTTCAAAGAGTCATTCCTTTTATTTTTTCTAGATATGGGATTTGTGTTTTTGAATGGCAACATTATTCGTTTATTTACATCAGGTAATCGGATGTTTAATCTGTTATTTTTAATTTAAAACTTAAAACATTATCACTGGATATGATATACATGTTTTATACGAAAATATGCTGAACAGACGTTATTTCAAGTAGAAGATATTATCATTTAGTGTTATTATGTGTTAGCATATATTTTTCAGTAAGCCTAACATGGCGTTTAACTACGGTCGACTCGCAGATCAGAGTGGTACAGTCCGGTACCGTTACAGACATTTTCTCGCCTTTGGATTTTATTATAAGTAAGATTGAATCATTGCATACTGATTCGTTTATTTCAATTTCACATGCAGCACCTTCAAATTGCGGTGCTTCTTTATTTAATCTTCTTTCTATTAATGTTTTTTCAACGAGTCGTTATATGCTGTACCAGAATGGCAACGCCCCTTTTTTACCGAAATTTGTCAGTTTTGCTCCAGTTATACAGAATAAAGATATCGTTTTATTGTTTCAATATTTTAAATTTTTATTAATGTAGGTTCAAATGACACTTTTAAATCATAATCAGTTTTACAGAAAATTTTTATATATTTTTTTAAATTGTCAAATTTTACCCAAAATTTCGACATTTGGACCAAAAGCGCAGACTCAAAGCATTTTTTTCAGCGGTAAAATTTCAGATATTTGATGTACTAGTATAAAGGCAACTTTTGGCACCTACCCGTTTTTTGTAAAAAAAAATTCACTTTTTTCGCTCCACCCTAATGTGCAGTGTACTCATAGCCAAACTGATGATTATGCAGTGAAAGAGTCTCTCTTTTTTTTACAATTTAAATTTTAATGTCATTTGATATCCAAATTCCATTATTTGTTCTTTTGTTGTCTACATCTGTTCTACTCATATGGCATCTTTTATCATTTTGTCTATTTATTTTCTAAATTTCTTTAAAACTATTATGTGTGTTGGCTGCGAGCCGCTTCTGAATTGAAGCTTCGGTAATTTGATGTTTGAAATTGGTAATTATGTATTAACTTAATATGTATCCACTTTATAACTGCCTATTTTTAAACTGGCGATTTTGTTAGAAATGTTGCAAGAACTTGTTTGATGTATTTTGAATTCAAATGTATTATAATTATTTATCTTTATGCATATATATATATATATAATATATATATTTTAAATTTCAGAAAAATGCCTTTTATATACGGATAGGAATTTGTAAATTTTATTTCTTTTTGAGCTCGGTGTATCCTATCATATCTTGACGTCGCTTTTTCGATTAACTTCTGTACTGTTTTTGTGGCGTATCCTGCATCCTTAGCTATTGTTTTAATTTTGTTTATTTCATCGTATAAGAGGTCTTCTGTTGAACATAGTTTAAAGGCCCTATGAATGTATGAATTTATTGCAGCTATATTGTATGGTAAGGGGGTTCTGGAGTATTTTGAGACTATGCGAACATTTGCTTTTGGTTTTCTGATTTCTGTTGTTAGTAGTTTATTTTCTGATCAAATGATTTGTACGAGCAGGAATGCTAGTGCGTTATCTTTTTCTGTCTCTATGGTAAATTGTATATTCTGATCGTATGAATTAAGTTTTTTCAGTAAAGGTGGAGGTTTGTACTTTTCTTAGTTATTACAAATATATCGTGCACTATTTTACCCATATTTTGATTAGATCTTTTAAATCATTTATAATAGTCTTCTCAAGTATTTGCATTTTCTATTCAGCTACTGTATTTGATACTGGATATCCCATCGGTACACCTTTTATATGTTTATATATCTGGTTATTAAATTTAAAATAGTTTTCCTTTACTACCAAATTGGTTGCACTTTGTAATGTATTTTTGATAGCACAGTCTGTATATTCTGTGTCTATTTTCGTATTTATAATATTAGCCATTTTTCTGTATCTATGGATGAGTAGAGGCTTGTTACGTCTAAGCTAACCATGTAGTCATTTGAATTTCGTTTATATTCTGTTACTTTCTTCATAAATTGATTTGTTGAGATTATTGATACGTTTGATGGCGGTAGTATTTTTTTATGATAGTTTTTTAAGTATGTTTCCAGGTCGTAGGTTGGTCTTGAGCGTTTGTTAACAATAGGCCTCATGAGGCCTATTGTTCACAAACGCTCACTAAAGTATGTTCAACAGAAGTCCTCTTATACACTGAAATAAGTAAAATTAAAACAATAGCTAAGGATGCAGGATAAGCCACTAAAACAATACAGAAGTTAATCGAAAAAGCGACGTCAAGATATGATAGGAGGATACAACCACCCCAAAAAGAAACAAAATTTACATATTCAATTCCGTATATAAAAGGCATTTCCCTAATAATGATATGGACCACGCAAAAATAGATAACATATTTTGTACTGCTCTGTAGGATTGGTAAATTATATTTTCAGAATTTGTATTTTTGGAATTTTGTATTTTCAGAGTTTGTATTTCAGCGTTACATGGTATAATTATTGCTCAATATCCCAAAGTATAACTTAGTAATGCTCAGTATAATCAGGTAAACAAACATGCTGGGTGGGTCTAGTTGAGCTTAAAACGAAAGGTAGGCGTCCCCGCCCAGTTTGACCTTGATCTTGGTTAGACATTATATTTCACCTTATTAAATGGAGAGGTTTTTTATGTGTTGGAAAGTGTTTGTTAATCTATGCTCTACACAAGGTTTTTCTATGTTGTTTAAAGTTTATTTTAGGAAAAAAAATGATAAAGTTTATGCCACATAGATAATTCTTGAAATTCAAGAGTAAATTAAAAAGATGTACATATTTTTCTGTTTTTCGACAGTTCAAAACTACATTTTTTCTTCACATTAGTAGAAGTATTAATCCCAAACTTTACATTTATCTCATGATTTAAAACGAATTGAATTGTAGTTCAGCTGGCAATAACTGTTGTGTACTTAAAGACAATTTATTAAAATAATGTGGATACAAGCATAATTGTATCAGAACTAAAAACGAATTTCATTTTGAAAATATTATATTCAACAAAAAGAAGTAAATGTATTACACATAATACGAATATATTTTCCTGTAACTTTTATTAGTAATAGAGCTTTTTTTATTACACTTAAAAAAGTAACTAAAGGCTCTATAAATATAAAATGTACTTGAAAATTAATGATTTTTTGCGATAAATATTGCGATTTTTAAGCGCAAGGGAACTATGAAGGAAGGGACATTTTAACAAAATTGTTTGTGAAATTTTAAAACATTAAAAATAATCTGGATTAGAATAAAAATATAAAAGCTATGGATAAAACAAACGTTTATAATAATTTAATGTGAAAGTTTATAATTATTTATAATAATTTAATTTGAAAGTATAACAAAATATAAAAAAAAGAACCACAAACATTGTAACTTAAGTTGGTAAAACATAATTTTTTACTTTTCAGAATATACACCGGATAAAATTTTTACATTTAAAATGTAGCGAACTTAATTAAGAAATACGTTGGACAATTGCAATTAAGGGAATTAGGAAGTTATTGAAACATATTAAAAATAATTATTCATTTAAATATTAGCACAATGCGTTATTCTTGGAGGCATTTATATATAAACAAGTTTTTAAAATTCATTATGGGTAATGAATTTGAAATAATATGAATTTCAAATTATCAACGAAACTATTGTTTTCTGTCTTATATTCGAGGAATAAGTGCTTATATCTTTTAATTGCGGATATGAAATTGCTTTCATACGAGTTAAAAGGTTTCATTTAACAAAGAAAAAACTAATAACGTTAGTGCAATTAAATTAGGTAAATAATTAGGTAATACTACATAAAGATAATTATATTAATTTTCTTATGTTTACGCGTGTTTTTAAATTAATTTTGAAATTAACACATGCACACATACGCACTTTATATAACCAAAATATAGCAGTATTTTTCAATTACTCTTTCGGAAACCTGAAGTAGTATTAGATAATTTGTCGATTCCTCTATTTAAATATATAAATTATGTATTCTTCACAAAACCGGTCATGTCTTTAACATGGATGACACAGGATGTCAGTTAACCCTTTCACTACCAACATTTTAAAAATGAAATAAAAATTATGAAGTTTTCTCACATAGTTAATAAGCTTAACAAAATCTGGTAAAAAAATGCTTGACGATATTTTTTTCTTTTGTAGTTACAGAATGGACAAACGTCATCAACACGTGTTTAATAAAAATTCTGTAACAAAATTATAATTACTTAGAACTGTCCGATAAGTTTAAATCAAGGTTTCAAGGTTTCTTAACAAATAGAAATATATATATATTTAGCTATTTCTAATATATCAAAATAATACGATTTTAAAATGACGTACTTGGACGTTTCCAATCAGCTTGATTCAAAAATTTCTCGGTGAAAATTTCTTCAATTTTTTTTCTAATGTATCGGTTTTATTTCTAAGTACTAATTGTGTTTTTGGTAGGGAAATGTCTAAAAATGAAGACAAAATTACTAAAATTCTTTTAAATGAATTTTTACGTCTTAACAAAAATTCTAAATAACATGTCTTTGATCAAGTACGCCAGTATCGAAAAGGTTAAATAATGAAGTGGGTAAAGTAATAGATACGGAAGGAGCCAAAGATGTTCACGCTCTGACTTCATCTGACAGATGAGAGAATGCGTGAGTTGTTGCATTTACACTGTTAAAAAGTTTGTGCCGGGTTGAAACAACTTCTGGTGCTGCTGTAGCTACAACCATACGGTGGTGAAATCTTGTTCCAACATTTGAAGCTTTGGTTAGACCATTGCTCCAAATGTTGTTACGAGATTTCACCACCGTATGGTTGCAGCTACTGCAGAAGCAAAAGATGGTCCAACCCGGCACAAATTATTTAACAGTGTATTAATGCGTAGGGCTTGATGATTCGTCCTGTTCTAATTTTTATAGGTGTGAAAGAAAATCCAGGGTTTTCAAACGGTCTTCGTCCAGAATCAAAAAATTACATTATCCCAAAATCATCTTTTATTTCTGCCGAGCCTTTCAGTAAATGAAGGAACGGGAGGAACACTTCTTTCCAACCAAGGAAATAGGCAAAGTGCTGCTCATTCTTGACGGTCACTCAGAGCATCTGGGTTCTCTGGAAATGCTGGACTATGCAGATAAGAATTACATAATTCTACAATTTCTTCCAAGTCATACGGCAGAAGCTCTGCTACCGCTTGATAGGGCTTTTTTTTTAAACAGTTCAAAGTTCACTTCAAGAAAGCAGCAGAATCAGTGGATAAAGTATAATCCCCAGCAACAACTTAAAAGAATTCATGCTGGCATTGTAGTTGGAAATGCATGGAAAATGATAGCTTTTCCTGCTTACTGCATTAATAGGTTCGTGCGTACCAGAATTTTCCCACTCATTTACGAAGGTGTCCTAGAAGATTTTTTTGCAATTTTTGACAAACGTCCATTTCAAAATGATGAAAGGTGCACAAGAGACTTGCGTTCTTCTATTTCGAATTCTTGTATAGAAAGCCTAATTGATGTGTGCCAAAGAAATACAGACTTGATGGACAGGACATAGACATTTCTCAAAGCCAAAACTCACCTGTGTTGACTATCAGCGATGAAGAAAAACATCGTCCTTCTACAGGTCTTAATTTTTACATAAAATCAGTTCTCTCTCTTCTTTCTCTTCTTTTGTAATGAGAGCAAATCGACGCAAGAAGAAGGTAGCACGAGTGTTTGACAAAGAGTACGTTACAGAAAAAATAAAGAAAACAGCTCAACGCTTAAAGATAAACCATCCAGAAAACCAGACGAAGATAAGAGATCACGACCTGCCAAAAAGCTACAAGTAAAGAGAATGTGCGAGGAAAATACTGATGAATTGGAGAGTTTACCACCAACGGAAGACATCTGTCTAGAATGCCATGAAAATTATTATGAAGCTAAAACTTTGTGTTCAATAGATACAGTGTACTGATCTTTTGGGATGGCTACATGAGACGTGTACAATGTACAATATCCGTGTCACTATTTTCGGAAAAAAGGAAAAAAAGGAAAAAATAGAAAAGTGTAAGTAAAAAATAAAATGTTTCTATTCAAGATTTTGTATATATATATATATATATATATATATATATATATATATATATAAATTTAATGTAATTAGGATATTAAGTTAAATGCATATCTAGCTTTCGAAGTATAAATAATATTTAGCTGTTTAACCCGTTCTATGTACGGGAATTCATGAATTTAATTATAAAACCAAAGTTGAAAATAAAAATTAGTATATAAACAAACTAAAGTTTAAGAATATAAAAATTTGTTATGTCAATAAAAAATCAGTATGAGTTTTTCAATAACTGTTACGTTTACACAACAAATATGAAACAAGTGTGTGCACAAAAAATCAGTTATGTCTTAAAAAATAAATAAAAGTGATTATTTACAGTTATATAGGAAAATATTTTTCTACTACTGTGCATTTTTTAATGAAACTTAATTTATAATGTTGCTTTGGCAGCAGACGATAAAACGATTCCTTTGGAATAAGGGAATAAATACAATAAAAAGTTTTGTTGATGTTCAAGATAAAATGTTTTTCTTTATTTTTTTAAAGTAATAATTAAGCGCAATTAAATAATCTCAAATTATTTTCCTGTGAGGCCGAAATCACTGATTTTTTTTTCTTTTTTTTTTGACAAAAAACACATTTTAAGTGGTAATTAATAATATTACAGTAATTTTTTTTTATGAAGTTCTACGTAAAATTTATAATAGATAAATTACGTGTGCACCACAAAAATCATTACTAAAAAAAATAAATAGTAGTTCATTCTTAAGCGGGACAACAGTTCAGAATTACCTTATATATTCCTCAACAAGAAGAATGATTTCGCAATACATTTCCCAATTTGAAAAGTACTGTAAATGTATGATGTGTATTTTTCTTTGACTTAAAAATATTTATCTTTTCTGAAAATTTTTAATAAACTTTTTAAAGAATATCACACTGGAATGAGGAATTTATACAATATAGAACTTCTTAATCACTAGGTGGTTTTACCCCCTGCTCGCTATCGCTCTCCAACCCCTGTGAAATGCAACGCAATTCACATTGGGAACGCTACTCGTTCCCAGCTCGCTTCGCTCGTTCGTCACGTTTTTCAGCAATTCTAGCCACTATGAATACTATCATAGATCATTTTAACATATGAAATTGACAATTTTTTAATGTAAAAAAGGTAAATGGAAACTTCGTTGAAAACACGATTAAAAATGCATTTAGTTTGTACTACCACTGGGCATAGATAATTTAAATACTATGAAAAAATGTTCTTGGAAACACAATTAGTTTAAAACTAATTGCATCTATAATATTGTATAGCATGGCTTAAATTCATAAAAAAACATACGTGATAGAAAGATAGTTTATATATATCATCAATCATTGTATTATAGATTTTTGGTAAATAAATTATTTTTTTCTTCATCCAGATAGCAACAGATGGCAGCAGATGCATTCTAGACAGTTGATATTTTTATTCTCTCCGATTTTTGTGTGACTAAAATTTGAAAATAAATTCTAAATAAGAGTTGAGTATTCATTTGAAATGAACGATTTTACTAATAATTAAAATGAGGAATCATCTCAAACGCGTTGACTTACGTACATGTTATTTTATTTTTAATAATTGCTAGTTTCAGTTTCACTGACCTCACACTGCCCGCCGTATTGGAGTTGGAGGCAGGACTGATCTTACCCAATATCCTTAAGACCCAAGCTCATATTTTTTGCACAAATTTTACCTTAATTGAGATTGTTGCTCCTTCTGAGACTAGAAATCAATAAATATGTTTATTTATTTTTTAAAAAAGATATTTATATATAGTTTTTTAATGTGTCCAATAAAATGGACATTGGGTCTTCGTCTTGTGAAAAAAACATATTATTGAATTACAAGAATCTGAATGGAAAATTCTTAATATTGAACAAAAAAAAGGGCACTAAACTGAATTAGACTCAAAATAATGACACAAAATATAATTAAAACCATTTAATTAGACACTAAATAATTATTATTATTATGATAAAAAAATTAATTACATGTAAAAAGTAAATAGATGAACTTAAAATGCAATATTTTATGAAGGTGCTTCTAGAAAGCAATTATTATGGTAGTTAAACAGATATACATACAAGTTGCACTTCATTTACACAAATTTTGTTTTTTTAAATAAAATTTAATTTTGCCTCACAACGCAATTTATTTGTCCATTATTTTAGATAACTGTTGGATACTGTTTTTAGAACTGCACAAGACCAAACTTTTGGTGGAGACTAGGTTGCTAAGGGGAGAAGTGTTTGTGCTTGGGTTTTCGTCATGACTTGAGTAACTCAACTTCGATTTCCTCAAAAGGTGATTCGCACTAAGTACCTTAAAGTAGAATAATTGGATGGATTTGCATGGATTCAATTTCTTTGTTATTTTTCTCCGTCTTATCTTCATCACTAATGTCAATCTCTGACGCGTCACAATTCATTTTATTGCTTCCAAATGTGTCTCAATAACTCTCTCTAGATCTAAATAACGCCAGTTTCCAAATATCTCAAAAAAAAAAAAAGATAGTTTTACATCATCAAATATAAAAGTGTAGGTCAAATTAGCAAACTTATATTATTATTAGCAAGCTATTATTAGCATCTATTACTATTATTAGCAAGCTTATAATGTTATCTTTAATTATATTTTTATTTAAATTTGGTTATTTAAATTTGATTAAGTTAATTAATTTAATTAGAAACTACATACTAACAAAAAATAATACGAAAATCTTGCAATGAACAAGAAAAGAAAAAGATATTAAAAGGAAAGCTTATTTGTAAATCTCTTTATTTATTAAATACTGCAAAATATCACGTTTCACTGAAATTAAAAATTAAACAATGCACTAATTTGGAGCAAGCATTTTATCAGTATAGGACAATATTTAATTAATTAGTTAATTAATTATTTAATTACCAATAGAAATGTATATTATCTACTTGTGTATTTACTTTTTTTCACTACAGTATGGAATTTTGAGTAAAAACAATCTTTCCCTTCAGTATTAAAAAATATCCTAATATGAATGTAAACGACTGATGAAGACCCAACGTCCAATACAATGGACATCGATAAAAACATGCGTTTATTCTCCAAAATATAGATACAATTACTTAAACTACGGTTTAATTCCATTAATACAACATTTACAATTAGATATATGCTGCATTAATATCAAAATACTTAAAAAAAATATATATGAAATTTGAGTTAAAACTGTGTACCTACCTTCAAAAATCTTTCACATGTTCGCCGCCATTTTCAAATGATTAAAATACACATTTTGCTGCAATTTTTTTACTCTTTCGGTATACAGATAGCAGCACTAGACTATCCATATTAATGGACAGTAAGGTTTTACAAGTTCTACCTGAAATTAAATATTTTACGCAAAAAATAAAAATGTCCAATAGGATGGACGCGGAGTTTTACGAGGATATATAATATTCATTGGTCTGAGCTCTGGAAACTACGTTTGTTGCCAAACGCTAAGCTAGAAATTCAGCCTTATTTTCGCGCCACGTATGAAAAATATATATACAGATTTTAAAACAATTATTATGAAAATATATACACTAAAATATATACATTAAAATATATACACTAAATTACATACACTAAAATATACACACACACTTATATATACACTATATTTCTTTGTCATTGATAAAATATTCAATAATAATAAATTTAAATTAAAATCAATTTTCGGCTTTACTAACAGGGATTTTGTCCATCTACGCATGTCAGTGAAGAGTTTTCCTGTCGGCTAGCGTCTAGTCCCGATCAACGACAAATTTTATTCTCTTCCGATTTTTCCTCCATGCTAACGGCTCGGAATGAAGCAGAAAGCGCTCGGAGAGAGTTTCGTACTGTTTACCATCGAGGGTATTAAAGTTCTTTAAACCTTTTGTATATGTATTTTCATCAAACACCTATTTTAGTAAAAAAAAAAATAATAATGAATCTTTTTCATTAATATTTTCCTATTTTACAAAATCTGTTAACCACTGCAGAATAATTAATGGAAATTTTAAAAGATTCTTAAAATTACTAGTAGACCCACTTCGGGTTTATTTATAAATATAACACCTACATTTAAACAAAAAAAAAATCTGATATTAGTAACATTAAATCTTTCTCAGAGCTACCGACTATATTTTGAAATTTTAACTTACCGCGGCAAGCATTTAAAACATTTCATAACAAATTTGCGGTAAAATAACTTATTAGAAATCATACTTATACAGAAATATCTCATTCTTTTATGCGAAATATAATGTTTATTTTTACTACACTCTGCTCTTTTAAGTCTAAGAAATCGAAGCGAAGAGTAAACTAAAGAAGCTCCATTAATTTTGGTAAATAAAGTTGCTTATTTTTTTACACTGAGTGAGTGTCGAAAACATATTTTTGTTTTTGCTAGAATATTTACGGCAGAAAACCAAGAAAGAAAACGATTAAGTGAGATCGTCCGTTGTGTATTGTTAATGGATCCAAATTCCTAGAATAATTTCGAGGAGAAATTTAGGATTTCTTTTTATAATTAAATATTTTTGCAATGATAAAATCAAGGATTTTTTAAATATTATAACGTCAGAAATGCATTTTGAAAAACTACATATATGTTTTATTTAACTAAAACATCTGAGGTAATTTCAAACTTAATTTATCCTGGAATTTCATACAGAAAACGTTTATTTAAATAAACAAATGGAAACATATTTCTTCACATCGATGTTACTCTCTTATATATTTGTTTTAGAGAAATTTAAGTTTGAGAAATTTGTTTTAGAAAAATTATTACTAAGTTATTTCTAGTCGTATAATTTCATGACATGATATATACGTGATTGTTCCGAGACGATTTTAATAAATAGGTTTTCAGAGTTTTTAATGGCATAGAGCAGCGATTTTTCAATATAAAGGTGAAAGCGGTTAGTATATTGATAAACCTTCATACAAATAAATGAAAATATTTCAAAATACACAGTAAATTTTTATATTGATATGAAAAATATTCACATAATGTCCATGTATTTACCGATTCGGGGATTCGTGAAAGTGTGATGTAGGATTTAATGCTGTATTTGTGAGACTTGACGCTTAAAAAATAGCTACGAAATTAATTTGGCAGGTGTGTCTTTTTATATAAGGCTATGTTTGAATGAATATTCTTAGATTTCCTTAGTGACCCATAATTTAGAGGCATATTGTTATTACGTGACGCAATACATTAAATGTGTGATCTTTAGATCACCATTTTCAAAGTACCAAAACTCAAATAAAATGAAATTCGGATTTTTTAAAACATATTTTCATCAGTACTATTTTAAACAGGAAAATGAATGTTCTATACAGAATAATAATATTTAAATTTTAATTAAATATTCATATAATTAATACGTAAATGAAAATTAAGTTATACGTGCATGATGAAACTGAAAACTATGCATATAGAGAAGAGTGTTTGACCAAAATAGTATCATAATTTGGTTTTAAATTAGAGATAAGTGTGTTAAACTCAACGGTTTTTTTTTCAATATTACAACGTCAGCTATGTATTTTGAAAAAAAAAAATGTTTTGTTTAACGTAAATATTTCAGGTAATTTCAAACTTGCCACTAACTAAAAACGAAAATATACACAAAAATTATCGTTTAAAGTATAACTTTAACACTTAGATCTAACATAAAACAAAAGCATATGCAAAAAGTATCGTTTAAAATTTAATTTTAACACAAATGTAAACAAAGTTAAAAAAAATTTTAATCAATACAATTTTTCATGTGCAAAAAAATTAGAAAACAAAATATGGCAATTTTGTTTTAGGATGTAGAATCTAGCTTATATACTTTGAAACAGAGCGCGTATACTCAAAATTTACTAATATCAGAAAACAAATCTCAAATTTTTACTATCCACTTACCTTCTTTTATACTAATCTTCTGTAAATGATTATCTACAAAAACAACTTTTCAAAAGTAAAAAAAGCCAAGCGTAAAAAAAAAGAAAGTTGTGGCTAAAAAATGGTGTGATATCAAATTTCCAAGCTATTATATTGCTTATTAAACTTTTTTCCATTAAATAAGTTATCATATATATAAGTCGAGTGCCTACGTTTATGTTAACAGAAACCGTTTTCTCCTGTACTAAATGCATCCTAACGAGTTTCTGAAAATTCAATTTTTTTCAAATTATGCATGATGGGCTTGGCGGCCATCTTTGCATATTATTCACAAAATTCTAACCACCCAAATCAGTAGTTAAAATCCGAAGTTCAAAATTGTTATTTAAGCAAATATTTAAGAGTTTCGTTTATAGACTTGTATGCTCCGAAAATTGTGTCTTAAGATAATGATGACTGATCTTAAAGAGTCATCTTATGATTTATTTTTTAGAGTAATTATTAATTTCAAACTAGTAAAAATCAATTTATCAAAATATCACTCTTATCTAATTTATCTGTCCGTAGTTAGAATCTGAAGTTCGAAATTTTTATAAACATATTACATTGCAAACATATTACGCTGTTATTTTAGAAATTTGGTGCTTAGAAATATGGAAAGATGGCCGCCAAGCCCATCATGCATAATTTGAAAAAAAAATTAATTTTCAGAAACTCGTTAGGATGTATTTAGTACAGGAGAAAACGATTTCTATTAACATATACGTAGGCACACGACTTATATATATGATAACTTATTTAATGGAAAAAAGTTAAATAAGCAATATAATAGCTTGGAAATTTGATATCGCACCATTTTTTTGCCACAACTTTTTTTTTTTTTTTATGCTTGGCTTTTTTTACTTTTGAAAAGTTGTTTTTGTAGATATCATTTCTTTTTTTTTTAAATATATTGAACATAATTTAAATAATCTAAACATGAGAAATAATTTAAAATTACATTTTACTTTCAGTCATTGTTTAAAGGGTTAACTAGAATTACCAGTAGATTTTTCAATTAAACTAATTACACTCTTAAAAACAACATACTAAATGTGGCTTGTTATAATACTTGTTATCCTCCGTTAAAAAATATCACTGACTAATCCATTAAATGAATAAAAATGGAATACGTACATAGTGTGTCAGCGATGCATTTGAAATCAAACGTGATATCACGCTCTTTTATTATTAGCACTAGCTGGCTTCGCCCGCTAGAGGGCCCCTAATTTACACCGGGGCATCAAATCTTGTAAAACCTCGAATAAGATAAACCACGAACCTCCGACCTGGTTCCCCGCTGTCTTCGGCACCAGATAATCCCTTAATTTGCACATCGAATTGTATAAACCTCTAAACAAACGAACTTCCGACAAGGTTCCCCGCTGCCTTCGGCACCGTATAGCAGTCGTGCTGCGCACGCTCAACCTCCACCACCAGGTAGCGCAATCTGTTCTATATGAACCTCGGGCACTGAAATCGTTAAGGCTATAGATGTCGAGTCGAATGAGCTATACCCCGTCGTGATCTAGCCCATAGAACCAGAGATAGGAAAGTGACCCCTGGTGGTGAAAAAACGAACTAAAATCGGAAAGCTCTATAGATGTCGAGTCGAATGAGCCATACCGCGTCGTGATCCGACCCATAGAAACAGAGATAGGAAAGCGCCCACTGGTGGTGAAAGCTAATTGCGTTTTGGGGGGCAAAATGGGTGGAAAACACCGGAGATGCATAATAAGATTAGGCGGTCACAGACTTTTCCAACGATGTATCACATGAGGGATATGTGCAAAATTCAGAAAATACCCCCACCCCCCCGCCTCCCGTGCATAATTTGATTAAGCGTTCACAGACCTTTCCAACGCTATATCACATGAGAGGTGTCGGCAAAATTTAGAAAAGTGCCCCCTTTGGGGGGGGGGGGGGGTGAAAGTGGGAGGATGGACCCCGAAGATACATAATATGAATAAGCGGTCACAGGCCTTTCGAACAATATATCACATGAGTAGTGTCGGGGGGGGCGCAAAATGTTTGGGTTTCATCTGTGGTGCATAACATGAATAAGTGGTCACAGCCCTTTGTAACGATAGGTGACATGACGGATATCGTTAAAATTTAGAAAAGTGCCCCCCTTTGTTATAAAATATCGTAAAGTTTCAAACAGATAGCCTTATTATACTTCCTAATTTTGTTCACGCTCCTCCCCATCCCCTCCCCAATCTGTGACGCGCCATTCTTTTTTATACATTTTTTATCATGTGTTATAAACTATCTTAAAGTTTAAAACAGATCGCATTGGAATTTAATATATTTGCTGAAATTACTATTATATGTAGAATAATATAGAAATAAACCCTCCTTTAGATTGTAATTAAGATATATGAACATTTTTTAGAATTACTGAAAGCTGATTTTTATTTATTTATTTATCTATTTATTTATTTTTTGTTTATTTATTTATCTATTTATTTATTTTTTGTTTATTTATTTATCTATTTATTTACTTTTTGTTTATTTATTTATCTATTTATTTATTTTTTGTTTATTTATTTATCTATTTATTTATTTTTTGTTTATTTATTTATTTTTTTTTTGCATTGCCCTGTGCATGTTTGGAATTTCTTAGCAATTTCTTAGATTTACATTATTTTATTCAATTAAACATTGTACTGTTACAATAAATTTAAATGGAAACCTCAATTTTTAAACAAAAATAATTTAACAACTGGATTTCATTAATTTATAGAAAAATGACGTGAAAGGTATTCCTGCGAACAAAATGCCTGTCCTTTACCGTGTTTTTTTTTTTTTTTTTTTTTTTTTTTTTTTTTTAGAAATAAATGAATCACATTTAATTCATTTCAAAAATTTTGTTTACGTTTGGAAAGAAATTTTAAATGCTGATAACTCTTAATGTATACATTTTTGAAGGTACATCTTCCCTCAAAAACTAATTTATTTTTAAAGATCTTTCTAAAAACGTAAATTATATATTTAAAATATTTTTAAAGCATAAACACTACGTCTTGTTACTTTATTTTACAATGTTATAAGAACACGCATTTTATCAGGCAATTAAATATACTAAACAAACACGAGTGAAAAATTGACCTGGGCCAGGACTCGAACCTGGGACTTTACGCATACCGTGCCGACGCTCTGCGACTGAGCCTCCCAGATCGATACGCTTGACGGCAATTTCTCATATTTATTCTTGTTGGAAACAGTCATCTGCCACAGTTTGCAGTCATATTTAATTGTTTGATAAAATGTGTGTTCTTATAATTATGAAGTTTTATTTAAAAAAAATATCTTCAGAAGAAAATGGCTGACTTGCAGATGAAATTTGATGTTGTTATAACTTGTAACTGATTTGTGTTATTATAATACAGATGGTACATGGTCGTTGAAATGTTTTATCTCTGGTTTGGCATAATTTTTTAATCGCCAAGTTAATTAACAGTTTTTTGCTAATTAAGGATAGAAAATAATATTTTTTTACACTGGATTTTATAAAAGCACATAGATTACGTAATTACTTGTCCAAAAATGCAATCCTTTTTTTATTCTGGCGAATATTAAGGTATGTAGGTTGTTTGAAAAAAAGAAAGTTTAACGAAGAAAATAGTGATCATTTTAAGTAACTCGACGTTTTTTTTTAAAATCTATATCTCTGTTTATAAATCACTTATGAAGATGAGTTTGGTCTTAAATTGAAGAAATTCTGCATTAGATTCTTCTAGTTTTCGTTTTTTTTTGTCTGCGACGCTTGGTTTATTTGATATCTGTTATTTTAATCTGGCATGTTTTGTCGATTTAACATTGCGAAGTTGATTTCTGTATGTAAGCAGTAGCGGTCTAGTTCAGTTCTTGGCGTTGTTTGTGTGGCGTTTTTTTTAAAGCTTGGGTTGGCTGAGCGACCGCCCTGCTTGATAACATAGTGAATAATGCAGAGTTTAACTTTTTTTCTCTTTTTTTTTTGCATATTGTTCATGAATGTTTCAAAAATCAAAATAAAACAAAAACGAAAATTGATTTTTTGAAAGTATAAAGGTCACCAGCTCTCTTTCTAGCTCCTCTTGCCATTATGAATTATCTAAGAATTTTATAAATTAATGTATGTTGACGATTAGCGTGTTTATTGAATCAGTTACAATTTCAGTGCGAAAGCTGGTTTTAGAAGTTATCCAAATTTCGGTTGACAAAATTTTAAATGAAATCTCCAGTTTAGTATAATGATACTAAAAATCGATAAAATACTGCAGAATACTTTATGACTAAATTCTAAGAGCTTTTAATTGTAAAGTAGGCTGCAAAGTGTAATGTAGTTAAACTTCTGAAATTCTTTTAACAATCATTATACAAAATACAACAGTATTTTAAAAAATAATATCTTCAAAAATTTGATTTCTCCCTATGTTATATTATTAAATGTAACAATTTCGTTATAGATTTATGTTTATTTTTCATTTCCCCCGGTTCTTTTATCAATAGTTCTTTATATTTTACATTATTACAAAGTGATTATTGATGTTTTTCGTTAACAAATTTGATAAAATATTAATTTATTTTAATTTATTTCGAAATTTTTTCATACAACTATCCCTTTTATTTATTTGTATTAAATTTAAAGGATTTTAGTGATATTACATAAATTATGTTTAATGAACACAAAAAGCATCGTTATTCCTATGAATATTAACTAAAGAGACAATAAATAACAATGATGCACAGAATAACTACTGCTGATTAAACAAATATTCTATCTGATAATAATTAAACCATTTGTTTTAATAAACAAGTTATTGTTGTATCAGCAATTATAAGATTAAAATAGTAATTATTCAACAAAACTTTTTTTTTTGTTTAATAAAATGTCAGTTTAAACAGGATAAAGTGGGATTATTGTTTAGTTAGCAATGTAACTTTGCCAGAGAATGCGAATTATTCAATTATACATCGCCAATTGTTCAGAATCAGTGGTTTGTAAATATCAAGGATTAAATAAAATTTGAAAAAAAAACGTAGTAAAACTTTAATTTAATTAACTTCTAACATTAAGAAAAAAAAAAATTACATATTGAGTGTCATAGCACAAACGTATGTGTGGCAGAATTTTTGTCGCTGTACGCCAAACCTCATGGATAAGTGCGTCATTAATATTTTTATTAAAAACAATTTATTGTTATGAAATGGTACTATTGATAATTTATTACCATGTAGTTAAAAGACGTTCCCCCGCGGCCTCCCAGGCATGTTTAGAGATTTGAGCTTGTATTTTTATGTGCAAAAATAACTAAAATTTAATATTTTTTTATTAAAAATGTATACAATCAACACTCAGTATAAAATTAGCAAACATTAGCAGTATTAAAAATTGTGAACCGAGTCGATAAACACTGAAATTGTCTTTGTGAATATCAAACAGAAAAGCAACTTCTTCTAAATATGCGGCTGTCAACGTATTAAAAAACTAATTACGATGAACATTTTAGTACAATTATTTTTTCTTAGTTCCAATCATATTGTTAATTCCAACTATAATGTTTCTGTCAAAACAAAACTGTGTTTAATTCTAAAAGAAACTAAATTCGAAAAATTAAGAAGTAGTGTTACAGAAACACCTACAAAAGTTTTTTATAATTTACAAAATTTTATGCAGTTTAAGCACTAATTTTTTTTTTTAAAGTAACAAAATAAAAAAGTAATTTGCGACATAGATATAAACAATGTAAAAAAAATGCAATCTGACTTTGATAAGGTAGGTGAACAAAAGGTGGCCATAGTTAAGCATTGAGGATTTTTTTCTAATTTTCTGGTTGAGTGTGTGCGGCTGAATTTTTGTTTGTAAAATTTTACAATTATCTCTATTACATATCAAGTATATTTTTCTTTGTAAAATATAATTTAATTACTTTTATAAAACACATTCTAAATTGTAGCTTGTGGGCCATCTTTGGCGCATAGTGTTCCAAAGGTGGCCCATGTTTTGAAATCACTTTAGAAATATGAAAAAAATAATACGCGGCGAACTATTTTGCTTACTATTATGCTCTGGTAAACCTTTCTTTTTTTAAATATCTTTCGAGTTTTTTCATCTTAATCTTCTTATCCTATGACACGAAAATATCTTGAAACACTTTTTGTGTCCGGTAGTTTAGGGATTTTCTTCTGGGAGTTACTGACTTCTTTTGAGTGATCTCTGATGTTAACAATCCATGGTAATAAGTTTTTTTCAAATATTTATGCAGAAATTTTGAAAATCACTCTTACTACACTCATCTCCTAAATTGTTTTCTAAGGTGGCCACCTTGGGAACATGCGTATGTTCTCCATTTGCACGACGTAAAAGTTTTAATCTGATAAATTTCTTAGAAGTGAAGTAAATGTGGTTAAAGAGAAAGAAAGCAGCTTTTAGAAAACGTATCATAAATCAAAGTTCTAATAATTTAACACATGTAAATTAAAATATCTTCTTACCTGGAAATTAGAACGACTACTCCTCAAAAGTGAAATCACTGCATAAAATGTCGAATGATCAAGGTTTTCTCTCAAAATTCTGCCATGTGCACTTCAGATACATGATTGGCATTGCAGTAGCACGATTATGTGATTAAAAATTAAATTTATTCTACTTTTATATGGGTGGAATACCTTAGGATAGATGGCCATCTTTGGTTCACCCACATTATTAATATATTCATCGATTTTCCTTGAATTTTCTTTATTAAAAGAATTTACAGTATTATTTTTTCTAAGCCATTCATTTCTAAAATAGCTTTTTTAGTAGAATATCTTCTTAAATTTATCTGATATTCTTCTTTGGCTAAAAAGATATATATTAAAGAAAACAATATTCTGCATAAGTGTATATTAACTTCTATAATTGAGATTACTTCCTTTTTTCCTCTACAAAAATTTGAAGCCAATGTAGTATTTACATTATTTCGAAAAAGAATAAGAAGGAAAATTCATTTTTATAAAATTCTCCCATAAACAAAACATTTTAAATTTAACTGGAAAAAAAGATTTCTTAACGGTTCTTTTCATGTTTACTAAGTGTTTTGGTAAAAGTATATCTGAACGTCACGAAATCTCTATTGAGCATTTAGATATGTTAAACAGTTTTAATACACTATAAAATGAAGTTTTGAATCATAAGTGTATTATCATAAATAATATTGCATCCATTGTTAACTTCCCCTTTAAAATAATTAAACCTTATATCGTTTATATAAAAAGATTCATAAAAACATGTTTCTCAACTACCTCCAGTGTGCTTAGTTTTTAAATAATTTTGTAAAATTACCAAATACTCATGAAAATAATTCAAATAATTACACAAAAGTTTTGTAAATAAAATTTAGAAAATGATTTTTCTTATTTTGAACACATTTTTATACTTTTTTTTTCTTTTTTTAGCAACAATACATTTATTTATTTATTTATATTTCTTCCTATATCATCCATACCAAAATATATTTTCTTTCTTTTCAATATTGCTTTTTACAAATTCTATGTTTACATTGAAAGAAATTATTGTGATATTTTTATTCTGAAGTACTTTATTGAAGATATTATTTTTCTTTGCTTGGGATATTTTATAAAAATAACAACACGTTTTTTCTCTAAGATACGAAAAAGAAAATTGACAAATAAAACAGAATGTAAAGAATCCTCATTAACTTCTCTAAATGAATCTACTTTTCTCTTTTATCTGAAACCGTTGAAAGCATAGTTTATTTTTTAAGAATAGTTAAAGAGAAACGTGAATAATGAAACTGGTAAATTGCTATCCTATCTTATGCATCGTTAATTGCTCTGAATTCTGCGAATAATTTCAAATAGACTAATATAACTTTCCGTTGGTTAATGAAGAATTTTTTCAGCGAAAACAAACATATGGGTTTTAACATATAAAAAGGACATTATTTTATCTAATTTCCCTTTTATTCTAAAAGAAAAAAAAATGAATTTCAAGAAATGTAGTTAGTATTTATTTAAATAATTCAAGAATAAAAGAAATTTAAATAACATTATCAACAATATAAATTATAAGTTTTATAACTTATTTCACATCCCAAACTTTAAAAGAAATTTTCAGAAATCTGAAATGATTTTTTTTTAAATAAACATACAGCTGAAATTAAAATACTAAAGCAAGTAAAAAATCTAATGTATAATTTCTGGAAATATATTAATTGTTTAAACAAAATTCCATTTTTTACTCAAATTATAGCTATTATGTATGTAAAAAAATATTGTATTACATTTTTTACACATTTTCTGTATTACATTGAGTTTTATGAGTTCTCCGTTTACATTGAAACAAATTATTGTTATATTTTTATTCTGAAATACTTTATTGAAGATATTATTTTTCTTTCATTGGAACATTTTTACAAAAATAACAACACATATTTCTCTAAGATACGAAAAAGAAATTTGACAAATAAAACAGAATGTAAAGAATCCTCATTAACTTCTCAAAATGAAGCTATTTTTCTCTTTTATCTTAACACGTTCTTTTATTTTTTAAGAATAGTTAAACATAAATGTGAATAATGAAACTGGTGAATTGCTATCCTATCTTATGCATCGTTAATTGAAGGATATCATTTTATCTAATTTCACATTTATTCTAAAAGAATAAAAAATAAATTTCAAGAAATATAGTTAGTATTTATTTAAATAATTCAAGAATAAAATAAATTCTAATAACATTATCAATAATACGAGTTATAACGTTTATAAATTATTTCACATCTCAAAATTTAAAAGATATTTTCAAAATCTGAAATATTTTTTTTTTAAATAAACAACAACCTGAAATTAAAAAACTAAAACAAGTAAAATACCTAATGTATAATTTGTGGAAACATATTAATTGTTTAAACAAAATTCGATTTTTTAACCATAGTCTAATTAATATGTATGTAAAAAAATATATATTATATTGCACTTTTTGCAGATTTACTGTATTACATTTTTCAGTATTTTATATTCAAAATTTGTCATCATTCTATATTATATTAATTTACATCATTGGCAAGTTTAAGTCCTTAAATAATTATTTTAACGCTTTCGTCTGAAAGTTTGAAAAAATTCCGAAAAATACCTACATTATTTTTATTGGGTTGTGCGGAAATTTCCTTCCGCTTGGGAAAACCAATTCGTACCGGAAAATTCTGACCGTCAATAAAATCTGATATTAGATATCGGAATTGATGTCGAATAATTAAATGATTGACTTTTACGGTACTAACCAACTTTTCCAAACGGAAAGAACTTTCCGAACAACCCAATAATTTCAAAACTCGCAAGTCATTGAAAATATCGTTTTTTAAAGTTTATTTGAAGGAGAAAATGAAAATGAAAATCATTAAAATTCTACCACATCGATTGTTTTCGAATTTCGCGAGTAAATTCTAAATTTCTTTTGTGTTTTTCTGTTTCTCGATAGAGAAATTTATGACGTTATAAAACTACATTCTTTTCCCCCATTAGTAGATACGTTAATGACCATTCTTATATTTACTTCTTGAATTAAACTGAATTGTAGTTCAACTGACTTCTACTGTACACACATAGACAATTTATTAAATTAATGTGCATACAATGGTTACCGGATTTATCATGAAAAAATGGAAGATTTTATTGAGACTGGTTTTATTTTGTTTCATCACACTACGTTAATTTTTCACACTCTAATAACCTACGTTGAATATGCCAGTTATGTCTTGTTTAAGAAATTTTCCTTAAACGCAATTCTTTATTAATATTTTTAATTATTATTTTACAACAATAGTTGTATTACATTATTCATCCAACAAAGTTTAACTAATTTTTCACTCTTACTTCCTATTGTGAATCAAAAAATAATTCTAGCAACAGGAACAATAGATATATGCAATTTTAATATTTTTTTCAATTAATTTTCAACAGCTAAATTCACCGAAATTTCTAAACAATGAACACTTGAATTTTCACATAACTAACTAAGCGTAAAACCTACAGAGTGATAAATGCCCAAGCCGGGAATCGAACCCGACCCTTGGAATTACGCTTCGATACGCAGGCTCAAGATGACGATCGCAGGCTCACTGAGATATGTCTTCTGTTGCGATTGTAGCTTTTGCTGTACGCTTAAACCACACACGTAAGACAATATCTTTTCATTTTTATTATCATGCCATTTATCTTAAGTAATTAATTATATTTATTTATCTATAATTCAAAAACTCAGACTGAAACATTTTTGTGTCATAATTCTGAAATATTTCACTCAGATGAAGACATGAACAAAGACTGACATTCATATTTTTTTCATGCTGTTAACTAAACTTTATATTAATGGAACATAAAAGTATCTACATTCCTTAAATATTAATTTAGTGCATTTCTATTCATAATTTTAATGTTTAATTTATTTAAATAATTTATTTTAAATTAAAACGGCAACTTATCTTTTTGTAGACATTCTATTGCTAAATTGTTCATGACCATTAATGATATTTTGTACATTTCTATTATTTCTTGAAATTTCACATTGCTAACTAAGCGTAAAACCGTCAGAGTGATAATGTTCCAGACGGGAATCAAACCCGAACCCTTGGAATTACGCTCCAATGATCTAAGAGACGATACGTAGCTTGGCAACTCTCACCCACATATGTCTTGTGCTGCGATTGTAGCCGTACCGACAGATGTATGTGAGAGATGCTAGGTTGGGTATCGTCCTCGTACAGATTAAGAGAGATATGTCGGTAAGGCTATAATCGCAACACAAGACATATGTGAGTGAGAGCTGCCAAGCTGCGTATCGTCGTCTTAGATAATTGAGCGTAATTACAAAATTCCGGGTTCGATCCCCGGGTGGAACATTTATCACTCTGTCGGTTTTACGCTTAGTTAGCAATGTGAAATTTCAAGAAACAGTAGATAATGTACAAAATATCATTAATGGTCATGGACATTTTAGCAATAGAAATGCCTACAAAAAGATATGTTTCCGTTTTAATTTAGAACAAATTAATTAAATAATTGAAAAAACAAAATTATGAAAAGAAATACACTAAATTATATTTTTTAGAATGCAGATACTTTTACCTTACAAAATTACAATTTTAGATAACAGCATGACAAAAAAAAAAGAATGTAAGACTGCGTACATGTCCTCATCTGAGTGAAAAAATTCACAACTATGACGCAAAAAGGTGACAGTCTGAGTTTTTGAATTATTTGAGATAAATATATATAATTAATTACTTAAGATAAATTGCATAATAAAAATGAAAAAAACAGTGTCGTAAGTGTGTTGCTTTAACGTACAATAAGTCACAAAAATTTACAAATTACGGGATAAATGTACAATCTTGCAACACCACTCTAGACAAATATATTTGCATTCAAAGTAAATAACAAAATACTTTATAAACATTATATTCCATAAAAATAAATAATTTTATAAACATAATATATGAATTCCTATTTCTCTTAAAATCCATGATTGAACACTCTATAAAATTAAAATATGCTTAAAAGTAACGATTTTTGACGGTATTTCTCAATATATTGTATTTCTCAAGGGAAACTATGAAGAAAGGACCATTTCAGTAAAACTATGTGCGGTTCTACATTGGAATAAAAAAATTTAAAAAAACTATGATCCTAAGTAGTATACAAATGTTTATAATAATTTAATTGAAAATGTAAAAGCAAAATACAAACTACATTGTTATTTAAATTCAAAACATTTTATTTTTTCTTTTGACAATAATGGATGGGGAAAATGTTAACTTTCAAAATGTAGCGAACATAATTAAAAAAACATGCTTAGCAATTAAAATGTAATTATGGGAATTAAGAAGCTACTGAAAGATATTAAAATGAATTATTCATTAAAATGTTAACACAATACTTTAATCTTCTATAACACTTATATTTAAACTAGAATTTAAAAATCATTATGGTTAATGTGTTTAAAATAATGTCAGCTTCAAATTATTAACGAAACAATTGTTTTGTAAATTGCAATCGTGTCATAAATATACTTCAACGTTTTAATTACTGATATATCCCTACTTCTCTAAGAATTAAAAAGCTCCATATTAGGTTTCATTTAAAAACTAATGACGTTACAGTAATTTAATTTGGAGAATAAACAGATAATACTGCATTAAGAGAATGTAAATTTCTTATGTTTATGTATACATATTTATTTATATTTTTAATTACACATTCACAAACACGCACTATATGTAGCCAAAAGATAGCGAACTTTATCATATACAGACACATTTTTGGAAACCAGTAGAAGCATTAGATGATTTTTTCTTCATATTCGACACTCTGAATAAGTTTTAACTCAAACGGAGTACTGATCTTTTATTTGAATCTTACTTTAACTCAAAGTTTTAAGTAGAAATTCAGACACAAGTGAAATAAGATCATCTACAAAACATTGATCTGAACGTAAAATATCAGTAAATACCATATATCTGTATCATAGAAATTTGTAAATTTTCTGTAACTTACACAAATGACTGTAGATACTTTTGGATGCTGCGTGATCAATTTAAAAATGTTATTCACTAATATATAAAAATTCGTATTTTTTAAGATATTCATATATGATATAGAAATTATTTAGATATTTATATATTATATCAAAATAGAATGTGCAAATGAAGAAGAAATCATGATATTTTGACAGTATTCTGAAATATTTTAGTAATTCTTATGTCTTTTTTTTTACACATATACAACAATTATTAGCTAAAATACAATACTAAATAACAGAAAACTATAACACAACTTTTAGTTACTGCATGATGAATTTAAAAAAAATTATTCTCGGACATATAATAATTTATATTTTTGATGATATTCATTTTGATGATACAGACATTATTTAAATATTTATATAGTATATTAAAGTGAAATGTGCAAATGTAGAAGAAATCAGGATATTTTAAAAGTATTTATAAATATTTTAGTGATTCCTATATCTTCTTTTACAAATATACAACATCAATTAGCTAAAATACACTGCTCAAAACAATTAAAGGATATTGCAGTTTTAGGTGGATTTTGTATCTGGGAAAGTTTTTAGCTGATTGATACATGGTCGACAGACATAGTAGGTTATATGAGAATAAATTACACATGTTTGGCAGAAAAAAATGCATTTTATTGCGCATTTGTGTACAAAAGGAAAAAAACACAATTTGTGCATATGAGAAAAAAAGAATAAGAAAAGGTGTTTTCTTCAAAGAAAATCATTTTCAGTAGGGGGTATGGTTTCCACGGGCGGCCAGCAACGTTGAACACCTTTGAGGCATGGACTCAATGAGGCTATTAATGACGAGTTGGGGTATTCTGCCCCACTCTTCCAGAAGAGCTCTTTCCAGTTCTTGGAGAGTTTGTGGGGGTTGTTGGCGGCCAGAAACTCGTCTTCCTAGAGCGTCCCAAACGTGCTCGATTGGATGCATGTCTGGAGAACACGCTGGCCATTCCATTCGAACGATTCCTTCCTCGAAAAGGAAATCCTCCACCAGGTTTGCACGATGTGGCCTGCAGTTATCGTCCATTAAAATGAAGTTATCTCCAATTGCTGCAGCGTAAGGGACTACAATAGGTCTGAGGATCTCATCCCTATATCGGCGACCAGTCAGAGCTCCATCTCGAATGATGTAGAGGTCAGTGCGCCCGTCAATGGAGATGCCACCATACACCAACACTCCTCCACCGCCAAATCTGACACTTTCGTGCACGAACGCAGGATTATTCCTACTGCCACGGTCCCTCCAGATGAAAATACGCCTATTATCCGGATGCACAGAAAAACGGGACTCGTCAGAAAACAGAATATTGCTCCATTCATTTCTCCTCCAGTTGACATGCTCGGTTGCCCACTCCCTGCGGTCGCGACGATGCCTTGATGTTAATCTAACACATACCATCGGTCGGCGAGCATACAGACCTACAGCATGGAGCCGGTTTCGGACAGTCTGAGTTGAAATCGGGGTGCCTGTAGCCGAGCGAAGGTGTTGTTGGAGAAGAGTAGCGTTCATGTTTCGGTGTCTCCGAGCTGTTAACGCTAAATACCGATCTTCATTGGGCGTTGTTGCCCGTCTACGACCTTGCCCTGGTCTTCGGCCTGCACATCCACTCTCCCAAAAACGGTTCCAGATCCTGGAAATGACACTTTGTGACACTCCAATGGCTTGCGCTACTTCGGCTTGAGTTTGGCCCCCTTATAACCTACCAACAATTTTCCAAGCTTCTGAATCTGTCAAATGACTTCGCTGAGACATCGTACTCATCGAAACAAAGCAATCACTGAATGCCGATCATCCTTGTCTTCATTCTCTTTTATCCAGTTGAAAGTCAAATTTCATTCGCTGCCGCTGAAACGACGTTTTTGACGTCGAACTCAAAATTTGCATACTCCACAGTTTGAAAACCAGAAAAATTTGCATTTGTGATTCTCTTCTTCTATTTTCGGCAAAAAAAATTTCGTTTATATCTTTATTTTATATAAAACTTCAAATATCCTTTAATTGTTTTGAGCAGTGTACATTACTAAATAGCAGAAAGTTATAACACAAATGCAGCAATGAAGAACATCGAAATTAACTTCTAAAATATTTTCGCAAACAACTTTCTATCATGGTTCAAATTAAAACTATACGATATTTTAAAAATAAATTCTGATAATATAATTAGCTGCAACTTTTAATAGCTCGAAACTGTTTTCTAAAATATTTCTAATATATCGTACTTTACGACTAATAGCTTTTTTAATGCTCTTTAATGCTTCAAGAAAATTGTAATATTTAAAAAGTAAACTTATTCGCGTTTACGACATGCCGACAAAGTTTCATCTACCACATTTATTTTTAAATTTAGTATGCACGTATTTAATTTTATGTTTCTGTTATAGCTTTATGTTTTGACAAGTACACATTACCTGAACTTAATTATAGTTGTGTAGAGATAAATGGCTTTAATTTCAAAGATGTAAACTCCAGACATAATCCATGTTTAAAAGTATATAATTTATAAACTCTATTTCATTACAAAATTCTGACGGTTAACTTAAACTTTATGATTGCTACGTATTTTCGAAAAATATCTGTAATAATACAAAAGTAGTACTAATTTCTATTTAAAATTAATAATAACAAATTCTTAGTAAATAATAACTAATTTATAATTTTATATAAATAAAAGTTACGAAACAAATCCGTACTGTTTACCATTTATAAAAAAAAAAATAGTTTCATATTATGTTTTCCACTTTTTATTGCTATTAAATAAACTAAAATGTCAAACTTTAATTTAGGATCGGTATACTATAAAAATGTGTGCGCTAAATTGATCTTTAACCCCCTGACCGCTAAGGAAAAGGGAAAATTTGTAATGTTGTGTTCTCTGTAATTATTTTAAAATGATAAAAAAACAGGAATTTTCAAATATTATATAAAAAACGATTACATATAAGAGTATAAGCCTTGAGAGTATCAATCAATACTCAGTATTTTAAAAGTGCATTTTATTTGTAGAAATACATTAATTTAAAAAGTGCTATTATTGCAGTGAAACCTGCAATTTAGTGAACGGATATATCAGTTCGCGTCGAAAAATATATATAATTAATAAGAGAGCAAAACCATTCCTCTCGCATGTAATCTCGACTATAGAACACGTTTCAACATTGTAAAAAGTACGTTAAATTCAACTTTTAATGCAGGCAACACACTATCAAACAATTTGTAACTTTAATGAAAACCTTTTCATGAATAATGAATTTAATAATGGTATTCATATTACTATGTACGTTTGTGTTTAAGAACAATATACAATATATGCACATGATGTAAATACAACAAACATACTAATGTTACTAAATCTGCAAAACGCGAAATATCATTAAAATGAAATAAAAAATAATAACTGCCCAATACAACATTCAATTCTGATACTTCTATGAAGAACCATATAAGGAATTTGAGTACCATTTAAATGAGAAACATGCTTCAATATAAGCGCATAGTCTGTCGCATGTGATTTCCATGGACATTTAAGCTGCTTTACGCATTTTGACGAATTTGTACCCAAACATTGGATCAGATATGGTATTGTTTGCAGTCATTAAATACGGATGAAGTACAAGAATGGCATTGAAATTAACTTTAAAATCATTCATGCAATTGATAATAGTGCTCTCACTGTGTAGAATTTGCATAGATTTCTAGTATAAAGATCCGTATTAAATGTACTAATTTCAATAGATAATATGCTAAATTAAACATTAATCATTTATAAAATTTTCAAATTAAGAGGTAATAATGTATAACTTCATCACAATCGAGGTACTTCAAGTACAAACAAGCATGTTTAATAAACAATAAAATATACAACTGGATATTCAACATACAATTAGATTATTATTACTAAACAATAACGGCTTACAGTCTTACACTAAATACATACTTTTGCACGTTTCTTTGAGCCTTACGTCCTATAACAACCAACAACTATGGTTAAAATCTATTGAATTCTCGTTCATGCTTGCGAATTTTCATTCTTGCGTAGCGTGAACTCACATTCATTCTTGTATTTCTCGCAGCTCGTTGATATTATTATTTCATTTAGTTCATATCATTGTTGCTGTTTCTTATTATTCCCACATTAGTTTGTTTGAAATCATATAAAATCATTAAAGCAACTAGCTGAGCTGAGCTGGTCAGTTTTTTCAAGCAAACTAGTGGTTGGGTGCGACATTGTTTTATGCAGCGTAGAACAGGGCGGACTCCGCCAGCTCGGGTCAAGAATTACTGTGATTTTTTTAGATGAAAATGCCCCCAAACGAACTTAGTTGGAAATTCAAAAAATATTTGAATGAATTATGAACCACAGATTTACACCATTGGTCAACTGTTATATTGATCGACGTATTAACGATTTAATTTATGACATGTAGGTATATTATAATGTAATATTTACCAATGGTTACTGGGGAAAACGTAAAGGAAAAAACGAGCCCACTATACCAAGCGTTAAGTTAATTTTAACCGCTTCCTCTTCTTTAAAAAAAAAAAAGAAGAGTGCATAGTATAATGTGTATGTATGTAAGGTAAACCTAGGAGAGTCTGCGCACAATTCAAAAGAATAACAATAAAAAATCTAAATATTAATTTTTTGCTAAACTACCCATGAATAATTGTGACTTCATTTGTTTTTTATGCATTTCCAATTCTATTTTGTTGTTATTTTGTAATTTAATAGAACAGTTGAAATAAAACCAAGATAGTTATTTAGCGCAATCTGTCCTTACTGTCCTTGGTGTGATTGCGCACATGGGTAGGAGAGATTGTTATTAATAAAAAGTACAATTAAATTGTTAACAATAATAATTACACTTAAATGACATTGCTGTAAGGTTTTTGTGAACAAATTTTATTGTATTGAGAGTGAATAATTCAACCTAATGATTAAAAAATCAGAAAAAGGAAATAATTTTTAAAACGATTAAAAAATTTTAATTAAAGGAAAAAAATTAAAGAATCATAAAGTCCAGATAAGATTACAAAATAACATTAAGTTACTTGAAAAGACGTTTAAATTAAAATTAGTCCATTTTCATTTTTTTGCGCAAATTTACCAATAACCTGCGTAATCACTCCTAGAATGGAAACTAATGGGAACAATGCGCCATCTCTCCTAAGTAGCAGATGCGCAAACTCTCCAATTTCGGTAGGAGAGATTGCGCGGGCTTTTATTTAAACATGGCCGCTACTAAAACGAACTGTTGATGTCCACATTGTTAGTCTAGATTAGTAGCTTATGAGAAATCATTTAAGTTTAAGATATTTTGTACTACTGACATTGTATAGAAATTCTGATGAATAGCTATGAAAATTCAAGCAATTACTTTGAGAAAACAAAACAAAATAGCAATGTTTTATCTTAGAGGCTCAAAACAATCCACGTGCACTTTCAAGTAGATATTCCACTACTGCTGTTGTATAACTACCTGGAGTCGCTGCTCTCTCACTCTACTCCTTCCCCCCAAATCTCTATGTGCACAATCTCTCCGACCGTGCCATCTCTCCTGCATTTACCTTTACACAAATTGACTTCAATACGGCACATGCTTTCATTAACATGCACTTATAATTGATAAAAACACAAACATATTTACTAAAAATATCTCGAATTCACAGAAAGACGGAAAAATCAGTTTAAGCAATAAAAGCATCCAAATATGTTTAAAATTATTTTTAAAATATTCAAAGATATATATGAAGATATGGTATTTTCAAAAAAATATATATATCAAACAGTTCTGTTATTCTAAGCTATTTTCTGATTATGTTTTTTTTATTATTCTTATCCACACACTCCACACTTTGGTTCAGGAGTCGCGCACTTCACGATTTAAGATTTCGTAAGTCCAACTGTACGTATAACGTTTTTGGGAGTATGGTAAATAATAAATTAAAACGGATGATTCCTATACAAAATGATGGCAAATCAATCTAAGATATTTATTTTTATCAAAAATTTCATTTAATTAATGAAAAGTACAAATTTATAAAAGCACATTTGTAGAAACGCTGCGCTGATGACTTGAAATTTTGATAGCTGCGGATATGCACTATCACGGGTTAAATATAAAAATAGTTTTTTTCGACCAGCGTCTTCTTCATAAATTTTAATCTTATAGAACCAATATTTTGAAATAGAAAACACTTTATTATTTAATTGGAGAAATTTTGAGATAAAATAAAGTGAAAATTACGATAAAGATTGCTTGTAGAAAACATCATTGATATCATATCTCTATACATTATAAATATGCGACACCCATTGCAAAGGTGTGAAAAAGTAAATAATAATTTAAAAAGACTTCACGGGCATATACTAAGAATCATATTTAAGCATGGTGTACCTGATTTTAAAATAAGGAATACATTTTCGCTTAACATTTGTTAGTCAGTTACCTATATTTCTTTAATGTATTAAGTTAGAAAAATTATTTACAACAATTTTAAATACTTTGATGTTCAAATGCACAAAGTAACTTCAAGCATTCAAACGGCATATTTCTAAGTTTCTCCTTTCAAGCCATTACTTTAAGCTTAGAAATTCTTCTGTATTTCCCTTTGGCCTGCCTGAATATTTAAAGCTGCTTACTAAAATTTAAAGCATTATAGAATACGAAGAAACATTTCGAAAAGAAAATGCAGTTTGTAAAATTCGATGAAAATTCTATTAAATTTTGTAATAATCATTTCGAAAATTATTTTTCTTTAATTCTTTCTCTTACATTTTTTTTCGTATTGTGACTAGGTATATAAAAAATTTATAATTATTTATTAATAGGTATATATTGACTACTTATTTATCTAGTAATCCCGATTTATTTCGATATAGAATTATGGACAGAATTCGATTTTCTAACAGGATTTTTATTTTGTTCATTATTATATGTATTTTATTTTGCTTTCAAAATTAAAAAAATTCTTTTCATTCTCAAAATACTTTTATGGTTTCCAAAGCGTTTTTAAAATAGCGACTAGGAAATTGATCATAATAACACACTCGATAGCAGAGGAGCTACTGAATTTTTAATGATTATCTACCATATATAACTTTGATAAAATCTTTGAAACCATATACAACTTTGATGGCAACTTTGATATCCCTAAATAGATTTTTCTAATATATTGAACACGTATTTTTTTTTTCCTTTTTTCAATCCGATGTATATTTCTCGTGTTGTTCGACCGTTTCCAGACTTTTCAATAGAAACGATTCTCATTGCATTTTACTCGATTACATCACCATCTATGACTTTCCAAAGAAAATGTTAAACACTAAAGTTACGTATTTTTTCCGGTAGAATCCGTATCTGCAATAAAAAAAGGAGGTCATAATTACAGATTTCAAGGTTACGCTTCCCCCACACACAGAGTTGAACGGGTGGCAACTTTGATATTCCTAAATAGATTGTTCAAAAATACTGAACATATATTTTGAGTTTTTCAATTCGATGTATATTTCTCGGGTTATTCGACGTTTCCAGACTTTTCGGACACCCGAAACTTTTTTTTAAACAAAAAACACCTTTACGTAACTTTATATATATATATATATATATATATATATATATATATATATATTACGGTCAATATTATTAATCCGGTCATTATTAATAATAGCCGGATTTATCATATTGACCGTAACATACATAGATATATAATCAACCTTTTGTAACTAATAGCCATTAAACCACATAAATAATCGATAATATATATACTTATTTTCTCAAGTTTATATTTTCCCTTAATTTGTACACTTTAGCTGATATGTTATTATGATTGAGAATCAGAAATTACTTAGTAAAAGGCGTATCAGAAAATTTTATACATACACAGAGCTGCCAAGTCTCCGGCTTTTTGGATACCAGTATTTTAGTACAGAAAATGTTGTTTTGTTTAATCGGAGCATTCTGCAATTTAAGAGAACAACATTTTCTGGAAGAAAATACTGGTGTACAAAAATCCGGAGACTTGGCAACTCTGCATACAATATTTAACGGGATATAACTTTCTATTTTTTTTTTGTTTTCAAAGTGTAATCGTTTGGCAATGAGTGGAAAAAGAATAACTGAAAAAAAAGTAAATTTATTTCAAATAAATATTGTAATTGTAAGTATGAAAACGTAGCAGATTTACGAAAACAATTTCGCAGGCAGTTTCACGCAGTTCCAACTATGCGACTTACAATTTATCGGATAAATGATAAGTTTGAAACTAATGGATGTTCATTGACTACGTTGCGGATCCGCAATTCAGAAAGGATACACCACAACACCAAACGAAACGTCTGTCGAAGTTTGTGAATCAATAGTCCGCCGTTTCAAGCAATGTAGTGACCAGAACGGTAATAATATTGTACACCTGCGATAGGAGGTAAAGTTATACATATTATGTAGATTCTTTTGAAATTTAAATATCAGTTATATGTGAATAAAAAATACTGCTATGATCATTCAAAGTGTGTATACGTTTTTCTGATGCACACTGTATTTCCTGTATTTATTTTCGTAAAAGTTGGATTTATGCGTTCTCTTTTAAGAGTAGGCTGGTGTGATATGCGTTAGTCCGCCGTTTCAAGCAATGTAGTGACCAGAACAGTAATAATTTTGTACACCTGCGGTGGGAGGAAAAGTTATACATTATATGTAGATTCTTTTGAAATTTAAATATGAGTTATATGTGAATAAAAAATACAGTTATGAAAATTCAAAATGTGTATACGTTTTTCTGACGCACACTGTATTTCCTGTACTTATTTTCGTAAAATTTGGATTGATGCGTTCTCTTTTAAGAGTAGTCTGGTGTGATATGCGTCTTTTTAAATTATTACTTAAAGTTTGGTATGACTAGTAATGAGTATTAAACAATCTGTACTAATTGTTACATGATGTCATACTAAATAAATTTAGTAAGCATTAAAATTGCACAAAATAACATTTCCAATTCACATATTAAATATCAGAAACTGTTATAACTTAGTTACATTTAGTTCTAAAAGGAGAAGTCGTTTTTAAAGTAATTGTAGTTTAAAACATGTTACAAAAAATCAAATTCCTCTGCAGAAGGAAATCGGGTAAAAGTTTCAGCACATAAGAAATCCCGTTTACTGATAAATAAAGAAATATAGGAAAAATTCGTAATAACCAATAGACAACGTTTCAAAAAATGTATACCACAAGGTTCTAAATTATGTAGCTGCATTTACAACAAAAAATGCACCTGTTATTAATAGACGATTTCTTCCATATTAAATTTACTTAAACTGTAAGCGTAGTGCTCAAAAACGAAATAAGATTACAGTTACAGCGAATATATATTCAGTCGGCAAATATGAACAAAGCTCGGCTACTTTTGCAAGGAAATAATATATAGCAAGTGTTAATGAAAATTAATTCAGTACTTGCCTGACTGAGTTTGAATGCAATAATTAAATTCTAGGAAACTTATCTTCTCTATTGGTTCATTTAATTATAAAGAAGGAAATTGCTTTAAGGTAATTAAAATTCCACATACATACAAAGCATCCTGTTTGTTCGGGTGGAAGGATGGAGATACAAATAATGGATGCTGTATTTTATATTGATAGGTTATAAATGTTTTTAAAAAATGTGTAAAAAACTGACATATTCTTCATAGTAAAATAAATTTAAAATATTCACTTACGAATTGCTTTTAGTTTAAGTGTATAAAAAGTTGAAAATTCCATTTGTCTTGCTAATATAAGACTCTATGTTATATGTTAAATAATTTTTCAAAATATTACATTGGGGTTGTTTTAAATTTACAGTTTATGTACAGGTAATTAAATTTAGCAATTTAAATCTGAATTTAAAAATAAAAACTATTAGGAAAAGAAGTAGCAAACTGGAAAATATTACAAAAAGATCCTTATATCATGAAAAACATAATAAATTCCAAATGTCACCACTAGGGGAATCTATATTAATTCATGTTAATTTTAATAGGTTTTACAAGTAACATTAATTTCAGTACGTGTTCATGTCCCTCTTCACCATTTTCTGAAACCAAGCGTCAGTGCAATATCGCGCTCTGTAAAGTTACTCAAAACATATAAACAGGCGTGCCAGTAATATTTCGACGTATGTCGTATATCAATAAAAAATTCTAATGCTGTCAAGTTGAATTATGCTTTTGAGTATTTATATCCATAGCCAAAAGTCACGTGGAGATCTGATTTCCTGGTGACCATGAAATGCAAAAGTTCCGATTATTAACACAGTCGTCGTGCCAATCCAGATGCAGGTCTCTCACCTGGAATTGGTTCAAAATTAGGTGACTAGTTTCACAGTTATATGGATCATGTGAACTATATAGAAATAAAAAGCTACAAAACAGGGCCTTGTGCCAAACCAACAACAACAACAACAACCCATTGGGCTTATGGTTTAGTCAGTTAACGACAATAGTACTTATTTTAAATTGCAAATTGTTAATTATTCAACAACCTTTCTTGGGCCCAAAGGACGGGTAACCAAGTCAATTAGCACAATAAAAGTAAATTAATTTCAATAATGTAGTTAAAGTATAATTCAGAATAAGTTCAGTTTAAATGTTACTAACATTCTTCTCTTCCAGGTTCCCCTTGCAGTTCCTCGTGCCGCCGGTTGGGACGGGCCAATGGCCGGCCCCAAGTGGTAGCACAAAGGATTTTTTTAGCAGCAGTTTTTTTTTTATTCATTTTATTTTTGACTGTTCGCCTCTTTATTAGGTGCAAATGGACATTGTCCGCACAAGCTACCGGACCCGCTCCAATGGGACAGTCCCCGGAGCCAGTTTTTACCAGGTGGGGTTCGGTAGAAAGGCGCAGTCCCGTCAGCCCCCGCAGCGTTTTCGTCTGCCTTGCTATTCGGCCCCAAAATTTTCCTTGCTGGTATGACTTAGCTATTGGCAAAAATTAAATAAATAAATAAATAAATAAATAATAATAATTTCAGTGGTTTTAATTGTCCTCCCTCAAAATTCTCCCCCCTTTTTCAAGCTAAGTTGAGTACCACAGTTTCGGCACTAAATTGTCCAGTCCCATTCCAACTATCATGACGAGTATGTGGCGAGCGGCAACAGTTCTCAGAATACTAAAACCTAGGAGTGATCAACCCAGTAAAATCCGGACATTATAGGTCAGCCGACCTGGGTACTTGTCATTGTGAATCGCCCCATGAGGCGATCAGGCGAATTTCGCCCCACTCTCCAGGCACTCAAACCCGTCAAACTGGGTCGAATCCCGGTAGGTAGGGGCCTGGTCAGCGGTCTCCAAGCAACCATTTCGCACATCTATCAATAACAGATGGAACAGAGTCTCGCGTCGTGCAAAAAAGTGCTGCATGAAATCCCACGCAAATGAATCTTCTTAACATGGATCCGTAACGTTCAGTACTTACAGAGAATAGGGCGAGTCCATTCATGAATTGCTATTTATAGAAAAATAGTCTAATTACTTAGCTGGTAGTAAACACACAGCATACTATGACTTAATTTGCGATTTCTAATTGCGATTTCTTGGAAGAAATCCTGCAGTTATGTGTTTAAAGTCCAATCTAAATATAAATGAGCTTTATTTCTCCAACATCCATTTCTGTAGAAAGTTTTAATAATCTCCATTCTTGAAACAAACTGAACAGAAAAATCTACACTTTGAGTGTGAATCTCTTTTTGTGTTGGTTGTTTCTGAGCTGGCCCACAGTCTCGAGTCGTGCAAAAAAGCGCAGCTTAAAAACTTACTTAAACGAATCTTCGCAACATGGATCCCGCTCTAATGATAGTTACAGAGAATGGGAAGAGTCCATCCACAAATCGTTATTTAAAGTATAATGGTATAATTACTTAGCTGGAAGTAAAGACATACCAAACTGCAACTTGAATGCAGTGCACAAAGTTAGCGATTTCTTGTAACAAATCCTGTAGTTATATGTGTTGTAAGCCCAATCTAAATAAAAATGGGATTTATTTTTCTATTGCACATTTCAGGCGAAAGTTTTCATAATCTTCATTTGTGAAAAAGAACTGCGTTGCAAAATCTGCCATTTCAGTGTGTGTTACATTTTAGTGTTGGTTTATGAGCTGGCCCAAAGTCTAGCGTCGTGCAGAACAGTGCTGCCTAAAATCGGACACCAATGAATCTTCCCAACAACCATCTGTATCGTGTGGTAGTATCGGAACATGGGATGAATCCATCCCACATATTTTTACTTAAAGAGAAACGGTCTAATGACTTAGCTGGACTTAAAGATATACTAAACGGTGACTTAATTACAGGGACCAAAGTTACCGATTTATTGGATCAAAACCTACAGTTATATGCGTTTAAAGCCCTATCTAAATAAAAATGGGCTTTATATGTCTGTTAAAAAGTTCAAGGGAAAGTTTTAACAATCTCCATTCGTGAAAAGTAACTGAACTAAGAAATCTTCCGTTTGAGTGCTGCTTCCCTCTTAGTGTCGTTTTTTTTTATCTGAACAACGGTCTCACGTCGGTCGTGCAAAAAAGCACTGCTTTAAATCCCACGCCAATGAATCTTCGCAACATGGAGTCGTAGCATACGGTAGTTACGGAGCATGGGATGAGCCCATACACAGATTGTTAGTTAAATAAATGTTGTCTAATTACTTAGCTGGGAGTAAATATACACCAAATATGGGGTATGATTGCAGTGGACAAAGTTAGCGATTTCTTGGAACAAATGCTGCAGTTATATGTGTTTAAAGCCTAATCTAAGAACAAATGGGCTTTATTTGTCTACGGATAAGAGTTAATAATTTACATTCGTGAAAGGAACTGAACTGAAAATATACCGTTTGAGTGTATGTTCTCTTTAGTACTAGTAAAATAATTACAAATTAGGAATAAATATACCTAACTTACATAGATCATGGTTTTTATAACACAGTCTAACTATTTTATTGAGATCTCAGATGTAAAGCTATCATGGATTTTATAAGTAAAGAGAAAGAAAAATTGGCGATTATATAAAAGCGAACATATCAAAGCGTTACTCTTGGAAGACATACCTTCTTTTCAACAAAACATATATAATGAAATACATATGGACATGACAGAAAAAAAATTAAAAACATAACTTTTATTCACTTATTTTAAGTGATAAATAAATGGTAAATTTATATTAATAAAATTCGTTTATCATATTTTTAAATAAATCACATATTACGATTAGTAAATTAATTAAATGCTGCTAATTTAAAAAAATAAGATAACATCTTTCAAACTATAATTTTCTGAAACTTTAAATATTGTAATTGTGTTTTATCATTATTTTCTTATGTTGCATTATAAGTATTTAAACTTGCATTTAAACTTCCTTTTTTCCAAGAATCATGTTATGACGAATAAATGATATGGCCATTTCTGCATCATTTAAACCAAGCTAAATTGTAGTTATTCACAAATATCAATATAGATTATTCACATAACCTACTGATTTTATAAAATAAAGTATATAATTTAAACATTTTAATCAGTCTGTGTGAATGAGTATATGCAATAATTGTGAAAATGGCAACTTCCAGCTACTCCAATATATAATTGTTTACGATTTCAGAAGTTTCTAAAATATGTAAAATATGAATCTATTTTTTGTTTCATCTATTATACAAAATTTTGTACATATTACTCCAAATTTAGATATTAGAATGCAATTTAATTTAACATAAATTGCTGTAAAAAAGTTTGCGCTCATAATTATTAGAATAAACAGTGAATGTAAATATAAAATGTCCTTTCTTTTTTAAGGGAGTCTCAGGAGTCTTGCTTTTCGTCCGAAGGTGCAAGTTTGCATCATGTCACATTTTATTTTATTTCTGATTTCATATAACACACAATTTAATGAAATTTTTACTAATAATAGGTAAATATCTGCTTGATTTAACATAATTATTTCAATGTTGTACAATTCATATTTAATTATTTAAAAAAAGTTTAAATAAAAAAAAGTAAAAAAAAAAAACAGAAAACTTTTTCGCCTGGTATCCACTGCGCGCAAGGTTTTAGAAATAATATTGCTTCAAAAATAACAATTGATGTATCTTAAACTTATACTTCAATTTTAAGCAATTAATTTTTTATTTAAATTAAAATTGTAAAATGTTTAAAAAATTCATTTTTGATGAAAAAATGTCAATTAAAAAAATTGTAAAATGTTTAAAAAATTCATTTTTGATGAAAAAATGTCAATTAAAAAAATTGTAAAATGTTTAAAAAATTCATTTTTTGTTGAAAAAATGCCAATTAAAAAAATACTTAAAATTTTAATTGCTTGAAATTGAAGTATAAGTTCAAGATAGATCAATTTTAGATCATTATCAGTTTTGTTTGTTATTTTTGAAAAATATTTTATCTACAACCTTGCCCGCAGTGGATACCAGGAACAAAGTTTTTAACATTTTTTAACAATTTAAACTTAAAAAAATTAAATATGAGCTGTACAACATTTAAATAACTTCGTTAAATCAACCAGATATTGACCTATTAGTGGTAAAAATATCATTTTATTGTGTGTTATATGAAATCAGAAATAAAACAAAATGTGACATGGCGCAAACTCGGAGGAAAAGTGAACATTATTCAACGATTTTTTTTCCTTATTTTTTATAATTTACATTAAAATGGTAATTTCAATAAATTTATTTCGTTAATTTTATTAATAAGTTCACGTCTACCTCCATATGAATCACGAAATATTTTTTTTTTATCTATGAAATGTAGTTACAGAAATTATTTTTATGTTCTTATTTGAGAAAAAAAATTTTTTTTTTCATATGATATTGAAGAAATAGATATTTATGTTATATAGAAACCAATCAATTATTACATTCATCCAAAAAAAATCTTTTTTTTTCTACGCAAATGTATACCGTTTGCGTTTTTTATGTAGAAAAGTGTGAAATAGTTAAACAAATAAAATGTATGTATCTTGAAAAAAAGAACAAAATGATTTATTCCTACGACAAGAAAACTTTTCCCATTACTCATAATATATCAACATTCACATGTCAAATACAAAATATTTTGATTTTCCCACATATTAATTTTCCATAGAAATTAAAAGTGTGTTTAGATTTTATAAAAAACTGTCATGTCTTTCTACATTATTTGTATGACTTTGAATAAAAATTTCATATATTCTTTCACATGAGCAGTCGCAGATTTACTGCAGTTTATCACAATTTATGAAAAAAAAAAATACATCCAGATTTAAAATTTACAGCAAGTCTTTTCTTTTCTGATTGTATTAAATTCGCAAAGTTTAATCCCTTCTGCGTCGTACATTTCAAAGGATTGTAATACTCATAAAAAGTTTATAACAAAAATAATGTAAGAATTCCAAATAACTAAACATGTTACGCCTGAATCATAATTATTAAACAATTAAAAACATTTAATTTCTTTCAGACATGTAAAAACACTGTAAAAGAAACAACTATATCACAGAATAAAAATAATTTTTTAAACGTTTCAAGTTCAAATTGAGCTCCTCATCAATAAAATGTCGATCAATAACCAAAGCAGCATGCTCACGCAAAATATACTGTTAAATCAATAAAGCACTATGGAGTATTACTGAATATCCAGGTGGAACAGTACAGGCTTCTTTAATGTGGGAACTCTGTAACCTCTTAAACCAGCCTTCAAGAAGAAATCTACTTTTAACGTTGTTGCAATTTAATTTAATTATTTTGATATTTGAAAATCTTGGATGTGGTGAGTATCAAATGCATCTTGCCAAGAAATCAAAGTGTTACGCTTGTAATTTTCCAGCTTTTTATGGATTACGCAAAGAACTCAAGACAGACTACCCTTACGAACAAGAATTGACTATACGTAATCTCATCTATACAAGTTTTCAATCTTTTTAACAACTTGAAATTAAATTTTTATCAATATAGGATGGCGACATAATTTGTAGGATTTCTAAGGTTTATAGAGCCATGATTCACAGTTCTCTGCAACAATTCTTTTTGAACAGCGTACAGGGGAACCATTATGTTTTAAATCAGTAAATCGATTCTTTCTCTAATTCAAAGACTACGCTCCTTGCTTCAATAATTTTTCGCTCTATGAGCTAAGGTTTTAACAACAGTGATTTTACGGGAGACAGGATTCTCGGAACTAAAATTGAAGTACTGACCCAAAGGTTGCTTCACGGTAGTTGATGCATCCGACAGTTATGCTGTCGGTTTGATTATGAAATTTTGTTTTCAAAAACGAAACAGTTAGAGTTTAAACAAAATTGAACAAGCTCTACAATGTCCAGAATGTTCAAAACAGATTTCATGTTACAATTCGGCCATATTTTCTGAGTAATTTCAAAAGTATAGTCAATTGTTATAGATGTAAAAAGAGATAAAACATACAGCGAAGCCATCAGACAGTTCGACGGAAAATGAAAAATTCTGAGATATTCGAAAATTTGATAGGCAGATATAAAATTATGAGTGGAACTTAAGTTAACATTTTTAATAAATTGGATATAAATTTTGATAAATTTTATAGAGATGATCTCGTATAGTCGATTTTTTGGTCATAAGGGGGCTTCTTTACTTTTGGAAAACAATAAAATTCTGGAACATTGCCATTGTAACACATCAATTGGCGAGATGTTATAGGTACTGACCACACCCAAGAATTCACAAATATCAAAATAATTAAATATAATTGCAACAATGTTAAAAGTAGTTTTTACTTGAAGGCCAGTTTACGCGAATACAGAATTTCCCTTGTTAAAGAAGCGTCTGAGGTTCCAACTGAATATTCGGTTCTACTTAGATGTATACTGCTTATTAATTTATTGATATAACTGCATATTTTAACCTTCAGCATGTTGAACAACACAAGCCGATATTTTCCAAACCGGTTCCTTAAAATCATTCGTTCGCGATGAAGATTGATCTCCGCGGCAATGTCTGACAAAAATAATGTCGCCCTACAAATTTTGACGACTTCTTGCTGTTTAGGTATTTTTCCTTTTAAAATTTAATTTCTTTTTATTACACATTAGTTATAATTATGCTACATTGGTCTCCTTTGCTTTTAGAAGAAAGTTATTTAATGTATTTTGTATTTTTATAGATATTAATGTAGTAGTACTTCTTTTCAAATAATTATTTTTCTTTAATTTTATAAACGTTAATCTTGTTTATAACTAATTTTAGTTAATGTTCGGCTTAATTTATGAAATTATTCCGCGAAGTCTGAGACAAATTAAAAAAACGTATTTTCGACAGTAATTTGTCAATTTATTGATGATTCTAAATAATTTAAAAAACACGTACATAAATAATTTCTGTGCCTTAATCATTTTTCTTTTCAATTTCTACAAACAAAACAAGGAAATAATACGTTTTGTGCAAGGTAGACTGAGCATAGCAATTTCTGGGCACGACCTCCACTCTGCTCCATGGTCCCTTCAGCACTGTCGCGGGGGAATAGCGCGCTTCGCTTGCGTTTAATATTGTCACTATTCTTGTGCAAGGGATTGTAAGTTTTGTAAATTAGTATTGTTTATCCTCCTTTTTGCGTTTTTAATTACGTCACTATTGTTTGTGCAAAAATTTGTAAATTTTGTAAACTATAATATAATGAAATATTTATTTTAAATCGCATTATTTTAATTGATACTACTGTTGCAATTAATTTTATAACCTAATAAATGTTGTAAAATATAAACTTTCCTGTTTTTATAAACTTTCTGCTGCTTGGATCTAAACTCTCGGTCTACAGAACTGGAAACAAATGTCATACCAGCAAGCCAATACAGATTCAAATTCAGATTCAACCAAGCAGGGAGGCCTACCATATGGCTTTAGCCTGTGCAAGCCCTGCTTGGCAAGTTTATTAAAAAAAAATACATATTTGACAAAGCAGCCCTCATGCGGGCATATATATGATATGGATTTTACAGTGCAGTTTTGATTATTTACAATACATAAAACATTACTATAAAGTGATGAAGTTTTGAGTTATATATGCTATTCGATGATGAAGATAGTCTATAATGTTATACACAATGATGGAGAAAACTTTTGGATAAATTTACAGTTCGTGGTTGGGAGCGAGAAATGTTTTTCGCGACACAAATTCCGAAACAACTAGAACAAAATTTGAAACAAACTACTTAATAAGTTTACTTTAGTCTTAAAAACTCACCTGAAGGTAGCCAATGGAAATTGAAAACGAAACTGTTCATAATTATATAGTCATTTCTGTCACATTGTCGAATACCAATAATCTGTCGGAGCCGGTTTTGGAAACAACCGCTCCACTGAAGAGCAGTATTTTTTATCGATCGACATTGTACTGATGAGGGCTCAGATTGAGCTTGAAATGATTTTAACAAAATACAGTCTTTTTAATGTTTGAAATAAATTAAACATTTTTTTTCTTTTTAAGAATGTAATAATCGTAAACAAAATTCGTTAACTAAGAAATAATATAAAAATATAAGGAGTTAAAAATTATATAATCTTATGAAGTACAATATGAATAACTTCATACATATCCCTAGCAGTAAATAAAAATGTTATTTGTTACATTTTGGCACAATATTTTGTCAATATATTATTCTTTGACATTTTTCTAACGAAATAAAAATATTAGATAAACATTGTCTTTACATTAGAAATATTTGTAAAGAAATGCTGTTATTATAGACATGTTCGCTTTGAATAAGAATTTTTTGCAAAAGAAAAGCATCAATATTAGAAAACAACTGGTTTTACATAGAAAATATTGCCAATTAAATTGATTTATTTTCAATATTGGTACAATATTGAAAATTCTCAATTATTTATTATCTCAATTATTATATTGATTTATTTTCAATATTGGTTTCAGTACTGTCAAATATAAATCAATATTAGAGAAAAATTAATACCAATATCGCTGTTATGGACCAAAATATAAATGATACAGGTAATATAATAATTAACGATACCATTTTGCTGTTAGGTTAAATTATATAATCAATAAATGAAATTAGATGTTAATGAATGTGATGAATTAATTTAATCGAAATCTTATATTTTAAAAACATATATTTCGTAGAAAACTCTTCATGCAAAAAATGCAATAAAAACGAAATTTTTATGAAAATATGTTCTGTGTTGTGAGCCATACCTCATATTTTCTTGTATTTTTATTATAATTTATTAAAGCTAGTAATAGTCGTTCTATGGAGATTATGGAAAATACTTTAAACGGTCTGTTTAGTAAATTAATAAAACAATAGTAATGTAATTACACAATCACCAAACAACTTTTTATGACATGCTATAATATGTAAAAATATATATAAATACAGGGCGCGCTCTAAAGTTCTGTTCACAAACTTTAAATTCAAAATGACGACAGCTACAGTCCTAAACGTAGTGTTTAGTTATGATAAAGTGTCACTGAGATTCGCAATGAGGCCACTTAAAGAACCATGGAAAGTAAATGTACAGAATTAGCGTTTTTATCTCAAAAACGATACAAGATACGCCAAAAATGTTAATTACAAAGTATAAGAGCGCCATGATTTAGTATGGAAAGATGCCTTTTATGTACAAATACTCTTATCAAAAGTACTTAAATGTAAATCTTTTATATCCAATCAACAGTTTAAATATTGCATTAATTACATGTAGAAATGTAGCATTATAAAGCAGCCACAAGTTTAATAATAAAATGGAGACATGTAAGCAATATACAATTTTATATAATAAAAAAAATAATGTTACGTATGCTGAATGCGTCCATTATCATCAGCAATACATCATACATTCTGCATGTGTTCTGATGGTCGCCACATTGGTCATACTTAACATGACTACAAGTGTTAATTTTATTAGTAAATGTTCGTTCTCTTTATAATGTAAAAAATTACAAGAAATTACTGGCGTATTTACGCTGATGATATGATGTAAAAGGTTTATATTTCAGAGCTTCTAATAAAATTCTTTTTACACGTAGACGTCATTTCATACTAAATCGAGGTCGTTCTACAACTCTATAACTTTTTCCTCGTATCCTACAGCATTTTCAAGATAGGATCACTAATTTTGAAGCTTTCTGCTTGATGGTCCACTTCATGTAAATGGTCTCATAGCGGAAATCAAAGCCACTTTACTACAGCTAGACAGCATGAATATATAAGTTGCAGCTCTGACGTTTATGGGAGTGTACAAGATATTAGTGCGCATCCTGTATATAATTAACTTAAAATACAATTCATAATTGAATTTTTAATATTAAAAAAATCATGAATATACATTTAACAAATATAGGTTAATTGATTACTAATGATTAATTTAATATTTTAAATAATCGTAAATGTCTAATGATAAATAATTTATGAATGATACTATTTTAATGAAAGAAATGTTTCATTCAAATGATATTTTAATGAGCTTGTAAATATAGAATTATGAGCTTTCGATATTGCTGTTATTAATATTATAAACCTAAGAAATCAAGAATAAGTAATAAAGATAAGAATTGGCATTGTATCGTAATGCTAATGATCCTAGTTCGAATCCAGGCTGTGACACTTTTTCCCTCTGTTGGTTTCAAGCCTGATTTAGTAAAAAATCAGCGACTATAAATTCATCTAAGTAATATATCATAAATATTCTATGCTTCAAATATAAATATGGTAAGTGAATTTACTTTCATACGTAGATACCATGTATTTTAGAATTATCATTTAAACACGGAATAAGTGTCATAAATAATACGCATGTTTTATATAAAGTGTAAGTGTATCAGTAGTTCACATTATAAGAAGTCCTTTTTTTACACAGAAAAAGGAGTGTTTTTTTTTTGCGTATTTTGTGTTTCTTTTTTTCTTAATCCTACTTTTCTTGCCTTTTTCTCTGTCGCGTTCCTCTGCTCTTTGTTCTTTCAGTTCGATTATATCAATTTTTCCTTTTACATCATATTACCTTTCCCTAAACTTTTATGTTGTCACACCATGTATCATTTACTTCTTTGGTTATTTAACCTAAAAACTCACATTTTACAGGCTATAGCAACGATAGTTTCAATGTACTAAGCAGTCTACTTATTATGTTTTTTTTTTTACTTATAGCCTTCTTTTACCAATAAACTTGCTTTTTCCTAAATGATGTTTTCTTCAGAATTTTGTAATTATGCTTTGTAGAGTCTGGAGTGTCTGACTGTGATTTTATTCCGCATAGCCACATAGTGTGCCGAAAGGACGGGTTTCCACGACATACACGGAAATTGTATGTATTTTCTCAAGATTTTCAAGTATGTAGCGTTATTCTGTAAGTCCCACATCATGAGAAATTATTTATGTATTTTCTTACATACCGTCTAGCCTCGTTTATAGAAAGAAATGAATAGGAAAAAAAGGAAAAACTGGTGAAAATAAAATATTAGTAACTGGGGAAAAAATTGTTATCCAAGTGCAATTTTTAGGTGCGTTCGTAATTATATAAATACGTAGCACCTATTGTCGTCGTCTGGTCCGTCCGTCTGTCTGTCCGTCCGTCCGCATATAACAACGCAAAAACTACCCAACCGAAAGGTTTGAAATTTAAGATATATTATCTTTGCAGAATTTTGTCGAGACATTTCAAATTTTGTGAAAATCGAATCAAAACTTTAGGAGCTATTAATAAAAATATTAAGAAATTTGATTTTTTTATGAAAATTGGTTCTTTTTTGTTATAGGAACTTCCGAGGTTTAATGATCAAGTGACCCAGATACTTATTTTATTACAGAAATTAATCTGCAGACGATATAATTCATTTCGTATAATTAAAAATCATCAATATCTGAATATTTATATAACTAGCTATAGTACGAACGCACCTCATTTGTCACGTTTGACGTACAATTTTCAACTTGTTTATATTATTATGATTATTTGTCGTCTTGAGAGCAATATTCTGAGCCTAAACGTTTTTAAAAAATTAATTGGGATTTCATACCTCTGGATGTTTTTAAAAAATTATTTGTAAATTTCAAAATTTTCGTCTTGTAAAGACAAGATCATGCTATATCTCACAAAATCATTGGTAAATTCCTCTTTTGCAAGCAATTGAGAATTTGAAACCTTGGAAATAGCAGTGCCTACGTGCGACATTGGTAGTTAGCGACATTAATTGATGTTTAATTGAATGATAGTACACGTAAAGAAACATGCTTCAGTATTAACTTCACACACACACAAAAAAAAATAATATATATATATATATATATATATTTGCCTTACGTGGCGCTGAAATAGGGCTGAATTTCTAGCTTATTGTTGGCAACAACCGTAGTTTACAGAGCTCCGACCAATGAAAAGACTAGATTGTGTTAGATAGATCAGCTCCACTCCAATATGGCGGTCAGTGTCACAGCAGTGAAAATCAAGCTAGCAAATATTAAAAATAAAATAACATGTACATAATTCAAAGCGTCTGAGATCATTCCTAATTTTAATTATGAGTAATATTGCTAATTTCAAATGAATTCTCAACTCTTATTTAGAATTTATTTATGAATTTCACTCACATGAAAAATCGGAGAGAAGTAAAAATATCAACTGTCTAGGTTGCACCTGCTGCCATCTGTTGCAGAAATCTATAATCAATTAGAATAGTAAAATGTCGAACGAACAACCATTGATGATAAACTAACCTCCTATTACGTAGTTTTTTTTTTTTTTTTTTTTTTTTTTTTTTTTTTTTTTTTATGAATAAGGCGCGTGCTGTACAATATTATAGGTGCAATGAGTTTTAAACAAATTATGTTTCGAAGATCCTTTATTCATAGTATTTAAATGATTTATATGCTCATTAGTATCTCCAACTAAATGCATTTTTAGTTGGGTTTTCAACGGAGTTCAATTACTTTTTTACATTAAAAAAAATTGTCAATTTCATATGTTCAAATGATTTATGGTAGTACTTATTCCGGCTAGAATTTCTGCAAAAATATAAAGGGGCGAGCGAACGAAGCGACCTGGGTCCGCGTAGCTGTCTCAATGTGAATTGCTTCGCAATTCACGGGGGGTTGCCGAATGTTAGCGAGCAGTGGGCTGAGCCCCCTAGTATTGGTATAAAACTCGAAAATATTATTATAGTTACAATTTATTGGTACTTTGAATAATACCAATCGATTCTATGTAAAAAAAGGATAATGAGGGATATTGAAGTATAAGTTTGGTCTTCATTCCATTATATGTGGTCAACGTCTGCTAAAAAGCCACTTCGTTACATGATGAGCAATAGTGGACTTTGTATTGTTACTTGTATTTAATTGAATTTTCTTAAAAAATTTCTCTTTTTTAAAAAGAATGCGCTCCAGTGTACAGCACAAAAAGTTAATCTTTAGTGACGTATGCTCTATTTTTTTGAAAAATTTGCTCCACACTAAATGACTTTCTTGAATGACAAAGTCAAGTCACAAACAAACTTCTGCATGCTATCTAAAAGTTATAGTTAACTGTATCAGAAATGACCGGCAATTAAACTTTACTTATTCAGTGAACTAAATTGTATGTTTCATATTTTTTTAATAAGGAAACAGAGTGATTTTTGAATACACAGGTTTGTCTCTTTCACTTTGTAGAAAAGCAGCATTCTTAGAAAAATGTGGCGTTTAGAAGTGGGAATCTAAATACACTTTTATACATAAATAAATATTTATCTTCTCCCATTTTTAAGTCAAAATCTTCTCTTTTATTAGTAGCGAATTTTTATATCTACAATAAAAATAAATAAAAAGTAGTACTTAGCAAAAGAAAAAAAAAAATGTATATATAGATATATAAACTGTTTTTGAAGGAAAAATTTCATGTTTTTTTAGTAATTGAGACAAAATACAGGATTGATGAAGTTTACAGTAGAATTTATATTTTAATGCACGGTAAAATTTTACGCATGCTCAAGATTTATATTGTAAGAAAAATTCAAAAATAATAAAACCCGTTTAAATTACAAGAGAAATTATCTCTTAACGAGATACCACTTTTATGAATTCTGACTACTGCAAAAAATGGGCAGAGTCAAGGCAAGAGTTTTATTAAAAATAATTTGAATTGTTCTATATAAAGATTATACATCGCTATCCTTGGAAAATTTAAATACAAAATACCTAACACAGGCATCTCTTACGGAATTTAACAAAAATAATATAGGTAAATGTCTCTTGCAATATTGTTTAACTAATATAATGTTCATAGAAATGCAACTGTCTATGCATAAAATATAAACATATTACCAACATTGAAATTCGATTGTTAAACCAGTATAATTAAGTGTAACAAAATGTGAGTAAAAATCAGAAATCTTACTTAAAGCCTTTTAAATATACGTTTAGAACATTAAAGGCATATTTTCTTATGGGCGTAAAACTTAATAGAGCTATTTAAAAACGGCGAAATATATATTAAGAAAATCGAATGTAAAACTCCTAGAGTCTAAAATTAAACTTTTCTTCTACAATAAGTAATTCAATTTAGCCTTTTGCCATACTTGCACATTTTATTCCATTTAGAAATATTGTATTACGGTTCTGCTAGCAGTATTTAATGGCTTCATGTAATGAGAATTTTATCCGAGATTTTTTTACTGATATAAAACACCAGTAAAATTAAGAACCTTAGTTGAAACAAAAGGAAATTATGTTCTAAGTTATTTATCTAATGTTATTCGCTTTGTAAGTTATTTATTTAAGTCCTAAGTTTTTGTTCTATTTATTTTGTCTTATTCGATCTTATTCTTTAAACTCCAGTTGTAAAAGAAAGATATAATATTTTCAAAAAATTATCTATTTTAATAATAAAAAAAAATTCTACTTTTTTTCAGACATATTGTTTTAATTTTAAAATCTTTTTTTAATCAATATTTTGACATTTCACTTTTACTCATAAATTTTTAAATTTTATTATAAAAATTATATTTTAATAGGAAGTATTTGAATTTTTTTTATATATATATACATACTTTGAGTGCTTGTTATTTTTTGTAGTTAAAGAAAGATGTAATATTCTACGGTGATTATTCATATGTAGTGTTAAAATGTCTGAATTTTTTCTATATTTATATTTTCGTAAATAGGAAAAGATATTAAATGTTTTTTTGGTATGACTATTAGATTGTCAGTACCGAAATTTACAATTTACTTTAAGATAGATGAAAGTTTAAAAAAAAAATAGGATCTTTATTTGGTATTATTTTTAAACCAATTTCCAATTACATATCCAAAAATATAAACTGAACGGGGAAATTATTTTTTAATCATCATATCTATATTATAAAGGACAAACACGTGTGTAACGCTGACGTCATTTTGGGAATGGCAACACTTGACGATGAAATTTCGGCTACTGCATTTTTTATAATTTCTAAACATCGCACATTTTCAATTGTTACGCCATTATACAGGAAAAAAAAAGTCTACTTTAAAATACAATTTTTTAAAACTGTATTTACTTATTTATTTTAGTAATTAAATTAAATTTCAAGCATGATTTTTTAAAAATCTATCTCTATCGCTTGCAGACGATTACAAAATATGATATTAATTCGTTTGCGCTTTAAACAATATAAAAACTTCAGCATTTGTTTCCAGCTAATATTCAATAACGAAATTAAAACTTCTTTAAGTAATCAATTAAATAGTATAAATAAAATACAAATTTAATAGACGTGTAATTGAAATAAGTGCTTAAAACCACTGAATTTATCAGAATTAAAAAAAAAAAAAAAACTTTTATAGATAGCGAAATTTTTAGTGATTTATTCGGCTATTAAATTCTGGCACAAGGCCAATACAAAATTACGGCTTTTAATAAATTAAAAAATTTTAGTTGAATATTTAATTGACATATTTCATATAAAAATGCTCTTTGGTGTTGTTAGGAGTCATAAAAAAATTATTAAGTAAATGTAAAAAAAATCTATTAGAGTTTTCAAAAAAAATATAGCTATATATACATGTATATAAGGTGTGTCCCACCGAAATAAAGCCACCATGATTTTGTGCTGTAACTGGACACGAAACAAACCAATGAGAATGAAACAAATATATTAAGAATCTCTATATACAAATGCATATTTACAAGGAGTAACTCACTCCCTGCCTCACCTCGGAAGGAAAAAAAAATCAAATGTAAAAAAAAAGAGGAGGAAAAAGTGTCCCGCTGAAATAAAGCCACCACCACTATCAGTGTTTATGGGAACTCCCGACATTCGATTTGCTACAGGTCAACAGGTTTATGATGTCAGGAAGTTGTCAAATACTTTTTCTATGCTAGACGAACTTTGTGCAGACTTCAGAAGGTTGTATTTTCTATTTCTCCTGCAGTATTGCAATCGGTAAGGGAACCCAACTATCAGAGTTAAAAAAGTCCAGATAACAGATTTTAAGGAACAAGGTCTTTCTCGTAGACAAATATCTAAGCTAATCAAAAGATCTGAAACCGTAATAGACAATTTTTTGAATCAGGGCAATGCGTACGGGTATAAAAAATGGAGGTGCACATGCAGAAAAATGACTTCCAGGCAGGAAAGAGATGTTGTGCGTCGTCCTTTACGAGGTGGTATTTCTCTAAGACAATTATCCAAAGAGGATAACATCCCTGCGATTCAATCAACTCTGTCACGGACTGTAAAACGTACAAGCAACTTGCGATATAAAAAAAGGAAACACCAGCCCATATTGAAAGCTATCCACAAGCAAAGAAGAGTCGATTGGGCCAAATATCATCAAACCTGGAAGGACCAGTGCCATTGTATTATATTCTCAGATGAGAAAAAAATTAATTTGGATGGCCCAGATGGTTTTGCCTTCTATTGGCATAACATGAGGAAAGAAGAGGAAATTTTCTCCAAAAGACAGCAACATGGAGGCACATTAACGGTGTGGGGAGGCTTCGGCTATGGTGATAAACTTAACCTGGCTTTTTTCTGAGGCTGCATGAAGGCTACCGATTATCAAGAAATGCTAGAAACCCATTTACTGCTATTTGAAGACAGAATTGGTGACCTAAGTTGGATTTTCCAGCAGGACAACGGCCCCATTCATGTTGCAAAATCCTCCTGGCAATGGTTTTTGGATAATGGGGTGCATGTCATGGAATGGCCTGCCCTTTCCCTTGATCTTAATCCCCAAGAAAATGTGTGGGTTTTCCTCAGTAGGGCTGTATATGCCAATGGCAGAAAGTTTCAGTCTGTGGCAGAACTGAAGGCCGCCATCATTGAATCCTGGGATAATATTGATGCTACTGCCCTCCAAGGACTGGTAAATAGTATGCCACATCGTATATTCTAAGTCATATATAAGCATGGTGGATATATTGGATGTTAACAATAGTGGCTTTATTTCGGTGGGACACTTTTTCCCCCTCTTTTTTAAAAAACATTATTTTTTTCTGCTCAAATGGGGCAGAGAATGAGTTACTCCTTGTATATATGTTTTTGTATATAGACTTATTGGTTTTTGTCATGTCCAGTTACGACGCACAATCACAGTGGCTTTATTTCGGTGGGATACACCTTAAATGTTTTTCACATATATTCTTTGTTTCGGGAAGCCCGGGTTGGATGTCCTAGTTTAAATAAAGAAGATATGTATAGCTAAAACGTCATGAAAGATGGCGCTGCTTACTACGGCCGATTACCTACGCAAGGGGAGTGACCTCTATTAGTGTCTTTCTAAGGGAACATAACCCGCATTTACGCATGGTTACGCAATTTTCGCTTGATCAAAACCAGCAACTCTTGTCTATCGTCTATGAAAGCAGAACCACCCAGCCACTGGTGTGACAGCTATAAAATAAATTGAAGTAATTTAAATATGCGTTGTTATAATCGACATAAAAAAAAAACTTCTTTATAACAGAATTTTTTAAATGTGACTTAGATATGTGTTAAAAAAATCAAAATAACTTTCAATGAGTATAAAATTAAATTATCTTCTATAGTAAGCGATTCAATTTAGCTTTTTGCCGCACTTTCACATTTTATTTCGGTTTGAAATCTTCTATCTCTGTTCCGCTCGGAGTATTTAATGGCTTCATTTAATGCGAAATTTTCTTAAATTTGTCTACGGATATAAAAATACTTTTAAAAGTATCTACTTAATTGGAAGAAGGAGAAAATGTGTTCTAAATTGTTCAATTTTTTTTCCAGTTACAGAAATGTGTAATACTCTCCGTGTATTATCCATTGTAATAGCGCACAAATTCTTAATTTTTCATGTATTTTATTTTTATCAAAGTTTATCTTTTTTCAAATAAGAAAAAGCTATTAATAAGTTCATTGATGCAGTGGATTCTCTGGACTATTAGACGTCTATTCCCTCATCCGTCATGGTGACGATCCCGAGACAAACTTATAACGGAGACTCCACTATAAAACTATATTTTGTTTTCAGTTATGGAAATTACTATTACCATTTGAATTCCTTCGTCTAATTTCAACTGTACATTGGTTTTTATCGGAGAAACACCTATCTCGATTACGTCTATTCACAAGATGTAATCCATGGTGAATTTTATCTTAAATTTCTGCCATTAATAAATATATTTGAGTCAATTGTTATTAAAGTGCAAGTTTTTAATAGGCATTTAGATTTATGATGAATAATATATATAAAAATATGAGTGTTTTTAAACTAAACTGAACTGTGAACGCTACCATTTATTAGGGATAATGACGTAAAGTGCCCAACCGTCTTTACTAGACAATGAACTCTGAGGTATTGAGCATATGTTCCGGCCAGGTGGTCAACTCAACACCGAACCCTTATTGCACGGAGGAACAATGAGGTATCTTGCACCGTGCCTCATTTTTTAGTTCCAAAATAATCTTGGTAATCATTTTGTCGACCCCCGAAAAAAGTAAAAGCTGCGTGCAACTTGTCCATGTCCGGAATCGAACTCTGGCCTATAGCCTTTTACTTTACGCGTTGGCAACTAATGTACTGGACTTCTCATATTTAAATTAGTTTCCAAAAACTTTTACAACATGTAAACAGAATATGGAAGATTTTATTAAAGATAAAAAAATTAAATTTAATTAAGTAGTATTTTAAATATGCGTCATGAAACCGAAAGTTAAATTGTTAATAAAAGAAAATTTAAAAAAAAAGTTATTTAAATGATTTACCTATATATTATGAAAATCTAAAGTAAAATTCCTCTTATATTAAATTAAATTTATCTTCTAGAGTAAGTGATTCAATTTAGCTTTCTGCAGCACTTGCACATTTTATTCCTTTTTGAAAATTTCTATTCCTGTTCCGCCCGGAGTATTTAAAAGCTTCATTTAATGTGAATTTTATCTCAGATTTATCTTTGGTTGTAAAAACTGTACCAAAAATAAGTACTTAGTTGAAAGAAAAAAATATTATCTTCTGTTCTGTATTATTCTTTAAACCGCTTTGTTTATAGTAAGGTGTAATATTCTCTAATAATATAAAATATAAAGTTTCAAAAATTTTAAATCTAATCTTTCATTCTTAAAATGTTTTTTCTTCAATTAATGTTTTCATACATCTATTTTAATCATACTGGTTTATTTATTTTTGTTATAAAAATCTTATTTTAACGAGAAGTTGTATTAGAAATTATTTTTTTAAACTATAGTTGGAGCGATTTAGATAAGAAAAGAAAACGAAAAGTGTCTTTTTAGCTGTAACTTCCATTTTTTTAAATAACTGTTTCTTTTTTAAAGTAAAATAAGAAAGTATTTAATGAAATCTATGTTACTCATTTAAATTTTCAAATAGCCTTTTTCTTCGACTTCGTATTAATTTCAAACAAGTCTTTCAACTCATTTTTCAATACTGAAAATTGAGATATAACATAACATAATATTCTTATACATGTGATATCTAATTTTTTATCTTTTGAATAAGATAAAAGCGTTATGTTTAGCCTTATTATGAAGTTAGTATATACATAAAAACATGCATTTGAAATCACAATAAATTGTTTTATATCCAATCCTATTGATAATATTTAGTAGAAATATCTACTTTTAAACAGTGGTATACAATCGGCTATACTTATATAAATAAATATGTTAATAAATAAAAAATCAAAATTGGTTTTGAGTAATTTAAGTATGTCTTAAGTCAATTAAAGGAAAATATTAAATGGTTTAAATGAAATAAATATAATATTAATAAATTGTAAACGAATCTTCCTAGAATCTAAAATTAAAATTGGCATACAAGTGACTAAAATTAGCTTTTTGCTGCATTTACACATTTTATTACATTTTGAAATCTATCTCTGTTGCATTCAGTGATTTTAATGACTTCATTTAATACGAATTTTATCTCCAGACTTTCCTTTGGATATAAAAACTCTACTCAAACGAAGTACTTAGTTGAAAGGAAACTTTACTCTGCTCAGTTCTATGTTATTATGTTAACTACAGGGGTAAAATAAAGGTGTAATTATTCTCAAACGATTATCTAGTGCAATTATAAAAACTGTTATTTTTTACAGACTTTTATTTCGACATCGTATCGTTAATTTTTATGGATTGATATTACTTTTAATGATTATTTTTTATTTATATGGCTTTTCTATGGTAGTAAATAAAACTTTAATTATGCGGCAGTTAGTCTTATGGTTATCTTACATATTTATGACAGTTAATTGTTACAGTGGCGTTTAACCTGTTTTTTATACTTTTTAACGTCACTTTACTTTATCAATATAAATCAAAGTGAAACATTGTTACATTTTCTTTTTTCTGCAAATTTTTTTAATGACTGCAACTAAAATCAGTAAAACAAATTTCAAGAATTCCGTACGGAACAGTTTTTAAGATACTATATAAAAGCATATTCAGAAAAAAGCACAAATATAAACAATTAAAAAAAAATAGTACAACTTTATAATCACATAGGCTCTAATCAGTCTCTTAAAACATTACCACTTCTAAAATATCTAAATAGAAACATTACCACTCCTAAAATATATAAATAAAAATATATGGTTATTGTATTTAGCATATGAGATATTAACTCTTTAAATTCCTAGCTTTAAAAAACTGAATGACCTTAGAATCCCAACAAAATATCCCAAAATAATTGGGTTTTTCACTAGGTAAGTAGTGGAAATGACCCCACTGTTTTCTCCCCTCATTCAAATTTCGAAAGGTCTTACACCCCTCTGTTTATCATTGTGAATATTGCCCAAGTTACTGAAAAAAAATCCCTGTTTCTCTTTTTGTACTGTCCAGAAAAGACTTACACATTACCCCATCCATCAGTGAGAGAGTCCATCCCCTAGACAGCACAGCAACCCATTTGGGGGAAGAAAAATTATTTCAGCTATTGAGGGCTTTTACGGGTGTCAGAGCTTTCGGATGATTTCGGTTATTGCGGTATTCTAAAGGTTAAAGAACCTAGTTAGTAATTTTATTTGTCCAATGAACATACGTAAACTTATATATATATATATATATATATATATATATTCAACTTCATAGGTTGTATTGTACTGTTTTTACTAAAAATAAAAATAAAAAACAAATTTCGTCAAAAAGTACATTTTGTGGGCGGCACACAAATTTAAGATCGCATCACACCAACAAAAATTAATGAAACTTCCGAAATATTTCAAATATTAATTCTACATTTAGTGTACTGGCAAAAAAAAAAAAATATGATCTACTGTTTTTTGGATATTTGTATACCAAAAAAGAAGACCAACTAAAGTCCTTGCTTGTTTGGACGAAGTACAAAAGTAACAAAGATTACAGTATCAAATCAGGAAATTCGAGAAAAATGGTATTTTTTTTAATCTATTATTAGGTAATATGTTCTATAAACCAATAAAGGCGCCATGGTACATATTCAATCTAAACCCAGGTATCCTTTCAAAGGAGTGTTACCTGGAGGTGACAATGGCCGTTGGAAGATTAAAAACTACTGTCAATTTGGGTCTACATACATATTTCTATGTTTCATTATATAGGCGTATAACATTTTTCATGTCATTGTTTTATGGGATTTGCGAAACATCAGATTGTGATGATTTGAAACAACGAAAATAATTTGCAAATAATTTTCTTATATTGCAAAGTTATTTCCATATTCTTATTCTACAATATATATATATATATATATATATATATATATATATTGGAGAAGGAAAATAATAACGAGTAAAGTGAAAAATTACTTGTAGAGGCCACAGCATGGATTTTTTGCAGATTATAAAAGAATGGCAGATTTACTTTTACCTACATATTAAAAGAAACTATACGGGGAAATGCTTTGAACAGCCTAACTGCTTTCCACAGCTTAGTTAGTAATATTGTTAATTGAGACATATAGTTATTTAGCTGATTTACCAGCTAAATATTGTAGTTATTAACTTATTATGATTCAAAATTATTTAATATTTCTCTGTAATTAATTGACCCGTTCATTAACGATGTGTGCCAAAGCAGATACGTCTCTTATTTAGACATGTATACAATGCATTACCTATGGTATTGACATTGAGCGTGCGCCATTTTGTCAGCATATAAATAAATTGTCCCGCTTGTCGTGTTTGTCGCCGTTTTCATTATATATGTGTGTATCTGTGTGATGCGAAAATGTTCGATCCTGAGTCAAGTGGTGTTTTCCAAAACTTTGGTTCTTTATGTGTATCAGTATTTTTTTTATATATCATAGCATATATAATATGATCTAATGTTCGAAATATTTTAAGTTTTGCTAAATAATAGAATTAAAAGAAATAAAATCTGCATCCCTTATTTCCGACACTGGCGGACGCAGATCCCCGTCTATTAGACCTGTTATGTACATTTGAACTAGTGCTAACGACGCGGATCCGTGTTCAAGTTTAAGTTACGTAAAATGAGTCAATGAGTTAATGTGCCATCTATGTATAGCAATGCATTTTTTATAGCCAAATGGACTTTTCTGGCTTTAACACTAGAACTACCGGACATTTTACTCAAGTTTTATAAAATTATTTCGCACGAGAATTTTTATTTAAAACTAATTATTCATTTAACATATTTCTGTGAGTTTCCTATTAAATTTATTTTTAAAAAATATATCTGGTTCGAATCGGAATGTATTCATTTCGTAACCGTCAAACTGACGGCTCACAGTAGTTCTAGTGTTAAAACGAAACAGCGTCTAGACCGCGACTACAGATAATGCTTCGCAGACAACATGTTAAGAAAACAGTGAATATGTGAACAACGTATTAACGATGAATTCATGAAAAATAGTTGAATCGTGTAACAAACATAAAATTTATTTTTATAGCGACAATACCAGCATAAATTTTTGACATCCACAGAGAGAAAAGAAAAGGTGGAAGAATACATGTAATAACTGGGTTTCTTATTTAAATTTTCAGATGCAGCATTGGATCCTCTATTTCTTATAGATGTTAATATTAACGTTGAAAAAAAATTTGATGACTGAGCAGCTATTTTCTTTTATAGGTTTCCTTAAACATTCAAACATAGTACTATAAAATACTATTAAAAAAGCTTTTGTTATTGTATACCTATATATTACAATGTTCAAATAAATTCTTTAATTTAATTTTCAACTCTAATAGTATTGTGATTAAAACACAACCAAAATGCGAATTCATCGTAACCAAAATGCCACTATTATTGTTAACATTGAATACTCTTGTGGTGGAAGATAAGCTGAATCCAAATCAATGTGAAATTGATCCAATTTTTAATGACATGTCAGTAACGAAGATATTGGTTACGGTTATTTTATCGTGATATGTTTATGTTTATAGAAAAAAATCACTAGTCAAAGTGAAAATAATTCAATGTAATAAATATCAAAAGAGCAATATATATCGGTGAAAAACGATACATATATGTAGTAAAAAAACAACAACAAAATGAATTATTTATATTGTAGGCCAAAAAAAAAAAATATTAGGAATGCTTGAACTGTAGTATCACGCTTGTAAAGCTTATAAAATAATATAAAATTTAGAAGAAACTTCTTAATGGCAAACTTCTTTAACAATATTTATCTAAAGCATATTTCTAATAATTTTTTTTAACGTTAACACATTAACAATATCATTAACACAATCATATTTTTCCTGTTGAAATTGTTTATAAGTTTGTTTCTCTATTTATTTCAAAATATCTTCCTATTTTTAATGTCCATTTGTTTACAGTTTATGTACACTCAATTAGAATGAAAGAAAAACAATTATGAAAACAGAAAGTTTATAATGTTGTAAATTAATATGTTAAAAAACCTTATTAAATAACAACGAAAAATTTGAAAAATATAATTTTCTTACTTAAGAACTGTATTAAAGAATACGTGTTTTCCCTGCATATGGAATTAAAAAATATTATTTTGCATTCTGTTCCGTTTTAAAAACCATATTTTAACGAGAAGCAATTACGTAGAAACATTTTTTTTAAATTCCACTTTCAGTCATTTAGATAAAGAATGCAAGGGAAAAATTATCTTTATGGCTGTAACTTCCAAAAAATATTTCGAAACATTGTTTTTATCGTAAGTTATTTGGATAAAAATTTAAGTTATTCAGTTAAAGTTTCAAATTAAATTTGATACCTTAATCACCTTAAAAAAAAAAAAAAACAATTCGTAAATAGTGAAAAACTTTATTATTTTTAATTTTCTTTAACATTTATATACGCAATATTAAATGTTTATTATTTTTAGGGTTACGTACTTAAAAAGTAAAAACGGAACCATTATAAGATCACTCCTGTGTCTGTCTGTCCGTCAGTCAGTGCCCTTTTACTCGTCAACTATAGGGCGTGCAAAGTTCAAACTTGGGGAAGTTATAAAGCCTATTTACCCACATATTTTCAAATTATTAGCCATTCACAAATATGTTTACAAAAAATTTATGGGGGGGGGGGGGTCCAATTAAGTTACTTGAAAAAAATAAATTATTTTTATATATCGTGTGGGGTATCATGGGGAAAGATCGTGTAATATCGAACTCAAACTCAAAAATATATTTGTTTTAATTCTAGGTATTATATTTTCAGATATATCATCGAAAGTGTACTGCAAAAATATGTCCATACCCTCCTTTTTCCAAATCTACTGGAAATAAAATTAAGAAAAAAATAGGGTTAGCAGTAGTTTGTTAATTAATAAATAGTAATTAATAAATCGTAATTAATAAATATAATGTACGGAACCTATGAGTGGGAGTTATACTCGCTCTTGACCGATTTATTTAAATAGAGGACTGACATTATCTCACAAGGAGAGAACCAAGCTTCGTAATTGCAGATTTTGATTATTTTTATATATATAGGGTAGAAGTTCCTTAGTCTCAGGTTCATCGGATTTTATACAACGCTTCTTAGTTCTCGAAAAATAGGGGGTCTAATATTTTAACACAACTTAAATACTTACTTTGTAACGAAATTACTACGTCAGTCGTAGTTCAGTTGTTATGGCGTTTGCTGGTTGATCCGTGTGCCCAAGACTGGGACGAGGTACGCTTGTTTTCGTCATTTTTTGTTTTATAAATATACTTGTAATTATTATTTAATAATCCTAATTAAAAATTATAATATTGTGCATGAATTAGAATGTTAACCTATTTATTTTTTATTTGTAACTATACCGTTGTATAAAACATCATTAAACACTTAATTTTTTTCTTATCACTTTTAAAATGTATTTCATATATGCATTATCGATGCAATGATATTGAACAATTGTGTCAATTCAAGATTTTAAAGAAACATCATTTCTAAATTGCCTTAACAAGGGAAGTCAACGCGATGATAATACTACTCAGTTTTTAAAGTAAGTAGCATAATTATATTAAAATTTAGCATAAAAATTAAATTGCAACATATTGTTTTGCAGATTAAAATTTTTAAATTTGTAATACGTATGTTTGTGCTTTGAATTAATTTAAAATTAATAAAATAAGGAACGATTTTGTATGATGAGAAATGTTTAATAATGGTTTAAAAATCAAATAAATCAAATTTAAATTTAAATATGTTAACCACTATAAGTATATGGCAGAGATTATTTTTCAAAATCTGGTATGAATTGATTTAGAAATAAGCCACTGGGGGGCATATGTCCCAACTCGTAATCAAAAGGTTAAAAAAAGTGTTTATATCGCAACATTTCTAATTCATACAAAAGTTATATGAATTTTTATTACCATATATTTCTTTCTACAAATAAAATATAATTTAACTAAATAAAAAAAAGGTTAATTCTTTTTATGTCTAAACTTGCAATGTTTATACCAAAGCAAATAATATAGAATTGTACTAAAATAATTTTCTCATTTTAGGACTAATAAAAATGGCTTAAACTGAATTCAGGGATAGTCAAAATGAGTAACTATCGGAACACTTTGTCTAGAAAAAAATAGTTGATTAAAGTATTCTATAAGATTTACTGTTGAGGTATAATAAAAATGATGTGGAACATATATTCAGTTGAACTCATTTTCTGAGGATTACTGAGAAATTTTATTCTTTACCAACTGGCTTAATTCGTAAAAGAAAAGTTTTCTTTCTTTTTGGGAAGTTAAAACGAATTTCTTAAAAATTTATTTTTAAACACACACCAAATACAAATACAAATACAAAAAAAAAAAAAAAAAAAAAAAAAAAAAAAAAAAAAAAATGCAGTCTACGCATAGAAATAATCTTTTTTAAAATACAAACGTTACGTATTATTTAAAAATAATATGTTTACACCATTTTAAAGCAAATGTATTACACTGTTTTAAATTTGTATTAAAAACGATTTTATATTCGTGTGTATAATTTCGTTTTTAATTATGAATTACTGTACGAAATGAAATAAATGTTCATTTAATGCTTAAAGTAACTCTGCTATAGATCTAGTTATTAACATAATATTAAAATCTATTTTATTACAGAGTTTGTTTAATCATATTTAACAAGTTTAAAGAATGTTAACTTCTCTCTGTATATACAGGGTGGTTATAATGTAAGTATCTCTATTTGGAGCTGTCTATAGCTTGAATGAATAACCCGAATGAAACCAAAATCGGTACACTTACAATTCAAGAAGGTTGAAGAAGAACGGAAGAATTTCAAAGAACGGAAATTGCAAAAAAATAGTTTCAATAATCGCCACCATATGGCGCTACGAGGCCTTTTGGTGCAAACGCCATTGTGTACCGTGGAGGTGTCGCAAACCTCAATGACTTAAAATATTGCATATCACAAGATATGGGAAACATCACTTCTGATGCGTTACATTTCACAGATAAGCACGAAGTGCACCGTCTGGATTGTGTTCTCCTGCACAATGGGCATGTGGAACCTGAACTTGATCGCCACCGCCATTCGAAAGCGTAGCCACATTCACTGTGACACTTTCTAATAAATTAGTTTTGTCATCCGGTTTTATGTCTTATTTTTTGCTCTTGTATTACACATTAAATGTCACACTCAAAAGCGCCATCGTTCGGTGATTATTGCAATTTTTACTTTTTTTAATTATTATTGTTCCATTCTTAATCCCTTTTCTTGAATAATAAGTGTGTCGATTTTGGTTTCATTCGGGCTATTCCTTCAAGCTACAGATAGCTCCAAATAGAGATACTTATATTATAACCACCCGGTATATATATTTAAATTTTTTAAGAATATCAGTTTTGTATGTAAATAATAAATAATAAAAAAATGTTAATATATTTTTAAATCCCTTCATATATATATTTTTAATATTTATTGTTTTACCCCGATTAAAATTTAACAGATTTTAACTTCGTGTTTACAGTTTTCTATAAATAAAAATATATAACTATATCTGAAATTATTATTTTCTTTTATAGCTATGCTTATAAAATATCAGCTATTTATGTTATTTAACTAAACAGTTATATATTTCAATTGAATTCCATTTTAATACAGTTAGCATAATGATTTAAAATAATTTGGAGAATTCAAGCATTTTCCAAAATGAAAAGACATCTTTAAAATTATTTTCTGGGAAATTCTTTCAGTTTATCATTGTCCTCTATAATGCGTTTTACAGGTGGTATTTTAGAACATCGAAGAATATCGTATATTTTATCAAAATAATTGCTTGTCGATTACAGATATTTTGCGTTTTAATTTTTTACTTGTAATATGTCGTAATAGAAAAATTAAACATTCAAATATTACCTTAATGGAAACTGCGGAAGAAGGTATCTTGAAAAAAAATAGTAGTGATGGTTTTTTTTAAAAAAGAAAACACTTTGTATGGTTCTGGATATCAATCAGTAGACATATAACGCAGTTTTTATTTCCTAATTAAAATTGAAAAGATTTTTGCTTCGTATTTATGTGAACAACATAACAAACTTACCAAATCAATTTTTCCTCTCGATCTTATGTATATTGTTTAATATTCTAACAAAATTTGACTAGATGTAACAGTAATCCAGTTTTACGCTTACCATAAAAATGGCTTTAATCTAGAATTATTTAAATCTTTGAAATATTTTGTATTAATTACTTTTAATACATACTGTTTAATTACTTATTAATACATCGTAATAATTAATTTATTTGTTTATTCATTAATACATTAAAAGAAAAATATTTCTGACAAAGAGAATGTTCATTTTTTTATCCCTTTTCCAATAAAAATTTCGTTATTTGAAAATAAATATTTTTGTTAGAACTAAAAAAAAATAACTTTAAACTTTAGTCTGTTTTCGAAAATAAAGAAAATGTGTTTAACTGAATTCGAGTAGTTGTAAATGATAAGCACATTTTAAAAAAAGTTTCTGAGCAACATGCATTTATTATTATAATCTTTAGTAATGGGTTTTACTCATATGAGTCAGAAATGATGAAGAAAATCATACTTTCTTTCAAAATGACTTCAAAAATCAACTTTTGTCGTTCTAAATGTCATTAATCGTAAAAGAAACTTATTCGAAAGGACAACAACAATAACAAACGAATTAAATTGAAATAGCTTTACGAAATTTAAAAATCCACAAACTTAAAAATATTAATAGGGTTTTTTTTTTTTTTTTTTTTTTTTTTTTTTTAAGAATTTATTTTCGCATTTATTGTTTCTTTAGAATAAAAAATATTTTAATAAATTCTAAATGCTCCTTCCGTTTAAACTTAAGATTATAAAATTTCAATTTTTCTTTTCTTTTTTTTAAAATTTAAACCAAATGTAACTTTAAAAGAGCTCGTTTTCCGAGTGTTAAGAAAATGCCTTTAAATGAATTCAGAGATTTGAGTAATGATAAAACATTTTCCAAAAAAAAATTATCTAAAACATACTTTTAACTGAATATTGTACTCTGTAATGATTATTTTTTATTGGATAGATTTAAGAATGATAAAAACTACCATATTTTGAGTCAAAAAAGTATCTGGGGATTATCTGGTTTTGGTCGTAATAGGTACATCGCCTCAGAAACAAATCTTCTAAAATATTTTAGTGATAAATTTGAGTAAATTCCAGAATAAATGTGTAATTCCAAATAATTAAGCATATATATATATATGCATATATATACTATATATATTTCACATATCACTGATTACGTCAATTTTTTTATCAAAAAATTATTTATACTACTAAATTTACATTTATTTTTAAAAATCTAATTGTTTTACAAATAACAGCTTTACATTTAAGATTTTTTTATTATTTAATTTTATACATATTCTTGTAAACTCGAATTTATTAAAAATTTAAACTGGACAGGCATTTCTTTGATATCATAAGCATCAATTGATTATTGTCCTCTGAAATATGTTTTACTCCTGGTATCAAAGAATAATGATGACAATTTTAGTTCTTAATAATGTACGTTTCTGCGAAGTAGATAATTTATTTTTTTCTTTTTCTATCTGTCTTCTGCCGTAAACAAAAATTTGTGCAACAAGAGCAAAGAAATTATAATAATAACAGCAACAACAACGACAACAACGACAATAATAATAATGAAATTATTATTATTGTTATTATTCATATTACAAATCTTTAAGAAACTAAGAACTTTACCATCATTTAAAATTTAATTTGTTTTAAAAATGTTTCAAATATTTTTAGCATCGTATTTATTGTTTTTCTTAAAGTAAAAAAATACTTTATTACATAAAAAATGTTTAGTTTTATTTTACACGTAAACTTGACATATGTATCATTAATTTGTATCTCGTCTTTTAAGGATTTAAATTTTATTTTAAAATAATTCCTGCAATTTGAGAAATAATAATTTAAAAAACAAATTAAAAAACGTATATTAAAAAATATTTTTAGTCCTATATATATATTTATTAATTTATGGGCAAGTTTTAGCAAAAATTTAGAATTTTTTTCTAAATTATTTTTTTAGGATTATAGATTTGGCTGTTTTTTCTCTTATGCTTTGTTCGTAAAGAACATCTGTGCAAGAACAAAAATAAAAGAAATTTTAAAGTAATAAAAATCAATAAAAAACCTAATTTTAAAGCTTTATGTAACTGAGCATATTTATTATTCCTCTTTAGACTTGTTGCTAATATTGCGTCAATTATTCTGTTTAAAAATCGTTATACTACACATGTTTAAAATTCCTATTTAAGATGTTTGAAAAAATATTTTTTTTTTCCACTAAAACATGTGTATTTCGAAACAAAAGTCTTATTTTATTTCTTACCTATGTTTGTAAAAATTCAGCTGTTAAAAAGAATATTTGAAAGGAAGAAAAGTAAATTTAAACTAAAACCCGTTTCTTGACTATCAGGAAAATATCTTTAACTGACTTCAAGGATTTCTGAAATGATACTTGAAATACTTTTCAAGAAAAATTATTTGGAAAAGTATTTTAGTCCTCTGCATTAGGCATTACTCGTGGGATCTAAGAATAATGAAGAAGAGGGTATTTTTTGATAAATCCATTTTCTGAGGATTAGATAATTTCATTTTTTCTACTTCCTATTGGTTGTAAAAGAATCACTGTGTTAGGGAAAAAAGCTTTAAATTAAAGCAATAGAATTCAAAAGATTTCATATTTTTATCTTTTACATAACTTCCCCCCTGAAAGGTACTAACTGTTTGCGTCAATCTAAGGAAATATAAATGTTTGTTCAGGGAATAAATTTAAGCATTTAAGCATTTTGCACCGGTGAAAAATAATAAGTAAAATGGTTTCTTACAAATTCTTAATAGAATAAACAAGAACGAAAAATCATGCGTCAAGCATACATTATGTAACACTTTCCAACGCTTCCAAAATAATTTTACAAATCATTACCGTTTAATAAGCTGAAAGATAACATCTAATAAACAATTTGGAAAACACATAACATATTTAAAAACGCAATTTCATGAATTTCTAACATATATAATATTCGGAAAAATATCCGAATACTTTTATTCAGCCCTGTATATGATCTATAGATTTGTATATCTACTACATAGGATGGTAAATTTTAGTTTAGTTAGGAAACGCGTAGCACAGTTTAAAATTTCCCTTCTGGAGTTTCCGTCAATAAACGGAAATGTGTTCGCGAACTTTTGTGCTGCCCTGTATAGGATCTACAGCATTTATACACACCAAGTAATAAATAACAAGTGAGTTAAATTATAAATCGCGTTCAGAAACTTAAAACGCACTTCCAGGAATTATTGTTAACAGACAGTAGATAATTCTTTTGTGTGTCCCTGTAAATGAACGATGACTGCTATACACACAATATTCTGTAGTAAGCATCTTGTAATGCACCTTAGTGATATATATAAATTTTAATGCGTTTAAAATAGTGAAACATTATTTAATTAAACCGCAAATGATTTTTCTCCACAGACGTAATGTAACGGAATTCTTTTGACTGTCCCTGTAAAGTAACTGTAAGTGCTATGCACACCCTATTCTATATTAAGCTTTTTATAATGAACCTTATAGATATATATCAATTACAGTGTGTTTGAAATTGTGTAACATCATTAAAATAAACCCCAAATGATTTCCCCCATAGACCGTAATGTAACGTTATTTGTTTGAGTGTCCCTGTAAAAAACTATAAGTGCTACACACTTCAGTTGAAATAGGGAACATGCTATAGATAACGACAATAACATATAAAAATTGCAGGCAATCTGAGCATAATTACGGGAGTTAGAGCACGGACAGACGGACAGACGGCAGACGGTAGACGGCCAGACGGCCAGACAAACCGAAGTCATAAACACTTTTCAACTAGGTTGGAAAGTGTTAACAAGGCAATCCGAGCATATTTACGGGAGTTAGAGCACCGCCAGATGGCCAGACGACCAGACGGCTAGACAAACCGAAGTCGTAAACACTTTTCAACTAGGTTGGAAAATGTTAAAATTGGTTGTTGAAGAACCTATAAAGAAAAAGAAGACATTTCAAAAGTAAATTGTTGAAAATTTTAAGAATTAAAAGTTTATGCAATGAACAATATCATTTATTTCTAACACTATCACAATAAGAACTGATTTTTGTGTACATTATAAATTCATCGTAATTAACTTTAAATTTCTTTTTAAACCAAAAATATAAAAGGTTTTTTAAACTTTATTAAATGGGAAAAAAAATGTAGACCAAACTTTATTTCGAATAATCTTTTCAAAAATCAGAATCTTAATTTAGGGACAGAAATTGAAATATGGAAGCTTTTTTTTTTTCATTTTGAAATGATAAATATTTTTCTCGATATTTACGGCACAATAAACTATTTTAAAGCGAAAAGATAATAAAATTTTAATTTAGATTTAAGCGCTTAAAATTTCAGTTAATGAAAAAAGGAGTTTTATATTGAATATCCATATGTATCATTAACTTACTGTTTTGCGTCTTTAACGATAAAATTATACCATTTTCTTTTACAGATAAAATTTTACGGGGATTCGTATTCTTGTACTGCAGTAATTTCCTTGAGCTAACGCACGAAAAAGGATTCACGACCGCTGCAGTACTTTCAGCTTATTTTCTGAGCTTTTAATTGATAAAGGATGTTTTCGGAAATGTAGGGAGAAAAGGATTTTGTATATTTTCGTTCGTGGTTATATTACACGAAATCTTCCATTACTTTTGGAAATTGTGTCTTTGAATTGTACTGAAGGTTCATGAAGGCAAATTAAATATTTCCGCATTCGGGAATAGCTGTGATGTTACAATTAATTTCGCAAACATTTGTGAAATGGGATTATCAGGAGTTTATTTTGCAATTTTTTCTTATGTAGTTGCTAAAAAAATAGCAAATATTATGATTAATTAAGTATATTTTATAATAATACAGGAAAACACTCTTAATTTTGTTAATTTATATTTACATTGGTTTTATAATATGTGAATTAAAATTTTAAAAATGCTTGCTTCACAAAACACAAAAGACTTATGTAAAGCAATTATAAAATAATTTTAAAACTTTCCGCAATATTTTGATATTTTATGATTTTAATACATTAATTTATTGGTTATTATTGTATCAATTCTGTAACCTTTAAACCATCTTTTGTTCTTCATGCATTTCCTAAGTTTAAAAGTTGACATGACAACTTGTAATATTTTCGTAACTATTTTTCTAGTAATTAAGATAAATAAATAATATGCTGATTAAATGCCACTTTGCAGTGCCACTATAATTGCACCATATTCCACTGTAAGTTGCAATGCCACTATACCTCAGTATTAAACCGTGAGTTTATCTTTCTGGATGTTTGATTAGCTCTATGAACATCTTTAAAGATAGATTAATAAATATCAAATAATTGCTAGGAAGAATCAAGCTGTTAAAATGTTAAGAAGTATTCCCAAGTAATAATTTTCTGCAACATATATTGAAAGATACGAAATAATACCTGATAGGAATGTTAGTCTGAAATCGAAAAAAATGGAGAAATAAACAAGAAACACGTCTGATAAAATGTATTACAATTATTTATTTAAAGATTAAAAAACAATGTACTCTTTTCATACAATTTTGCTAGATTGTTAAAATTATTAATATTTTTTACCAATTTTCTGTGATTTTTAACCAGTATTATTACAGTTTTTTTCATATCAGTTAACGTTTCTTACGATTATAGCTTTGTACAATATCAACAAGCCAATTGGAATTTTAATAGCATAAATATTTATTTACCTTATACACTAGAAAACAATCGACATAAATATTAAAAGTTTAAGAACTTTAAAAATGAGCAAATGCATGAAGAAAAAGAGGCAGTTTAAAAAATTACAGAAAAACTGCAATAAAGACAAATAAATTAATGTACGAAAATAATAAAATGTCAAAACAGTTTTATAAAATTCTTTATTATATTTTACATCAATCTTTTTTGTTTTGTCAAGCAAGCATTTTAAAATTTTTCATTCAAATAGATTGGAAGCAAAATAATTATGAATTAAAATCAATAAGTGCACTTTCTTGCATTTGTATTTCCTGGGGAAAAAAAAACAGTCAATTTTGTTAAATTACTTTCATTTTTTTCACAAAAATCGAGTTCTATATTCTTATTCATTAATTATTAAAATTATAGATATATCAGAATTACTTTAAAACCTGTACAGTTGTGTTATTCATATGAAGATCAAAAATGTGTAAATACATTAAATGATTTTATGAAATAAATAATTCTCAACATGCTTCTTTTAATATAACATTACGATATCCATTCGCTTAGTCTTTTAAATGAAATGGAAAGTAATGTCTGTTTAACTTCAGATTAAAATTTTTGTTTCACAATTAAACTTGGTAATTAAAGAGTGCTTGTTATTATTTTTTTCGTTTTTCAATTAGCACTCTAAAAGCAGTAAACGTCTTTACAATTCCAGCTGAAATTGAGAAGGATTTAATTAAATTTTCAGACATAGATTTAATTTTCATATTCACGCATTATAAAATTTTAAAGTGAATTTTAAGTGCCAATGTAATAGTAGTGCAGATTTAATTTTTTATAGCTCCAATGAATCTGTCGAGAGCTAAATGGTATTTTAAAGCTATCGTCAGATTACAAAATAAATTCATCTATTCGCTGTATTCGCATAATTAGATGGAATTACATTTAATGAATTGAAAAGCTAATGAATAAGTTGTGGTTGCATTTTTTACATTACGGAATTGAAAATTTATTAGTTCCATGGCCTCTTAAGCATATATGTTTGGATATGTGAAAAATAAAAATGTATCGAATATATTAATATTTGATTAATATGTTCCACATTATTTAATTTGAGTAAAATATGCTCTTACAATTAAAAGTAAGCTGAAATAAATTTAATTAAATTTAGAATATGTTCAGCTAAACGTTTATTTCATGTTTTCATTTTTAATGCAAAAATAATTTAAGTGACACAAAAAAAAATATCTTCATAAAAATTACAAGTGCATTGTAACCATAATATTAAAATTTGTTTTGTTTTCAACTTTCATCATTAACAAAACAAAAGTTTTCTGGAACTGTATCCGTCTACTTTCCAGAAAGAACACATCGAAAAATCATACCATACTGCGGATTTTACGTGCGCGTATACAGAATGCACAGTGCAGGTTTTAAACAAACAAAAATATCCAACTGAAGCCCGTTAGCTTTGCGCACGTCAGAAAAAATCATACTCGAAAACATGATATGTTGTAGTCATCAAAGAACTTTTTTTGAGTCTGTTATATTAAGTTAAATATCGCTTTTGCACACGAAAGGTGATGAAAATATGAAATATAAATGAAATTAATTAACTTCAATATGAAGGTATATAACTAGGTGAATAGAAGAAACTCAACATAACTCATGTGCCCCTTATTGTGTGTGGAAATTAAAATTCAATTAACATAGAGTTTAATTATTTCCCTCAAATATAAAATTTGGCTTACCCAACTAAAACTAAGATACACATATAAAGTTCATCACAAACAAACATATCATAACAGTGGTTCCTTTTCAGTGATCAAACCCAAAACTAAATCAGCATAGTAATTATTAATAAGAATTTTATGTATTTCGTTTAAAACAATCAATCTCATAGATGCCAAGATATAGTTATAAATTAAATTATGTTAACACGATATAGATGCTTACCCTGTTGAGCTATATACGAATAAATCTAATCAACATTTCTTTTTATGAACGTCTGACTCAGCATGAGGTCTTATGGAATTATGTACATTAGTTCTTAAAGCAACAGTTCTTAGATCATAGTTCTTATGCAATAGTTATTAGTTCTTAACCGCGAAGTTTATGTAACTTTCAGACAGACGCCATAAAGAATACAGACAGTCGACAGATAGACTATAGACTTTTTACAAGCCTACCCAAATAAATGGTTTATAGAACATTTCAAAATGCAAAAATCAGTCAAAAAATGGATGTCTCAAAGTTGCAGTAACCCAATATTTTATTGAAAAACAGAATACAACAACAGAACATAATAGAACAAGTGTAAAATTGAACTATTTCTTTCATTTGTTTCCCTTAGTGTTTTATTTGTTCAATTTTTTAAAAGTCAAAATGTATTAGTAAAAATGCAATACTTTTTTTTTACTTTAATTATATCTTAAAGAGGTGATTTTTATATATAAATATGACTTGATGAGAATATATGTACCCTTTTCTTGCAAAAATGAAAGCATTAATTTCAAATTTAGTATTTTTATTTATTTATTTATTTATTTTTGTTTAAGAATTATCTAAAATTAAATAATTTATACAACATTTTTTAAGATAAAATAAGTATAAAATAAAAATATATATAGCTATATTTCAAAAACACCCTTTTACAAAAATTCGATTTTTATCTAAAAAACAACGATTAATTTGATAACTACAATATATGTTAATAATTCTTTACACTACCTATTTACACAGACGTTATTTTATTTTCAAACACATAAACAACCAGTGTACACGTCTAATAACCTTAAAAAACACCTTTAAATCTACTCAAAACTAGTCAATCTGTTAAAAATTGTAAAAGAAATTTTAAATAACTAAACATATTACGTCTGAATAACACTTATGGTAAAGTTACAAACATTTAATTTATTCCAGACATTTAAAAATACTTACAATATTATATAACAGAATAAAAATCCATTTTTGTAAACGTTTCAAGTTCCAAATGAGTCCCTCATTAGTAAAATGTCACCGTGTAAACCAACCAGCATTTAAGAAAAAACTCATTTTAAAAAATCTTTTCGGCCTGTACCGTGAGGAAAATGTAGCTTTCATAGTCCATGTTTTTAAAAATTCAACTCATTTTACTCAAACACCCGAAGCTAAAATGCTTGGAACCCGATTATAGAAGACTCAGTCCCGGTTTTCTTTAATATTGAATTTGAATGCGAATTTCAGCATGAGAGTTACAGCATAACAAAAATCAGATTGTTTCAAAATGTCAGCACCCAAGAATTTCAAACTGCTATATATCTCAGCTTTTCTTTAAGATAAAGCCAAAACAAAAAATGTTCTGTAATCCTTGTTTCGCAATCTAACACTTAATGGAAACAACCTTTTCAATTTATAATCTTTTATACATCTCTTTGAATTAAAACAAATAATAATATAAAAATTAACTTGCCGCCAAAACAAAATAGTTCCAGAATCCTTGTATTACATTCTAACACATAAAACAAACAATATGTTCAAATTATACATTTTTTACACCTTTTTCAATTTTAAAATAATTAAATTTGTTTTAACTAGCCGCCATTTGGAAACAAGATGGCGGATGAAGCTGGCCAACGAACAGGGTCGAGACCTTGGTATGTCCTACACACATATTCAGTCACATCCAAATCTTTTCATAAGTAAGAGTTACAGCATAACATATGTCAGATATATATATCAACATTTGAAAAGAGGGTGGTTTGAGGGTCTAGGGGTCATGATCGGTGAAAATATACCACCATTTTTGGAATTGCTTTCATCCGAACGGCTGCAATAGGTAGGTTTTTGTAATGAAATCTACCTAAAATTGCGCAACTGGATACAATTATTTTGATATTTCCAAAATCTGAGGTGTGGTGAGTATCTAATGAATCTTGTCATGATATCGAAGCGTGACACCGGTAATGTTTCGTATTTTATGGTTTACCCAAAGAACACATGACAGGCGGAACTTACAACCAAGAATCGACAATACGAAATCACCTCTGTACTTACACGTTATGAGGATTTTTATTAATTTGTCATCAACTTTTCATTAATATAGTAATATTTATGTTGTTTATATAGAATGATGCTTGCATAATGCTCTAAAACAATTCTTTTTGACCGACGCGACGTACAGTGGAACCATTATGTTTTAAATCCGTAAATATGTTTTTTTTTCTAATTAAAGAGCTGCGTCGTTGGTTTAATATGTCTTTGCTCTATGAGCTAAGGTTTTGGCAACAGCGATTTTATGGGATAAAGGGTTTTCGGAATTAAAATTCAAGTACTGACTCAAAAAGTTGCTTTATGGTACACATGCGTTAAAATTTCTTGACGGGTACATTTTTCTATTCTTTCAATTTACATATCAAGAAATGATATTTTCCGGCCAGTTTTAAACTCAATTGGGACCAGTTGCTGGACAATTGACTTCGCATTTCCAAAATTCCAATTAAATCCTCCTGTTTGACAATACTAAAAAAATCGTCAACACATTTTTTACAGAACATATTATCGTGCCCAAAAGGAAAATTGTGTCACATTAAAAATATGCATCACGATTTCGGCGGTTCTTAGTCAGATGGCTTTAAAACCGAACAGCGTCTAGACCGCGACTACAGACTTCGCAGCCAACGTGTTAAAATAAACAGTGGATATGTGAACATCGTATTGACGATGAATTCATGAAAAATAGCTGTATCGTCTAACGAACATAAAATCTATTTTTGTAACGTCAATACCAGCGTAAAATTTTCACAACCATAGAGAAAATAAAGGATGAAAAATACAAGTAACTACTGGGTTTCATATTTAAATATTCAGAAGCAACATACTATTTGTTATAGATGTTAATATTAACGTTGTAAAAATATTATATGATGACTGAGCAGCTATTCTCATTTATAGGTTTTCTTAAACATCCCAACATAGTATAAAGCACTATTAAAAAAGCTTTTCCTATTGAATACCTATAGAGTAAAATGTTCAAATAAATTCTTTAATTTACCTTTCAACTCTAATAGTATTGTGATTAAAATATAAACAAAATATGAATCCATGGTAACCAAAATGGCACTGTTATTATTAACATTGAATACACTTGTGGTGTAATATCAGCTGAATCCAAAACGATGTGAACTTGATCTAATTTATAATGACATGCCAGTAATGATGATATCGGTCACCGTTATTTTAGCGTGGCATTACGATGTAACAGTAATATGTGTCTCATAGAGTGCGGGATTACAGAAGTAACCTTTTGGTAGGCTCAGTAACAGTGGCACATTATGGACATTGTTAAGTAATTTCATATAACTTTCCATTGTCATTAGGGAACAGATGAACTCAGATATCAAGAATCCATTTAAAAATTGTAAAATCCGCAAAATAGTGAAATTTGATGAATATAGAAGAAATCAATGGTCAACGTGAAAATTGTTTAATGTAATCAATATCAAAATAGCAATATATATGAATGAAAAAAGATACATAACTGAAAAAATATATATATTCATACTGTAGGCCGATTGTTTTATGAATGCTTCAACTGAAGTATCACACGTTTAAAGCTTGTAAAATAATATAAATTTTTGAAGAAACTTCTTAATGAAAAAATTTCTTAGTTTTACAATATTTATTTAAAGCATATTCTACTAAATTATTTTAAAGTTAACGCTTTAACAGTATCATTAACACAATCATATTTTCATATTCAAATTATTTATATATTTATCTCCCGTTTAAACAATATCTTCCTATTTTTAATGTTCATTTGTTTAAAGGTTATTTAATATCAACTAGATTGAAGGGAAAATAATGAAGAAAACACGCAGTTATATACAAGGTGATTATAATTAAAGTTCCACTTTCAAAAGGATGTAAACAAAAATCCACTCGTCATAATGACCTAATATTTCATCTATGTTTACGTGAAACAATGAAAATTTGATTTACAAAAGAAAAAAAATAGTTCATACGTTGACGGATAGATGGCGCTGTACTCGTCATAAGATGCTAATTAAAAAACGTGACATGTTGTTGTGACACTCTTTGTTCAAAGCCTACCCACCAGGACAAGGTCATCCGGCCAGAGCCGCTTCTTAAACCCTTTACTGTCCGGAATTTCTTCAATGCAATAGCCGCACGCGCACAGTCACAGTTCCTTTAAAACTGCTTCACAAGCACAGCCTGATCTTTCAATGATAGAGTCATGACTACCTTCTCAGATGCAAAATTAAAGGAACTGCATGTTCCCCACCTTTCTATCACAAGTACAACATGCGGTCCGTATATCACGTCTTTTAATTAGCATCTTATGAAGAGTACGGTGTCATCTATCAGTCTACTTTTGAACTATTTTCTTTTCCAAAACAAATACCCATTGCTTTACGTATACTAAGATGAAATATCAGGTCATTCTGACCAGTGGTTCTTCTTTTACAGCTTTTTGAAAGTGCAAATTTAATTTTAAATATATGTTGTAAAACCTTAATAAATAACAACGATATATAAATTTGAAATTTGAAAAATACTACTTTTCTCACTTAATCACTATATTGAAGAAATGGATTTGTTTCTACATATGGAATTAAAAAAAAATATTTTTAACATTCTTTATCCGTTTTAAAAATCTTTTTTTAACGAGGATCAATTACGTAAAAAAAAAAAGGAATTTTTTTATTATTATTCCACTTTGAGTCATTTAGATAAGACATGCAAGGGGGAAATTATCTTTATTGCTCTAACTTCCAAAAAACATTACGAAAAATTATGCAGTTTTTTATCGTAAGGGCAAAAATTATTTGGATAAGAATTTAAGATATTCAGGTAAAGTTTCAAATTAAATTTGATATCTTAATCACCTTTTAAAAAATAAACTAAAGCAATTCGCAAATAGTAAGAAAACTTTGTAAAATATAAATTATGTTCCTTAACATTTATATGCGCAATAATTAATGTTTAATTGTTTTTTTAAATTGCGGACTGACATTATCTGAGACAAATACAGAAATTAGACAATTCATAATAATAATAATAATAATAATAATAATAATAATAATAATATATATATATATATATATATATATATATATATATATATTAATGTTTGAAAACAGAATAAAGAAGTAATAATGGTGTTAAATGATTTAATAAATATTTATTCTTCTATTTTAATAATGCACATAGTTTCAATTTTGAATGTAAAGGGAAACAAACGTTAAAAGAATCTACCTATGAATATATTTTACTGTAATTTATGTAGATGTACAGTAAATAAAAAAAATATATAGACTAGAGTCTAAACCTCGCAATATTTATTAGCATCTAACTTAAATTTAACAATAATGAGGCGATGAGAAAGGCAAAAACGTTTTAATGAAACATAAAATAAGGAACTTTGAATATAATTCTCTGGCCTTAAGAGTTATATCAAAGAGTTATATCAAAGTTGATATAGAAATTTTTACCGCTGTAAGTAATTTTCTAATTTAGCAAAAATTGTTATCATGGCAGAAATGGGTTATTTACAATTTTTAATAAACATTAAAAAGAAAAATATATATTGAGCTATATTTAATGTATCAAAGAAAGATGATGCGTTAGAAATTAATTGTTATTACATTTTAAAGCATTCTTTACAAAGTGGGAAGAACATAGTTCTGAATGAATGCAACATTAATTTATTTTATTTTTATAAAAAATATTATTTTTGTTAAATAAAAATAAAATATAGACAGACAACACACACATGCATACTATCAATAAAATCTGGTACAAAAACGTATTGATAAAGGTAGATATAAGAAAAATAAACTCCGAATAATTAAATAGCATAAAAAATTTGAATTTATTAAAAACAACGATTTTGAACATTTAAACACAATTAAGCACAAGCAGATTTTCTTTCTTTACAATTATATTCGGCACGTCCGACTTACTACCAATTGAAAATGTTTTTTTTTCTTTAATTTGATAATGCCAAATAATTAATTTATTCGTCCTAAATATGTCTCAAAAGCATACACATGTTGAAATTTTAATTTATAGTTTATTTACAGGACACTCAAATGTATTCCATTACATTACGGTCTATGCCGAAAAATTATTTACGATGTTGCGGTGGTAAAGTGGAGCACACACTTATTGAAATTTTAATTTATGGTTCATGTACAGGGACACTCAAAAGCATTCCGTTACATTACGGTATATGGATTGAAATTTTTGGCGAAGTAGCGGCAGTCCAGTGGACCACATACATATTGAAATTTTAACTTATGGTTCATTTTCAAGCGCACTCAAAAGCATTCCGTTACATTACGGTCTATGGGGGAAATATTTGCCAATTAGTGGCGGTCCAGTGTATCAGATACATATTGAAATTTTAATTTATAGTTCATTTACCTGGTCACTCAAAAGTATTATTCCTTTACATTACAGTTCTATGGGGAAAATATTTGCGAAGTAGCAGTTGTGTGTATGTGATCTATGTGGAAAAATTATTTGCTAAGTAGCTGCTGTCCAGTGGACCATATGCATATTGAAATTCTAATTTATAATTTATTTACCTGGGCACTCAAAAGAGTTCCGTTACATTACGGTCTATGGGTAAAAATTATTTGGGAAATAGTGGCGGACCAGTGGACCATATGTATATTGAAATTCTAATTTATAGTTCATTTACCTGGACACTCAAAAGTATTCCGTTACCTTACGGTCTGAGGTGTAAAATGATTTGCAAAGTAGCAGCTGTCCAGTTGACCATCTACATTTTGAAATTCTATTTTATAGTTCATTTATCTTGCATTCAAAATTATTCCGTTATATTACAGTCTATGGGGAAAAATTATTTGGGAAATACCGGCGGACCAGTGGACCATATAGATCTAGAATTTTATGGAAAATAATTTTTGTAAGATACTCACGAATAATTCGAATCGGCGGACCATAATTTCTGTTTGAACTAAATATTTATTGCACAAAACTAATTAAAAACTTCATTTTTTTTTTTCAAAAGATGCATTAAGAGCAACTAAATCTACTGATTTACAGAGATAAAATTTCTAACAGTCATATGTAAAAAATTAGAAAAAAAAACTTTTAAAACTAAAAATACGGATAAAATAGATTAAAACGAGCACAAAAGAAACAAGAAATAACAATTGTAAAAACACTCTCGCGTTAGTTTAAAATTTTCATACGTTATATATCTTGTCGTGATGGCCTAGAAATGATAAATGGTAGAAACAATCCGATCCAGAGATTTCGCGACAATGGATGATAAATGCTTATAAAGTAATTTTCTAATATTATATTTGTGTTACCTTGTATTTTGTATATATATATACACACTCAGAAAAAGAAACTGATTAAAACTACAAAACATATTTTTTGAGTACATTTTGTTGTTTTTGCAAAATTGGAGTAAAATTGCACCATTTTACTTCAATTAACAAAACATTTTGCTGACGATACAAAATTTTTTTTTGGAATTGCAAAAAAAAAAAAAAATTTGTTGATTCAAACAAAATTTTTATTGACCCATATTTAAACAAAAATTTTGTTTAAATATAGGTCAATGGAAATTTTGTTTGAATCAACAAAAGAAATTTTTTTGTTAAAAACCTTTTTTTTTTTGCAATTCCAAAAAAAAAAAAAAAATTGTATCGGCAGCAAAAATGTTTTGTTAATTGAAGTAAAATGGTTCAATTTTACTCCAATTTTGCTAAAACAACCAAAATGTACACAACAAAAATGTTTTGTAGTTTTAATCAATTCCTTTTTCTGAGTGCAATGTATGTACAATATATGTATAGTATATATTTTGTATTACCTTGCTGTTTGAAGGCGCAATCTATTCGCCATAAAATGAACGAAATCAAACTTATGAATTTGTCCAACTAGTACGCGAATAATGGATGTTTAAAAACAAGGCTTTTAATTTTTCCATGGAATTTACTTATAGAATATAATATTCAATAGGAAAAAAAATTCCGTGCTTTTCTGGGGAATTAAAGTGATTATTATTATTATTTTTTATTTTTATTTTTATTTTTATTTTTTGCCATAGAAACTTATCAAATTCTTTATATCGCAAAATTTTTAATTCATACAAAAGTTATATTAATTTTTATTTTATATATTTATTTCCACAAAGAAAATATAATTTAACTAATAGAAAACATATTTTTGCTTTTCATTTTACGTCTAAACTTACAATTTTTAAATCAAAGCAAATAATACAGAATTGTACTAAAATAAATGTATTTTTTTTTTTTTCATTTTAGGACTAATATAAAAAGGTTTAACTGATTTCAGGGACTGTCAAAATCATAAGTAAATATCAAAAAAGTTTTTCTAGAAAAAAATTGTTGATTAAAGTATAAGATTCACTATTGAGGTCTAATAAAAATGACGTGTAACATATATTCAGTTGAACTCATTTTCTGGGGATTACTGAACAATTTTATTCTTTAGCAACTGGCTTAATTCGTAAAAGAAAAGTTTCCTTTCTTTGTGGGAAGATAAAATTAGAAATCTTAGAAATTTATTTCCAATATATTTTTATATTTGCAAACACCAAATACAACAAAAGACACATATATTATATGCATAAAAATATTTTTGTAATGCAAATGTTACGTATTATTTAAAAATATTATGTTTACACCATTTTAAAGCAAATGTATCACACAATTTTTAATTTGTATTAAAAATTCTTAACGATTTTAGATTCGTGTATATAATTTCGTTTTTGAATTAAGAATTACTGTACTAAATGAAATAAATGCTCATTTAATACTTAAAATACATCTGCTATATATTTTGCATATAACTTCCTTATAACTCTGCTCTTAGCATTACATTTAAAACTAATTTATTACAGAGTTTCATTAATAATACTTAACAAGTTTAAAGAATGTTAACTTCTATGTACATGTATATATATATATATATATATATATTTAAAATTTTAAAGAATATCAGTTTTGTATCCAAATGACAAATAATTAAAAAAAAATAATTAAAAAATAATTAAAAAAAGTTTATATATTTTTAAATCTCTTAATATATATATATATATATATATATATATATATATATATATATATATATATATATATATATTAATATTTAGTGTTTTATCACTATTAAAATTTAACAGATTTTAACTGCGCATTTACAGTTTTCTATAAATAAAATTAATTAACTTAATCAGAAATTCCTTCTTTTATATCTATGCTTATAAAACATTAATTATTTATTTTATTAAATTAAACAGTTATATTATGAAAGTTTATTTCACTTTAATGCATTTATGAGAATGATTTAAATTTAATTCAAGATTTTTCCAAACCATAAGACACCCTTAAAATTATTTTCTTGGAAAGGCTTTCAGTTTATTATGGTCATCTGTAATGCGTTTTGCAGGAGGTATTTTAGAACATCGGATAATGGTTAGTTTTGAACACTTTGTATGATTTTGGATAACAATAAATAGACAAATAACGCAGTTTTTAATTCCTTTTTAAAGTTGTAAAATATTTTATTTTCGTATTTAATGGGATTTCTGAAACAAAATTACCAAATCAAATTTTTCTCTTGATTTTATGTATATTATTTGATATTCTCCTAAAATTTGAGCAGATGTAACAGTAATCCACTTTTATTGTTTTTTAAAAATGGATTTGATCTAAAATTATTTAAATATTTCAAATATTTTGTAATAATTACTTTGTATACTTATTGTTTAATTCCTTATTAATACATTGTATTAATAAATTTATTTGTTTATTCAATAATAATTTAAAAGAAAAATACTGCCGACAAAGAGAATGCTCATTTTTTTTATCCCTTTCCTCCTAAAATTTCAGTTATTTAAAATAAAATGATTTTTTTAAACTAAAAACTATAACTTTAAACCTTAGTCTGTTTCCAGGTGCTACACCGAGCTGCGCTGCCTCATGCGGCGCACTTCACAGCCGATTCTCGTGAACCCATACAAGTAATCCACCAGGAGGACCCAGTTGATCAGGGACACCTCACATATAGTCTCTTCGGTCAAGAGAAGTGCCACCACCTGCGCACCACTTCCATGCACCCCAAAAGTTGACAACATAGATCGTTGCGATTTGTGCTCTTGAGACAACAATACGTCATACTCGGGGAGAAAGCCGCAATCCTCCGAAAGCTTCGGAGCCAGAAATCTAAAAAGGAACCGGACCCTAGACTTTACGCCGAGATTCCCCGACAACTTTTACTGTACTGCCGCTTTCGAACATAGATCACCTATAAATGTTACTATTGGAATAGGCAGCGGCGAAATAGTTGCTCCAAGAAATAGTTGCCTCTCGCTAGCTCGGGAGGATGAAGAAAATTCCATCCCTGGACGCATAGACACTTCCCAGCTTAGGCTTCGGTCCGTTGAGTCGGGACAAACCCGGTCCCTATTCCTCTGTTTCCATGCCTGGCCCACTACGACTTTTATTCCTTCTTATGCTAGCCCCTAATGCTCATTCAGCGGTCGACTCCGCAGAGAAACTGTATAGAAATACACACAAAAATTAGTGGGCTGCAAGTTAGATTTAGACACCACTCTCGGTCCCAGAAAGTCGTAAAACGTACTTTCTCAAGCGCCAAAGAAACGCTCTCAATCGAGGATTAGTCGCGTGAAAGTTAGTTTCTTGATTCCTGCTCATCCAACCGTCGGACGCAGCAAGCTCCGACTGGTTTTCAACCCAAGGTCCGACTTCGGTATGGGTGCCGTCAACTAACTGATGAACCACCGGTCCAGTTCCTCGTAATACACCATTCGAAGAAAATACATCTACACCCTACCAGCAAAAGTGATACGAACCGCAGAACTCAGAACAGGGTTGTCCCCCGTGGACTCGAACCATTCTTGGTCAATCAGGACAATTTCCTTTATGACCGAAAATATAGGTCGGCGCACAACTACTCCATCTGCAGTGGTATGAGAGGTCACAGTGGAGGAACGTCTAAAACTATCTCTCCCGCTACACCCCTGACTACGGTTCGCCGCCTACCAGTACTGAGGGATGCTGCAAGACACCTAACACACTGACCAGACGCAAACTACGCTACCACGAGCGATCCTTCCCGTACAGAGTCCGTCCGCGAATCCATCTCGCCTTAGACATGGTGGAAACGGTTCTATCACATTATTTCCCGGTTGCCCAGAAGTCACCACATTTTCCAACACCTTAAAGACTGGGCAACTGGGATTAGCGTAAGACATGACTGTCCGCCGCATAGCGAGGCACTCACGGTACCCGCTTCATAAGCCCAGCGATCCTCTGCAGTTGAGAATCGACCCAAAAAGTGGATGGCCGGACACCTGTTATGGTCACCTCCACCTCCGGCACCAACGACCAATAGGTCACAACAATAACTCCCGAATAAAATACTTTTAATCGAATTCGAGGAATTGTAAAATGATAAGCACGTTTTAAAAACGTTTTTGTGCAACATACATTTTTTATTATAGTCTTCAGTAATGGGTTTTACTCATATGAACCAGAAATTATGAAGAAAATCATATTTTCCTTCAAAATCAACGTTTGTCAGTCTAACTGTCACTAATAGTAAAAGAAACATATTCTATGGGACAACAACAATAAATTTGAAATATCTTTACGAAATAAAAAAATCGACAAACTTAAAAATATTATCAGTTTTTGAAATTTAAATTTATTAGTTTATTTTTGCAATAAGTGTTTTTTAGAATAAAAAATACTTTAATAAATTCTAAATGTTCCTTCCTTTAAATGTAAGATTTTAAAATAACAATTATTATTTTCTTTTTTCTAAAACTATAAAACGAAACAAAGGCATCTTTAAAAGAGATCGTTTTACCAGTGTAAAAAAATGTCTTTAACCGAATTCAGTGATTTTAGAAATGATAAGAATCTTTCCAAAAATTATATGGAACGTACTTCTAACTGAATATTGTACTCTGTAATGATTTGTTCTTGCTTGGATTTAAGAATAATAAAACGACCATATTTTGAGTTTCTGGGGATTTCAGATATTGCTTTTTATTTGATTCTGGTCGTAAAAGGGGCATCGGATCAGAAACAAATACTTTAAAATATTTAAGTGATAAAGTTCTATAAATTCAAGAACAAAAGTTCCAAATAATTAAGCAGTAAAAAATAAAAATAAAATCTTTATACAACAAATTTATATTTATATTTAAAAATTTAATTGTTTTACAAAAAATGCTTTATATTTAATAATTTTGTTTTAATTTAATTTTATACTTATGCTTGTAAACGCTAATTAAAAAAAAATAAATAGACTGGTATTTCTTTAAACCTATCATTTTTATGACTATTAAGAACGTGAGTACAACAGCATATATATATTTGTAAAATGATAACAAAAACGTTTAAAAATTATATCATAAGAATCAATTGATTATTGTACTCTGAAATACGTTATACTCCTGGTAATAATTATGAATACGATCTTAGTTCCTACAGAATGTAGAAGTACAGAATTTTAATTTTTCTTTTTCCATCTGTCTTCTGTCATAAACAGAAGTTTGTGCCACAAGAACAAAGAAATAATAATAATAACATGAGCAACAACGACAACAACAGCAATAATAATAATAAAACTATTATTATTATTATCATAAACTTTTAAGAAACTAAGAACTTTACCATAATTTAAATATTTTATTCGTTTTAAAAATGTTTCAAATATGTTTAGCACCGTATTTATTGCTTTTCTTTAAGTAAAAAATACTTTATTACATCATAAAATGTTAGTTTTATTTAACACCTAACCTTGACATATATATCGTTAATTTGTATCTCGAATTTTGAGCATTTAAATTTTATTTCTAGGTAAACTAACAATTTGTGAAATAATAATACTAAAAAATAATTAAATAAAAAAATAATTCTAGTCCTATGTAATTTTTTATTGATGGGCTAGATTCAGCAATAACATTATTGCTAATAATTGTTGAATTAACTCTTTTTAGGGTTTCGTTCATCTCACGAAACCCTATTACTCCCGCTCCGTTGTCTGTCCATCACAGAGCCATTCTCAAAAACTATATAACTTACAGAGTTGAAACTTTGTGTATGTATCTGAATACCAGCTATAAAGAGTTCAAAATATTAAAATTTGAAAAATTCGTATTATTTCAATAAATAGAGATAAAAAACCAAATTTCTACCAGCCTTTACCTATTAAATTTAAACTTTTTTCGTTATAGCAGATGCCAAAATTTTAAAATCCACGATGAAATTCTTTCCACAATAATTAATTTTCTATCAGACGATTTCCACGTGAAAAATGAAAATGAAATAAAAAGTTTCACCAATTGAAAAAAAGATAAATATGAAATAAAATTGATTGACGTCATAGTGGTAATAAAACGGAAAATGTCTAAGATTTCACAATAATACAAGGAGTATGAGTATGTGTATGTACACAAAACAGATTAATATCACGTCATTAGAGAATTGAAACGAAAATCTGACGTCATATTAGATGTTTAACGATTTTCTCAGAAGTTTGAGAGTAATACAAAGAGAATATCAATATGATTAATAGCGAATAGAAAATATATGAGTTTGAGAAACAAATTGAAACGTGATAAAAATCCGATTATGGAAATATTCGCATATTTTAACATTTTGAAGGTGTACAATTTTTTTAATTTTGATTTTTTTTTTAATATCGCATTTAGTTCGCATGACGGATATTATTATGACAGAATATAATAGCTTTTTGGTTTAGATATTCGAAAACACGAAAGAATGGACCTGTAAATTTTTACTTTATAAAAAACATGACTTTTTTGCTAAAAGTAATTTATTTGAATTTATTAAAGAAAGGATAAAGTGTTTTGAAAGGAATGTTAAACGAAACCCTTTGAGCGATCTTCGATCACACTTACCCACTTGTTTCCCTTGTGCTTTGTTCGTAAAGAACAACTTCAGAAGAACAAAAGCAAAATTAAATTTAAAGTAATAAAAATCTATAAAAAAAACATAATTTTAAAGCTTTATGTAACTGAGCATATTTATTATACCTCCTTACACTAGTTGTCAGTTGCACCAATTCTTCTGTTAAAAAAAATCGCTATACGACACAATTTTTAAACCGATATTTAAAATGTTTGAAATATTTTTCTTATTTTTTCCACTAAAACATATGTGTTTCGAAACAAAAATCTTATTTTATTTTTTTCCTGTGCTTGTAAAATTTCAGTTGTTATAAAGCTTATTTGAAAGGAATAAAAGTGTATTTAAACAATCACCCGTTTCATGACTATTAGGAAAATGTCTTTAACTGAATTCAAGGAGTTCTGAAATGATAAGAAACATTTCAGGAAAAAATATCTGGAAAAGTCTTTTAATCGTCTGCATTAAGCATTACTCGTGGGATGTAAGAATAATGAAGAAGAGGTTATTTTTTGTAAAATCTATTTTCTCAGGATTAGGTAATTTCATTTTTTCTACTTCCTATCCATCTATTTAAAGCTAACCCGTGTTTTTCGTTTTCCATGCAAAAATGGGTTTTATACGCGAGCATTCAGCCAATCAGCTAGAGGCTTTTACTGTCCAGAGACAATTTGGATTCCGGGATGTTTCAGCCAATGAGGTGAAGGCTTTTTCTTCTCTCTAGACGCGTATTTGGATTACGATTCCATGTGGTTGTTGAAACTTTATGTATTTCTTTTATTAAGGTATTTTTTCATTTTACCATATTTATTTTCTTTTTATGTCGTATGTATTTTACTACTTTTAATTTTTATAACTAACCCTTTTTTTGAGAGAGAGAGAGATTTAGTGGCACGAAATTCCGCAAATCGCTTCCGATGTAAACAAACTATTAAGATGCAAGTGTAAAATTTCAGTTTTTTAAACTTTTCATGTCCTTCTGTACACATTTTAATATGTAATTCTGTGTGATATGATTAAATTCAGGTTTTCTCAGCGACGATCACAGTATTTTTACCAAATCATTTTTGTATTAATCAAGCATTTTTGGTTATTAAGCATAGCTAAACACGAAATAAAATTTTGTTATTTTAAGATTTTTATGTGAATTATTTGCGTACATTTTTAAGGCGAGTTTCACTGAATAATTCAAGAAAAAAAATCTCATCATTATACATATTTAGTTATGCATTATTAATTATTTACTTGGCCTTTACTTTTAATATTTCAAACTTACAGCTGAATGTAACTATTAAAACATTTGAAATACTGTATTCGTAAAATGAAATTTCAGCTTAAACACTCGACAATTACTTTTAGGTTAAATTCAGGTTTTCTCAGTGACGATCACTTTATTTTTAACAAATAATTAAAAGTACTAAATTCATGCATCTATCTCTCTCTCTCTCTCTCTCTCTCTCTCTATATATATATATATATATATATATATATATATATATATACCCTTAAATCTGCATAGCTTAAATCCGGAGTTTATGCAGATTTTAGAATTTTCCAGGTTTCTGGTCACTGTTTTGTTTACATATTTTGAACAAAAATTTCAATTTAATAATGCACTGAAAATTATAATGAATGCTTACAATTAAACACAAATAAACTGTCTTACAAAAGCTCTCTAACCACATTGTTAACAAAAAAAAACTATTTCACGAAAAACACGATATTTTCCCACAACTAATCAATAAATTTCATGATATTTTATTCTGATTTTAAACCATGAACTTTAGTACTTTTCTGTTATACGGACACTATGCCAAAATGTATGTATGTATGTAAATGTGTGTATGTATGTTTGGCGACAATGGTGTCCGTATAACGGAAAAGTGCCTGAATTATTATTATATATATATATATATAAAATATAATCATAATTGTCGACACAGCAAGTTTTCTGGATTTCTCCCTGTATGTGAAAGTCGAAGATGAATTTCATTCATTCAATGACCTTTTTAAAAGTTTCAAGTTTGGATTGAGTGCACATGAACATAGAAACCGATACCTATTTCTATGTTCATGATTGAGTTATTTGGATATCTTTTCGTATAGCACAGAGAATCATTTCTCCCGCTTTCGTAATAGAGATAAATTCTGGTGTATTTTTTTTTCTTCTTTTTATATCATAAGTACTTTTCTACTTTAAAGTTTTTTAACCTAATAGTAATTGTCGCGTTTCTAAGCTGAAATTTCATTTTTCGAATGCAGTATGTCAAATGTTTTAATAATTACATTCAGCTGTAAGTTTGAAATATTTAAAATATTAAAAGTAAAGGTCAAGTAAATAATTAATAATGCATAACTAAATATGTATAATGATCAGAATGACATATTAAAATGTGTACAGAATGACATGAAAAATTTAAAAAACTGAAATTTTGCACTTGCAACTTAATTGTAGATTTCATTTTTTACATTGGAAACGATTTGTGGATTTTAAAAATTTGCGAAACTTCGTGTCACCAAATTACTAAATCTCTCTCTCTCACTCTCCAAAAAAAAGTGTTAGTTTAAAAAAATTCAAAGTAGCAAAATACATACAACACAAAAAGAAAATAAATATGGTAAAATGAAAAAAAATATTTTAATAATAGAAATCCATAAACTTTCAACAACGAAATCGAACGAACGTATCTCATCTTTTGTTTCTGATGTTTGTGATAAGGAACGCTCCTTTGGCCCCCTCCGCTCATTGGCTGAAATGTAAAGGGCAAAATTGGGGCACAAAATGACTACAGCATTTCTGAGTGAAGAAAAAAATCTGAAATTCACAGAAAATTTTCTGAAAGGTTTCAGCACAGGGTGAGAGGGTAAATGCCCTCTCGGCAATAATTATTTTTGTTGAAAGTTGGGTTAATTCTCTTTACGGTTCGAGTCGATTTCAGACTGAGTGTAGATTTCTGCAAGTTGGATTTGGATTAACCCGATTTTTCAAAAGTTAGTTCAGTATATTATTTCAGATTAAAACTATACCTATAATAATATGTTTGTGTGTATTGAGGTTTGTATAGATGTTTGTGTGTGTGCTGTTTTTAATAAAGACAGTTTCATTTTTCACACGAACCTTTCAAAAAATTCACATTCTTTGCGCAATCCTTTAACAAAATTAGCATTTTTTTTCGTGATCCTTTAACAAAATTCGCATTTTTTTCTGTATCTTTTTTTGTCGAGATTAACATTTTTTTTTTCAGCTATCCTTGACGTAATTTGCGTTATTTTCTGCGATTCTTTTACGAAACTTGCGTTTATCTGTGATCCTTAGACGAAATTTTCATTTTTCGCAATCCTTTGATAATAATCACATTTTGTTTGCTGCCTTTTGATGAGATTCATTATTTTTCAGCAAACCTTCGATGGAATTCGTCTTTTTTCAGTGATCTTTGAAGAAATTTGCATTTTTCTCGCGATACTTTAATGAAATTTGCGTTTTCCAGCGATTTTTTGATAAAATACATTTTATTCCGCAATTTTTAGATGAAATTTGGCAAAAAAGCGCGTTTTTTTAGTGAAATTTCCTGTTTTGCGATTCTTTGACAAAATTTGCTCATCTTTTAGGAGCCTTTTGCGTAAATCACGTTTTTCTGCGGCCTTTTAACAAAATTTACGTTTCACATGATCCTTTGATGAAATTAGTGTTTTTCCCGTGATCATTTGACGAAATCTAGGATTTTTTTCCCGCAAAGATTGATTATATGTTTTTAGTCTGCAGGTGCCCTAAAAAGTTTGTGACGCCCGTCGCTGCATTGCACACATTCTACCACGGTGTATCAAACAAACAAAATTCATCCTAAAGAATTATTGTTTCGTTTCTGGAAATGAACAACCGTCAACTCATTGGCTGAATTATAAAGGGTGAAATGTGTAGGCACAGAGTATCATCTATACAATTAATGTCGGTAAACGTCTGTCTGTGTGTGTGTTGGTGTGTCTGGCGTCTGTAAGGGCAAAACTCTGCATGCAGACGACGGGCCTAAGCGCTTTTGGTATAAAAAAATTCGGAAGGGGAGTTTTTAAAATTCACAACATTTTGCGGGGTGAGAGGAGGGGTGTGAACGAATTTTAAAAATGAGGCCGCATCAAAAATTATGGCGGCGGGCGGAAGTATGTTTTGCCCACAAGGGGCGCAAACTTTTCTAAATTTTGCTGACACCACTCATATGATATATCATTCGAAAGGCCTGCGTTAGTCAAGTTCAACTCATTGGCTGAATTGTAAAGTGCTTAATGTGTCAAACATTAGCGGAAAGAAAGTGCGCAATTTGTTCGATCATGGAAAAAATCGTGAAATTCGTTAATCGATAGTCGATAAATTGCGAAATTCGTCAATCGATATCGGAAAAATCGCAAAATTCATTAATCGACAGTTGAAAAATCACAAAATTCATCAACTGGTTTCGGAAGAAAAGTTTTCGAATATCGTCGAATGCCTTCGAGAAAAAAAATCACATCCGTCAATTTCAGGGAAAAAATCGTGAAATTCGCCAAATGGTTTCGAAATTTGTCGAGCGACATCAGAGAAAAGAAAACCTTTTTCCATTCAATTATCTTAATTGGTGAGTGTGACTATTATGTTTGACCAGTGGTGGCAATAAATTCCATTGCCAAATTTTCAGTATTACTCGCTGTTTGGCAAGTGCTAATTTTGTCCTATACTTCAAAACTCTTTTGATCATCTTTTGATCAGTGTGCAGTACAATTTTTTTACGGAAGACCGTTTGATGACTTTCGTGATTTCTCCGTTATCGATTGACCAATTTTACAGCTATCGATTGTTGAATTTTATAATTTATGAACTATTGATTAGCGAATTTCATGATTTTTTCCATGAACGTTTGACGAATTGCGCAAAAAAATTAAGAATATCGTTAAGTTGTTTTGGGTAAAAAAAAAATTAATATTGTCAAATGCCTTCGAGAAAAAAGTTGCAAATTGAAACGCCTGTGACCTCTTTTTCATGTTATGCATCTCAGGGGTCCATCCCCCCATTCCCCCTCCAAGTGGGACACTTTTCTAAATTTTACACACACCCCTTATGTCATATATCGCTGGAAAAGTCCTTGACCGCTTATTCATGTTATGCATCTCCGGGGTCCATCCCGCCACTTCCCCTCCCCCTAAGGGAGGCACTTTTCTAAATTTTGTTGACACCCCTCATGTCATATATTGTTGGAAAGTTCTGTGACTGATTAATCATATTATACATCTCAGATGTCCATCTCCCCACTTTGCCCCCCCCCCTCAAAGGGTACTTTCTAAATTTTGCACACAACCCTCATGTTATATATCATTGGAAAAGTCTGTGACCACTTAATCATTTAGGAATCTCCGATGTTCATCTCCCCACTTTGCTCCCCCCCCTCCCAAGGGATACTTTCTAAATTTTGTTGACACACCTCATGTCATACATTGTTAGAAAGGTCCGTGACTGCTTAATCATATTATGCATCTCCGATGTCCATCTCCCCACTTTGCCCCCCCCAAGGTGTACTTTCTAAAATTTGCACACAACCCTCATGTTATATATCATTGGAAAGGTATGTGACCACTTAATCATATTATGCATCTCCGATGTCCATCTCCCCACTTTGCCCCCCCAAGGGATACTTTCTAAATTTTGTTGACACCCCTCATGTCATATATTGTTGGAAAGGTCCGTGACTGCTTAATAATATTATGCATCTCCTATGTCCATCTCCTCACTTTCCCTCCACCCAAGGGGTACTTTCTAAATTTTGAACACAACCCTCATGTTATATATCATCGGAAAGGTCTGTGACCACTTAATCATGTTATGCATCTCCGGTGACCATCTCCCCACTTTGCCCCCTCCCAAGGGGTACTTTCTAAATTTTGCACACAACCTAATGTTATATATCATTGGAAAGGTCTTTGACCGTTTAATCATATTATGCATCTCCCATGTCCACCATTCCCCTCTTTGCCCCCTCAAGGGGCACTTTTCTAAATTTTGCACACACCCCTCATGTGATATATCGATGGAAAGGTCTGTGACTGCTTAATCATATTATGCTCCCCACTATGAAATTTGTCAAGTTAAGGCAACTATAAATTTTATTTTTATGGTACTATCAAGTTGTTTGCCGTCAAATTTTGACGGGTTCCATCTAGTCGGTTGTAAAAGAAGCAATGTGTTAGGGCAAAAATTGAAAATTAAAACAATAGAATTCAACAGATTTCATATTTTTACCTTTTGCATAACTCGCTGAAAAGTACTTCCTTTTTTTCGACAATCTAAGGAAATATAAATGTTTGTTCAGGGTTGGGGTCAAATGTTGTGCATTGCCCGCTATCGGACTGGTTTAGAATTTCGAAAAAAAAAAATAGACCGGTAAATTTTTACTTTATAAAAAACATAAGTGTTTTTTTTTTCTTTTCTTTTTATTTATTTATTTTTTTTTTTTTTTAAATGAAATTTATTTGGATTTATTAAAGGAAGGATAAAGTGTTTTGAAAAGAATAAACGAAACCCTTTCTGTGATCTTCGATCACACTTTCCCACTTGTTTTATCAATTTTCTGTGATTTGTAATCAGTATTATTACAGATGTTTTCATATCTGTAAACGTTTATTACTATAATAGTTTTGTAGCAATATACCAATTGGAATTTTAATAACATACATATTTATTTCCTTATACACTAGAAAAAAATACGACATAAATATTAAATGTTATGTCATGTTATGTCAATTTTAAAAGTCAGCAAATGCATGAAGAAAAAAGGCGGTTTAAAAAATTACAGAAAAACTGCAACAGAGACAAATAAATTAATGTACAAAATTAATTAAATGTCAAAATATTTAAAAAAAAATTCTTTATAATCTTTTACATTCATCTTTTGTGTTTTGTCAAGAAAGCATTTTTAATTTTTTTCTTCAAATGTATAAGAAGCAAAATAATTATAAATTAAAAACAATAAGTGCATTTTCTTGCATTTGTATTTCCAGAAAAACTCTGTCAATTTGGCTAAATTACTTTCTCTTTTTTCACAAAAATCAAGTTGTATATTCGAATTCATTATTTATTAAAATTATAGATATATCAGAATTACTTTAAAACCTGCACAATTGAATTATTCATATGAAGATCAAATAAATGTAAATACATTAAATATTTTTATGTAATAAATAATTCTCAATATGTTTCTTTTAATATAATATAACAATATCCATTTGCTTAGTTTTTTAAATGAAATGGAAAGCATTATCTTCTTACATCCAGTTGAAAATTTACGTTTCACAATTAAAGTTGGTAATTAAAGAGAGCTTGTTATTTTTTTTTTTTCATTTTTCGATTAGTACTCTAAATACAGTAAACGTCTTTACGTTTCCAACTGAAATTGAGGAGGATTTAATTAAATTTTCAGACGTAGATTTAATTTTCATGTTCACGCATTAAAAAATTTTAGAGTGAATTTTAAGTGCCAATGTAATAGTAGTGCAGATTTAATTCACTATAGCTCCAATGTATCTGTCGTGAGTTAAATGGTATTTTAAATCTGTCGTTAGATTACGAAATAAATTCATCCATTCGCTGTATTCGCATAATTATATGAAATTACATTTAATAAATTGAAAAGTTAATGAATAAGTTGCGGTTACACTTTTTTTATTACATAATTGAAAATTTATTAGTTGCATGGCCTCTTAAGAACATATCTTTGGATAAGTGAAAAATATAAATGTATCGAATATATTAATATTTGAATAATATGTCCCACATAATATAATTTGTGTACAATTTTCTCTTACAATTTAAAGTTAAGCTGTTATAAATTTAATTAATTTTAGAATATTTTCAGAAAAAACGTTTATTTTATGTTTTTTTATTTTTAATGCAAAAATAATTTAAATGACCCAAAAATGAATTGATCTTCACAAAAATTACGAGTTTATTGTAATTATATTATTAAGATTTGTTTCGTTCTTTTGAACTTTGACCATTAAAAAAAATAGAAATTTTCTGGAACTGTATTCGTCTACTTTCCAGCAAGAACACATCCAAAACCCATACTATACTACGGATTTTACGTGCGCGTATACAGAATGTACAGTGCAGGTTTTAAACAAAGAAAAATATGAAACTGAAGCCCGTTGGCTATGAGCACGTCACAAAAAAATTTACTCGAAAACGTGATATGCTGATCAAACAAAGAACTTTTTTCAGACTATTATATTAAATTAAATACGGCATTTGCACACGAACGAATATGAATATGAAACATATATGTAATTATTTATCTTTAATGTTAAGCTATATAAGTAGGTGAGTAGAAAATGCTCAATATAAATGTGCCCTGTGTGTAAATAGAAATTAAATTATCATATACTTTAATTATTGCCCTCAAATATAAAATTTTGCTTACCCAATTAAAACTGAGATACAAATATAAAATTCATTACAAACAAACATATCATAACAGTGACACCTTTTCAGTGGTCAAACCCAAAGCAAAATCAGCATAGTATTTAATAACAAGAATTTTATGTATTACGTTTCAAACATTTCAATCTCATAGATAACAAGATATAGTTATAAATTTAAATTATTGTAACTTTATATAGATGCGTCCCCTGTTGATCCATATACACACAAATCTAATCAACATTTATTTATATGAATGTCTGGCTAAATATGAGGTTTTGTGGAGTTCTGTACATTAGTTCTTAGATCTTAGTTCTTATGCAATGGTTATTTGTTCTTAGCCACGAAGTGCATGTAACTTTCAGACAGACGGCATAAAGATTATAGACAGTCGGCAGATAGACTATAGACTTTTTACAAGCTTATCCAAATAAATGGTATTCAGGACATTTCAAAATGCAAAAATCAGTCAGAAAATGGATGTCTCAAATTTGCAGTAACCCAATATTTTATGTAAATACCGAAGAATACAACAGTAGAACAGAACAGAACACGTGTAAAATGGAACTATTCATTTCATTTGTTTCCATTGGTGTTTTATTTTTCATTTTGTTCAATTACAATTTAAATAAAAATATAATACTTCTTTTTTGTTTTTTTACTTTAATTATATCTTAAAGAGCTGATTTGTATACATAAAAATGACTTGATGAGAATATCTGTACCCTTATCTTGCATAATTTCAAATTCAATATATATATATATATATATATATATATATATTTGTTTAATATTCATCTAAAATTAAATCATTTATAGAATTTTTTAAAGATAAAATAAATATAAAAGTAAAAATATATAGCTATATTTAAAAAAAAACCCAAGCATTCAATGTTTATCTAAAAAATAACGATTAATTTAATAACTACAATATATGTTAATAAATTTTCGCACTACCCATTTACACAGATATTATTTTATTTTAAAACTCATAAACAAGCAGTGTACACGTCTAAAAGCCTTAAAAACAATTTTAAAACTTCAGAAAACTAGTCAATCTGTTTTAAAACAGTAAAAAAAATTTCACCTGTCGTTCTCAGGCATCCTCAGTTACTGATGTTATGTTTTCGTGAATCAATCTGTTGTAAAACCTCATTTTTTTGTTAGCAACACATGGCGCCATCTGTTATCGATTTTGCGTGGATCATATCATTGCATATTTCTAATTTTGATGTAAATATTTTTATGACTTTCTCCTGTATTGCGTAGTTTAAATTATTATAAAGGGCTAATTTTTCAACATTATTGAAGGCTACTGCAATTGGATATTCGTTGATTAATACGGTTATTGCAGTGGTTGACATATTTAAGTTTATATCTCTTCTGTGTTCTTTCATTCTGCTTTCACTTTTCCTTTTTGTAATGTCTATAAATGAAATAGCTTTTCTTTCGTTATCAATGAAATTAATCTTGTATATACCTGATGCCTGTTGATAATTTAATTTCTATGCGTCTAATCTTGTTAATTTGAAAATCGATGGATCTTGGGTGATGGGAGTATTTATTCCAAGTTTTTTAATTCTCTTTTTAATTTTTGGAAAATGGCTTTTATAAACGGAATTGAATTTGTAAATTTTACTTCTTTTCGAGCTGGTTGTATCTAAATAAGATCCAGTAAGATATGATAGTATCTTGATGTCGCTCTTTCAAGTTTTTTTATAAAAGACATTTCCCTAAAATTAAAAAGGGAATTCAATAACTTGTCACTTGGAAAATCATACGTCAAGTATAGATTATAGAACATTTTTTAACACGTCCAGAAAATCGCAACGAAATTTCGACGTTAAATAAGGTGAAAGAAGGTATGTAACAAACAGTTTAGAAAACATATAACACATTTAAAAATCCAGATTTAGCAATTTCCTCCCATAGTCAAAAAAGTGGTCGAATTAGTTTTTGAAGCTTTGTATATGATCTATAGATTTGGGTATATACTACATAGCATGATACAAATTAGTGCACGTAGAAAATTCACATTTAGCAAATTTCGCCATCGATGAAAATTCTCTCGAAATCTTTTGTACAGTTTTCTCTAAAAAGTGTGTCTAAACACGTTTGCGCACACCACATATTGTTCTAAAATTTTATTCAGGTAGAAAAGGCATAAGGCAAAGTAAAATACTCTTCCAGTAATTACCAACCATAAACGACAATGTATGTTGTTCATTTCGTAGCACTGTATAGGAATTTATTTATATTCCACAAACTTCTGTTAGTCTACTAAATACATTTAGCAGGAAATTGCATAACATAAATAAAAATACCCTTAAGCATATCACTCCCGTATTTAGTAATACTTACGAATGTTTTTGTGCAGCGCTGTATATGATCAACATAATTTATACACATCACGTACTATGCAGACAATTAGTCAAATTTAAAAACATAAACCATAAGAAAACATAATTATCACACAAGGACTGTAATTATCGCACAAAGACTGCATCCAAATTCTTTTGTGTGCCCTATAAATGAAAGGTAAACGCAATGCACGCCATACTATTTGGTCAGCAAGTTATCTCATTAATAAAACGTCATATACATTTCATTAGGTTTGAAATAGTGAAATATTAAATTACGCTGCAAAAAATTTTTCTCTACAAAGCATTGTGTAATAGAATTATTTTGTGTGACCCTGTAAATGAATATGCTATGCACACCATATTTTAGAAAAAAAATAGTGTACAACATATTTTTATATCAATTTCATCGTGTTTCGAATGACGTAACATCATCAAATTGCACTTGAAACAATTTTTCCCATTGATTGTAATATAACTGAATACTTTTGACTATCCCTGTAAATAAACTAAAAATACTATACACTTCATTTTCAAGAGGGATCATGCTATTGTAAGTGTCAATGACATACAAAAATTCAGGGCAATCCGAGTTTCTTTACGAGAGTTAGAGCACAGACGGACGGCCAGACAAACCGAAGTCATAAACACTTTTCAACTACGTTGGAAAGTTTTCATTAAAAAAATCGCTTTAATTAGTTTAAACAAATTAAATATATTAGTTATTATAAATTATGGATATTATATGTATATATACATATACATATATAGGCTCAAGATATTATGAAGATAATTTTATAATTACTTTTTAAGTGATATTGCTTTATTTTCATCGTGAGCATGTTTGTCGAAAACAAAATAGCTTTTGATAATCGCACGAAAGGAAATGTAATATTAGCAAGAGATGATTTATTTTTCCGTTAGTGGAAATGATCATTATACTCAGACATACTCTGAGAAAAATGACACTTTCAAATCTGAGTAAATCGGTGTTTTCATTTTGTTATGAAACTTTTTTGTTTCAAATATGACGACTCAGTGCTTTCAATTCTAAAATACCAGACATACTCAGAATATTGAAACATAGAATAACTCAAAACTGAGCACATAGATATCGGTTCATACTCATTTTTGAAACATGTACATACTCAAAAATGATTAGAATCAGTTCAAACTCATTTTTGAAATATGGAAATACTCAAAAATGTCTACATAGAAATCAATTCACACTCATCTTTGAAACATGGACGGACATACTCAAACATGAGTACATAATGTTTTATTCTTGAGTATGTGCATGTTTTCAGAAATGACTTTATACATATTTTAAACTTCAGTAATTTTTATTCTGATCCATTTTGACTATGCGACATACTCAGATTTGAGTATTTTTTCACAGTTTTGAAAATGCCATTTTTAGATTGTATGCTTCCATTTTATTAAACATACATTTTCACCTTTTTAAAAATATATTTAAATGGTAGTAACTCATATCATTATCATGTAATACCTATTTGAATAAATGATAATTTAAAATATTTTACGGAAATATGAGTAACCTGTTACTTTTACTTCATAATCGTAAGCATTTATTTCAAATGTCTTATTTAAAATTTTTAGAACACTAATAAGAAATGCAGTAACTGTAACTTTTCAAAAGTTAAATACATTGATCAGCGGAATATATTTTAACAGCAGTTTCTTAGAAAATTATTTAATAAACAAAAGTATTAATTACCTAAATGAAATTAAACATTTTATGTATTAAACCTTTAAATATGTCATGGCTCTGTGTATGTCGCTCTCTCGATTCCCAAAGTAACTTTGAATCAAACGGAATATATCGGTGAATTTGACCGTGTGTTTAAGAAAAAGTATAGTCTCTTACCTAAATATCTCTTACCTACCTTTTTCCTTCCACATTGCTGAAAGAAAACGAACGCCATTGCGCTAATATATTTTTCAATGCGCAGACAAAATTTGAAGTGTTTAGTACCAATTCTTTTAGTTGATCATTTATAGTAGGATTAGGTAAAAAACGAACACATATAACAGAGTTATCCAATATTATGACCGCGCAGGTCACTCTGAACACTCCGCACACACTTTGCCTCCTTCCACCAAATGTTTCTCAGAACCCAACTGACTTCTCCGTGTTCCAATACAATTCTCGGTCTGCCTACAGCATCAGCCACACCCCAATCTGAACTGATATTACTCTCTTGTACATTCCCTTCTCTTTCTAATCAATGGGATTCCAGTTTTTAATTTCACTGGTAACGTCCGAGCGTTGACCTCACGTTCTGGGCAGCTCGTCCTAGGAAATTATCTCAAGCTCTTAAGTCCTTCCTTCTGTTGTTAAGCACTTTCTTTACAATGTATTCAGGGAGATAATCCCTCACTTGATTTTCCTTTCATGATCTCGTAGATAAAGAAAACGTGTCTGTAACTCATGTAAATAGATAATAATCCAGACATAATTTTTAAAAAATGAGGAAAAATAAGGAAAAATAAGGTTATCTAAACATTGATTTTCATTAGACATAAGTTTCGTTAACATCAGAAACCTGATATATGTTACTCAAGTCTATTGTAAACACAACATTATTGTAGAATATAGCCGGGCTGTTTCAAACATAGACCACTATGAAACACCTTGTGCGTCAGAAATTGCAGAGCAAATAATCATTATTACTCATAGGTACTGAAAGATGACAGCAAAAAGTACTCCTGAGTACATTTTAAAATTCATGCGGTGAACAAATGTGGATTTATATCATTTGCATTGTTTGCAGTAGCGTAACACGTTTTATATATATTTGTAGTAAGAAAAGATAATTTTAAAATAGAAATGTGAAATATAAAAATAACTACAATTATCATGAAATTTATGTTAAAAAAACTTTATTTTAATTTCAAGAATAAATCCCAAAATTGTAAAACTAGAAGACTGGAATGTTGCAGAATGTGACAAATAGTAATATAGCAAGTTGAGAGACAGTCTAATAAACTTGCTTAAAGAAAAAAAAAAAAAAAAGAAAAGAAAAAAACTGGTCGTTTCTTTCTTAAAAATATCTTAATATACATTCATATATAATCAATTATTAATATCACAATAAGCAATAATTTATAATTAAAAATAGCTGAATGTCGTTAGATATCAATCACTTCATAAACAGTTTAAGTATCTGATAACCTCTTTAATAATTCTAAATGATTAATTAATAACTGAAGTCTTTTTTATGATACATAATTAGACCAAATTCTACTTCACTTATTAATATATCTCAACATTGTGACTTTATAACAGCATTGAACTAATATGAGAACAGAACAGTCAGCTAAGTCTTTAGAGAAAATTTGTTGCGTTTTCAGAACGTATTAAGAACACTGTAAACGATTATTATAAACTAATTTTCAAAGAAAATGCAAAGGATTGGCCAATTCCAAACACAGAAGAAGAGTCACACAATGCTTCGAATTTATGCTTTAAAAGTTAAATATATGTTTTGTTAAAACTTGAAGAAGAACTATTAAATCATGTGAAATGTAACACACTTAAATAAACATTATTGAGTACTATTGTGTTCAGTGGTTGAATAAATCACAATTCTGTAACTACATGTGTATTTTGGACATTCAAAGCTTATTATTTTTCTGGGCTTAAATGCTCCAACCTGCAACATTTGGTAGAGTAAATTGGAACAGATTAAAACGTGTACATATTTTCAATTATATTTTCCCTAAACCATACTATTTCAGTCACGTAATTTTTGTTTTTTATTTAAGGAGTGTACCATAATGTAACAAAACAGTAAGAAAAAAAAGGAACCAAACATACAATTTACAAAATCATTAATCAAAAAGTATACGAAAATGCCCATTCTTCCTTTATTTTATTTTCACTTCTCCAATTAACAATATAACTAAAAATATTTAAAAAATCTATTTTGAAATCTATTTTAAATTCAAACTTTTATTATAAATAATACTAAGCTGTTTCCTTCCATATTTGTAAGTTTATGCTTCATATGTTTTATTTTTATCTTGCAAAATACCGATATTTTTTAATCTAAATAAATAAACGATATAATACATTTCTCGTTTTCGCAAATACTTACTTATCTTCAGTTTATAATCATCAGTGATTAATTATTAAAACTCTTTCTGATTATATGAAATACGCTGAATACATAAATCTTTAAGATAAAATTCGTTTTAATATGTTACTCTGAGAATTTATACAACTGGTTTTGAAGTGTTGTTGTTTTCTTTAATATTGCGAAAACAATTGTCGACTTTATAATACTTTTGGATAATACCGCAAACAGAAATGAAATATTTTCGATACTCTAGTCATGTTTAGGAGGAAGGACTATGTGTGAGAAAGATATTATGCCATTTATTTATTATATTATGACTATTTAAATATGATACAGAAGCTTTAATTTTCAGTAAAGTACGTACATTTGACATTCATGAAATATAAATAAATTTAAACTGTCGAAATTTTAAATATAATAAATATTTGCTTCTCAATCAATTTTATGTTAGAGCACACTTGAATTTATGTTGAATTTTCCAATGTACATAAAATTTATGAAGCTGGAAAAACAGATGAATTAAATAAACCATTTTTACATTTATTTATTAACACAAGCAAAAGGCTGTATTAGAGATAAGAAATATTTTGTTATAATTTATAGTATAAATAGTGAAAGCCGGGTCGGATCTCGTAATATTATTATAATGTAAATTGTAGATAACACAAAGGTCTGTAATGTTTAAAGGAAGATTGCATAAGATGAAACAATCATGTCCGTTCACGACATAACATGTGTATATTTTGCGGGAGTATACGATAAAGACATCCAAGTAGATCCAAGTTTGAATCCAAGTAGATGACATAAAAATGCTGAAGTCACGGTTAACAGAAACTATCGAATTTGTAACTTCTTATATGCTAATTCATGTATAGTTGGAGGTAAACTATAAATTTGGTATATTGAGGATAACAATACGCGCACATGTTGAAATGTTGTGAGTGCTGATTTCCATATTTTTGTATATTCAAGAAGACTCAACAAAAAATCGATATCAAATAGTTCAGAAGTTATAATGATTTGTTATGTTAGCAGTATATAATGAGTATCCTTTATTTCGTTTATAATCTGAAATGCATTAGATTAAAATTACAGACTATCAATTTAAATACATATAAGTATTTTTTTAGGAATCTAAATACTGAGTATTTGTTTTAATAGGCTTTTTGTAAATAAATTACACTCGTCGAAATAGATAAAAATTTTACCTGCTTGCAAAAAAAATTAACTATATAGTTTTGACGTGTTCAAAATCTAAGAAAGACATCCAAATTCCAAGAGCATGTGTCATGTCTTCGAAAAATTGTTAATTGAAATTAAAGGAAAAATCATTGCACTCGATTACATTGCTAAATACAATAGAAAGCATTAAAAATGTAATTTCACTGCCATTGTTTTTTAACATTACTAAATTAAAAACAACAAATATAATTGGCAACATCAATAACTGAATAAATCTATATATAATACTTGGAAATTTTTTCATAGAAAATTTCTCACGCCTTGCATTCATAATATTAAATTTTTTAATTGCTTAAAAAGCGATTAAAAGTCAATCAAAATTTTGAAAAAAGAGTGAATATTATGAATGGAAGGCGTGAGAAATTTTCTACGGAACAATTTCCAAGTATTAAATATACATTTATTCAATTATCGATATTGCCACTTATATTTGTTTGTTTTTTTTATTTCTCTTCAAAAATACCTAACTTTCTAATGTAATAAAATCTTTTGATATGTATACATTTGAAAATATATATTTGTAATAATTTAACTGTCTAAATTTTTAGAATTTAAAAATACAAAAAAATATGGAATACTTTTTAAAAAATGATTTTTAAGTTTTACAAACTGAAAAATGACTCACACTGGCTAACTATTTTTCTTTCTGGAAAAATAGTGTTATAATTTTTTATTCAAAAGGTGGCTGAAAAATGATCATTAGAAAGAAGTCGTAAGAATTCTCTTCCCTTTCAAAAATGTTCCGTGGAATCATTATGACATCATTTGTTTCTTTTAGTCGGGTATGTGTTTTTCAGAACTTCATCAGATTTTTCGCACGAAGAATTATTTGTTATGTCCTGTTCAGGATTGGGAAGGCGACAAATTAGTCATCTTTCAAAAATTCACCCCATTGGTATTTGAAGGTTCGCAAATTTCTAAACTGAGAACTACCACTTAAATATATTGGTCGCAGTGCAACCGATGATTTGGTCCTACACATCTATCCTCCTCGGTCACTTGACTTCAAGCATAGTGACTTCATTCTTTGAGGATTTGTCAAAAATCCCCAAAGGTATGTTAATACCACCTTTGCTTGTAAGTTTGCCCAAACATAAACAACGCATTTGTGATGCTTTACAAACAGTTAATATTGAAACATTACAAGGGACATTGGTAAGAATTGGCATATCGCAATGATGTTATACTGATGACGAGAGGAAGTTATATTGAACACATGTGATAAAAAATTATTATTATTTTCAATCATATATTAATGATAATTTTCTGTTTGTAATTATGGAAAATTTTAAATTTCGTAATCGGATGATTCTTTTCTGATAATCCGGTATTATATAAATTACAAAGCATACGTCATTCTAAGAGTAATTAGACTTATAAGTAATTAGAGTAAGAGTAATTAGAATATAATGGTCACAAATGTGACCAGTTGGGAATGGTCAGGCAAATGGTTAATGTAAATATACGTTGTCAGCTCCGTAAGTATGTTTTTCTTTTAGCAAAAAGGTTGTTTCAAGTGTCTGTTAGGGTTTTAGCATGTTGTCCTAATAATGGGTAGCATAAAAAGCATAACAAATAAATATTCTGAATTTTAAAGTAATATTTGTAGCGGACTAATAATGCACGCAGGTTTCCAATTTGAGCATGCTGTCCCGAATGAAGACACTATAATGATTTTTTTCCAGAAGTCCACTGAGAAAGGATTTTCACAAAATAATTTTTTACTTGTTTGGATGCTTATTACATCTTGTTGTTATGATGGAATGCGTAGTATAGGGTGGTCATAAAGTCTTCCTCTGATTACAAAAAAAATATTACGAAATAAACATGGAATGTAATATTGTAAAATTTTTATTAAGGAGAAGTCGGGTGTTAAGTTTTTTTAGTCCAGTCCCTACCGTTCGTGAGTTCCTTGATGACAAATTACCTACAATATGGATCGGGCGGGATGAACTGACTCCTCTGGATTTTTTTATTTTGGTGGAACATACGGGACAGAGTGTTTGAAACACCAGAGAAAGATATTGACACGCTCAATGTTAGGATCATATATGCTGTGTCTATTGTGACAGCCCAAATGTTGGACAGTACATGGCGAGGAATAGAATACCGCCTTGATATCCTTCGAGCTACCCAGGGTGCTCACACCGAAAATTACTGACGTAAGTACTTGTATTAGAAACTTCATAAATGTATTTACAATATAGTGAAATAAGGATATATCTAATTAGTTTTTTGCAGTAAATTATTGTAATCATGGAAACACTTTATAACTGTCTTGTATATCCAGTGTATAAAAGCTTACATGAGGCCCCGAAGCATTGAAGAACGAAAGACGATGTTGCAGCATTCCGAAAAATTCTTGTTAGCAACATCATTCTAGTTCTGTTTTGTCCTATTTCCTGGGGAAGATGCTTCTATCGCAGTTTTGTAGGAAGGCACTCAGAAAAGGGAATAAAAATTTTAGTTAAGGAAAACGCTGAAAGTTCATAAACATTAAATTATCATATTTCGGTAAGTTTTTGTAGTAAATAATTAAATATATATATATATATATATATATATACCTTCCTCACCTGTTGAAAAAAAAGTTACATCCAATGTGGGTTATACTTAGTCTAGGTCATAACAAAAAATTTTATATAGCTTTATTTCATATAATTTGTGTTTATTAATAGAGACAACATATTGTTGTGAGCTCGGGGTTCGAAAGGACTGATGCCAATATATAAGAACAATAAAAAGGCTTTATTCACTATAAACAGTGCAATACCTTCACAAATATCTTCTGAAAATTACAAGATATTCAGTAATCTTCAAATCCAATAAAAGCTAAGCAAAATTTCACACAGAAACAATGCGTTCAATACGACGTATCAACGACAAAATCGATCTGAGAAACACAGTTCTCAATGCAAAGCCTCTCGTATGAATTCAATCGCAGTTGACAGACAACTAACTCACTGAACTGATGGAGGTCCTTATATAGGTTTCAGAGATCTTTCCAGATTATTCCAGAGCCTTCAGATGCTAGAAATTACCAGAAAGTGCTTTAACTTTCGATAGAGAACCCAAGCAAGAAAGGATCCCAATGTACAGGTATAAGGGGGGGGGGGGGGTTGCACAAAAAGTCGCCAAATCCGTCGCCAACTTGGCGACATTTGGCGATATATCGCCAAATTTGGCGAAAAAAATAAGTCGCCAAAACCATCGCCAACTTGGCGATAAACCCATTCCTTGGCGATTTTCCCATAGAACTCATAATAAAAACCGATGCTGTAAGGTTGTTTTCCTTGCAAACCACCTGAGGCCTTTAGCATTGAGTTACATGATGCTCAATAGGAAATACATTAATAATACTGCAATTTTCACAATAACAAAATAAAATAAATTTAAACAAATGGAATATTTACAGATATATACAAAATTCATAACATTGCCCCCCTCTCAAGGACTGCACGTCCCGGGCAGTTCAACCTTTGATCGGAAAGCAAACCCGTTACCAACAAATGCTATACTATTCAAAACACATTCATAATGCTGAATTATACAAAATATACACTTATTTAAAAATAAAATAAAATAAAAGCATAGACATTATTACATACAAGTATTTAAATAATAATAACAATAATAATGATAATGCTAAGCAAAATAAATAATTACATTAATTTATATACAAGACCATGGTCATACTAATTTACATTATTTACATTACACTATTTACAATCAATGAACTAAGTACTATGGCCATAGTATGGAGCCAGCCTGTCGTAATGAACGACTCTAGGCTTCGAACTTGGTGACTTTCGGATCCGAATCACGACATCGTTCAGTCTGTTTAGGACTGTGTAAGGACCGTCCCAGTGTGCGATTGTAGTTTGGGAGAAAGTCCTTTGCGTCGAGTCGGATTATAAAACCAAACCTTGTCACCTTCTTTGAATTGATGTCCCGTGGCTTTCGTGTCGTACCTGGTCTTCATCTTCTCCGTCTGTATATTGATCCGCTCTCGAGCCAAGTTGTGGACGTCTTCAAATCGTGCCTGGAGATTCTGCACGTATCCCTCTGGCGATGAAGGCGCATCTGGAGGGCGACCAAAAATCAGATCACAAGGTAGACGAAGATCACGACCGTAAAGCATCTGAGACGGGGAATAGCCGGTTGTTTCATGGACGGCGCTGCGATAGGCGAGAAGAAACAAGGGAAGTTTTTGGTCCCAGTCTTGTTGGTTTCTTGAGACTAGCAGTGAGAGATTGTTAAGGATGGTACGATTAAATCTCTCAACCATGCCATCCGATTGTGGATGTAAATGCGTCGTCCTAGTTTTGTCCATTCCGAGAAGTTGACAGAGACCCTCAATCACAGCAGAGATGAAATTTCTCCCCTGGTCAGAATGCATTTGAAGGGGGACTCCATACCTTGATATCCACTGGTGTACCAAGGCATCTGCAACCGTAGAAGCTTCTTGATCAGGGATGGCATAAACTTCAGGCCATTTCGTGAAGTAGTCCATGACAACAAGGAGAAATTTGTTGCCATCAGCACTTCTAGGCAGAGGGCCTAGGATGTCAAGGGCGATGCGTTCGAAAGGTGCTCCTACATTGTAGAGATGTAGTCTTCCTCGGCTACGTTTCTTTGGTCCTTTTCGAGCTGCACATGCATCGCAAGATTTGCACCATCGTTCGACGTCAGCTCTCGCTTTTCCCCAGAAGAAGCGCTCTCGGACTCTATGTAATGTTTTCATTACTCCAAAATGGCCACCAGTGGGACTGCCATGTAATTCTTTGAGGACCTCTGGTATTCGGGATCGAGGAAGTACCATCTGCCGCCGAGATGTCTTCCCATCTTCCGATTCGAATTTTCGGAACAGGACACCATTCCTGACGTGGAGAGAGTTCCAAAGAGCCCAATATTGCTTTGTCGTAGGACTGTAAGTCGAGATGTCTTTCCAACTGGGCTTCGTGCTAGAAGATTCTAATAACTCCAAGATTGGTTTGATCTCAGAGTCTGCCATTTGATCTTCTCGAATCTTCTCATCACTCCAGGGATCTGGTGGCGTCAATAGTGAAGTCTTCGTCTGGCGTATGACATATTCGGGATTATACTTGTTCTCCGCTCTGGAACAATAGCGACAGCTCTCGGGACACGGTCTTCTTGATAGGGCATCGGCGTTTCCATGCGATGAGCCTTTGCGATGCCTGATGTCAAAGTCGTATTCCTGGAGTCGTTGTATCCATCTGGCTACTTGACCCTCTGGGTTCTTAAAATTTATCAGCCATGTTAGGGATGCGTGATCAGTACGAAGGAGAAATTTCCTGCCATAGAGATAGTGATGGAAGTGTTCTATGGCTTTTACTATAGCTAATAACTCCTTACGAGTGACGCAATAATTCCGCTCTGGTTTCGACAAACATTTGCTCCAGTATGCTACGACTCGTTCTTGGCCATCTATTTCTTGGGAAAGTACAGCACCGACACTTTCATGACTAGCATCCGTGTCCACAATGAATTGTTTGTCGGGGTGTGGATAGGTTAGGACTGGAGAGGATGTGAGAGCTTCTTTCAGCTACTGGAAGGAATTCTCGCATTCTTGTGTCCATAGAAACTTCTGCTTGCTTTCAGTGAGCCTATGCAAGGGTCTTGCGATGTTGGAGAACCCCTGTACAAACTTTCTGTAATAAGTGCATAGTCCCAGAAAGCTTCGCAACTGATGGACGTTTTCCGGACGCTTCCAGTTCTTTACTGCAGACACTTTTTCAGGATCTGTTCGAACACCTTCAGCTGAGATGATGTGTCCTAAATAATTTACTTCGCGTTGGAAGAACTTGCATTTCAGAGGGTTCAGCTTTAAATTCGCCGCTCTTAGCTTCGTTAACACTTTTCGAATATTTCCAAGATGTTCTTCAAACGTGCGGCCACCAATGATGACGTCATCTAGGTAGATGAGACAAGCTTCAAAAGTCAGGCCTTTTAACACTGTCTCCATGAGGCGCTCGAACGTTGCTGGAGCATTGCAGAGCCCGAACGGCATAACTTTGAATTGCCAAAGTCCTTGTCCAGTAGTAAATGCGGTCTTCTCTTTGTCATCAGGATGGATCTCTACTTGCCAAAATCCACTCTTCAAATCCAGCGTGGAAAACCATTTATGTCCTGTAAGAGTATCTAGCGTGTCGTCTATTCTTGGTAGAGGATAGCTGTCCTTCTTCGTGATATCGTTAAGTTTACGATAATCCACACAAAATCTTGTGGAGCCATCTTTCTTTCGGACCAACACGATGGGAGAGGCCCACGGACTTGATGACGGTTCGATGATGTCACTATCCTGCATCTCTCGTAAGAGCTTAGAAACCTCTTCTTGTTTTGCGAACGGCAAGCGTCTTGGATGCTGTTTAATCGGTGGATGGCCGGCAGTATCAATTCTATGCCGTGTCAGTGAAGTGCGACCAATATCACTCTCGTTTTGAGAAAACACATCCTTAAATTCCTGGAACAGTCTTTCTGCGGCATGTCTCTGTTCAGGAGATAAATTCTCATTTCGTCCAATTTCAGGTGTTAAACTTGTAGACGGCTCCGATAACGTCAAGCTCGGGTCTTTGCAAACACAGGTGACTGGAGCACAGGTTGCAAGCACTTCACCTTTCTGGATAATTCTAGACTTTTCACTTACGTTTGCAATTCTCACGGGTATCACATCTCTCGACAGATCTACTAGCGCTGATGCTATTAGCACTCCCTTTGGGCTCTTCTCAGGATATCCAGTCAAGCCATACTGGAAAATTCTTTCGTTTCCAGTTAATCCAGGTATCATCATTTCGGTCCGAGGAGGGATGATAACATCTGCCTTGGCTGTGATCCGTTGAATAGACCCGGACTCATTTCCAAGTTTGAAAATAGTGACATCTTCTTGAGCAGAGCGTAACTCATTATTCTTAAAGTCCAGTGTAAATCCATGCTCTTTTAAAAAGTCCAGTCCGAGTATGAAAGGGTCTGAAATATCGGCCACGTAGACTGTATGGCGATAAGCGGCGTTCCCAAACTTTATTTTCAGTGTCATTCTTCCATGTATATCGATCTTATCTCCGGTCACAGTTTGAAGAATAACACGCGGCGGGATCCAGAAGGGTTTTTCTTTCAGCCGCTGAGCTAGATCTTTTCGAATGATGGTCACATTGGCTCCTGTATCGATGATCATATTACAGGGCAAATCATTCACACTTCCGACCAGAAAAACTCCGTTCTCGCCGCAACTTCTTGCAGAAATTTCACATACTTGAAAATGAGGCTGCTTAAGATCTGGAAACCTCCGCCCCGCAAGATGGCCATTGATCAATTTTCCTGCTCCACCGTTAGCGGTTGAGCTATTACCTTCGGTGCTGGGTCGCCTTGGGCAGTCGATTTGGATATGGCCTTCTCCACCGCATTTTCAACACTTGATCTTCCTGTAAGGTTTGTTGGCCCTTAAGGAGTTCATCTTTCTCATTATGTCATTCATCTGCTGCTGTAAGCGCTCCACAGCTCTATCCGACGTCTCAGGCAGGTTGGCTACTCGCACAAAGTGTCGATCTTTCCTTGTAGCTTGCTGGGCTGCCTCGAATTTCAGGGCATAAACTAAAGCCCCTTTTAAGTCACTGAGATCTGCAATCCGGAGTTGCTTCTGGATCTCAGAGTCACGCACACCATCGATGAAATGCTGCAGAGCTAAACTTTCTCTAGTTTCAGTCGGGCAGTCAGGATAAGCAAGATGGGAAAGTCTCTCGACATCCGTAGCAAGCTCTTGCAGGGATTCAGTGGATTTCTGCTGTCGAGATTTGAGCTGGAGTCTGCTATATTCCTTCATGCATTTCTCGCCAAAGCGCAATTCTAAGGCACTGACGAGCGTTTCAAAATCCAGCGGTTCATTTGCAGGCAAAGTCTGTAAGACGTCGGCAGCATCAGCTCGTAGAGAAGCAGCTAACTGGCAAGCCTTTGTCTGGGAATCCCATCCATTGGCGTCCGCTACGATCCCAAATTGTGTCTTAAAAACTGGCCAGGAGGATTTGCCGTCATAGGTCGAAAGTTTAATAAAGGCCCGAGGAAGCATATCTGGATACTTGAAATCTTCGGAAAAGTTTACGGCAGTTATCTTCTGTTTCTTGATTTTTTCCAAATCTTTTTTTACATTCTCTATGCTTTCTTCAACGGTCTTGGCGATCTTTTGAACTTTTTCTTCTACTCTTTCTTCTACGGTTTTCGCTGTCATTTGAATTTCTTCTACCTTTCCTTCTATTTCTTGAAATCTTCCTTCAACTTTGTCTTCCACGCCGTCAATTCTGTCATTTAAAGATGTTATTTTATCCTCTATTAAGTCTTTCAACTCTCCAAGGTTGGTTGACATATCCTTTTTCATTTCATCTTTTAAGTCGCCAAGGTTGGCAGTCATTTTCTCGTCTATCGCTGACATTTCCTTCTTCATTTCTTCCGACATTTCCTTCATTTCAGCCTGGTTCGCAGTCATTTTCTCATCTATCGCTGACATTTCCTTCTTCATTTCAGCCTGGTTCGCAGTCATTTTCTCATCTATCGCTGACATTTCCTTCTTCATTTCTTCCGACATTTCCTTCATTTCAGCCTGATTTTCAGTCATTTCCTTCTTCATTTCTTCTTTCAACTCAGCAAGGTTGGCAGTCATTTTCTCATCCATCTCCCCTAATTTCTCCAATAATTTAATCAGTTGCGCCTCCATTGCTCTGGTGATCGGCATTCAACCCCACTCCTGACACCAAATGTTGTGAGCTCGGGGTTCGAAAGGACTGATGCCAATATATAAGAACAATAAAAAGGCTTTATTCACTATAAACAGTGCAATACCTTCACAAATATCTTCTGAAAATTACAAGATATTCAGTAATCTTCAAATCCAATAAAAGCTAAGCAAAATTTCACACAGAAACAATGCGTTCAATACGACGTATCAACGACAAAATCGATCCGAGAAACACAGTTCTCAATGCAAAGCCTCTCGTATGAATTCAATCGCAGTTGACAGACAACTAACTCACTGAACTGATGGAGGTCCTTATATAGGTTTCAGAGATCTTTCCAGATTATTCCAGAGCCTTCAGATGCTAGAAATTACCAGAAAGTGCTTTAACTTTCGATAGAGAACCCAAGCAAGAAAGGATCCCAATGTACAGGTATAAGGGGGGGGGGGGGGGGGTGGTTGCACAAAAAGTCGCCAAATCCGTCGCCAACTTGGCGACATTTGGCGATATATCGCCAAATTTGGCGAAAAAAATAAGTCGCCAAAACCATCGCCAACTTGGCGATAAACCCATTCCTTGGCGATTTTCCCATAGAACTCATAATAAAAACCGATGCTGTAAGGTTGTTTTCCTTGCAAACCACCTGAGGCCTTTAGCATTGAGTTACATGATGCTCAATAGGAAATACATTAATAATACTGCAATTTTCACAATAACAAAATAAAATAAATTTAAACAAATGGAATATTTACAGATATATACAAAATTCATAACAATATTATATATTTTTTATAACTGCACCCCCTTTTTTTCTTGCTTTTCTCTATCCTTTTCAATCCTTTTGTTTGTATAAGAGGTTTTAAGGTTTTTAAAAGCTTGGGAATAATATATTTTTTTAATTACAACTATTTCCATTTTTCTTGATACTTTTTTTCATGAGCAAGATTTAGGGTACACGTTTACATGATCCTGACAAAAAACGCTAAGCCTGAAGTACAACTTGTTTTGGTTTTTCGATTTCTCTTTGGAGGCCTTTTTTGCAATTTTCTCATTTAGGTGAACTAATATTTCTCAACATTCATGATGTTCTCAACATTCAGAAAATAACAACCGAGTCAGCAGGAGAAAAACACCTCAATCATTTAAACCTGCACCATAAAATGAGAAAACTAAAACAAAAAAAAAAAAAACTCTCTACAACTCAACAGTCAGCAAAAAGAAATCAACCAATAGAATAACAAGAACGAAAAATCATGCGTCAAGCATAGATTATGTAGCACTTTCCAACGCTTCCAAAATAATTTTACAAAACATACCATTTAATAAGCTAAAAGGTAACATCTAAGTAAACAATTTGGAAAACGCATAACATATTTAAAAACATAATTTCAGGAATTTCCAACAGATACAATATTTGGAAAAATATCCGAATACTTTTATTCAGCCCTGTATATGATCTATAGATTTGAATATATACTACATTGGATGCTAAATTTTAGTTTAATTAGGAAACGCGTAGCACAGTTTAAAATTCTCCTTCTAGAGTTTCCGTCAATAAACGGAAATGTGTTCGCGAACTTTTGTGCTGCCCTGTATAGGATCTAGAGAATTTATACACACCACGTAATAGACAAAAAGCGAGTTAAAATTAAAATCGCGTTTAGTAACTTAAAACGCACTTCCAGGAATTAGTGTTAACAGACAGTAGAGAATTCTTTTGTGTGTCCCTGTAAATGAACGATGACTGCTATACACACACTATTCTGTAGTAAGCCTCTTGTAATGCACCTTAGATATATATATATAAATTTCAATGCGTTTAAAATAGTGAAACTTTATTTAAATAAACCGCAGACGATTTTTCTCCATAGACGTCATGTAACGGAATTCTTTTGACTGTCCCTGTAAAGTAACTATAAGTGCTATGCACACCCTATTCCATATTAAGCTTCTTCTAATGCACCTTAGTGATATATATAAATTTCAATGCGTTTAAAATAGTGAAACATTATTTAAATAAACCTCAAATGATTTTTCCCCATAGACCGCAATGTAACGGAATTCTTTTGAATGTCCCTGTAATAAAACTATAAGTGTTACACACTTCCGTTAAAATAGGGAACATGCTATAGATAACGACAATAACATATAAAAATTGCAGAGCAATCCGAGCATATTTACGGGAGTTAGAGCACGGACAGACGGTCAGACGGCAGACGGCCAGACGGCCAGACAAACCGAAGTCATAAGCACTTTTCAACTAGGTTGGAAAGTGCTAAAAATCCATATCCACTTTTTTGAATCGTTCGGTAATATTTTTCAATGATGTATTTCATGTAAAATCAATAGCATGGTTTTTAAACCTCATGTATTTAGTCATATAATTTCATATTGCATTTTTTGAATGTGAAATATCATTAAACTTTCAGTATTTTCTTGAAATATACAGGAGTATTGTAACCACACTTCAAAACATAATTTAAATTTAAGATGAAAATATCCAAAGGCAACGAAGCTATTTGCAATTTTTGCCAAAAAAATATATATTTAAAATTTCTGGTAAAAATTATGATTTCACACATTTTTCAATATATTTCTTAATAACAGTGTGTTTTCACACATGTCCAATAGTAACAGTTGAATGTAAAAAAATTTCAATGATTAATGTCATGTACTAATTAATTTAATATTAAATAATTTTAATTATAATGCCAGTACGTATAGTTCCTAATTTCAAGAAAATTTCCATTTTCATAAAATCGGTTAAAATTGAAAGGATAATATTTTATTATTAAATGATTTATAGATGCCTTAATAACTTCAAACATCTGTCGACAGATAAATACTTTAAAATAATAAACATGAAATAATTGAAATTTTTCCATTTTAATATTGTTATTTTAGAAAAGGAATTAATCTGTAGTGCGACATAGATAGAGTGGCTTCCATGAATTCATTTGAAATATTTGAAAATGAAACGTCTGTTTCGGAGCTTAACAAGGGATTTCAAAATAAAGTGCAATTATTAAATGAGCTTTAACTATTCAAGAGCAGACGACAACAGTTATATTTGTATTATAAACATAGAGTTTTCTAGGAAATTTTCATACAATTGGATCTTTAAAATAAATAATTCGAAACAATGGAAAGGGCATAGTTAGTAGATTGGGTGTAATAAAAATAACGTTAAATTTTAATGAAAACATAAATTATAGATAGCAATTAGGATCATTAAAATAATTAAACTTCCGTAATATATTCAGAAATCATAAGTAATAAAATGTCATGTTTTAAATTAGGGATATACAAACATATATTTATGGTAAATAAAGGTAATCTGATAGACACTACAAAGGACAATATAAAATATTCTAGTGTTTTATAAATAATTTTGTGATTAACCCGTTATTAAAATTTATCATTCTCAACTTAAATGAAAACTAGGACAGAATGAAGTCGTGCAATAACAACGTTAATAAAAAATAATATAGATTTGAAATAATGTAAGTTTCTGATCATATTACTCCAAAATTTACCTATAAGAAAATCAGTTATATTACTTTAAAATTTTAAATGTAATTCAATTTCAAGGAAAATCCCATATCTATATGCAAAACGAAAGCCCCAATCACAAACGTATCCACTAACTAACCTCTCAAACTAATTGTTTTCGTAACATCGAATCAACTTGATCTGTTCAAAATTGTTACAACATTGAGAACAACTAGATTGAGACACCTTAGTGCTATGCGATCGCTGCAAAAACTAAGTAAGTCAAAGAAATTATCCGCCTAAATAAGTTTTTATTAGCCTAATTCTAAACCCGCATAAAACGTAGTCCCCTTCAAAATGTCACTTTTCGTGAATACTCACTCGAACATTCAGAAAACTACAATAACTTTAAAGGAAATTAATGTACAGGATGGTTATAATATAAGTATCTCTATTTTGCTCAGTCTGTAGCTATAAAGAATAACCCGAATGAAACCAAAATCGGTACACTTACTATTCGAGAAGGGGGAAAAAGAATGGAACAAAAAAAGGTGCAATAATCGCCGTCAGATAGCGCTATGGCGCCTGTCGGTGCAAACGCCGTTGTATACCGTGGAAATTACTTTAAAAATCGCATATCACAACATGTGGGAAACATCACTCCGGATGCGTTACATTCCACAGTTGAGCATGTCGTGCACTTCCTGGATTGTGTTCTCCTGCCCAATGACCATGTGGAACCCGAACTTGTTCGGCACTGTCATGCGAAAGATAAACCACATTCACTGTTACACATTCCAATAAATTAGTTTTGTCATGAAGTTTTACGCCTTAATTCATCGTTCTTGTATTACACATCACATTTCACCCTCAAACGCGCCCTCTGTCGGCGATTTTTGCAATTATTATTTTTTCTTATTGTTCTATTCTTCCCCCTTCTTGACTAGTATGTGTACCGATTTTGGTTTCATTCGGGTTATTCTTTAAAGCTACAGACAGCTCCAAATGGAGATACTTATTTTATAACCACCTGGTACTTTCACACACACAAGGTTGTTTACAAAAATAACACTACCACAATGAAGCATAACATGTGTAATTTACGTTAGCGGTTCTAATAATTTCCTGGAAGCAGCGGTTCCCATTTATTCTAGTGAATAGCATGTTGGACACAAAATGAGGAATTTGGGCTGATGCTCGATGGTTCGCAACCAGCATAATCTGGGAAGAATGACTGTGCAAGGTTTTCTGAGTTTTCCCTTTACGAGAATGTGTCTTCGGGTAACTTTCCTTTCAAATGTCCTCTCTGAATACATCACTTTTATTGCAAAATTCTCAAAACTGGTCTATGCTTAAAAAAAATCTCTACCCTAGCAGAAGCGAAAATATATGGTCATTGACTACAAATGAAACGCCCAAAGCATATTTTGAATTTCTGCCAAAATATGCAACAGGGATGGGTGATCAAATTACAAATTTTGAAATAAATAATTTTGATTTTTACTCTAACATGATAATCCTAAATAAATTTCTGCTTAGATTCGGAGTCTCCTAAACAACATTACTCTCATTCTATTAAAACTATTAATTGCAAATACAAATGTTTTTCCTATGTTTACCGAACACATATGAAATCTCATACGATATCATACAAATTTTAATGGAAGCTCTCTCAAAGATTTTATAAGTATCCTCACACAATGAAAATAATTTAGACTGCATTTATATTATATTAAAGTTTTCCCAAAGTTTTAAAAAATACCCGTGAAGTTCTTAAAGTAGCATAACATGAATTTGCAAAATGCCAAGAATTTAACTAAGTAATTTACTATCCAATATTAACTAAGTAATTTAATAAGATTTACAGAAGATTTCTGACTAAAGTGTGCTTAACAAACTACATATATAGTAAGTGTTCAATCATAAATGCCAGAGGTATCCGCCAGATCAAGAGCGAGGTCACGTCATTCAAGGTCATACGCCACGTAGCGGAGGGGATTGAACTACAAAAAAGTGAGTACCCTTCTTGCATATTGCTTGTAATCTAGTAGTTCCTATATCTATGAAAAAGCTGAGCAAGCGCAAAAGTCATGTTTTCATTTGTATTAGTGTTAAATTGTTGAACATTAGTATATTGTAATAACTTCAGTATTCTTTGTTATTCGTGATTATTTTGTATATTACTAGGGGGCTCTGCCCCCTGCTCGCTACGCTCACCAACCCCCGTTCTGATTTCACAGCCTCTTAAAACCTGGTAATGTATCCTGTTTTAAAAAGATGATGGTGATATCACGAACGGCGACATTCTTCTGTAATCAGGTTATAATGCTTTTTCATTTAACTGGTTATAATGCTTTTTCATTTAATTCACCTTTTTTATTTTTAATATTCATGTGTAAACCCGATTTTTATGACGTAATTTTCTTATTTTTCCTGCTCACTCACCAAATTATACAAATTGACATAATTTTTATTTTAAATAACGAAAAAACAAATAAATTAGTATAACATTAATAAAAATATAAATAAAACGTCGAAATAAAAATAACTTGATGACGAAACACGTGTTGTCAAGTGAATGTGACATTTTCGATCAAGCATTATTGGCATTTAATCTTACAAGTACCTAGTAGACCAATCCTCGCTCGGTAATTTTTTTCAACAGGTATTTTTTTATTTTATTTTATTTTTTTGCTAGCTTATTTTAATTACTTTTTTTTTTATTCATGGAATTTTCCAATCGATTTTTAACACAATTCCTGATAGGCAAGAATTATATAAATTATATTGAAAAGTGTTTTGCCGATGACAATACACCATTCTAATATTTTTACAACTTAATTATAAATTAACCAGAGGGCCCGTGCGTAAATTTCGCATTGAATCTAATATTTTTTAGGTACTTCTCTATTATGCTGTCAACCACTTTTCATTACAAAAAACTATCGCAAAATTGTAAGATTAAACGCCAAAAATGCAGTCCCATTTACTTGATGTCAGAAGCATTATACGTGTTTGTTAAATGATCAAGTGGTTTTTAATTCGACATTTGCGTGTATTTTTCATTATGTTTTACTGGTTTATTAGTTATTTCATTAATTAAAATAACAATTGTGTCCTTAAATTCTTATATTTTATTTATTTATTTTGATATTCCAATGGCAACGTTCTCCCGTTTATTTGGCGATAGTTTTTTGTTATGAAAAGTGGTCGACGGGATAAAAGAGAAGTACCATTTTTTATCAATATGTAATAGTTATTAGATGCAGGTTTAAACTTCTAAAGAAAAAGCAAGGATAAAAATATCTGTAAACAACATTTAGTTGTTAGTCAATCCAGAATATCATCTAATTTATTTCATCAAAGTTAGAGTAAAAACTGATCCAAGATTGCTAAAGGCACGCACGAGAAAAAAAAAAAAAACTTAACAATCGTATTTTAACTGCATTAGAGGATGACGTCATCTGCTTCGGGAAAAACATGGGACATAGAAATATAAATCTAAACATTTCAATTTAAATTTCGCTTTTTAATCATAAGTATAAAATAAACCCGTGCGGTGTTTTTTATAATAATTGCTGAGCATCATATAATGTGGTATTTTATTTTTTTGGCAACAATGTTTTGATGAAAACCTTTCATTTCATTTAGGAAAACAATGCCGATTTAATTTTTAATTATTAGCAATTTTTAATCGAAAACATGTTTTAACGAAATGTTAAGTGAGCTATGTCAGAAGCGTTTTCAAAATCCTTTCATATGCTATCTCATTCGTCGTTGTGCGTTTCGTATTTTCAGAAAAAAGGGATGTTGACAGGAGATATAATATATATGATACATTCACTTGAAATTGGTTGTTCTTTTTCAATTAGGCTGTCGCAGGTGATAAATCGCCAAATAACTCTGTAACTCGTACAATTGTATGGGAGTTGAAAAACAACGGATTTAATTATGTGACAGTAAAATGCTCGCCAAAATAGGCCAAAGCGCTGTGAAATGGCAAAAGTCAATATTTTAAAGAGTTAAAAGTAAAATATAAATTGTTAAAAAAAATGTAACATACAGAATACGCTTTCATCAATTAATAATTAAATATCAATAAATTTACGATTACACTATGACAAATAAATTTAAAAGAGTAAAAAGATAATTTAAATAATGTTTCATTTTTCTTTCTGATTCTCTTTTGTTGATAAATAAACAGAGCAAAAAGTATATATTTCAAATAAATTCATTATTTTGTGCTTCCTGGCAAACGTATAAAAAATAAGTAAATTTTTCATAATAGAGGTCTTTGCCCAGGCCAAATTAATGCATTGTAATAGATATTTTACGTAAAAAATATGAATTGCGGTTAAAAAAATTCCGCGGTATTTTCAAGATGACCATTGGTTGCTAATAAATGAGTGTTTTTAAAAAACTATTTTTGGTATTTCCGCATTATCCCGTCAACCATTTTCCATAAAATAAACTATCGCCAAAGTAATCGCCAGACCCAGACTCTAACGCCAAATAAACAAATGGGTGAATGTTGGCATTGGAATTAAAAAAAAAATCGGAAAAGCTACATTCACTCAAGTGTCAACTATCAATATTTTATTAAAATAAATTTTGAAATGTATTAAGGAAAACAGAAAAAAAATGATATTGGATATTTATTTATTTACAATATTTTTCATAATTATCCTTCTCGACAGGTGAATGTTTGTGACGTCAGTAGAAACTGATCTAATCTATATAACTATGCATCACTAATTTTTTTCAATTCTTTTACCGCTTTTAAAATTTTGTCGAGGCCGTTTAAAAACACAATCGTTAGTTAAAGAGGATACTACACTCACACAAAAATACTCGCTGGCTTACTTTAGTCCTGTGGGATACATTTGTTTTAATATCTCGTTTGCAATTCAATATTTATGAATGTTTTTTTTTCCTTTATTTCTTTTTTTGGTACATTTTGGTTCGAAAAGCACCCACTTTTTTTGGCACTGGATAGCTAAAGTCGATCTGGACAAAGAACTTCCTGTACTTTTTCGATTATGTTTCAAGACTTGTTTTTTATACCACGTCGAGTTTTAAACACAGAAAACAAGTTTTCTCGAATTAGTGACCTAGCTAGATCGATTTTTTGTGCTCGAATTAGTGTAGTCATTAATTTTTGTGAAAATCGTTAGTGCCGTTTTCGATATATAGCAGCATTCTTAGTGCTGAGTTCCTTTTAATAGATCAAAATAACCTTTCCCGAATTCGAAACCTATCTAGATTGATTTCTCGTGCTCGAATTAGTATAGGCAACACGTTTCGTGTAAATCGTTTGAGTATTTTCCTATTTATAACAAAAAACATTTTCAGGGCTGAGTTTGTTTTACCCTGTAAAAACGAATTTTCTTGCATTCGGAACCTAGCTAGATCTTTTTTTCGTGCTCGATTTAGTACAGGGGACAATTTTCGTGAAAATCTTCCACGTCGTTTACGATATTATTCATAATCAGGAAAATCTCTTGCTCGTTTAATATATATGAATAATCGGGAAAATCTCTTGCTCGTTTAATATATATGAATTTGGTGACAGTAATTTGGTCGACAGGATAACTAACTAGAACCAATTGTATATATAGTGTTACGAATATATTAAATAGCTAGTGTTTGTGCTTAAAAATAATGTAAGTAGTTCAATTAAGCTCTATTCATAAGCTAATATTAATTTTCGTTGCATTGCAATATCTTAATTTGGGGATTTTTTGTAAGCGAGTAAACGCTATTGGATTTCAATAGGAGTCTCTGGAAATTTGGCGAAATATTGGAAATAGCGTCAAGTTGGCGCCACTTTTGGCAGCTAATTTTGGCCGCCAAATTTGGCGATATATCGCCAAGTTGGCGCTAAAATTGGCGACAGACTCGGGTCTCTTCCTCTTGGTAACCCCTCTAATAGCGTCCATCCTATCTAAATTCTCTACTTTCATGTTAATTCCCCCTAAGAAAAGTCAGAAAGCTCTGACCAATCAGATACGTTTCGAGGTATTTGAAGGATTCATGTGTAAACACAATTTTTATGACGTAATTTTCTTTATTTCTTGCTTGCAACACGTGATCATTTAATTATTATTTTAAACTTTCATTATTGTTTTTAATAGTCTCGCGCAAATAAATTTTTTATTTGAGATAAAATATAATCATTTGCGCTTTTTTGGCAACAATATAAAAAATGACTTTTTCAATAAAAGATTTTTTACTCGATTTTTAAGGATTTTTTGAGTTTTTATTGTCCGACCGTGATAATTTTTTGAATTTCTGAAAGCTTGTTATATTTCGCGTCTGGTAGTATGATTTTCGAATCCGTAGGATGGCTAGAAAAAAAGTAATCGTTCCTCAAAAAAGTCCCTAATAAAAAAGCGATGAGACTAACCCGGAATATCTACACAGAATTTGATTGGTCCATTTCGTTTTTGGCTCAGTGCCAGATTACTTTTTTTTAATATAGAAGGATTACATCTGTTACAAAATATTTTTATTGTATTTTTACAAAATATTTATTCAATATCTGCATTGTTTTAAATCTCTAGTGAATAATCATCTTTCTAGAAGTGACAATATCTGATATTATTGCTGTCTGCCATTTTGAACATCATCCAATAATCAACAGATTTATATTAATATATCTTTGTTTCTAGCATAAATATGTTAATATTAGTTATAATGTAGTGAATGTTTGTTGTAAATGTTGAAATAAATATGTGTAATATAAATATTCACTATCCATCTATCAAAATACATGGGCTTCAAGCCATCGAATTTACCACACTTTATAAAATTATTTTCACCCCGCTTTATTACTCGTTACAAGCTTTTATTATGTAACTTAACTTTAGTTCTTGTGTGTAAAGATGGAATTTTGTAATCGAATTTTCACTCTTGCTAAAATTATAAAAATTAAGTACACAAGTATTTTTCCGCTAACAATACATTTTAAAATGTTTAGAAGGTAAGGTATTTTTCAATGTAAGAGCATTGGCGAGATAGAGAAAATGGCCTTGGCGAGATAGAGAATTATATATAAATCTACCATCTGTGCATTCTTCTGACTATGCATTGTGAATCCTTACTCAACCATGGAAGATGTACCAGATTTATTGCGAAATGTTTTTGATAAAAATATTTATATTTAAAATACGAGAGGGAACCGTGACTACCTCTGTACGTTTTCAGAACCCTCGCGTTGTGGTAGAGCAAGTACGGGTTGGAACATCCCGACTTAATTCATATGGCCAGGTTCCCTTTCGGGTTTCCAGCTCCGAGGCTTTTGGGGGACGCCGGTCCGTCTCTAAGTGTCTCGCGGTGACTCCCCGTGGTTTCACCGCGTATCGCAACGGCCTAAGTCGTCGGCACGTGGGTTTAAGGTTACAAGGTGCGTAGGTGACGGTTATTGGACTGGCCGAGGCGCCGCAGGGAGAAAAACGTGCTGGCGCGTTATAAGTCCCTCAGGACTTCGGTTTGGTGGTCGTTATTGGAAAACCCTAATAAATAATCACCCAATTTAAGAAAGAAATGTGTTACATCAGTGATCTTCAACCGAGAATCGTAATAGGAAGTGTGTATTGCATCATCCTAAAGTGCATCAGCTGACGCAATGACTTTTTTCTTTCCCTGTAATAACCAGAGACAATTGCATCATTCAAAAACTGAACTTTCTCCTCCAAAGGACTAATAAACTCACTTTTAATCTCTCTCTTGATCTGAACGGATCTAAATATTTACGAGGAGAAAAAATGTTAATCTCCTCAATTTTGTATAGATCTAATACTTATTAAAGTAGTTATTTAACCAGTTAACAAGTTTTTAAACTCAATACGAAACCATGCATTTTGTTTATAAAATCTTTACTAATTACAATTTTATCTTAAAGTAATGTAGGAAATAGCAAAGAAATATTTTAGTGCATTTTTGTTATGGATACACCCAGGATTTACACTATTGGATTAAAACGCTCGATGTGCCTGACCCTGCTCTTACGCCGAAATAGGTAAGCTGAAAAACTTTCCTTACCATTTGTTTGTTTTCTGAAGTATTACAGATTAGTGCGCGCTACTGAGTTTCCTGATGATATTTAGTTTAATGCTTTGTATCTCGCAAATTCGCAACAATTTGATTATGTTAGACTGATATGAAATCTTTTAAAACAAAGCAGGCAGGCAATAAATAAATACATAAATAAAATAAAATAAAATAAAAACATCGAGATTTGAAAAAAAATGGCTTCGTTTAGCAATAGCCAATTAATCGAGAAATTAAATTCTCAAAATTATTCGAATTGGCGCTTTAAAAATAGAGATGATGCTTATAAAAGAAGAATTGCTAGAAGTTACAACAGAAAATCCCCCAGAACAACCCAATGCTGATTGGATTAAGAAAGATAAAAAGGCCAGAGCCTTAATAAACCTCAGCATTGAAGATGATCAAATAGTGCACGTCAAGCACTTAAATACCGCAAAAGAGACGTGGACCGCGCTTAAAGAAATTCATGAGAGATCAAACCTCTCCAGCAAATTGTTCTTATTAAGAAAGCTATATAGCACTAAATTAAATGAGAATGGGAATATGATAGTCCATATAACTAAAATTTTAGAACTAGTGGATAAACTATCAGCCATCGGGGAAAACATAAGCGACTCCCATATTTCAGCACTATTATTGTGCTCACTGCCCCACTCCTACGATACTTTAACCGCCCTTGAGGCAAGACCCGAACAAGAATTAACCCCCGCTTTCATTAGAAGCAAGTTGATCGATGAATATACCCGAAGAATAGAAAATTCAGAAAATTCCGAAAACACATCGAAAGCATTTAAAACTCAAAAAAGATACGGAAATGCAGATAATAAAAAAGACGCAAAGTTTTGTTCGCATTGCCGAATGAGAAACCATTCAAATTCCCAATGTTGGTTCCAAAAAGGAAAAAATACCAACACATACGCACAAAATAACAAAAGCTATAAAAATAAAAATCATTCTACTTAACTATGCTTTGCGAAAAATGAAGAAAACTTAAAAATTCACAATCACAAAACTCATAAAAGTGAAATACATGAAGAGATTAAAAAAGAAAATATAGCATTTCTAGTAGAAAATACAGAAAAACATACATGGGTCGTGGACAGTGGCAGTTCCACACACGTAACAAATTCTAAAGATATGTTAACGAATTTTAAAGAACTGACAGAAACTCAAATAACTGTAGCAAATGGAAGTAAATTAGAATCTTACGGTTCCGGTGAAGTGATTATAGAAAATGGTAAAAGTAACGGCCAGATTATACTGAAAGAGGTACTATATATCCCTGAAATAGAATCAAACCTTTTATCCGTAAGTAAAGCAACCAAGAATGGTTGCGAAGTTATTTTCGAGAAAAATCATTGCTACATAAATTATAAAAATAAAACAATCCTCGAAGACATATTAAAAAACAATTTATATGAAGTACAACTCGTGTACAACAAAACCACCAATTGCGCGAATCTTACACACACATGTAAAAACTCCAACTGCATAGAAACGTGGCATAGAAGGATGGGTCACCGAAACTATCAAACAATTAAAACAATTACGTCCAAACAATTAGTGAACGGAATTAAATTAGATAACTGTAAGCACGAAAGTATTTGTGAGGTATGCATAGAAGCAAAAACCAGCGAGACCCCATATTCAAAATCGGCCGAATACAGAGCAAAGAGAAAATTGGAATTAATACAATCCGACGTTTGTGGTCCGATTCAGACACCTACAATAGGCGGAAAAACCTATTTCGTAACATTCATAGACGACTATTCAAGATTCTGTATCATATATTTAATGTCTAAAAAGAGCGAAGTGTTTGAAAAATTAAAAGACTATGTCGCGACCGTACACAATAAATTTGGAAGAATACCGAACGCAATCAGATCCGACAATGGAGGTGAGTATACGAGCTCAGAAATGGAACAATATCTTAAAAATAATGGAATTGAACACCAATTAACAGTTCCACAATCACCGAGCCAAAATGGTGTTGCGGAGCGTAAGGACAGATCTCTGTTAGACATGACAAGAAGCATGTTATTGGAAGCGAATTTACCTCATGAGCTATGGGGAGAGGCTATAAGCACTGCTAACCATTTACAAAACCGGCTTCCAACCAGGCCAAATGATAAAACTCCATATGAACTTTGGTTGAATAGAAAACCAAACCTACACTATTTAAAAGTTTTTGGCTGTATAGCTTACGCTTACGTACACAAGACAAAACGCGGAAAATTAGACAGCAGATCTGAACAAGGAACTTTCGTTGGTTACGACAACCGCTCTAAAGCGTACAGACTTTATATGAAAGACGGAAGAGTAATACTTTCCCTATCGGTCAAATTCGTCGAAAACAAGTTCTTAAATACTAAAAATGATGTAAATTTAAATTCAAACGAAATTACATTAAGCAAAAATGAACAACCAAGAACCAGCGATACAAGTAACATAGAAATAAGCATTGCACCCACTCCTTGTGAACCAACCGCATCCCAACAACAACAACAACAACAAACATTCGAACCCCGTAGATCACAAAGAACAAACAGAGGCGTACCACCTGATAGATTTGCATACACCGTAAAATATGAACCGATCAACGAACCCAAATGTTGGAAAGAAATGTTAGAAATAGAAAATCCGGAAGAAAAGAAAAACTGGCTAATCGCTACAAAGGACGAAATTAACTCCCTAAAAGAAAATAAAACTTGGATACTAGTAGATCCACCGCAAGGAAAAAAGAGTAATTGGTTCCAAATGGACTTATAAAGCTAAATACGACGAAACGGGAAAAATAAAACGGTATAAAGCTCGATTGGTGGCAAAAGAGTTTTTACAAAAGTACGGAGAAAATTATGACAAAACCTTTGCCCCAGTTGTGACACACACTACGATCAAAGCATTCCTAACCGCAGCAGCGTATCATAAGTTAGAAGTAAAACATTTAGATATAAAGACAGCTTTTTTACACGGCGATCTAGAAGAAGAGATTTATATGGCTCAACCAGAAGGTTACGTTGTTTATAACGAACGCAATAAAGTGTGCAAATTGACGAAAGCCATCTATGGGCTTAAACAGGCAGCAAGATCCTGGCACACAAAAATAAGCGAGACACTAAATAAGCTAAACTTTACACGAAGTACTGCAGATAATTGTTTATTCACCCGCGGAATAGAGGAAAACACAGTTTACATAATTGTGTATGTGGATGACATCCTCATAGCTGGAAAAGAGAAACAAATCGAAGAAATAATTCTAAGCCTAAAATCACAATATACATTAAATGATTTAGGACAGGTAAACAATTATTTAGGAATTAAAATCGACAAAATCGAAAACGGATTTACTCTGAACCAAAAATCTAAAATTGAAGAAATCGCGAGAAAATTTAATCTTGAAGAATCCAAACCCTATAGTACACCTATGGATACAGGGTACTTACGTCTTGAAAACGACGACAAACAAATGCCCAACAATACACAATATAGAAAGGCAATTGGATGATTACTTTACATAGCAACCATAACAAGACCGACATTACCACAGCCACTAATATATTAAGCAGAAAATGTGAAAGTCCCACCGAAAGGGATTGGAAGGCTGTAAAACGAATAATAAGATACTTGAACTCAACAAATGATTTAAACTTAATTTTTAAGCACTGAATCAGATCCAATCTTCGAAGCATACTCTGATGCTGACTGGGCAGGCGACGTTAAAACGAGAAAATCAACTAGCGGCAACATTTTCCTACTAGGGAAAAATCCTATTCAGTGGAATTGAAAAAGACAGACTTACATAGCCCAATCGTCTGCGAAGCGGAGTATATTTCTGCCGTAAATGCTACTCAAGAAATTGTATGGATCATTAAACTTCTTGAAGACTTAAATTTACCACAAAAACTCCCTATCAAATTACATGAGGACAATACATCTTGCACAAAATGATAGAATCAGATAAACATACAAATAGAAGCAAGCATATCGATATAAAGTATCATGTAATAAAACATCTGAAAGAATCAGGAACTATAGAACTAATCTATTGCCCAAGTAAAGAGATGATAGCCGATATCATGACCAAGCCCGCGCCTAAACCTGACTTTCTGCGGAACAGACTGAAACTAAAACTCCAGAACTTTCCACCATTGGGCGATTAAGGGGGAATATTGGAAAACCCTAATAAATAATCACCCAATTTAAGAAAGAAATGTGTGACATCAGTGATCTTCAACCGAGAATCGTAATAGGAAGTGTGTATTGCATCATCCTAAAGTGCATCGGCTGACGCAATGACTTTTTTCTTTCCCTGTAATAACCAGAGACAATTGCATCATTCAAAAACTGAACTTTCTCCTCCAAAGGACTAATAAACTCACTTTTTATCTCTCTCTTGATCTGAACGGATCTAAATATTTACGAGGAGCAAAAATGTTAATCTCCTCAATTTTGTATAGATCTAATACTTATTAAAGTAATTATTTAACCAGTTAACAAGTTTTTAAACTCAATACGAAACCATGCATTTTGTTTATAAAATCTTTACTAATTACAATTTTATCTTAAAGTAATGTAGGAAATAGCAAAGAAATATTTTAGTGCATTTTCGTTATGGATACACCCAGGATTTACACTATTGGATTAAAACGCTCGATGTGCCTGACCCTGCTCTTACGCCGAAATAGGTAAGCTGAAAAACTTTCCTTACCATTTGTTTGTTTTCTGAAGTATTACAGATTAGTGCGCGCTACTGAGTTTCCTGATGATATTTAATTTAATGCTTTGTATCTCGCAAATTTGCAACAGTCGTCTGAGGGCGACTGCGGCGCAGCTTACTTTTATATCTTTTAGTTTCGGGAGAAACGACAATAGTGCTTGTATAGTGCTTATTTAATTCTTATATATTGCCTTTATAACCGAAACTAAAATGATATTTTGAACGATTTTAAATGTGCATATTTTATCGACACAAACTCTATCAAAAATATTTGGCAATAAATCAGCTAAACAAAATACATTTTCCATAAATGAGTAAAGCTTCACAATATATGCTCAGGAGACTGCGCAGATGGTAGATCTTGTGTCATATCTAATGACGTCATATTAAAAGCCCGCATATTGGCTTTATGAACTTCGTCCACAAGATGGCACAGTTGTGTCAATTTTGCGCCCCTATTCTAGTATTAAGATGGAACGCTTACTATGTATTCAGTTTTGGTGCCCAACAATTTACAATCATTTAACATTACAAATAACTGCAGTTATGTGAAAATAAAATTTTAATACAATAGTATATAATACAAAGTTTTAAAAAATACATAATTTCATGATATCTTATATCAGAAGAAGAAACTACATAAATGGTGATCCCTATTCTGATATTAAATCTGAAATGTAAAATTGGAGATCCTTTCTTCGCTAGACACTGTAAATCAGCCCATGTAATACATAATTCAAATAAAACTTCCAAAAAAAATTTTCGCAAATTACTAAATCTCATCACAGAATCCATTTTTAACTACATACGAAAAGCAACGTAAGAGGATAAATTTTTATCTTGTTAATTGTTAGAAAAAGAAAACAAAGCTCGAGTGCAACAGCAAAAGCGACATCTACACGCGCGACATTAAAAAAACCAGAAATCTTGTCCCAACTAATATTCTAACAATCTGAGATTCATTCTCTGTTAAATCGTAAAACTTCCGAATGTGTGCACATCGATACAGATGAATGGAGACATTAAAATGCTAGATAGAGGCAATAGACATTATGCACATTTCAGGTATATGCATATGCATATATACATTTTATAGAGTAAATTACAGCTTAAAATTAAAAGTTTCAAAATCAAAGAAATTTGGAATTAAATTTTTGAAATATACATAGTTTAAAAGTGTGCATACGACAAATGTTTCAACATATACCAAAATGGAAGAATCGAACAGTTTTAGGTTTATTGCAATTGAAAATTTATAAACATTAAAAGCAGAATAATGAAAAAAATATTTATCTTGTTTATGAAAAGAAACCTGAGGTTGCTGATAAGGGAAATCATTGGTCATTTCAGACGGTTTGAATGTAAACATTTTCCTCATCAGAACACTAGGAAGTTGAACCGTGAATGCTCTTGTTTGCAGACGCATTCTGTACGGGTGACTAGGGCTTGATCATTGCTTCACGGAACCTTCTGGTTAAGGTTGTCTCTCTCTTCTTGCATCGTAAACATCTGCTGAAAGTGGATGTTCCTTCTGTAGATGTTTCTTCTATTTTCTATTACAGTGTGGAGCATATGTCACTGCAGATATTTATTTAACTGTTATTTCTTAGCAGACCGTGCAAATTTCATATAAGTTTTGCACGTTTTCTGCTTTGGCTCAGGTTAATGGAATTATTCGAATAATCCTTACGTCTAAACATTTTCTTTCAGAAAGACTACCATAAGTTGAATTTGCTTATCACCATAAAGGCCTATATATTTGAAGAACTTTCGACACATATCAGTAAATAGAATTTTTTTAGAGTTTATTTAAAACTGTTGTAACGAATGGTAAATGCTTTTTTACAACTGACGAACTTTGGAACAAAAATATTTACATCATTGGCAGAGTGTTTTTGCAGGTATATGTCCTGTGATCAAAAGAAAGAATAAGAATGATCATTTGACCAAGCGTTTTGGTATGTGTCCCTGACAGCCAGGGGCGGATTTAAGGGGTCGCGATGGTCGCAATCGCGAGGGGCCTCGCATCCCAAGGGCCCCCAAATCTTATTTTATGTTCAAAGAGAGTGACTTTTGATGAAAGATTTTTGTATTTTATTTTTTCAGTTAGTTGTACCATATCATTTTCATGCAATAAATATGATATTTTTTTCTACTATCTGTTATTTCCAGAAATATTTTAGTTTTTGCTTATCTTTTTTTCTGTTATCATTCATTAAGACTGTGAACATTTGTGAAGGGCTGGGGTGGGGTTTAAGGGAGTCAAATGTGCTTTGCTCTGAGCTGAAAGGAACCCTGTAAAAGACCCTTTACAGCTATTTTAATATATAGATGTACAGCATACCAAGTTTGGGGGCCCCCGAAATCAGGACAACATATGTTATTAAACATAGCGGCCAAGTGGATCGTGACTCTGAGGCTCCTGATTTCGGAGCCCCTAAACTTGATATGCACGTACATAAAGCTGTATTTGAAATCTTTGTTATTGTGTTACCGGTTATAATCATTATTTTGTATTTCTAGAGTAGGATCAGGCACCGATTATGACTAATTGCGGATCTGAGCAAAGATAATTAGGGGGCCACATTCGAATCGTTGCAACATTATTCAAACTAGGGGATAAACCCGGACTTCCCGGGTTATAGGTAAAAAGCCATCACATATATTATTTCTGATGTCAACACCTCTTTTTTCTGCTCATACTAAAGGAACATCGATGAAGGAGGTTTTTTTCGAAAAGTTCTGCAAGCGGCTTTGATGTCGGATAATTGTATATCGTTAAAATACGTTTATTACTTACCCATCATACGTAGTATAGGGTAAGTCTTGTAATCGTTTTGAAAATCGAAATTTTTTTTTTTGACTGATTTACACGTTTCAGACACTGGAGATTCCGAAAAACATATTTTTAGAAAAAAAATTTTGCCGTCCGTCTGTGTGTCTGTGTGTCTGTGTGTGTGTGTGTCTGTAAACGCTCTATCTCCCGAAAAAATTGAGATAGAGACTTGCAATTTGGAATGTACTTAGTATGTAATAATGGGAAGAAGCCTATTTTATTTCATTAACCTCGATTAACCGGAACTATTTTATTCGGACCCTCGAAATATTCGTTCTGATAAAAGGTATATAAAAATTTTCGAAATTGTTTATTTTAAGAAATGAATATAAAAGACAATAAAAAAACATAAATTTTACATAAAGCATGAAGTCGGTCGGATAATTAGTTGCCGAGATATTTGGAATCCTATTTTCCACACTCTTCCATTTTTCATGACCCTGTATTTCATCCAAATTTCACTTCAAAGAGATATTTTAATTGGAAATTTGACGCTTAATCAGATGCAATAAACCGCTAGTTAATAGCATTATTATTTTTGGAGTTATAAGGAAAAACCTCTTTCAAGCAATTCAGTAATCGAGCCTTTAAAGTTTGCGACGTCATCAAGCCACGATTTTATTTGAATTGCAATGCATTTTATAAGTAGTTTACACATTTTTATTTAATTATTTTACATTATGCATATCCATGATGGGTAAGTATTACGGTGGCCCCCAACGACTAGTTTTAAAAGCTGCAGCTAACGAAAAAATGTATCAACAAATAATCTCAAAGAATGCGGGAAGAAAGCATCGCACTGATTTTTTTTTTTAAATTGGTAACTCTAATATATTTTTTTTACATTTAATATGTGTTTTTTAGAATGCCAATTAACAATAGCTGCTCGGTGCTACATTCATATGATTCTACGGAATGATTGAGGCTAGTTTTGCGAAAGCACTGAGCTCTGTGAGTTCTAAATAAAATTTGTTTTTCAGAAAGTTTAGTATGATATTTTAAAGATTAAATTTTTATTTTGTACTTGGAAATTTTCAGAGTTGAAACTGGAAGAAAAAAGTAAATATTTTATAAATTAATATGTTAATTTGGGGGCCTCTTGAAGTCCGAGACGCGTAATAAAGGCCCGAATAGGATAAGATTAAAAAAAAAATGTTTATCAAAATATTTATTAATATATTGAAATCTGTATTCTAAGACAGCTTTTTTATCTTTTGTGACAGGTTCCCGAATGAACATCAGATCCTAGGCCTGTCTTTGGCTTGATCGGGCCCTGTACATATCAAAGGATACGTATGGGAATGGGTCGCAAAGAGAGGGGTGGAGCCGATACAAATAACCGAAGGTCGTTTTTTTTTTCTAAACCGTCCGTCACAAGCCCTGTCTTTAGATGAAATAATAAAATAATGTAGAGTGAAATCGATTTTTATTTAAATTCTGCAAGTTAAAATAACTAACAAGTGAGATAAATAAAAAGTCAAACTCTGAGTAGTATAATTAATGTATTTTAAATTTTGCACAGCACCTAGAAAATGTATTTTCTTTCTTTTTTGTTTACTTTTTACTTACTAATAAATTATCAGATGTGCAATTATCGTGTGGCTAAGATGACGGAAAGCTAGGGATCTCCAGTTTTAACTGCCCCAGTGGCAGCAAAAAATTATTATCTGAACCCTAAACTTTTTGCGTCAGGGGCAAATTTTTCTGCACTCTGTTAATATACATTTAAATGTTAAACTATTTTGTAATACCCCAAAAAAGTAATTATTCAGCAATTTTATTTATTAATACAATTCTTAAGTGTCCACATTCGAATCGCTACCCAGACCATCAGACCAAAGGTTCCCACTACAATCTGTACCATATCTCAAAATTCTTGTCATCTGCGCTGTGAATAATTGCTGCCTTTTATTAACTGTTAAGATATTTCCTTTTAAAATCCATAAACTCCTTGGTTATTTATTCTGATTAAAAAAAATTCAAACTATTAACAGCTGGATTTTTCTCAAGTAACTTGCTTTTGCACTAACGTTTTCTCAACATATATGCTTTTCTTGTTAGTAAATCCATAATCAACAAAATTTTTTGAGCAACCCCCATCCAGTTATTTGAGAATTTTCATATAAATTGAAATTTGAAAGTAAAATTTACATCTAGATTATACTTTTGCTTAGAACGACAACTTAATTAAAACAATATGTAATTTCCATTTATACTTATGAATTTTCTGTTATTGAGGTGCACAATAACATCTTATCCACAGAAAATGTTGCATATGATATTTTATGTTTTTCTACAGTGCAGCGTGTGTGTGTAAAATAATATGTGGTACGTAAAATATAAATGAATTTAAAATCAAATCGATTTTTTTTTGTTTTGTATCTATTAAATCGCATAAAGCAGAGCATATCAAAGATATAATTCTGAAAAAGATTTCAGACCTTTGTTTGGACATAAAAAACTGTAGGGGTCAATGTTATGACAATGCTTCGAACATGTCAGGAATTTATGGTGGCCTTCTGGCAAAAATACTCGAAGAAAGTCCGACAGCATTTTATGTTCCTTGCTCAAACCATTCTTTGAATTTAGTAGGGAATAGTGCTGCAGATATGCCATAAGTTATTTTTATTTTGTGCAAAATATATATACATTTTTTTTCAGCTTCAACCTATAGATGGGTGATTCTTAAATCTCATATTCTATGAAAGCGTACAGTAAAACAACTGAGTGACACCCAATGGTCAGCAAGAGTCGATGCCGTATCAGCATTACATGAAAGTTACAACGAAATTAAAAAAAGCACTGATCAAAGTTTCTGACTGTGAAACTGAGAGGCCATCAACCAAATTAGAGGCTAACTCTTTAGAAAAAATGTTTTGGTAAACATGAAATTGCTTTTATGACAATTTTGAGGGACAGAATATTAAGGCAAATGGACAAAGTTAGCAAATTTTTGCAGAAAAAAGAAACATAAACTTTAAAATGTCTATAAACCAAATTCAATCCTTAAGACTATTCTTTGAGGAAGTGCGTAATGATTATTCGGGAATTGAAGCAGAAGTTTTAGCTTTATATTCATTCATTCTGCGATCAGATGATGGCAAAAATAAGAGAAAAAGATAAAGGAGGAGATTTTCAGACGAAAATGTTGATGGCGAAATACAGTTAGAAGGAACAGAAAGAGTACGTATTGAGATTTTGAATGTCATTTGCGACAGCCTAGTAGTTGAACTTGAGAAAAGAAAAGAAAAGTTGGAATATGTTTCTAATGTGTTCAAAGAAGTTTTTGTTGGTGAAAATCCCAATTCCACAAAAAACTAACAATAGTTCCATTTTAAAAGTATATACGAAATATATACATGGAAAACAGTTCACTGATGAACTGAAGCATTTCCGTCATTTTCTCACAAGGAAGGTCTCCTTAAAGCGCACACTCAGAAAATTTTGAAAAAAAATGCTAATGAAGCTACTGATGTATGTAATAAAGGAACAGTGAAATTTAACTGCGGAATCCCAGTAGAAAATCTGCAAAAAAAAATAAAATACTTTCCAGTATTTGACGCAAAAAGACGCGATTTGGCTAGCAACATTTTCTCCTTGCCAAACGCAAACAATTTTAATGCAATTTGAAATTGCTAGTAAAATGATTATTCGAATGCGCAATACTTAAAAAATTTAAACTTAAAAGATGAAAGTTTATTATTTTCTGTCTATTCTTATTTTTCTTATTTGAACTTGAACTTGTGATAGGTTCAATGGGCTTCCAAGTTGCGAAGCAACTGCCCACCCTGGCTTTGAGTAGGTGTATATCAAATCCTGAGAGAGCCGCCATATGAAATGTCTAGCCGTAGTCCAATTGACTACATGAAAATAGGATAGTGTTAAGTATATCTATAAAATAATAAAAATTTACTAGTTAAAGTATAAAAGTAAAAATAATTCAGTCTGTCATAATATAAAATACAAATTACTACTATAATTTTCCGTTATGAATTCAAAATTTTGAATTTTAAAAAAGGCCAAACTGGCAAACTGGACGTACGCACGTACGTCCTGTTATTTCAGATAGAGGTTTTCATGACGTACGCAAGTACATCGTGGTGCTTAAAGGGTTAATGAGGGTTAATGAGTGTTTATTATTTTAAAATTATAAACGTACCCAACTTTTCAGATGGAGGGGACCCAAAAAGTTCCAGTAAGGGGGCCCCAAATAGTTCCAGTGAGGGGGGCCCCTCACTTTATAAATCCGCCCCTGCTGACAGCTGGAGAGACTCTGACCCTTCGTTAAATTTATGCACTATAAACTGATTCAAATTACTCTTTCCCCATTTTATGTAACACAAAATATTTATTAAACAAATTTGACATTTTATAATGTCTTCGAATTTAAGTCCAAACACAGTAATTCATTTCTGCGAACGCAAAATTAACCATAGTTTTATTTTCCTAAAGCGCAAATTTTCTCTCTTTAATTACCGCCTGTCTTATTTTCATTTTATAATACAAGTCCTGACGGTTCTGCACCTTCATAGTTGTACCTCAAACTATCGAGCTCAAGAGAAATGAAAATACTTCTCTACATGAAAAGTGAACACTAATCTTTTTAATTCAATCTTCCTAACTAGATTTTACACGTTGATTCCTGAAGTGCTGTTGTCTATGGCCAAACACGAAATGCCAAATGGAATAATCCCATTTATTATGTAAAATACCTGTATATAAAGATATCATCTGAATTAAAATGGTTTATTCTTTATGTATATTTATTCTTTATGAGAAATTATGATATATCAAAGCTATCAGACACTGCCTTAAATATATCACTCATAAATGTTGGGGCATGATTTCAAACAGCTTTAATTGTTGCTCCATATTTAGTGATAAAAATATCGAAAATGCATTAGCAAACTTTGCATTTTCGGTAGCTAAATGCATTTTTTCGTTTGGAAAAATGCTTTACGCATACGAACAAATTCTTCACATTTTCACAATAGCCAATTACAACGGTATTCATTTTCATTTTCCAGAAACTGCTTATTTTCTCAGATACTATATTAAATACTATATAAATATTATATAAAATATTATATAAATACTATATAAAATATTAACGTTTGCACGTCAGGAAACTTTACTCTCTTGGATGCTTTTAAAAACAGAAAATTCGAAAGGTCAGTTTTGTTTTCTTTCTTTACTTTGCAGATAAAAATATATCTGTCTGTATTAATAAGCAATTGGTGGCTTTACCCTACCAGTGTAAATATTCATATGACCCCTAACCACGTTCATGTGTTAAATTGTTTCCTGTTACTGGAAAATCAGTATAAAGTAATTACACAATTACACCTGTCTAGCCCTATAACACAGACAAATAGTAATTGGGGTATGGGAAAAGGACGCTTGGTAGATTTTTAATCATTTGCCATCTTTAATAAAGCGATGCGTTCTGGTCCTAATTTTACAAACCTGTCTTCTAAATTTTACGGATTTTGTAGAGATTTAAATAAACTTGTAATTTTAGAAATTATTTAATAAATGTTCAAAATGAAAAGGCTTCCATTAGTACTTTTATAACATATGTCTCATGCATAATATTTTTAAATAGTTGACGAGAAATAGTTTATTTGAATATTACTGTTTTTAAATCAGAGTTAGTTAATGAACTTATTCGCATTAATTCAAAACGAAACGACTATTTCAAATATTATGAAGTTAATTTTTAAAAAGAATAAATTTTTCAATCGAGTTCTAGGTATGTAAATGCCAAAAACATTAGCGGTACATGAATTTTAATTATTGATGTTGAACTTCTTATAAAAGTAACCTTTTTTTTACATTGTATTGAAGAACAAATTCCCTATTGCGTGGATGTGCCAAAAATGTTAAATATTATTCAAGACATGCATTATACACAGTATTGATTCTTCTATAAATAATTAAACACTTGTTATATATTTCAGAAACAAATAAAAGTTCCTATTTTATTTATAAGCAAAAATAATTAATTCATCACTTAAAAGTATTATGACAGAGCAGGAACTATAAACTGTTCAGTTTTCATTTGCAATGAAAGTGCTTCTAAGTAAGTCTAAAAAATTCATTACAATAGAACATTTTTTGTACGATACTTGGTAGGTATTTATTAAAGAATATTAACTTTAGTGATGGGAGTATTCGAATTCAAAATGTCTGAGGTCTCGATTCAGCCAAGTTCTCGAGTGATCTCGATTCGGACAAAAGTATTCGAATACAAGCCTCCTGGCATTTGTGTCGCAGACGAAAACGAAAACTGCGGTTTTCGACTGTATTCAGTTCTCATAGCTAGAGTTTTCTGTTTTCATAAACTGCGTCAGTTAATGTTTGTATTCAAATTAGTGATGGGAGTATTCGAATACAAAATGTCTGTGTTCTCAAGTGGTCTCGGTTTCAGATAGGAGTATTAGAATACAAGTCACCTGGCATCTGTATCGGTGACGAAATCTGCGGTTTTCGACTGTATTCAGTATTCAGTCCTCATATCAGGAGTTTTCTGTGGTTTCATAAGGTGCGCCAGCGAATGCTATTATTCAAATACTCGGCGCTGTTTGAGACTTTTTTTCTCCGGAATTTTGCGGCGGTTAATAGGATGATCAGCGCTCTTTTAGTTTTGATATTTAGTTTTACTAGCCACCACTGGCGACCAGTTTGGTCTCCCTTAAATGTATGTTAAGCATTGCAACACGTTACCTTTATTCATAATTTAATTTTTCTAATGTCGAATTAAAAACCACTTTGATGACATAGCAAACACGCATAATGCTTCTGACATCAAGTAAATGAGACTGCATTTTTGGCGTTTAATCTTACAGTTTGGCGATGGTTTTTTGTTATGACAAGTGGTCGACGTGATAATAGAGAAGTACCAAATAAATAAATAAGAAATAATATACATCAAAACATTTGATTTCAAAATTAAAGTATCATTTCTAATTTGCACACGCGAAAAATAAAAGCTGGTATCGGCTATTTAAAAACTGCTATTGGTGAGATTTTCACAAAGCAAAGAGAAAGAACTGTGCGAGATTTGCGATAACTAACATAAAAGTACTTAATGATGTTATGTATTTTATAAATGTATATTTAATATTATTATTTTGAACACAATTGGTCATGACAATGGTAAATATGATTGACGATTAACAGTCATTTTCCGTGATCTCTATTCCCAAATTAACTGACAATTCGTTTCGAAATTTGATTCATTAAATATTATTACATGAGTTCAACTTACGTCAAGCAAAGGACTTGAAGGAAGTTGAGTTGTATAGCACAGAATTATGGTAAACTTTGATTTAATGAATTATTATTATTTTTATTTATTTTTTGACACCAGGCAGCGCTCCAAAAAATCTTTCACGAAAAACTTACTCTACGTACGATTGTCTCCATGGTTTAATGGTTTAATATTTTAAACCTTCACGACGAATGAATCTTTCTTTTGTTGTTGTTGTTATTTACTTTCATGGATAGAGAATTTAAACTGCGAAGCTAATTTTAACTGAAGGTATTGGAGAATATATACATAATTGAACGTAAGTCATCTCTCAAATATTAATTTATTTTGAACGATCTTTCTAAAAATGTAACATTTATGAAGTTTTATTCGAAAAAATAATTTTGAATAAAAATGGCCGCCTGGCATATAAAAAAGTGAAACGGGCATTCCGGAACTGTTGATGACAGTCACATGACTTACGGTTTTATTATAGAGATTTTTTCAAGCGTACAATCAATTCAACTAATATACATATATATTTTTAGTTAAATCAATCATATGGATTTTAATTTAAGAAAACGATTATAATGAATAAAATTCTGTGAATTTGTATTTAAGAAACGTAAATATAATTTTTTAATTCATTTTTTAAAAATTTTACGATTAAAATAATTACTCATAGTGGAAAATAAAATTGTACGTTCGTAAAAAAGAAAAAAAAATCTTGATTTCGCTAATTAAAGACAAATTGCTTAATTTACGTTCGTATGCAGGGGAGGGCCGGTTCTTCACCTTCTAAACCTTAGAAAATAATAAGATATAACTTGCAATACTGGGAGACATGGACGTCGGCAGAATTATATTTTGGGACGGGCAAGATTTTGGAACATGTGTGGCAATGGCCCACAGTCTAGTCTGCTTTTAAAGTTGCAGAATATAAAGAGGAAATAATCTAAACTAAGATTTTTTTTAGGTAGATTTCATATGAAATACTACCTATTACATTCTCACCTAAGTTGGAAATTTTGAAAAATTTTTGCAGATCTACGCCGATCATGACTCCCAGAACCCAAAAACACCCCCAGTTCAAAAGTTTATATATCTATCTATCGATCTATCTATCTATCTATCTATCTATCTATCTATCTATGTCACTTTTTTCTGACCACGATAACTGGAAAAATTCTGCATTAATCTTTTACAAACTGATACATAAAATCAAGGGGCATAAAATCTCGGTCAAGTTCGTTAATGGGCAAAATCGAACCAAGGGGGGGAGGGTGGGGGGGCTTTTTGTGAAAACAGAAAAAACCCCATAATTTCTTAATTATTATACGTATCGAATCCATTTAAAGTTATTAATACTTCTAGGAGAAAGGCCGAAAATTTATGTATGACAGATTTTTGTTATAATTAAAAAGGGTTCCAAGGGGGGGAAAAAGGGGGGTTTTAGAAGAAAAAAAATCGTAGCTTCGTCAATTTACAAGATATCAAATCCGCGTAAATTTATTATTAATCCTCTTAATATTATCTAAAACTTTTATATTGAAAAGTTTTTTATACGACCAACCGTTATAGCAAAAAAAATTAAAAACAAAAAAAATCCCTGCCGGCTCCGCCTGCAAACAAGTTATTTTTCGAAGACGGCGGTTCCAACTATCGCATCTTTTTGAAACTGATACATAAAATCAAGGGGCATAAAATCTCGGTCACGTTCGTTAATGGGCAAAATCGAACCAAGGGGGGGGGGATGGGGGGGGGGCTTTTTGTGAAAACAGAAAAAAAAAACATAATTTCTTAATTATGATACGTATCGAATCCGTTTGACGTTATTATTACTTCTAGGAGAAGTGCCGAAAATTTATATATGACAGATTTTTGATATAATTAAAAATTGCCTTAAGCGGGGGAAGGGGGGGTTTAGAAGAAAAAAATTCATAACTTCATCAATTCTCAAGATTTCAAATCTGCTTAAATTTATTATAAATCCTCTTAATATTAACCAAAAACTTTTATATTGACAAGTTTTTTATAGGACCAACCGTTATAGCAAAAAAAATTAAAAACAAAAAAAACCACTGCCAGCTCCGCCTGCAAACAAGTTATTTTTCGAAGTAAGCGGTTCCAACTCCCGCATCTGTTCGAAACTGATACATAAAATCAAGAGGCATAAAATCTCGGTCAAGTTCGTTAATGGGCAAAATCGAACCAGGGGGGGGGGGGATGGGGGGCCTTTTTGTGAAAACAGAAAAAAAACCATAATTTGTTAATTATGATACTATCGAATCCGTTTTAAGTTATTATTACTTCTAGGAGAAGGGCCGAAAATTTATGTATGACAGATTTTTGATATAATTAAAAATTGCCTTAAGAGGGTGGGAGGGGGGGGGGGGGTTAGAAGAAAAAAATGCATAACTTCGTCAATTCTCAAGATTTCAAATCCGCTTAAATTTATTATAAATCCTCTTAATATTATCTAAAACTTTTATATTGACAAGTTTTTTATAGGACCAACCGTTATATCAAAAAAAAATTAAAAACAAAAAAATCCCTGCCGAATTCGCCTGCAAACAAGTTAGGTTTCGAAGTAGGCGGTTCAAACTGCCGCATCATCGTAAAAAAGGTCATTTCTTCCGCAATTCCCGACAAACAGGCGCCCCACGGTCTGCGTCTTCGAAATCTACCTGTGCCTGTAGGCCGAGCCGTCAGGGATTTTTTTTGTCAGAGTTATCATGCAAAACAATTTTTAAACATATCAACATATAAAGAAATACAAGAATTTATAAATTAAGAAATACTAAATAGAAATAAGTTTTTTTTTTTTTTTTTTTTTACCAACATGTTTTTAAAAAAGAAATGGAAGCAGTTTTTTTCCGTCAAAGGGCTTTGCCACTCTCAATCCTTTTTTTAAGATATGTTTGAAACACATGAACATCAACAGGAAAACAAAATTAAAAAATCCCTGACGGCTCGGCCTACAGGCACAGGTAGATTTCGAAGGCGCAGACCGTGGGGCGCCTGTTTGTCGGGAATTGCGGAAGAAATGACCTTTTTGCCATGATGCAGCATTTGGGAACGCCACACTTCGAAACCTAACTTGTTTGCAGGCGGAGCCGGCAGGGAGTGTTTTTCTTTTATTTTCTTTATTTATTTATTTATTTATTTATTTTGCTATAAGGGTTGGTCCTATAAAAAACTTGTCAATATAAAAGTTTTAGATAATATTAAGAGGTTTTATAATAAATTTAAGCGGATTTGATATCTTCAGAATTGACGAAGTTATGATTTTTTTTTCTAAAACCCCCTTCCCCCCCCCCCTTGGGGCCATTTTTAATGATATCAAAATCTGTCATACATAAATTTTCGGCCCTTTTCCTAGAAGTAATAATAACTTTACATGGATTCGATACGTATCATAATTAAGAAATTATGGGGGGGGTTCTGTTTTCACAAAAAGCCCCCTCACCCCCTTCTTTGGCTCGATTTTGCCCATTAACGAACTTGACCGAGATTTTATGCCCTTGATTTTATGTATTAGTTTGGAAGAGATTTGTGCAGAATTATGGGAGTTACCGTGTTCATAAAAAAGTGACATAGATAGATAGAGAGATAAAGTTTTGAACTGGGGGTGATTTTGGGTTCTGGGAGTCATGATCGGCGTAGATCTGCAAAAAATTTTCAAAAACTCCAACTTAGGGGAGAATGTAATATGTAGTATTTCTTACGAAATCTACCTAAAACTATCTTACCCTGGGAGGGGGTGGTGTAGGGTTCAATGGGATAGAGTCATCGAGACAAAAAATTCTTGTTTTTTTTTTTTTTTTTTCTCTAATAACAATCGTAATATTTATATCAAAACTCAAAAACATTAAAAAGAAAAGAAATTGTTCTGTAGCTGTAAATTACAAAACATTACCATAAACAAAAGAGTTGCGTTTGTACGAAAATTAAACATTTCATTTGCTGAAAGAGGCGCTACTGATACTTTTCTAATAGACTGATGTGAATCTGACACGTGATCATAAAAAAAGGCAAACGATTTTACGTAGAATAAACATTCGAAGAGTGAAACAGGCGAAATGTCGTCCCTCATTTATTAGTTTGAAGGAAGTCTGGAGTAGTTTTTAGTGCTACTACATTTGAATACAAAGAATCGATTCTGATTTCGATTCTGAAAAGTTTTCGAAAACTAAGGTATCGATTCTTAAAAGATCTCGAATCGGCCCATCACTAATTAACTTCATTACAATAATCTTGAAAATAATTTTAATGCTGATACATATATATTTATGTTTCAGTGAAACGTCTTAAATTTGCAGAACAAGTTAAATTATTATCATAAGTTTTAAGGATTAATTCAAACGTCGAAATCTTAGTATACGAAAATATCTAGATTCTGTAATCCAAATGTTTTGTTTAATACTGTCAAAACAATTGTTTACATTTTAGTAATTTAGCATAGCAGACGAGAAATAATTTGAATATTTTCAAAGGAATACTGATGTTCCAGAAGTAACATTATTCTGTAGATCAACAAATGTATATTGGATTTTATGAGTTGTCTCTTGTTATTTGAAAACGAAGCTTCTCTTTCCGAATTTAATAAGGGAATTACAGTAAATCATTTCTATTAGTTTTACATATTCCAGTGAAATCGACATTAGTGATGAAACCAAAGGAAACATTGACGTTTCTCTTAACTGTTCACAAAATAAAAATTCTGTTTACACTTTAACATAATAATAAAAGTAATCAATAAATTATTATTGGGGTGGATATAATAAAAACTGTAGATAAACAAAAAAATTATATATTATTAAAAATATGAATTATAGATAACCTTTATTCACATTATGAAAATTTTAAATTTCGTTAAAAATATCATTATACTAACAAATCGTAATTTAAATATGGACAGACTTTTAGGTAGATTTCGTAAGAAATACTACCTATTACATTCTCACCTAAGTTGGAAATTTTGAAAAATTTTTGCAGATCTACGCCAATCATGACTCCCAGAACCCAAAACCACCCCCAGTTCAAAAGTTTATATATCTATCTATCTATCTATCTATCTATCTATCTATCGATCTATCTATGTCACTTTTTTCTGACCACGATAACTGGAAAAATTCTACATAAATCTCTTCCAAACTGATACATAAAATCAAGGGTCATAAAATCTCGGTCAAGTTCGTTAATGGGCGAAATCGAACCAAGGGGGGATATGGGGGGCTTTTTGTGAAAACAGAAAAATCCTCATAATTTCTTTATTATTATACGTATCGAATCCGTTTAAAGTTATTATTACTTCTAGGAAAAGGGCCGAAAATGTATGTATGGCAGATTTTTGGTATAATTAAAAATGGCCCCAAGGGGGGGGGGAAAGGGGGGTTTTAGGAGAAAAAAAATCATAGCTGCGTCAATTCACAAGATATCAAATCCGCGTAAATTTATTATTAATCCTCTTAGTATTATCTAAAACTTTTATATTGACAAGTTTTTTATAGGACCAACCGTTATAGCCAAAAAAAAAAAATTAAAAACAAAACAGATCCATGCCGGCTCCGCCTGCAAACAAGTTATTTTTCGAAGTAGGCGGTTCCAACTCCCACATCTTTTCGAAACTGGTACATAAAATCAAGGGTCATAAAATCTCGGTCAAGTTCGTTAATGGGCAAAATCGAACCAAGGGGGGGGGGGGCTTTTTGTGAAAACAGAAAAATCCTCATAATTTCTTTATTATTATACGTATCGAATCCGTTTAAAGTTATTATTACTTCTAGGAAAAGGGCCGAAAATGTATGTATGACAGATTTTTGATATAATTAAAAATGGCCCCAAGGGGGGGGAGGGGGGTTTTAGGAGAAAAAAAAATCATAGCTTCGTCAATTCACAAGATATCAAATCCGCGTAAATTTATTATTAATCCTCTTAGTATTATCTAAAACTTTTATATTGACAAGTTTTTTATAGGACCAACCGTTATAGCAAAAAAAATCCCTGCCTGCTCCGCCTGCAAACAAGTTATTTTTCGAAGTAGGAGGTTCCAATTCCCGCGTCTTTTCGAAACTGATACGTAAAATCAAGGGACATAAAATCTCGGTCAAATTCGTTAATGGGCAAAATCAAACCAAGGGGGGGGGGGCTTTTTGTGAAAACAGAAAAAAAAACCATAATTTCTTAATTATGATACGTATCGAATCCGTTTGAAGTTATTATTACTTCTAGGAACAGGGCCAAAAACTTATGTATGACATATTTTTGATATAATTAAAAATTGCCTTAAGGGGGGGAGGGAAGGGGGGTTTTAGAAGAAAAAAATTCCTAACTTCGTCAATTCCCAATATTTCAAATCCGCTTAAATATATTATAAATCCTCTTAATATTATCTAAAACTTTTATATTGACATGTTTTTTATAGGACCAACTCTTATCGAAAAAAAAAAAAAAAAAAAAAATCCTTGCTGGCTCCGCCTGCAAACAAGTTTCGTTTCGAAGTAAGCGGTTCCAACTGCAGCAGCATCCGCAAAAAGGTCATTTCTTCCGCAATTCCCGACAAACAGACACCCCACGTTCTGCGTCTTCGAAATCTACCTGTGCCTGTAGGCCAAGCCGTCAGGGATTTTTTTTTTTAATTAAATGTATTCTCAAATATTCTACCATTGACAATGTAAGATTTAGGAAACGTAATATTGTCTTATTTTGTTCATTTAAAATGTTCTACGTCAAGAAAAAAAAAAGAAAGAAAAAGAAAGAAAAAATAGGATAATAACATTTTTAGCTCCTTCATTTTGAACGATGCATCGTTGCTCTTGAAAAAAAAATCAAAAGCAATATGCATATATTACGAACGTAATGTTTATATATAAATCCGTAAGCTATTACGATTAAAATAAATAAAATGCTTATTTTCTGTAACTATGTCAGTGTTAAATGCACATTAATATTAAAAGTCGAAAGGAGCAAATCACATTTTTGCGTCGCATCTACTTATATATATATATATATATATATATATAAGGAGTCCCATGTACGAAAAACCATTTTCCAGTGATATAACTACATAAACGGTACATAAGAGAATGTTAATAACTGAAATTGAACAATTTAACTATTTAGCAAATTATACCGTAACGAAATATTATCATTTACCAGATGAAGTTCTAGTTTATTTAATGTAATGCACCAGCTTTCAATCAATTATGTAGCATCTTTGTATCCATTTACAGTTTAAATCATAGTGTAATTATCAAATAATTGCATTGATTTAATTTAAGACTGTTATTTATATATCAACATGTATAGTTTATGCCTCAGCTGATGCATTTGGGTGATTTGGACGAATCTCACTTATTCAATGGTAAATTAATAGGTTTTTATGATTTCTATGTGTTATAAATACCTGAATATTGGGAAATTTGTCATGTATAATACTTCACAATTTCTATAAATAAATTTCGCGGAAATCGCACACACAGTTAAACTTCTTATCCGGAATAATTTTTAGTGGACGAAGTTCAGATAATGTAGGACAAATCATTAAAGAAATAACATAATGTAAATGCTTCTAAAAAGGTGCAATTGTGTTAAAAATAAGCCCTTGTATTGATTACAACGTTACTTAATTCAACTATAAGTAATATTGCAAAAATTATAATAAATATAAAAACAAATAATTAAGCTATTAAATAATAGTTAGACATTTACAGAATAGTGTAATTATATTGTAAATGATTCTACAAACAATTACAAAAATCTATCATATTTCAAACAATAAAAACGTTGCGATATCCAGGCAAATTTTCATACTTGCTGCTAGTGCATTTTTTAATAGTACCTAATAATGCACACTTATCACTTAAATTTACTCTTGTCATTTCTGAAATACAAATGCATTCTTTGTATATATTAAAAATTAGACTAAGAAAATACAGAAATATATAATATTTGAAATCTGTGAAATACCTGCTAAAAATTTTACAAGCGTAGACTTAGACAATAAAAAATAAACATAATTTTTTCGATATTAAAATAGGTATTTCAAGAAAATTACAATTTTACGATCGGATACATACAATTTCAAATTAAATAATTTGTTATTTTTATGTTAAAAAATAATTTGTTATTATTTATCTATTTAGATATTTGACGATCCAGATGAAGATGTTCGAATAATTGAAATTTTACTGTATTAAGAAAGTAGAACATATTTTTCAATTACGTAAACATACAGTCAAAAATGCATTGAATTGCAAAAATACATTGACTACATATTTGATTGATTTTTTTAAATAATTTTAATTTAAAAAATATCTTTAATATGTTGCAAATAATTTTTATTAATTTATTATTTCATCAAGAAAACAATTTATGTTTTAGGTATTTACTAAACTCTTTCTTCTTAATATTATTCAAATTGATTTCACTTTACTTGCAGATATTGTGATATTATTGTAGTAAACAGTAAAATTAAAATATTTTTCGCCTTTTAATGCAGTGAACTTTCATTAGCTTTTTTAATTTTCTATTTTTTTTTCATCTTATTTCTTCCGGATTTTAATACGTTTAGAATTGTATAAATGTTCTCAGTGTCCGCTCGTAAAATAAATTACTGAATGTACACAGTCTGTACAGTCTGTCTGTCTGTCTGTTACAGTCTATACAGTCTGTCATAACATAATATAATATTCCATGTATTTGCATCATTGTAATTAACAAGATAATGTATGTAACTTATTCTAAATTTTATGCATTCTCTGATGTCCACTAGAAACGAAATTTCATATTTATTTCAATCATATGCAATTCTTTATTTCTAACATGAATTGATGATATATCATCAATGTATCATCAATTAATTATTTCTAACATCAATTGATGATATATCATCAATGTATCATCAATTAATTATTTCAATTTCAAACATATTTATTTCAGTCTATATCAACATCATGTAAATTGAATTAAAATATTGTCACAAATTTAGTAATTAGGTAAATAAATGTATAAAGATAAATGCCCTATATCATACGTTTTTACTCTAAAAATATTTTTCAATAAATATGATACAATTGCACGAAATAACGTAAGGGGACGGATCAATTTTTAATTTTTCATATATTTGTAAAAAGTATAATATTCTGAATCGAACAAAAGAAAACATATGAAAATATCTAAATTAGAATAGGATAATTTTGAAATTGATATGTTTACTTCAACACAGACAGCAACTGATATTTAAACTTTCCCTGCGCTTTCCTACAAACAGTGTTTTTGCTACTTACGCATATTAATTGAAAATAGATCTGGTTTTAATTTGAATATTGTAAAGTGGTTTCTTTTGTTTCGTTCAGAAGTATATAAATTAAGAAAACACACAAAACAAAAAATTGATATTTTGAACGTCTAAAATTAATAAGCAGTTTTGAAAAAAACTACCATCCTACCAAAATTTAGGTGTAGTTGTTTTTGTTTTAATTTAGCCCTTTCATGGCAAGCATCCTTTACAGAATTTTTAATCTTTCACTTTAATAAATCACCAGTTCCTAAAAAAAAAGGAATATTTTCCTAATCGAATCGCAGAAATGCTGTGATTAAATAAGGCAAAATTTTAAATGAAAAAGTACTGGTAGGAATTATTAAGAAGTCTGATAATTTTATTCATCACATATACGTAACGCTAGTCGCGATGGGGTTAATTAGAGACATTACGTGATAAAATAAAAAAAATATTGCTATACAGAAATTCTAGTAGTGTATTTGTTTATATTTTTAATACATAAAAAGTTTAAGATGGCAACACTCGTGATGAGACCCCTTAATTAATGACGTAGGGGAAACAAATGCACACATACATACAGAACACATGATTGATTAAATCTTCTAATAAATTAGAATTAAACAACAATAAAAAAACTATCTTTAAAATTTTGCCAATGGTCAATTGTTTTCGGCAAAATTGAGTATTTAAAAAATAATGCGAACACTAAAAAACTAATTTATATCGAACGTTTCTTCATATTTTTTGTTTATTAATAAATTTTGTATTAATATGTATCAGAATTCCTCCTGAGCAGAGAATTAAGAAATATTTAGACTGAAATTTTTCTTTAGGATTAAAACTTAAAAAAATAATCAACGAAACATCATATTTTAAGTTTAATAGTATTTATACAATACTAATAAAAGTACCTTATTAATTATTTACTATAGTGTGACACACGCGTGTAATTTTTCACATGTTAGATTGTAATGCGACAAATTTTTAATGCGCCTATGACTTAATAATTTTTATTGAATACTCTCTGTTATCAAGAAATTCCTTTTATACGGTTTGAAATTTCCCATGTCGTGATCGAACAAAATATTCTGGATGGGTAAGGTATAATTTTAGATCGTTACGAACTTGGCTTTCATAAATTGTTGCGTGCCTAGAGTTCTTTCACACTTGCGTTCACGCCGCTTAATTATTTTTGGAAGCATGTCATTCGGTTACTTATATTTTCTGCAAGTAATGTAGGCGAATGTAGTAAGATAACAACATTAGTCACGCAATCGTTTGAAGTTTATCCAAAAATAGTTTTAAGAGATGTGTGATTTACAGAATGCCTTATTTATAACCATGTGTCGTAGCGCATTAAATCATCAAATATGTTTTTTTTTTTAAGTATGTACTATAAAATGTTAATCATATGACTTCATATGAATATATTTCATTAAAAAAAGTCTGTGCTTGAATTTGTTATTAATAATTTATAATCGAACGACTTCAAATAAAGTTTCTTTTTTATACTTATCTTAATTTAATGTTTATTGAAATCAAAATATGTACTAAAAATTTCCAACAGTAAATTGCACTTTATATAATTCCATGATTAAATATCGCAAAGATTATTATTTATAGATGTTTTGAATAAGAATACTCTTCTCTGACCAAATAAGTTTTAATATGTTTGTTAAAATAATATATTGCTAATTTGGTTGTTAAAATATTTTTTTTTAAATGATACCCTCTTAAAACAAATCCAGTTTTTGAAAAAAAAATCTAAATAAAGTCTAGTAATTGATCCAAAAAAATTAAACATGGCTAAATCTTTACACATTGTTTTGACTAAGATTTTAATTATTATTTAAAACAATACAAATGTTACAAAACACATATGCATCATTTAATAAAACTTTACTTAAGATGTTTTTCAAACATACATAACTGTATTTCACAATGATAAAAACCTAGCGCTTTCGAGCAACCTTAGCTCGTCATCAGGGTTATAAAACTAACTCGCAGACATACACAAAAAAAATAGTCAAAAACTAGTAAAAACATCATTTTCTGCTGAAGAATGGTCAAACCATTACAAACAAGCCACTAGGGGTGGGAGGCATTGGGAGGGATGTGCTAATTTTATTCAGTCCTGAACAATCTGTAAAAATTTAACCAGAAAAGATAAGACATGCAATGATTCGGTATCTTACAACATCCCTAAATTGTGGTATAAACTTTTACAGATTGTTCAAGATCGAATAAGATTAGCACATCCCTGCCAATGCTTCCCACCCATAGTGACCTCTTTGTAATGTTTTGACCATTCTTCAGCAGAAAAGGATGTTTTTACTAGTTTTAGACTATTTGTTTTGTGTATGTCTGCGTGTTAGTTTTATAACCCTGATGACGAGCTAAGGTTGCTCGAAAGCACTAGGTTTTTATCATTGTGAAATACAGTTATGTATGTTTGAAAAACACCTTAAGTAAAGTTTTATTAAATGATGCATATGTGTTTTGTGACATTTGTGTTGTCTTAAATAATAATTATAGTACAAAGGTGAATATTGATTTAAATGAGTGTTGTTTTTTCATAGCTCAAGTTGATTTTGCTAAGACATGATACCCTCTTAAAACAAATGCAGTTTTTGAAAAAAAAATCTAAATAAAGTCTAGTAATTGATTCAAAAAAATTAAACATGGCTAAATCTTTACACATTGTTTTGACTAAGATTTTAATTATTATTTAAAACAATACAAATGTTACAAAACACATATGCATCATTTAATAAAACTTTACTTAAGGTGTTTTTCAAACATACATAACTGTATTTCACAACGATAAAAACCTAGCGCTTTCGAGCAACTTTAGCTCGTCATCAGGGTTATAAAACTAACACGCAGACATACACAAAACAAATAGTATAAAACTAGTAAAAACATCCTTTTCTGTTGAAGAATGGTCAAACCATTACAAACAAGCCACTAGGGGTGGGAGGCATTGGGAGGGATGTGCTAATTTTATTCAGTCCTGAACAATCTGTAAAAATTTAACCAGAAAAGATAAGACATGCAATGATTCGGTATCTTACAACATCCCTAAATTGTGGTATAAACTTTTACAGATTGTTCAAGATCGAATAAGATTATCACATCCCTGCCAATGCTTCCCACCCATAGTGACCTGTTTGTAATGGTTTGACCATTCTTCAGCAGAAAATGATGTTTTTACTAGTTTTAGACTATTTGTTTTGTGTATGTCTGCGTGTTAGTTTTATAACCCTGATGACGAGCTAAGGTTGCTCGAAAGCACTAGGTTTTTATCATTGTGAAATACAGTTATGTATGTTTGAAAAACACCTTAAGTAAAGTTTTATTAAATGATGCATATGTGTTTTGTGACATTTGTGTTGTCTTAAATAATAATTATAGTACAAAGGTGAATATTGATTTAAATGAGTGTTGTTTTTTCATAGCTCAAGTTTATTTTGCTAAGACATTAATGTTGAGAATTTTCCATTTTATCACTGTGTTACAAACTGCAGCCAATTAAACGAAAAAAAAAAAAAAAACCATGATACCTCAAAAACCCCAAACCTGTCATAATCAGCTGAAATTGGGGAATTTTATTACATTTTAATGTCTGAACATAAAAACACTAAAAAAATATGTATATCATTCTAAAATTCTGTTATAAAAACGAAATAAGTAAAAATGAACACCATAATTTGCCAGAAATCCGTATAGTCATTTAAATTCGTTTAAAACGAAACAATGAATTCTTAGGTTATTTTTAGTACTTTTTTTTTTTAAATGGTGTATAAAAACACGATGAAACAAAAGACTGACTTCAGTTAAATATTTGATGAAGTACTATGGTGCGTTCTTTTTAGGAAACAATTCACTATGGATTTTTTAAGAGGACAGCACAATACATTTTCTCTGCATACGTAATGTTTATGTCATTGTTGTGGGGTAAGAAAACTGACACTTGCGTACAGCTTGATAGAGATTTATTAAATTTCATCCTCAAACACCTCCTAATTACATTATTATTACAATTATAGATACTCCAGTCATGCCTTAAAATATTTGAATATGATTTTGTGTTACATACTTTTTTCGTAAATTAACCTTAACGTAGAGAATTTAGAAATTCTTTACAAAAATTATAAATATATAAACCACAATTCAAACTTTTAACCGACCCTAGCGCTTTGGAAGGTGGGAGGAGCGAAACATGACAGACTCTAAATATTGTTCAAATATTTTTGATATGTCTGTTCCTCCCACCTTCCCAGAAGATGAAACTGTTAATTTTTTTTAGTGGTTTATTAATCATGTTTTTTAAATTATTTTTTTAATCTTGTTATTGCACCTGCAATTCATTAAATTTCATAATCTACTATCTTGTATTGAAATGTTTATATATTTTGTGTTCTTTGTGCTTGTTGCACATAATTTGTATATTTTTACACCTTTTTAAATATATATATATATATATATATATATATACAGTATGTCCACTAATATCTCTTGCCCTCCCCTTAACTTCCGAACGGCTTCTGCTATATTCATAAAAGTGGTGTCTAGGTATAATAAAGTAGCCATGCACTACTGAATGAAACCACCTACGGTGCCACCTGGTGGAAAACTGCGGAGTTAGCATTCCTATATCGAAAACGGAAAGAGATAAGGGAAAAAAGTGAATTTCAAAGTTGTCGAGTATCATCGATTTAGTACGAAAATACACATTTTGGACATTAATGCGAAGAATAGAACGGGTAAAACGCGTATTTGTTTTTTCGGAATTTCCTACACTATGACGTCTCGAAACGTGAACGGAAGGATAAACGATTATCTTTCGGGCAAAACACGACACCGCAGTGTGTCACGTTGGAGCATAGAGGGTGATAAGTTGGCACAAGCATCCGTAATGCGTCGTTTAAGGTACTGCAATGTTTGTGGAGAAGTCGCATACACCTGTTGTTTCAGGTATCCCTACAGGAATAAGTACATTGACATCAGATCAGGCGTGACCGTGAAGGCCAATCTTCGAAACCTCCATACCCAATTATTTGGTTCCCGAATTCCTTGACGAGGTACTGATTCACTGGATATGTCTGTTAGCAGGCGCACCGTCCCCAGACAACCACAATCGTCCTTCGGACGATCTAGAATGATCCTGCAAATTCTGTAGTTTTCATATCCTATAAAACTATCCAGTGAATATCCGGAAGATAGTTGACAACGGACCGTCTGATTACATTGTCCACAAAACAGCCGGCGAATGTCATAGAACGCGCAATCACATTATTGACTTTCTCCTTGACTTCCTTCATCTGCACGCTACGCAAACGTATCAACCAACCTACCTACCAGACAAGTTTATTTTGCTTTTTGGTGAATGAAGAAACGTGATCGCCTTTTCGGATTCTGATTAATTAATAAAAATTGTAATCTGATGTCAATAAAGGTAAGAATTATCTTTTTCATTTGTAATTCTATTCTTTATAACTTCCGTTTATATACTTATATTTTCTTGTTTAAAAGCGAAGTGTATATAGACCTAATTATTCATGTAGGCCTAAATGGTAAATGTTAATAGAGATGGTAGTGTAAACGCAATAGTAGTGGGCTGTGCTTAACAGTTTGATAAATTATTAAAGAAAATACAACCACTTTGAGTACTTTCTGAGAATTTTCAAGTTTAGATTACATTTTCTTTGTGAAAATGAAGATTTACTTACAGCTCCGATTTGAACTCTCCCCCCCCCTTTTTTTTTACTTCAAACACTTAAAAAACCAAAAAGATGTTTTCCCCTCTTTCTTTTTTAACTTAAAACACTTTAAAAGCAATTAATAAATGCCCCCCCTCCTCTTTTTTTCTTTTACAATTAATTCCCATTACTTTAGAAATATTTATTTATTTACATAGATTTTAATGCATATTGATATATATTAATTAAAGCAAATGTATATATTCAAATATATATATATATAGTATATATGTATGTATTTGCTAAACATTTTAATAATATTTATTAAATCTTAACAAATTAATACTTTTTTTAACCACTTTAAAATTATTGTCACTTAAAAAGAAAAACATACTTCTAAACGTAACAGGTAATATGTTTTAACTTAGATGACAATGTCAGATTTTCTCACAGTTTTAGAAAAGCGTAGAGGTGCTGGTAGTTGGAAAAGGGCACATTTTTGACTCTGAAGGGCATTTTTTAGATCCATATGAGCACTTTTTATATTTTTTAAATTCATTCTTTCAATTTTGAATGCACTTTTGATATTTAAATGTTACAACACTGCTATCGAATTGCAACAATGCGTCAATTTTTACTATGCAAGTAATTTTTTTACAAAACTGTAAAGTATAGGTGAAGATTCACGGTTGCCAGTCGCCACATGGCGACTAAATTTTTTGCTGTGGCCACTAACTTTAGTGTTTAAGTCGCCATGTGATTTAAAAGTGATCAATTTCTGGTATTCCTAGTCATCATCGTGAAATTTTGATTTTTTTTAAAGATTAAGAGCAAAACACATAACAAACTTTACTATTATCTTTTAATAACATTTCAGAATTATCTGTTTAATACAGCAAACTAGTAAATGTATTCAAATACCAGTGTTATTCTTAACAGTTTGAGTCTAATAATTTTACATAGTCTGTGATTTTTTTTTAAATAGTATTTTTCCTATAGAAAAACAAGTATTTGAAATGTTTTGATTTTTATAGTGCAAAATAATCTCACACATTCAGATTTTATTTTATATGTACTTTTGTATGGCAAAATCAAAATAAAAAATATTGTTTTTCTAATATTCCCCGCTATCATGTTTGCTTAGCTTATACAAAAAATGTTTTAAACCGTATCTTGCCCAACTTTATTTTCTGACTATGCATGATTTAAGATTTATATTACACTTAAATGATATCCAAATTTTGTTTACATGTGTGTATATTTAATAAATTACTTTATACTGAGTTTTTGGTATTTACACCGATTCCTGAGTTTTTTTTTTTGTTTAGCTTTTTACCCCATATACACGTTTTATGTTTTTATGTGTTTGTTTCACAATTGTGGCCACTGGATTTTTTTGGGTTTAGGAGCCACTGGCTCCTTGCAAATTTTGTAAATCTGCACCTATACTGTAAAGGCTTAATTTTCTTGGTTGAAGGGCAAGAAGAGCACTAATTTTTTGATGAGGGGCAAGAAGGGTGATGTTTTTTAAGCCAAAGGGCAGCTAGGGTGCAGCACCTTCCCGAAACTGCCTAGAGGAAACTCTGCAATTTGAATATAAAATAGCTTGTGATCAAAAGTAGTGAAATTACTGTAGCTGCTAATTATTTTCTTAGTTTTGTGTAACACGTTACTTTTTGAAAAATGTGAATGGTGCGAATAGCACCATAGAAAATTCAGTTGTTTGTTTGTAGCAAGCATCAACATTTCTGTGAACACAATTTCCAGAAACAAATGAAAGTCTTCTTTAACAATTGTGTGGTCACCCATGGTACTATTATTTAGGAAATTGGTAACAAATTGGCAGTGGGAACTGCCATATATCTGTAAACAAATACCAGTTTTAGAGTTTAACAAAGTACTATATAACCATTGAATGTCAGAAACGTTCTTGTTTATGGGGTTATAATTTTGGAATGCAACTTTTGTGAAAAATGAAAAAACATATTTTTAAATAAGCAATTTTTACTTTGAGATAGTGCTAAAACGGAAGATGCTCAGATGATCATACTAAAAACATTATTATCCTTTAACTGTTAGCATATCCTATTATTATTATCAGTTATTTATTTAATATTATAAGCAATTAATTAGAAAAAAATGTAGGGAATTTTAACCAAAATAATCATCTATATTGAAAAAACGTATCATCAGTATTGAAAATTTTGTTTTTTAACCATTAATTTTTTTTTTATGCTAAGCTTAGCAACATACCCATTTATGGAACTTTAGCCAATATTTAAGGAGTCATCATGGAATAATTACATAAATCTAGTTGCCACTGGCAAGTGAATTATTGGATGGTACTATGTAACTGTTTTTTTTTTTTCATAATTTTCAGGGTTAAAGTTTACTTGTATTTTACACAGAAATCACAGAAATTTTTGAACCATCACTCAGATTTTACAACAGTGAGTCAAAAAGTGACTCGCAGATATATATCCCACTTCTCTCTTTTTTTTTAAAACTTCAAACACTTGAAAAACAGTCAGAAGATCACACCCCTATCTCCTTTCTTTCGCTTTCAAAACAATTTCTGAAAGTGAAAGTATCTTAATAAAAAAAACTTGTAATCGGAATCGAAAAAGTATAAAGGAGTGTGCATACAGATTGACCTCAGCTATCCAATGCAAAAAAAAATCATTTAAAAATATTGAAATGCGAACGAGATATCATAAGTTATTATCCCTATACAATTAACATTAGCGAGCGGGTAATTTCGCCTGAGTGAAGTAGCCTCTTAAAGCTAAATAAATAAATTGGTATTAAAATTTGCTATTTTTTTTTCCTACATTTACTATGAGTTTCTCTTATGCATGTGTGACTTTAATACTGATGTTTTCAATATGGATAAATAATGCTATTAAATTCTAGTACAATAAAATGCCTAATATATATATTAGTTAAGCTATAAAAAATTTTATCTAAAGATTTATGGTTTAAAAGTAAAATGCTTTAAAATGTAAAAGCTGGCAGTTAAAACTAAAATCAGTAAAAGCCACTTTTTAAACATATCAAGCTGACTTTTTTGTAATCCTGTTTTATATAATACACAACTAATTTGAAATTGATACTTTTAGCCTAAGCTGGTTTTTGAATTCGTACAATCGGTTTCCCCCAGACAGTTTCAGAAGGGTGCTGCACCCTGCCTGCCCTTTGGTTTACAAAATAGCACCCTTCTTGCCCCTCATAAAAAGAATTAGCACCCTTCATGCCCCATCCAGTAAAATAATTAGAACCCTTCTTGCCGGGAGTAAAAACAAGTGCCCTTTCTCCTTTTTGCATTAAAAAATTTGCTTTCATAGTAAAAACTGACTCAATGTTGTCTTAAAAAGAATGCATCGACTTTTAAATATCAAACGTGGCTTTAAAAACCAAAAGAATACCTTTAATAATTAAAAAAATAGCCAATAAGAATCTGAAAAGTGCCCTCAAGAATACAAAAAGTGCCCTTAAGAATAAAACAGTTCCCTTAAGAATAAAAAAATTGCCCTTTCCTCACCAGCAGCACCCTGCCCTTTTTTAAACCTGGGGGAAACCCTGCGTACATTATTATTAAATAATACTAGGGAATCGAACCCGGGCTTCCCAGGTTAGAGAAAATCGCTGAAAACTGTTTTAAATTCTAACAGATTTTTTATATTTAATATATATATATACTAAAAAGAAATGGCGCATCTAGTATTTGTCGAGAATTAACAATTTTCTTACATACTTTTCGAGCTATTAATTTTTTCAGTAACTTCAAATCTCTCATTTTCAAAAATTAAACTCTGGCCACGATAAGCTAAAAAACCAGTCATCAGCAACACGTAGCTTTTTATTAAAGAAGATTATGTATTAATTTATCTTTTTTTTTTTTTTCTAAATTCTGTTCTATAAAATTCAATCAATTTGAGATTACTTTCATAAAGAGAACTCTGTTACTTTCTTAATTTCAGATATTTCAATTTCAAATCATAATTAAATCCTAGTGCTAATTAATTAACAAATAAAAATTGGAAACATTTCTATTGAAAACTTGGTTTTTAACCCATCAGCACACGCGCCCCTTTCCATTACATTACTACACGCGCAGGATAAATTTGACGCCAATGGGTTTTCTTGTGTCAATTTCCCCCCGGTTTGATTATAAGCAAAAATTTATATTTTGAAATAAACTGGAAATCAATAAAGAAAATAATTTAACTTAAAATAAGAGTTTTTTTATATTTAAATAAAAAAAAATCTAGCACTAAGATTTTTTTTTTTGCATATCATTACATACAAAGCTTTTACAATCCAAATTAAGCCATAAAAATACAAAAAAATATAAAACTGATATATAGAAACTGTATGTGCAAGAGTTGTTAACGTTTAAAAGAAAAATTATATTATTATTTGCACACTATATTTTTTACATAAACATTTGCATTAACATTTTCCTATCATTATGGGTTACGTTACAACACGCGTGGGGTAAATTTCCTCCCACGTGACATTTTTATAACAAAAGAATGGAAAATCTCACAACCGGAGGTAAATTTTTTTTGGCCACATCTTGGTATCTTTCGGCTTGAAAGGTACTATAAAGCTCAGAATGATCACGAACGATTTTCTCACATTTTGAAGTAATAGTTGTAAACTGGGGTAGATTTTATCCCAGCGTGTGTGCTGACAGGTTAAAATGTTAATTTGACACATTTATTTACACATGCTTCATTTCAAAGTTATTTCTTTATTTTAGAGACAGTGCAAGTAATTTTTGAAAAATCCTGATGTAAATTGAGCTAAATGCTGGGAAAGAAGTCTGCAATGGACTCTAAGCAGTGGTATGTTTAATTGTTTTATTATTATTATTTCTTTTTCTTAAAAATAAAACATTATGTGAGCATGTAGTTTTATAGTTTTTATTGAATTGTCATATTTTTGTATTTAAGCATATTTATGAATTGTTGCGCTTTGGAACATTTTTACTTATTTATTTATTTAAATGGGCAATTCCATTGTAACAGATTAATTGACATAGCGGGAAAAAAGGCCTTATCTCATTTTAAAAATAATAATTATGTAATTCAAAAAGGGCTACAATTAGCATAATGATATTTATTAGAAGATAAATTAATATAGTTATCATGAATAAATTATTTAATGTAAATAATTATGGTTAAAAAATGTTAATGTAACAGACAAACATGAATTACCATGCTTTTCATATACCTTGATGTTTATCGATATATTACTTATAAAATAATTTACAATTTATTATAATAAAAATGTATTTTCATTCAGAGGGCGTTCTGAAACATACATCTTTTACAAAATTTGACTGTTGCCATAAGATAGTTATGAAAAATATGTAATCTTACCTGTAACAGACCAACATTTAACATGTAACAGACAAACAAATAAACACGTAAACAGAAGCGATTATAATGAATTTCATTGATTTTGACTATTCAAAATTTTATAAAATGCATTGCAAATATAAAAAATATAGGTTTAATACTATCAGAAAAAATATATATTACCTATTTGATCTAAAATATAAAATTATAGAAATGGTAACATTGGCTTGGAATTGCCCAAATGTTTATATTCCATGGCTTGTTTTGGAAAACTGATTTTTTTTTCGGTAATTTTATAAAATATTCAGTTAACATTGATAGATCTCCCAAATTAATTTTTGTATTAGTACCCATACAAAAAAAAAAAAAAAAAAAAAATCGGCCCGGCCCGGCCTGATACAAAAATGAAAAGTTCTACTGTCATACCTGTCAAAAGGCAATAAATATTAACACTCAGATGGCAAAGATATCTTTTTAGCAGTCATATAAGTATAGAAAATCTTCATTTCATCTTAAAGTACATTTAATTCAAACTTTTTTTTTTTCAGAAGAAATAAACCATAATTTTATGTTAAAGTTTTTGGTACTTTTCGGTTAGCCGGGTGCCAGTGACATATGTACATATATAAATACATATGTATATACATATATACATACATATATTTATGTATATATATGTGTACATGTAAATATATTAGTGGTAGAGGTCAGCACGGGCCGAAATTTCCGGGCCCGGTCTGATACAAAAATCAAAAGTTTGGCCCGAACAAAAAAAAAATATATATTGGCCTGACCCGGCCCAATTTAAAAATGAGTTCGGCCCGGTATAAAAGCTAAAAGGCCGGCCCGAGTTAATTTCTACAAAACATTGAATTTTACGACGATTTGGTTAAAAATTTGCCTTGTAGGAGCAGATCTAACCAAAAATTCCTATCTAAGCCCCTTTTTTTCATGTTTATAATCTTCATTTTTATACAAGTGCCGCAGTCTGCGATATTTATTTTTTAAATAAATCTCTATTTGTTGTATGTATGTGTTTAAGTTATCATTTATATTGTTAATCCATATTCTATGTATTGTAGTGTTAAAAATCAGATAAATGCTATATACATTAAAATCTTCTAAGACGGAATTACATAGGGAAGAAAAAAAAATGAGTTATAGACAATTTGCCTTCTTACCAGGTGTAAATGTATTATATATTCTTTTCTTACATATTAATATATTCATTTTGCATGGATCAACACATTTTTCAGTTTAAGACAGGATTCCGTCATAAGCAGGTTCTTTTTCACACGTTTCACTATATTTTAATTTAGCCATATTTTAATAAGTGTACAAATTTACTATTCTTTATAAAGAATAAATTTTAATGTTTAATTGTAGAATAATGGCAATTTAAAAATATATGCATTTTTTTCAAAGATTTTTGTTCCAGGTCTTATTTTACTGACCTTCGAACGGACCAGGCCAAGCCGAGACAATGATTTTCATAGGGTCAAAACCAGGACTGAAAATTTTGGGGTGTGAAGACTAGGAAGGATGAAACCAGTCCTGGCTCTGTACGGAAAAAATAATTTAAGGCACTGCCTGATCCTTCAGGATAAAAGTAAGGTCCGAACCCGGGCCGTAAAGAGTAATAACTAGGCCCACACCTGGCTTGAGCTCGGCCCAAAACGAGTGGAGACCAGGCCCTGCTCAAGTGCCATGAAGGAAAATAGGCCCAAGCCCGACCTGTGCAGATCTCTAATTAGTAGTGCCCGGCTAACAGAAAAATACCAAGATTTTAAGTATATTGACATTTATTTTAAATGTAAACATTCTGCAGCACTTTTTGATTATTAATATTCAGGGCTAAAACTAAAGGGAGCACGAGGGGGCATGTGCACCGGCGCCAGAATGGAAGGCATGGGGGACGACAAATGAACATTTGGTTTATTGCTTGATACAAAAAAAAGTATATGAAATTTGGGCAAAAATGTTTTGTAGTTGGAAAATTCAAAAGAAAAACTGAGAATTCATCGAACACTAAAAAATAAAGGGTAGAAAATTAACATAATAAAATACTTATTAAAAACATATTTTTGTTGTTGTTGTTCCGAGTCACTATTATATTTTGGAATTTAGGTTCAGGAAAGTATCTAAACATATTAGTCTATAAATAGAAAGTGCAGTATAAATGATAGCTCCATGAAACTGTATGTAGATAACATACAAAGATGTTTTACAGTATTAGAATTCATTGTTATTCTTACAGAAAATCCTGGTTTTTCAGTTCTTAAGACATTGTGACTCATAACACTAGGACTTTAAACATCTGTTCAATTGTAATGTAATACTATAACTACAGTAAAATCTTTCTGTAATAGAATCCTGTCTTAAATGAAAAAAATACACGGATCCAACAGTAAGAATAGCATCAATTCTATTTGCTAAGACGAAAACTTGTATAAAACTGAATTTTGTCCTGTTCCTTTTGATTCTTTATTCACTGGTTTTATTGAATAAGTATTTGACAAAGCACAGAGTTCACTATTACGTATTTTATGATTACATATTTTTCAGTTTAAAATAAGTCAGCTATTAAAAACTTAGTAAAATTATCTTTGTAAATTTACTTTGCGAGGAAGGTAGGGTTAGTGGGGGTGCCAAAATCCCTGTTTCCCCCTGTGAAAAAAAAGCTATTTTCGGCCCTGAGTATTTAAATTCTAGCTATCTTTAAACTCTGTTATATCAACACAATTGTCGTCAACCGTAATAGTTAGTGCCAAATGGAAAAAAATTGAGCTTCAAGCAAATCGGAAAAATAATTAAAAGAAATAGAATGAAAAGCAAAACCTGTTTTTACCTTACGATACTATTAAAAAAAATAATTGATATCTCCATCGTCAATTGACGAAATTTGTTCAAGTTTTCAGCAAGTTCAATAATAGTAAATTAGGCTGTGTAACAAACTTTTATTAAAAAATAATCAGTTATTAGAAAATGAGAGCATCCCCACAAAAAAACAAGCAGGCTGCAAAGAAAAAGGAGAGAACTATCTGTGGTTTTTGTTTTGTTTATTCAACTATTTGCAGTCGGAAGTCGCTGAACGTTATCAGAATAAGATCATCAGCTTCTGATGGTATAAATTAAATACTGTATTTTTCTCTGTTTGATTATTGCTTCGATGACGAAAAGGTGCTTTTAGCAGTAGTCAGGGAAGTTAACATAAAACTAAATATTTTAAAAATGTTTTCATAATAGTTTATTACATAACATTTTTCAGTAATATTTTGCTTGTTTAATTTGTTTTGTCATTTGCATACCTCAAATCTAGCATGTCTTTTGTCAATAGGAATCTCCCTCTGCCCTTAAAAAAAAAAAATAATAATTACAGGAACACCGCTCTAGTTATGCTAAAGTAGTTTCGGCACAAAATCTATATGATATCTTTATATATATATATACATTTTTTTTCAGCACTTTAGTGAAATTATTTATATGTATATATTAATAATATTACAATAGTTCTTTACATTTAATTACTAGTTTAATTTTTTTATGTGTGGCATTTGAGTGAAAATATTTATAAATAAATTTGAGTTCCTTGGGAGCGGCACTTACATGGATATACATTTTTAAAAAAGAGATTTTTACAGGTGCGCCGCTTACATGGATATACTTTTTAAGAAACAGATTTTCATTGGTACGGCGGATATTCCCAATAATACGGTAGATATATAAGTATATTAAGCCCTGACATTATTTTAATGATTAAAAAAGCATTTTCTCACGACATTACATTTGCTGTGCTTTCAAATACTGCACACATTGTTATTTTCTTTTTGAATTTTTTACTCCATACAAAAATAAAAGTCTTATTTTAGAGCATTATAAGTTTGATAAATCATAGCTTTTATAAAAAGAAATTTTATGTTCTCATAACAAACACCAATTCAGCATAAGTGTAACAAGCATTTTAAAATGAAACACACAAGTTGTAGTTTGTTAATCTGTAAAGTATAGGATTGTTGTACTAAATCTGGTGCAGCTGAACGGCGAATACCGTTTCGTGTCAAACCAATATTGATGACTAAAATTGTGCTTCTACAGAAACTTCTCCATCGAGTGTGTTTCCTTCACCAAACGCAACCCGATATCCAGACCCGAACACAGCGAAGTATAGAAAGATGTACGCTAGGCATAACTAGAAGAGACAGAAAGAGAATAACCTGGATGAGAAGTTAGACGAAAGTTTTTGACATCATTGAAAGAATTAAACGGCTGAAATGGAAAATGGGCGGAGCACATTACAAAAAGATAAGACAGTAGATGGAGCACAAACACCCTACAGTAGTATCCCAGTGACGTAAAACAACCAAGAAGGCGACCTCAAGTAAGATGGAGTGACGAAATCAGATAAGTGGTTGGTGTTAATTGGATGACTAAAACACTAGACAGGAAACAATCGAAAAATCTGGAGCAGAATCCAGCAGTGGATTGAAAACAGTTCTTGTTGATGATGATGATATCTAATCTTTATTTAGCATACTTACACCTTACACATTAGTAAATACTTACTTGATCTTTACTTTTTATATTTTAATCAAGTTTTACATTTTCTTAATATTTAGTACTTTATTGTTTTACTTAATAATTTACTTTATTATAGACACATTCATTGTAATTTCAAATGCATTCTTACATTCGTATTACTGCTTAAAAAATATAAATAAACCAGAAATCTGCAAATAATTCAAAAATTTGCTGAACTTCAGTGTTATGATGGACTCATGTGGATTTGGGGAGTCTACTGTAGTACATTTTGCTTGTAATTACCATCATTTTTAATTATTAAAAATATGACATTACCATCAGTTATAAATATTAAGATTTTTTTTTTATTCGACACAAAACAAGGCGGGTGCTTTAATGCTGTATGACGTCTTTCTACATAAAATAAGATGTGCTATTGCACTGCTTTTACTTTTTCATAGTTGTTCAAATACTCCATAAGGCTTAAATAATAAAGTTCCTAAAATTAACTGTAAATTTTACTGTAAGATCTTTTGAAGAAACAAACAGTAACAAATTATTGTATATCTTGTGTATAATATGCTGAATTATTCATTTTGAATGAATGTGATGCACTTATAAAGTTAGGTAGAAATGTATATTTTTCCTTTTCTTCTTTACAGATGTGTGCCGAGCAAAAATTTCTGTGACAAGGGCAAGGTGTAAAAAACCAGATTGTTGCAAAGGAAAAATATATATATATAAATAAAACAAAATACATTTTGTGATGCGAAGGTTGTAAATAAATATTTGTTTTGTATTTTATTGTGGAAAGTTATAAATAAATATTTGTTTTGTATTTTATCGTGAAAGTTGTAAATAAATTTGTTTTGTTTTTGATGTGACTTTTTTTATTGTGCAATTTGTAACATTATAGAATTTAAAAAAAATAATAAATAAGATAATTCAACAGCGATTATCATTTTTCCCATACTATCTTTCATGACATTGTGAAATATATTTTTTAATTTTTATTCCTTTACTGATTTCAAATTAAATTGGGAGTAAAATTTTAACATTTTCAGGTATTTACTTCTGATGACTTTTGCATAAAGATTTAATTTTAGAAGTTTATTATTTTATATTCAGCACTTAGTGTAATATGTGCAATTATTTAAAATACAGAAGTTGCTTATTCATTAAAGTTAGAACAATGAAAGCAAACAATATCTTAATATTTCTCCAATTTATGTTAATACTTTGTGACATATATAAAATGCACTTTCTGGGCCATTAGCATTTACATAATCATGGTACTGTCTCATTTTGTTAAAGTAAGATAATGTATTTAAGTATAAAGGTAAGTAAAACAAATTGAATCTGAAGTTGTATAGCCAAATTATCACTTTGGCCACTAAATATGAAAGGGCATACTTTTCTGTCCTTTATTTGTTTTGACTGCAAAAGTATTAACAGATATCTTATGCAGTAGCTTTATTCTAGAAAAACAATGTAAAACTATCATTAGAGGGACGAAACAATACTTTTAGATTTCATGTGGCACCTTATCAGAGAACAATCAAATGCATAACATTTGTTGCATATACCGGGTGTTCCTAAAGTGGATCAGGTATTTACATGCTTTTTTTAGTAAGTAAAACAAATAATTGTAAAGTAAAAAAAAAAAAAAAAAAAAAAAATATTTAAAAAAAACTTAAGGGTGTATTCAAATCCAAAATGCTTATTTTGAGACACATTTTTAAATTCATTTTTGCTCTAAAATGCATCCAATTGGCAGGTTCTCTTATTCAAAAACTTTACAATGTCCGTATTGTCTCGATTTTTCGGTAAAGGCAGAATATATTTCAAAAAATGCTGTCAAAGTGAACATTTTGAACCAAATTTCCTGAAGCTATGCGCCGGAAACAAAAAAAAATATCGTAAGAGAAAATAATTGCTTGTAAATCAATTTCTAATTAATTGAACAAAAAATAAAAACATAGGTCCCTTATAAATCTCTTCATAAATCACGTCGCCAAGTTTAATGTTTTTACTTTTAAAAATGTGTTTCAAAATTTTGCGTTGTTGAGTGTGGTAAAATATTTTTTTTAATGCTGCCTTAAGTTTTTATATCACTTCTTACGACAAGATAAATTCCACTTCAGACATAGCACTTAAAAAAAGTCATGAAAAATTTTTAAATTGCATCATTTTTTATAATTGCTCAAATTAAGAATAAAATATGTAAAATGATAATTATATATAAGTAAGGAATTTTACTAAATTTTCCTGAATTTTATCGAGAATATAAGATATACTTCTGCCTTCAATTTGCATTTTTAAAATTCATATGTACCTCAATATATTGTTATTGAAAACATTTTGTATTAAATAAATTATATAGTGTATGAGATCATTTTTAGATTGGATTTTTGTTTAAAGAAAGATTATTCAATAACCTTTCTTAAAAAATAAAAAATATATTTCCTCTAATAAATGAAGATATTTTTATACTATAAAATTTATTAAATAAATGTTTGCAGTGACAATAGATCTATGCATTGTCATATGTGTATGTACATATGAATTTTAAAAATACAAATTGAAGGCAGTAATTTCTCAAAAACCATCCACAGGATGTTGACAGGTGTGACATTTCGACACCCAGAAGATGCCCTATAACCATCCATAAGGTGTCATGTCATGACATCCATAGGACATTGACAGGTGTGACATTTCGACAAACAGGGGATATCCTGTAACTGTCTACAGGACGATTTCATTCATCCGCAGGATTTCAGCTTATCCTAAATATGACATTATTTGGATGCTTTTAGGATATCAATAGGACTATCCAGAGGATATAATGCAAGTGTCCTATAACCGTCCAAAATTTGTCACGAGATGACATCCATAGGACGTTGAAAGGTGTGACATTTCGAAACTTAGGGGATGTCCTGTAACTGTCGAGAGGACCATTTCATCGGTCCGCAGGATATCAGCTTGTCCTAAATATGACATCTTTTGGATGTTTTTAGGATGTGTTTGTGTTGTCTGCGGTCATGTGAAAGCATACATTCCGAAGTTTAAACAACGCAGGTTCTCCACAAAATCGGGTATTACATTCTGTAGCAGTTGTAAATATCGTGCGCCCGTTAACGTGCCATTGTAAAATACTGGGCCGATCAGTTTTTTATTGAAAATTACACACCAAATGTTAACAGTGAACCGCATTTGAAGTCGAACGTCGGTAAACATCTAGTATTTTCCAGCGCCCAGTAATGAGTGCTGGCTTATAATGGGCCTAATGGGCGCAGACTATTCTAGATGCCATTCTGTGAAAAGCAGGCCTCATCATGCCATACTATACTTGCCTTGAATGTTGGCTGGACCTGTATCTGGTTTATGACGAAGTTGCAACATGCATAGTGTCGCTCCGCATCTCCGTACAGTAAAACCTTTTGACGAATTGAATTTTTGAATTTTTAACGGTTTTGTATATTTATTTTAGTTTTAAACATTTTAGTGGCTGCCATTTTGAAACAAGACGGCGGACCAAGCTGGCCAACGAACTCCGTTGAGACATTAGTGAGCTTAATACATACAATTAGTTTCACCCAAGTTGATTTATAAATACGAGTGTTATCGTATGACATAAATCAGATATATATACAGGGTGGTTATAGTATAAGTATCTCTATTTGGAGCTGTCTGTACCTCGAAGGAAACACCCGAATGAAACCAAAATAGGTACAATTACTATTCAAGAAGGGGGAAGAAGAATGGATCAATAAAAAAATAATTGCAACAATCACCGACTGCAATAATCACTGGCACTACTGAGTGTGAAATGTAATGTGTAATACAAGAACAAAGAACTAAGGCGTCAAACCGGATGGCACATTTAATGTATTGGAAAATGTCACAGTGAATGTGGCTACGCTTTCGCATGGCAGTGTCTTTCATGTTCAGGTTCTATACGGCCATTGTGCTCGAGGACAAAATCCAGGTGGTGCACGACGTGCTCAACTGCGGAATGTAACGCATCAGGAGTGATGTTCGAAATGTTCGAAATGCCAATGAAATGTTTATAAATATTGATATTTGAACTCAATACAGAAAATGGAAACCGGGCTGTAGGAAAGAACGATTTGAAACTGAAAACAGATGAAAAATTACAGTTAACAGTTGCAGTTATCTATAAAATAGCAAACTAATTAAATTTTCAAACCATGGGATTACTTAAAAAAATCTGTAAGTAATATAGGTTACTCAAAGTCTTGGTAATGTTCGACTTTGATTGCTACGAGTATCAGTCTGTGAACGTTTTTAGTTACCCATGCATTATCCTACGTATCTCATGTTGCGATCTGTGAAAGCGCCCAATGTTCTTGGTAGATTTCTAGTAAACATCTAGTTTAATTAGTGACGGTAGGTATGGTAGATAAATTATTTTTATATACTTTATTTAGAAATAGTGGCAGGATAAATAATAAAACTATAGTCATTACTGTCAGCTCTGTGTATATCGCAAAAAATGGATGGTGTATTTTGACCTCTCTGGAGTTACTTTTGAACTTAGCTTTAATATCTAACGGTTGAAGTATCATAGTTGAGATTTTTTCCAACAGCGAGAAAATATGCCGGGACCAGGACTCGAACTTGGTTACTTTGGTTTGCCGTACCAACGCTCTCCCTACTGAGCTATCCCGACGATATCATGGCTGGCATATTTCGTTCTTATCTGTTGATCTTATCTGTTACCTAGTTGATTATACTTTCCGCTTGTTTATTAGGTTTAATGCTTTGTGATTTGTTTATGCTTTATAATATAGCTTTAGTAACATTTCATTTAAACTGTTTTTATTAAAGCATGTTTATATGCATTATACTATATACCACATTTTATTAATATAGCATTTTCTATTGTTCATATACGTCGTTTGCACACTTTAAAATGTACGTAGGTAAATAAGCAAGTGAACCCAATATAATGAAATAATAACCCTAAATACATAAATCCATTGTATTTTGGTTTTATAATAGCAATTTTAATAATTGGCTAAACAGTTCTAATATAATAGAATAAACTAATATAATAACATTGTATTTTCATTGTTATGCAGAAATAATACATAATATTAAATGATAATGAAGTAAATCAAAACAGTGTTATGTATAATATGAAAAATATTAAGATTTTTAATATACTACATAAAATAAAATTTCTCGTAATGCATATGGATTCTGTTTATTTTTCTAATGTCTTCCATTTATATAATGTAATGTCGTGAATATTTTAATGGAGTTAATTAAAATAAGACGCAGTAGGAAAACACCGTTTGTATAATGAGTATCATTTTTCTGAATTTAAGAGGATTCAATTAGGAAACAGATAAAATTTCGAAATCTTTAATGCAGAAATCAAACAGAGTTCATTACAAATATTTAACTGAGTAAATATTAACCCATGTTTTTTTCAGAAGTGAAAGAAATGCTGTACATTACTTAGTATAACTCACGCTTTTACATATAAAATCAATAAACTATTCGTTTCGAATGGTGTGAGTACGTATTTAAAACAAGAATTATATCGTGTGATAAATTGAAAAGACAAAATTTAATTATTTCATCTGCATATCACTGTGTTACACATATGCAGAATACACAACGAGTCAATTAATTTCAAAATCTACTTTTTTACAAAATAAAATATCTTCATAGTAACAGTTTAACAAATTTGAAACTTTCCAGGAAACTTTTAAAAATTATGCTAACATTTATTTATGAAATTTAATTTATACTTTTATTAACTGTATAAAATATTTAAAAAATAATTTCGGTTGCATAAATGGATTTAAAAAATTAATGTTACAAGTAATTGTTAATTCTATCTATTAAGAATCTTTGCTGTCACTTTCAGAGTAGGAGAAAAATCCATTTTTGCTTCTGCGTTCAAAGTAGTAGCAAGTTCTTTTATGGTTGTTGAAGAAATACTAAGAAATATGTTGCTGTAATTCATGCATATGTACTCTGTTTCTTATCTATGTGCGAATTCTGTACATCAAAATGTCTTCCTGTCGCTTTAAAAGCAGGAGAAATATCAAGTTTTGCTTCTGCGCTGAAATTGGTAGCAAGTCTTTTTGCGCATGATATTGAAAAACTAAGATTGATCGAATTTCTTGTTATTCATGCATATAAAATCTGTTTTTTTTTCTTTCTGAATTTATTCTTTACATTAAAATCCTACTGTCATTTTCAGAGTTAGAAAAAAAAATCCAGTTCTGCTCCTGTGATCAAAGTGGTAGCATATCTTTTTGCAATTTATGAAAAAAGACTAAGATTTATACTTATTCATGCATATGAAACCAGTTTAATTTGCCAGGTTTAAATTCTTTTGATTAAAAGCAGTGCTGTCATTTTAAGGGTGTATTCAAATCCAAACTGCTTATTTTGAGACACATTTTTAAATTCATTTTTGCTCTAAAATGCATCCAATTGGCAGGTTCTCATATTAAGAAACTTTATAATGTCCGCATTGTCTCGATTTTTTGATAAAATCAGAATATATTTTTTTAAATGCTGTCAAAGTGGACATTTTGAACCGAATTTTCCCAAAGCTATAGCGATGGTAGCAAAAGAAAATTATCGTACTCTGAAAATAATTGTTTGTAAATCAATTTCGAATTAATTGAACGAAAAATAAAAACAGAATTCCCTTATAAATCTCTTTATAAATCACACTGGCAAGTTTCATGTTTTTACTTTTAAAAATGAGTCTGAAAATGTGTCTCAAAATTTTGAGTTGTTGAGCGTGGAAAAATATTTTTTTTTTTTAATACCGCCTTAAGCAAAAAAACAGTTTTGCACCTGCGTTCAAAGTGGTAGCAAATCTTTTTGCGCTGATGAAGAAAGACTAAGAACGAATTTTTTGGAATTCCTGATTATGAAACAAGTTTATTTTGCTACGTTTAAATTCTTTTGATTATAAGCCTTGCTGCCATTTTAAGCAGAAAAAAAACAGTGTTGCTCCTTCTCTCAAAGTGGTAGCATCTTTTTGCGCCCTTTGAAGAAAGACTAAGATGGAATTTCTTATAATTCATGCTTATGAACTTTGTTTATCATATTTTAATACCTTTCAGTTATGTGATATAAAACTGAGATTTTTCAAAACGTCTTATGCTGTTGAAAATTTTATGGTTTAATTTAGAAGATTCTTGGTATGTATTGAGTTTTACGGAGTCATAATATACACTATATATAACTTTTTTGTTACAATAAGAATTTAAAACAATATAGATACATAAATAAAATAACCACCGCTTGAATTTTCCGGAATAAATGTAAAATTTTAAACATATATATTTATATTTCTTTAAACTCTTTATTTTTCTATTTTCTCTTTTTTATTATTCTTCTATGTCAGATGTGTTTAAGCACGGACTTTATTGTCATTTTTTATTAATATTTTCTTTTTAAAAATATTATAAAATATGTAAATATTATTAAATGCAAAAAAAAACTGCAAATGGATTTTTTTTTCGGACCATAATGCTCAGATTCCCTTTTTAAAGCATTTTCAGAAAAATAATTTCAACCACATCAATTTAAATAGACAACACAATTCTTGAACGACTAAAATGATTTAAAAGTGAAAATCCACATTAATATGAAAAAAAAAAAATAACGGTCTTTTAGGAAATTCGAAAAAAATTTTGCGGCGTTATTTCGAACTAATTTAGATTTAAATCAATGAAGTTAAATAACTTTTAGCATGTAAATCCTTTAAATGGGACGAAAGGAAAATTCTTAACAACTTCTATTTTTAATTTATATGCATATAAAAACACTTTGTGTTTATTGATTTTTGATTAAATTTTTATATTGATCAGAAATACTTTGTAGATTTATTGCATTACTGGAGAATTTTTGTGGAAGTTTTCAAACCAGTGAGAACTTTATATTAGAATATTAGTACTTTCAAGATTAAGTAATTAGCGAGAAGATCCATAAACCTAGTATGCTTGCAATTTTTTTTTTTTTTTTTATAATCTTCGTTTTTGCATATTTCTCGGCATTTTTTGATATAACCACAATGGCAAAACATTTCCCCCTTCAAATATATTATTACGAACATCACGATATATAATATAAATAGAAAAAAAAATGTTGTAACACTGCTCTGATATAGAAAACACAACATGAAGAATTCGAAATATCAATATGCAATTCGTCGTTTGTTTAATTCTGGTGTATCTGTGATAATTCTTAGTAAATAATTCTATTAAAGTAGATAGAAAAGTTGTAATTATATATTGCAGGGATCATTTCCGTAATATTTGAACAATATTTAGGATAGGGACATCTGTAAGTGATACAAAAAGAGAACTATTGAAAAATTAATTTAAAAAAAACTGGTCATTGTTTGAACAGAGTTAATGCAGTAGTTGATACACGTGTGACAAAATATTACGCTGTTCAGTATGTGATTAATAAATGAATTGATAATCAATATACAGTTTAACAAGTTTCGATAATTTTTAAATCTCGTGGGTAGATGACATGTTACAAATCAGCTGATAATTCAAACATTCTATCAGTAAAATTTTCAATAATAAAAAATCTCCTAAGATGTAAACGTAGTAATATTTTTTTTATTCGGGAACACCTTATATATTAATAAATTAAATATCTTAGATTCCAGCTTTTGAATGATTTACTATCCAAAAAGATATATGAAATATCTACATTGTAAAAAAATAATTATTTATTTAAAATTTACGGTATTTATTTTTTCTTTCCGAACATAAAATCCTACAACAATTTCTCAAATATTTAAAAATATATTAATTATACTCAACTTAAATCTTTAAAAGATTAAGTATAACCGTAATTGATAACAAAAATCATACTTTAACAAATATTTTAACGCCATTTTTTTTTGCGCCAGATGAAGAATGCCAAAGGTCTTTCAGAACGCGTTGTGAATTTCTTATTGTTATGGTGTTTTTAAGAATTGTTTTGTCTTTCATTTCGTATCACGCTAGTTTTTATAAAAAATTTAATAATGTCACGGCTTTTTTTTTCTTGAACAAATGGTGGACTTACAATAATTATTTTTCAATGACTAGTTACGTCTTAAAATTATTAGTGCTATTTTACAAGCATCTTTAGTAAAACAAAATACTTCCTCCTGAAAAAAAAATGAACATGATGATTTTTCTAATTCTTTCAAACATTTTTTAAGCATTAAAATTATCTATCATGTAATACTTTCTCGAATAATTACTTGTAGGTGTCATATCTCTACTTCATAGTGTCTCTAAAATTCAGAGTATCAAGATGTGTGTATGAAAATATTTACGTTTATGATTTTTTATACATATATGAGGAATTCAGAATCAAAGTTGATCAAGTCTATAAAACATTATTTTTTGATAAAGTTCATGGACTCTTGTGTATTTCGTTCAGAATCATTAGCGACCAGAGACTGTTGTTGAAACACTGTTAAAAATTTGCAGCAAACTGTCCAGTCATTTGACCGTTTTTGTAGAAAACGGTTACATAACCGTAATTTAACTATATTCTGACCATAAAATGAGCAATAATACGGTCAGAATATACTTAACTTACCTTTATGTAACCGTTTTTTACAAAAACGGTCAAATGACTGGACAGTTTGCTGCAAATTTTTAACAGTGAAGCATTTTCATCCTGAGAACTTCGTCTGTTACGGTAATGAACTATTTAATAAAATTTAGAAATATCAGACTTTAAAATGATCACACCATTTAAAAAAAAAAAAAAAGAAAACAAATCCTTGTTCTAGGATCATTTAATAAAACCAAGATTGAAAATAAATAGTATTCTTCGATACCAACATATATATATATATATATATGTGTGTGTGTGTGTGTGTGTGTGTGTGTGTGTGTGTGTGTGTGTGTGTGTGTGTGTGTGTGTGTGTGTGTGTGTGTGTGTGTGTGTGTGTGTGTGTGTGTGTGTGTGTGTGTGTAAGATTTAAAGAAGCATTTATAAAAGCAGAGCTTCTTTGCTGGCAAATGTTTTCGGAAACATTTCTGAATGGTTTCATGGTACATTAATCAGTTTCTCAACCCAAATTATAGATTTATTTTAATGAAATCACTTCTCAAGTGCATATTTTTATGCTAAAAAACCTTATTTGACCTAGAAACATGATCAATTAACATCATTAACTTTAACTTTAAAATTAACATTATATTTTTACCCTCGCATGTATAAATTTAACTATAAAAACTGTGTTATAGAAACTGATTAATGCAATATATGATCAACTCGGAAATGCTTCCAAAAATCAATGGTAGCAAAATAAATTTTGGTTTTATAAAGGCTTCTTTAAATTTCGAAAATATATTAGTTTCTGTGGTTCTAAATATAACGAACGCTTTTCAGAATCATGGGAAACTCGAAAGACGTCAAGCATATTTCCATTCACCGTTATGTTATATTTTCGTAGATAAAGACAGATTTGTCTTTTTCTACAATGTATAGAGCATGAATTCATCTAAAACTTGGTTGAAGGAAAATATGTACTTGATATAACTTGCTTCTGAACGACTCATATTATTTTGGTTTGTGCGTAGGGGTGATATCTTCACATTAAATTTCTGTTCAGAAAGGGTTTATTTTAATAAATTGTTGTTCAGACAGGGTTTATTTTAATTAAATGTAACTTTTATCCATTATCGAAATAAATACTACGTTCTAGTTTAATATGCTCGTTTTCTGAAACAAGTGATAATTTTTAAGGTTTTGGTATATGTTTATTGTACTTGTAATTTACAAAGTTAATACGTATAAAATAAAGCTTTAATGTATTAAAATGATTTGTGATCGTTTTAATCTGAATAGTCTAATTAATATTATTATAAATCTAAATGTTTTTAATGTTGCTTTTGACACTGACAAAAATAGCTTTTGATATGTTTTGACGATTAATCATATCCATCAACAAATTTTAAAAGCGCAATAGTTAATAATTGTTTTATATATTAAAATAAGTATATTGTTATTTTTGTTTTCAGATATAAAAATGCATGCCTAAAAATCCATAAACTTATTTTCCAATACTCAGTAAAACCGTATGGAATATAGAATTAAAATACATAGATTATAGGTTCTATATAGTATTTAATACATTTTAACTGGACTCTTAATGGTGAAAATAAAGATAAATGAGTTAAAAGTTCTTTAAAGTTTTAAATTTTGTTGACTTTCATAGGGAAATATATTGTATATTTATAAGCATACTTCTTTCGAAATTTTGAAAATTGTAATGTTTTTATACTATTTAAAAATTATGTCAGAATATTATTAAAAAACATTGTGAACTGAATTATGAATATAATTAACTAAGGTTATTTTGTATTACAATTAAAATAAAAACTGAAGATATATGACTAAATAACTGTCCATTTTTTGTTTATATTACATCTTTCAATATCAATATTTTCTGTTTTCCGTTACCACGCATTCCGAGTTGTTAAAATTTACGATTTCCACGTTTTATTAGAAACTAAATTGCAATAATATTTTTAATAATGCACATGCTTAATTAAATTATTTAATTGTATATATAAAATATAAATTCTAATAAAAAACTGTAGATTGTGAGTTCGTATAACTTATCATAAATCTATAGATTTTATTAGAAATACCATTTAAGTGTAATAATTATATTTATATGAAAAGAAATACCTGAAATAAAAGCATCAGTTTAATTGAAATGTAGGTATTTTAGTGAGTATTCAGTGAATAAAGTATATTTTTTGATTGCATAGTAGTTTTAAGAAAAATTTTAATCTCTCAGATAAAATAAAATAATTTATAAATATTTTTTTTCTGAAATTTTAATTTACATTTCTTATGCATGTAACTAATATATGTGCGACATTGTTTTTATTTATATTTCAAAGGGAGCATATGCTACAGTTATAATTACATATTTTACTCTTAAAACATGTATATTTACTGAGTGGAGGAAAATGGGGGAAAATTTAATTTGTGATAATCTTAAATATATATAAATATATAACACACTATTGTATGGAAAGAAATAATCTTAATTCTAACGCACATGAATTGGAAATTCAAAAATTTTATTATTATACAAAAACAGTTTTTAATTCGTACATATAAACTCTGGATATTTTTCTAAAATTTTCAAGTAAAAGTACATACTGCTTTGAAAAAATTAATGGAATTTCGTAAAATAAAATCTAGCTGAAAATTGCTTTTCACTGTTTGTTTAATGAGCAAGTTAAATTTTTCTGAACATCTCGAATATCCATTACAAATTAGGAAGAATTCTAAACCTCGTAATGGATAAATCAAACAGAATGTAATTAAAATGTTTAACTAAGCAAATATTGACATACATTTTTACATTTTGCTCCTAATTTCTAGATACTTTTCTGTAAATATTTTTTTTGCATATTAAAATAATGTGATTACTAATTTCTGTTCGTTTCAGATAATTTTAATAAGATAGAATATATTATATTAATAAAAAATGACCCATTTACTTGAAAGTTAAATTGTGGTATTTTCGAAATAATCAATCTAATGAATTACTCTCATATATTACATAAATTACAACATATAGCTAACATAATACACTGTGTTGCAGGTTTCCAACATCCAGATTTGGTCTAAAACTATTAAACGATTTATTTAAATTGTGTATTACCTAAATATGTAAACAAAATACTTAAAACAATTTGATGGAATTAATTAGTTAACAAATAATCCTGTAAATTGTATATTTTCATTTAAAGGTTTTCTGCAACATACAAATACAAAACTACACTGGAAATGTATTCACGCATTACAACATATATTTAAAATAATATAAATACTCAGAATAAAAAATCTTCTTCCTACAAAATTCACACCTAGAGAAATGTTTTGTTGAATCAACAAAAATTTGGTTGGTCCAACAAAACTTTCCATTTAAATATGGGTCAATGGAAAAATTTTTGAATCAACAAGAAATATATTGTTCATTTTTTTTTTTTTTTTTTTTTTTTTTTTTTTTTTTTTGCAATTCCAACAAAAAATTTTGTATCGTCAGCAAAAAAATGTTCTGTTAATTCAATTAAAAATGTTTCAATTTTACTTGAATTAACAAAATTCTTTTGTTGAAAGATTTCTCAAAATAAATATAATTATCTGTTCTTTTCAGTTTCGGCAAGAAAAAATTTTGTTTAAAGAGCAATTGTTTTGTGTAATTTTAAGAATTTTCTTTGTTTTAACAACAAAAGGTTTTTGTTACATAAACAATTTTAATATTTACTTTAAAATTATTTTTTGTATTAGAACCAATCTAAACTTAACTATTTTTTAGGGAATTTTTAATTCATTTTCAGCAGTGAATTACGCCTGCAATCCTTGAACAATAACAAGTGAATTTTTATCCTGCTTTTTTTCAAGCGTAAACCTACAGATTGAACAATGTGAACAATGTGAATCAAATCCGTGTCTTCAGCATAACGATCTGAGACTCTAACCACTGAGCCAGAAGGAACGATATCCAAAGTCGAAATTTCTCACTCTTATATATGTCGGACCGGCTGCAACTGCAGCACAATATGGAAAAGTCATCATGCGCACAGGGCCCGCTTAAGACATAAAAGTAGGGGAAGCCCGACGTTACTCTGCCCCCCCCCTGTACCAATCGCTTTGTTATTTACTAAGTCCATTTTTGGTATGCTGCAACAATTTGAAATTTTACCATCAAAATTTCGAGTAAACAACAATTTAGGAAAAGCGAGCTTCTTAGATAAAATTTTTGTAAGGAAAAAATGGATTTTTTACCCTAATTGAATTTTTTTTTCTGTAAAAAGTTATTCTGAAAAGTAAATTTTTGGGCACCCTTGTATTTCTTTGGGTAAGCACGGGCTTCCCGGGACTATTCGATAAACAGGCCCTGCATGAGCATGCAAATTTCTGCGGCAAACATGAGACGAAAATACAAATTAATTACAAAGAGAATATATATCAATTTTTAATTCATTTTCAAATCAGTGAATTACGCCTGTAAAAAGCAGGATAAAAATTCACCGGTTATTATTCAAGGATTACAGACGTAATTCACTGCAGAAATTTAATTAAAAATTAACTGTGTTGTCGTATGCTGGGGCCTCAGAGCGATATTCTGAGGACCCGGGTACGATTCCTGAATTGGGACATTTTTCAATCTGTCGGTTTACACTTGAAAAAAAGCAGGATAAAAATTCACTGGTTATTATTTAAGAATTACAAGCGTAAATCACTGCTGAAAATGATTATCCGTGAAAATTAATCCATGCATTAGTTCTTGAGATTTAGTTATAGCGAAAATCATGAAAAAAAATAACATAGCAGTGCCACTTGTTGGGCTATTTACACCAAAAGGTAATCAGCTTCTATGTCAAGGTCTAACTTAATCTGTATTTTGATGTAAATCAGTGTATTAGTTCTTAAGAAATCGCGAATCTAATGCAGAGATCGCGAATATTGCAACATAGCCGCGTCATCTATTGCGCGATTTACGCTAAAAACTAATCAGCACCAATCTATATCAGGAAATAACTGAATATAAAGTTTTATTAAATTCCGTGCATTAGCTCTTGAAATAGAGCGCCCTCAAAATTTTTGTCACATACAGATAGACAGAGTCTTAGACAGTCATTTTCTAAAAACAGTCAAATCGTGTTCAGGACCTTCTAAAATCCGTCGAAAACCAGAAGCTGAAAATTTTCATGACTCCAATACTTTCTTCTTGTAAAGATAGAAGAAAGTAATAAATGGGATAGGGGGATTTTTAAAACTACCTTGGTCTGTCCCGATTTAAAAAGTTTTAGTTATCCAAAAATTATGGTTATTCTTTAATTATACAGCTATATAAGTCAAATAAACCAAGTTACGTGAGAGAGTTATGGCTACTAGACAAGAATTTAAATTTTGTAAAAACAACAAAATTTTGCTGGAATTCCAAATTACAAAATTATGGTAAAATTAAAAAAAACAGATTTTGTTAATTCAAGTAAAATTGATGAAATTTTGTTTAAATTTTGTAAGAGTGTTAACAATATTTTTTTTGTCAATGCAACAAAACCAACTTTTTAATTTAACTAAAACTTTTGCTTGAAACAACCAAAATGTACTCAACAAAACATGTTTTGTTGTTTTAATCAATTCCTTTTTCTGGGTGCAGATGAAAGAAATGTTATTTAAATTTACCTTTGAAATTTAGTTATATTTTAGTATTTTTTGTGTGCATTTGCCTTTGCATAATAAGAGTTTATAATCCAAATTGTATAATCCCTTCATAATTTTTCTATAAAGGAAAAATTATCACTAAAACAAACAAAAATAGAAATTTGTATGGAAAAATTGAAAGAATTGAATTAATCTGAAACAAAAAAGAAATATTCACTTTTTGATCATTATCAAAAAAAAAAAAAAAAAAAAAATCTCGGCAATTTGAATTTGAATAGGAATAAAAATACTTTAAAAGTCTTCTTTAATCGAAAATTGAACAATGCAATTTGACAAAATGAAAGTAATTAAGGCTCATTTCAGATTTCTAAAAATTGCTTTGTCTGGCTTTTGTGAAAAAAAAATATATTAACGTCATCGAAGCTAAAAAACATTCAAAATGTAAATCATTTTGAATGGAAGATAAAGAAAATTATTAACAACGCCTAAATTATTATTCATATTCATTAAGAGCGGGAAGTAATTTTTAATACAATTTTATTGATCGAAAATCCGTCATAAATTTATTCCTTTCTTATTGAATTGGATAGAAATTATATGAACACAAATGTATATTTTACAAAAGGTTGAATTTTTATGTATTTTAACAACTTCATTATCCACTTTACTTATTTATAAAAATAATGATTAAGAAAAGTAAAATCACATGTCTTTGAAATTTCTATAATCTATTCATACCATATTTCTGAATTATAAAATATGAGGAACATGTTAAGAATGATTGTCAATGTTTCCTATGTGTATACAAAAAGTATTTATAAATCACTACAAAGAAGAAAACAAAAATTGAAACATAATGAAAAGAGAAAATGTTCGGGTACTGAATAACATTCTATGTTTGACCCACAACCAACGAAAAACATAAGCCCTGACATTTTGGACTTTCGAGTAATCAATATACACTGGCTATCCGCAATAGTCGTACCGCTTTTTAGTCTACTTTGATATCGTGATGTTCAAGTATTATAACCTGTCTACGTTAGATTCGATATGACCACTACAATTTAGGTTATCAATGTTTCATTTGTAACACGTTTTTTAGGTAGATTTCGTAAGAAATACTACCTATTACATTCTCACCTAAGTTGGAAATTTTGAAAAATTTTTTGCAGATCTACGCCGATCATGACTCCTAGAACCCAAAACCACCCCCAGTTCAAAACTTTATCTATCTATCTATCTATCTATCTATCTATCTATCTATCTATCTATCTATCTATGTCACTTTTTTCTGACCACGATAACTGGAAAAATTCTGCATTAATCTTTTACAAACTGATACATAAAATCAAGGGTCATAAAATCTCGGTCAAGTTCGTTAATGGGCAAAATCGAACCAAGGGGGGGAGGGTGGGGGGGGCTTTTTGTGAAAACAGAAAAAACCCCATAATTTCTTAATTATGATACGTATCCAATCCGTTTAAAGTTATTATTACTTCTAGGAGAAGGGCCGAAAATGTATGTATGACAGATTTTTGATATAATTAAAAATGGCCCCAAGGGGGGGAAAAAAGGGGGGTTTTAAGAGAAAAAAAATCATAGCTTCGTCAATTCACAAGATATCAAATTCGCGTAAATTTATTATTAATCCTCTTAATATTATCTAAAACTTTTATATTGACAAGTTTTTTATAGGACCAACCGTTATAGCAAAAAAAAATAAAAACAAAAAAAATCCCTGCCGTCTCCGCCTGCAAACAAGTTATTTTTCGAAGTAGGCGGTTCCAACTCCCGCATCTTTTCGAAACTGATACATAAAATCAAGGGGCATAAAATCTCGGTCAAGTTCGTTAATAGACAAAATCGAACCAAGGGGGGGGGATGGGGGGCTTTTTGTGAAAACAGAAAAAAAACCCATAATTTCTTACTTATGATACGTATCGAATCCGTTTGAAGTTATTATTACTTCTAGGAGAAAGGCCGAAAATTTATGTATGACAGATTTTTGATATAATTAAAAATTTCCTTAAGGGGGGGGAGGGGGGTTTAGAAGAAAAAAATTCGTAACTTCGCCAATTCTCAAGATTTCAAATCCGCTTGAATTTATTATTAATCCTCTTAATATTATTTAAAACTTTTATATTTACAAGTTTTTTATAGGACCAACCGTTATAGCAAAAAAAAAAATTAAAAACAAAAAAATCCCTGCCGATTCCGCCTGCAAACAAGTTAGGTTTCGAAGTAGGCGGTTCCAACTGCCGCATCATCGTAAAAAGGTCATTTCTACCGCAATTCCCGACAAACAGGCGCCCCACGGTCTGCGTCTTCGAAATCTACCTGTGCCTGTAGGCCGAGCCGTCAGGGATTTTTTTATATTGCATCACATCTTATTTGAATTCACCGGATTGAAAGATTGGGCCTTTTAATTTTTTATCTTTCGGAACAATTTATTTACAATTATTTTATGAAACAGTTATCGTTTTTGTTTAACTAGAACACGCCATTTGTGTTGATTTAGTTTTTCCCTGTTTTATTGTACAATACCCCTAAAAAATTCCAACTATTGTCATTACACTGTCGCAAATAACCGTTGTGGCTGGTAACAATCTATGAATAATGAATCTACTAATCAATGGTACACTTAAATACTGCTTAGAGGTCGTCTGCCCATAGCATTTGGGCCAAAAAGAAAATCAAAAGTGCCTTATGAATTTTTTTAACAAAAATCGATTTTTATAAGATTTATGTTTTTGAACCCAAAATTACAGCTCATTCTGCTTAACAGTTTTGAGTACCATAAAATTCAAATATAACGTCAAAATTAGGTCTTAGCGTTTATAAGTTTCACGTTTGGTATAATTTTAATATGTAGAATTTTATGCGAAATTTAACTATAGAAGTAGTTATTAGACGTTATTACTTATCTCTTTATATACATTTGTATTTACAGAATTGTGTCAGCGTAATGACCATTGTTTGGGCTTTTTTTAGGAGAACTGTACATTGATTCAAAGTAGTTAGTTTTTAATTCATTAGAATTCTGAAGTTCGTCAATGCTAGAAGTTTCTATTTTGAATTATGAACTTCTGTAATTGTGTTTTTAGGAGCACCGGCAATAATTTGTGTAAAGTAATACTAAACATAAAGTTCGTTAAAGGTATATACTCGATGAGAACGCAGAATATAAGATCATTTGACTTCTAAAATCTCTGAACACTGTAACTGCAGAATGCTTACAAAATTAAAGATATAGTATAATACAGTTTCCAAAAGAAGAATAACTGTCAAAAGTTTGTATTCTGTAATCACAAATATTTTAAACACGTAAATTGTTTATAATTTTGCAAATACTGTATAAAATATAATTTTCTGAAAAATTTTATTAAAATTTTAATTAAAAAATATTCGTTAAATAAAAACAGAACTGTAATTTTTAATAATTTGTAAACTTTAAATAACAAATATAATTTATTGTGATATATTTGATAAATCTCTTTAAATGCAATCAAAATATACTTTGTAACCAATAAAAATATGAGAGAAAATGTAATTTTTATTACATTGTTATTTTAGCAGCCGAGAGTTTATACAAAAAAATTACTTGACATTGTTTTTGTATGCATGTTAAAATATTTTCTCTTGTGATCTAATATTCAGAGTAAATTTTTAACAAATTTAAAATTAAATCTTTGAAATTTTCTTTCAGTATAGACTGAGTCTTCTTGTGATATGTTACTTCAAGAAGCGTCATAATTTTTGGATAAAAACACATAAACCTGAGGTATTGTTTTTTATTTGTTTCTTATGACCTACTGAAAGTATATGTAAAATGTCTTTCATTTTAATGTAAAATGTGAAATATTTCAAGAATTGACTTCAAAAAGCAAAATAGGAATGATTGCAGGCAGAAACCATCGAAAATAAAACATTTATTAAATTTGTCATGTGCAAAGCTTGTTGTAGAGAAATGAAGATGTATTTCTTTATGTTTTTTATTTGTATGTATGTCTTTTAAATAGTCATAATAATTATTTAGGTGTTTCGTACTTTTTGAATAATTTAATAAAGGTTACACTGTAAAAAACCATAATGATGTGTAACTTTTCGGAATATTTGAGAAAGTGGAATTTACTGATCAACTGTGAAATGTTCCATATGTTTCGTGTGTAACTGGCCTGTGTAAGTTTTCTGGCATTTCTTTGGTGAAATTCCTGGAAAAACCTTTCCAGAAAGGTGCCACAAGTTTACTCAGGAACTTTAAATCAATTTGTTTACAGTTTAGAAAACAATAATGTTATTCTGTGAATGACTCATTTTTTAAATATTGAATATCTTCTTTAGAAATTTTTTTGGTAAATTGATACTGTAGCTCTTCATTGCCACATTTATCACAGAAAAGTAATGTCTGACCATGCTGATAAAAATGACATTTTACACATTATACAACAAAATAACTTAAACAAAAATTAAGATTTAGATTGTAATTTAAGCATTCAAAATATTTATGGATTTAAATTATTCATGTATAAATTTAAGTATTTATTCTGAATTCAAATTATGAAAAAATAAATAAGTTTCGATTTTGTGGAAGTGTAATTAGATTAATCTTATAAATAAAGAGAACAAAGCGAAGACCGAGCTCTGCTCGTTCAAAATTAGCTTTGCGTTCAACTCCATATATTACTCTCTTTGTATTATTACTATAATGCCTTTTATTTTATAACAGTGTAATTTAAAAAAACAATAAATACGAAAATTATGCAAATATTTCTTAAATTTACATTACTTACATACATACAACGAAAAGACATCATTCCAAAATACATTATAAATTTTTAGTTGGAATCAGATTCATTGAATCATGTATCTCGGCTCCTATTGAGAATTTCTAGAAAATTTCTTCGCATTCTGAAATAATATTTTCTTCTCTAAATGTTACGAAATATCTTTCAATTGGCGCCAAGTATATGCTTTATCATTGATAATCTTGAAAGTATATTTTCCAACCTAATGTCACAAATATTTTTCCAAATTTAGCGAAATGATAACAACTTTCTGGCTTCGTTTCCTGCCAACTATTCAACAACTTAATAACTGTTGCATTCTTCATTTCCATTGAAACGCATTACCCATAGTGATACCAAAATGATCCCTTAATCGAATTTTCTCGAACATGTGATCTAACCTAATGGTCTTCCCGTAATCCAAAATTGTAGGATAAAAAAAAATATTCAAAATCGTTAGACTCGTTTTTTTGATAAAATTAGCTTGACCCATAGTTACCCCCAAAATGACCCATTAATCGATTTTTTTCTCGAAAATGTGACTTAGCCCAATGACCTTCTAATGTCCGAAAAATGTAAGATACAAAATCCAATTAAGTAGTTAGAGTCGTTTTTGATTAAATAAATTTGACCGGCAGTAACCCAAAAATGACTCACTAATCGAAATTTCTCGAACATGTGAGCTATCCCAATAGTCTTCTCGTTCCCGAAAACCATAGGATACTAAATTTAGTCAAATCATCTGATCCATTTTTAAGATAAAAACAGCTTGACACATAATGACCCATAATCAAAAGTACCCAATAATCAAATTTTCTCGAACATATGACCAAGCCCAATTGTCTTCTCGTGTCCAAAACCCGAAGATATAAGAGCCGCTTTTAAGATAAAATTAGCTTGACCCACAGTGACTCAAAAATAACCATCTAACCGAATTTCCCGAGCATGTAACCTAGCCCAATGATTTTCCCGTTCCCGAAAACTGTGGAATACTAAATTTAGCTCAAAACCTCTGAGCCGTGTTTAAGATAAAAATAGCTTGGCCCATAATGACCCATGACCAAAATAACCCACTAATCTAATATTCTCGAACATGTCACCTATCCCAATAGTTTTCTCGTTCCCAAAAACTGTAAGATACATAATTTATTTAAATCGTCTGAGCCTTTTTTAAGACAAAAATAACTTGACCCTATAAAAATAACTTGACCCATAATGACTCATGACTAAAATGACCAACTAATTAAAATTTCTGGAACATGTTACCTAGTTCAATATCCTTCTCGTTCCCGAAAACTGTATGATGCAGAACTTTGTTCAAATCATCTGAGCCTTTTTAAGATAAAAATAGCTTGACCCATAATGACCCATGACTAAAATGACCCATGACCAAAATGACCCACTAATCGAATTTTCTGGAACTTGTGACGCATTTAGAAGATTTATAAGGAGAATATCACAGATCTACATTTGAATCTAAATATTTTCATTTTTCTAATTAGTATGAATTACGACATATCACGATATATTATGACCATAATGCTTACGAAATAGAATAAATATACTCATTCATCTATGTATTATATTTTTAGAAACTTTTGAGAAAATAATATTTTTAATGAAATATTTTTAATAAATCAATGCGCCTTATACGCCTTGCTCTTAGAAATTCTCATAATTGAAATTGTCTAAGTGAGTTTTTATTGTGTAGATGTACATGTTTAAAACGACATACACTGTTAAAAACGTAATTTATAAGTTCTTGAAAACAAAAACTAAAATAATAACATCAAAATTTTGATTTTCCTTATACAATATTTTTCTTATACATAATTTCCAAATTTTCTTACTTGGTGAACATACTAATAAGTTATTTTATGCATCTATAAGGTTTATACCTTCACTCAAATCTTCATGAAATTATAACATGCAATTACTTAGAAATCATGTGCGCAATAATCAAAATCACTGTTTTTAGAAAAATAATCTTAAAGATAAAATTACCTCTTAATCATATGGAAAGAGCTGGACTCTTTTCGCCATATTTATCGAATATGTGTAAACATATTCTGGTCATTATGTGTGTCAAGCTAGTTTTATTTTAAAAATACTAAGATGATTTGAACTAAATGTTGTATCCTACAGTTTTCGGGAACGAGAAGACTATTGGACTAGGTCACATGTTCGAGGAATTTCGAGTAGTGTGTCATTTTGGCCATGGGTCATTATGGGTCAAGCTATATTTATCTTAAGAACGGCTTAGGCGATTTGAACTAAATTAATTATCCCACAGTTTTTGGGAACGAGAGGAATAGTGGGCTAGGTCATTTGTTTGAGAAAATTCGATTAGTGGGTTATTTTGGTCATGGGTCATTATGAGCCAAACTATTTTTATCTTAAAATTGACCAATTCTTATTATTTAAAATGTTCCTAGAAGACCAAAGTTTTATATAAGCTATTAAAATTTCAATTTTCGACACTTTAAAAGGGACTTGACACCTTGATATTTGCTATAACTTATTTCTGTGTTTACCGATCACTTAACAATTATAACAGGTATACCAAAAATAATTGCGAAATGTCCTCTCTTTCATTTATTCTAAACAGAAAATTTCTGTCAAGTTGCAGGTTTAAAAAGGCATATATATATATAGGTGTGTATACAAAATGAAAAATTTAAAAAATAAATATTTTGTGCAAAACCATATCTCAATTTATATAATATATGTACTTAAAATATTTCTAAAGTATATGGAAATATAAAACTAAATACTTTAACATAATCAAATATCTTTAACACAGAAAAAAGTATAATAAAATAATATATAAAAGTATCTGTAATTTGTAGTAATATAACACGTTACAAGTTATACATTCAGCTTCTTATTAAATGTCCTAATTTGTACCTGCTATATTTCTATGATATTTCACTTGCATAGAATCTCGCATTATGATTACAATCACTAAATGCAATCGCAACTACACGATCTTGGGAGACTCCATACTTAATAAGCATTCTACCTGGAACTGTATAGTATACGATTACTTGGATATTATAATATGTTGATGTTATATTAAAATCATATATTTTTATTTAATTATACTATACTATCAAAAACATTACATATTCAAAATGGGGCAGCGATAGGGAAGCTGCAGGCGCGAAGCTGCATTTCTACAAGTAGAATTACAGATTATAAATGTAACTTCTTATTAAATATAATAATTTGTACGTGCTGTATTTATATGACATTTCAGTTGAATAGAATGTCGTATTATCAATAGATTCGCTGAACACAATCCCTTCTATTCGGTCATTGTCAGTTCCTCGATTCCATATTTAAGTAAACATTATATCTGGGACTGTATAGTATGCGATTACTTGGATATTAGACTACATGTAATGTTATACTGCAATCATGTCTTATATTTTAACTATATTAAAGTCGCAGAAAACAATAGATATGTAAACAGGGGAAACAATACAACATTTCTACAAGAAGAGCGGAGAAGATAAGCAATTCCGCAATTCACTTTCTTTTCTTTTGTAAAATTATAAATATTAATAAAATGTAAAGGATATATATTTACCCATACATGGTATCCTAAAAGGAACTAAACGTCTTTAAAATTTAATAATAACTAATCGGTGATAAATGTTCAAATTATTCTTGAAGATGATTAATGACTCAAGCCAAGAATTTCTGTAATTAATTCATTGTTTCAGTTCCAAATTACACTGACAAATGCCATTTCACCATTTGAAACTGTAATACATATCAAAATAACGTTGCAAGTTGCAAAATGCTAACAAAATTTTATGTTTTAACACTTAAACAAAATTAAGAATAAAAGTTGAATGAATTTTAATTCATTTTATACGCTAGTTTATGCGTTCTAACAGATTGAGTTAGATCGTTACAACTATTATTGATATTTGGAACTAAAATAACAAACCATAATAAATAGATTTCACAAAGTAGTATCCTGCAAGAAAAAAAAATTCATTGGCTGTCAATGCGTACATATTGTTGATTTTTGAACGCATTCAGTCTATATTAAGACATCCTTTGTATTCTTGTACCACATGTTACGTTAAAAAAAATTCTTAGCTAAAATACAGTGTAAACTGTATTTAGGTTTTGCAGCTTTAGCTTACATATATCCTGCAAAACAAGTTGAAAAACTAAATGACAAAATTTTCGAAATATCGGCAATTTGCAGCTATAACATGGTAACATGGTGTATTCTCATAACAAAACTAACCAATGCCCGTGAAAAGTTTCATGAGGAATATCGCCACTTGCTTTATATATGTAATGTTCCAATTCCGCTAATCGTTGTCGGTTTGTAGGTGTATACGTTGTCTTTTATGAAATAATATCGAAAATATCGCTATTTAGTTTTTTTTATATAACAGCGTCGTCTATTGACGAAATTTTAAACTAATTTTGAAAATGTATGGTTAAAAATTATTTATTGCTCTTCTAATAAAGATGCAACAAATGAGGCATTTCTATCTTTTTACCGTTTTCACATATTTTAATTTTAAAAAGTGTTCCTCCTTTTTAGTAATCTCGGTGTATGTTTATATATATGTAATGCGTATTTCAAATTAATATTACTCATATATCAGAGATTGTTCTGTAAAGAAAGAGATATCTAACAGAAAATACTAATAATATCATAATATAATAATTATAAGGTAACAGGAAATCTTTCTGGCTCTGTCGGAAGTTGGTCGGTGATTCCGTTGTACGTATTGGTATGTAGGCTGAATTTAATGTACATATATCAGATTTAATATAAATTAGACAATTTGGTCTTGCTCCTTCTAAGTTTGATGTTTTAACGAAAGGGATAATAGGAAGGACAATTTAATTTGTGTTAAGAAATGCGATTGAATGAATTTGAGGCAATTATATAAAACAATGTTGATATTTTAAATCAAAATTCGCCAATAAGCTATTACCTATTTCCGACGCTGAAATGAAGTTCGACCTTAAGCCATTTTATACATGTCATCCAAGTTAATTAATATGTATTACCTCACAAAGCAAACAACACCTAAATATTTCATTAGAAAATATAATAATTATTAATGAACGAAAAATGTGCGTTTAGTGAACATAATGTTATTCGGGATTTTAAATGAACGTTATTTTCGAATGGATTATTGAATCTCCTTGATTAACAATCTTTCGGGAGATATTAGCAATGTCAATCCATTCTTAAATATGTTCCAATCGGTACAGTATTTTGGACGTTATTGGGATGACGCATAACTATAACACATAAGGCTACTAATGAATAATATTTTTGGACGCTCAGACAAGGTTCAAACAGAAATCATTCAATGAATACCAAAGGAATTCTTTTTGTATGTCTGACATAACAAAATGAATAAATCATAAATATTTTATTGAAATCTTACCCTATTGACCATACTGTTATTCCGATTTACAAAGGGTGGCTATTTTCGAACGAGTTATCAATCCCTCTTGATTAACTAAAGCCTCCAAAATAATTTACCTTAAAAAACAAAATAAATAGACTTACTGATCCGACTGCGTCAGAAAGACATGTACAAATTCCCGTCTGTAGACGGCGAAGCTTAGGGTTTTTTTGTGAAGACCTGTATGCGATTATTTATATACACCAGCTAATAAACTGAATTTTAGTTCATCTTATAGACGCATACAATAACTTAAAACACAACTCCAGCAATTATTGCGTTGTAGTGCATCTCAGAAATGATATAAATTCAATTGAATTTGAAGTAATGTTCATTGCGCATAGTAAAAATCTTTACCCTTTAGACTATAATGTAATATAATTATTTTGTGTGTCCCTGAAAGTGAAATCTTATAGCTATTTACTTGATTAACGAACTCTTCCAAGCCATTTGCCAGATCATTACAATAACCTAATTACTAACGAATTGGCTTGGTAATTTTGAAGTTATCACAATGAAAAATTTTGAATATATTTCCATCCATTTCCAACAAAATAATTCTAACATAAATAACTTTTTTATCTATAAAAAAAATCTGTTTTCTCAACGTTATGTTACATAACTGAGTAAATAACTATTAATAAAGTATGAAGAGTTTTCACAGAGTTTCAGTATAATGTTTGCAACTTGTGTGATAATTTACATTAAATTATTTATCAAACATTTGAAATTCAAGTGATATAAGTATTTATGCTCAGTCATTGCAAAAATCGTTTCTCATTAGACCAAAATATGATATAATTATTTTGTGTAATAACTCTTTTTTTATATGATCAGTAGGATTTATAAACTAAAATTTAGTTAATCTTAGTAACTTATAAAGTAACTGAAAAGGCACTTCCAGCAATCATCATTCCTAGATAATACTGTACGCGAATTTTTTATGTATCCCTGTAAACGGATGATGAATATTCCGCATTCTATGTTATAAAGAAAGCATATTATTGAGAATCTAAGAAATACCTATGATTTCCATTACATTTGAAGTAATGTACTATGCACATTGATTGTAGTATGCACATACCTTTTATGACATAATGTAATGTAAATATTTTATGTGTACGTGTAAACGAACTCTAAGAGCTAAATAGTTGATTAATTAACGCGTACAATATATTTTCATTGCCAGTTTCACATATATTTATAAATAAATTGTATGTAACCTTGCCGAAAATTCATTGCACCATAGTTGAACATTGATTTTTCATTTAAGTTAAAGTTTTATGTTATATGTCTTTCCTTTCGTAGATGAAAACATGGTATACAACATTAATATAGGTGCTGCTGCACGAAATAATATATGATATAATTTAACGTGACAATTGAAAATGGTTCCCTGAAGTAAGTCATGAATGTTTCAATCATGGAGCATTTCTATCAATTATCGCCAAGAGGAATATGTCCCCTCTTGAATTTCTGGCTATTCGTACAAGTTCACATAATTTCTTGAATAATATTCTTAATATGAATATGTTTAGTTAGATTACGTGTACATTTTTAGATATTACATATTAGCGTGGTAGTAAAAGACATCTTAGAATTAAGCATTATTGTTTTATTCATCAAAATAAATAGGGATTTGCTTGTATTATGAATCCGTTATAAAATGCAAAATTTTTGTTTAAGATAAAACTATGCATCGCTTCAATATGCGTCGTTCTATGCATCGTTTTAAAATGCTAAATTGACTACAATGTCGAAATTTAATACATAAAGCTACTTAATTTAATATATGCTAATAAATATTACACTTGTATGTTTCCTTTGAAAACGTGGACATAAAATATATATTATTTGATTCATATAATAAAACAATTTTGAAGAAACAGAAGTTTGACACGTTAAATTTATAAATAAATAAATAAATAAATAATGTTTAAAAATATAACAAAACTATTAATTTTCAATATTTTAACCACACTTCTGAAAAACTGAATAAATTTTGCAGAACATTCCGAATTTTCTTTTTATGAGTTTACTAACTAGGAGGTCTTGTCTATTTAAAATATTTCACGTACATATACACTAATTACCGTAAAATTGGCTTACTTGGATGAAAAAGTGACAATTTTGGTGCATTTCTTACCACACTATAGACTATAGCCCAAATATATTTATTGCGCAGATAACCGAATTATTACTATTTTTGTGATGTTGTTCTAAGACATCTGGCCTATTTCAAACAACAAATTATTTTTTATATACTATGTAATAAATTATTGATATTTGACATCAAATAACTATTGAGTTTATGTTGTTTGAACACAAGCTATTTTTTTTTATATAATGAGTTTACTAACTGGGAGATCTTGTCTACTTAAAATATTTCAGGTACATTCAAATTAAGTACCTTAAAATTGGGTTACTTGGATAAAAAAGTGACACACTTGTATGTTTCCTTTGAAAACGTGGACATAAAATATATAATATTTGATTCATATAATAATACATTTTTGAAGAAAAAGAAGTTTGACACGTTAAATTTATAAATAAATAAATAAATAAATAATGTTTAAAAATATAACAAAACTATTAATTTTCACTTCTGAACAACTGAATAAATTTTGCAGAACATTCCGAATTTTCTTTTTATGAGTTTACTAACTAGGAGATCTTGTCTATTTAAAATATTTCACGTACATATACTCTAAGTACCGTAAAATTGGGTTACTTGGATAAAAAAGTGATAATTTTGGTGCATTTCTTACCACACTATAGACTATAGCCCAAATATATTTATTGCGCAGATAACCGAATTATTATTATTTTTGTGATGTTGTTCTAAGACATCTGGCTTATTTCAAACAACAAATTATTTTTTATATACTATGTAATAAATTATTGATATTTGACATCAAATAACTATTGAGTTTATGTTACTTGAACACAAGCTATATACAGCGTGTCCACGTATAACCTGACCGACCTTTATTTTCGCAACCGTTGGTCCTAGATGCATACTTCCAATTACAAAAGTGGTCAAAATTAGGTGCATAGTTAAGATAAAAAAAGTTTGAAGCGAAAAAACAATTTAATGAAGAATTACAGAATCTAAATTTTTATACAGCCCCCAGGTCCCTATATTTATATTTAGGAACGTGTTATTTATTCAAAAGTATTGTAAACAGAAAAAGTTCCGTATCTGTACGACCAATATTCACTGAGAAATTTGAGTTCAAAGTTACCATGCATAGTATGTGGACCGTATACAAACGGAGATGAGAATATATCCCCTATCAGAAAGACAAAGAGGTTTTAGAGTTAGATATGATCATGACAAAAAGGTTTTTGTTCAAGTCAAAAAACAGTATAATAATTGTCTAATCACTGGTATTGAAAATAAAAGTACTGCGCACTGCTTTGACATAATAAGAATAGGGGAAATTCAAAACGGACTCCTGAGCTGTTTAGCTGTAAGAAAACCAGTATAAGCCAAAAAATTGAATTAATTATTGAATTAAATAAAATTAAACTGAGTAAAAAAGTCTTACGTCTATTTTATCGTATCAGATTTTTCGCTAATTTTAACCTTGAAATTTACGATTTGCGAAAAATCCTGAAATGATGGTTAAAAGTGAAGGTAATTTTTTTATTCAGCGTTAAAAAATACATAAAATGTAATTATAAAACTTAAAAAACAAAAACCATCGCAGGTTTATGTTATCTAATCTAAAACTCTTTCTTAAACTTGTTGACGATAATCTATCCGAATTTTTTTTTTGTGTTATCCTCTAATATAAGTATGTATAAGATAATAAGCGTCGAAAATCATAATAATATTACATTGTCATCGGATTTAAGTCAGTATGTAAAATTTAACTTCGATCGGACATTTGAAGTGAGTTAAACTTCGAGTACAAATTTTAAACTGGAAAGACGATCGTTGCAAGTTAAATAAAACTTTATGAAAATAACATAATTTTTGTTAAATAATGCGATATTTTAGCAGATCTTTATGTTTTGCTAAATAGTCTTAATACGAAACAATAGTACACTGCGAAGTTATTTTAGATGGGATTTCAAAAATATATTTTCATCGGCATCGACAAGTAATTTTCTTTTTTATATCACAATACATAAGGCTCAAGATATCCACAGACTTACTTCTTTAAAATAAAATGTCCATGCATTCGGTCTAAGATATTTCGACCGACATTATAATATTTATACTTCCTTTTAAATTATGAATTGTAATATCTGTTTCTTTTTCTACTCCCAGAAGACCTTTCGTAATTTTAGGGTATTATTTGTTTTCAGGTTTTGAAATGCATTTACGTGCACTGACAAAATCTTTTAATAAAATTAAATTAACAAGAAAGCAATGATTAAAAATTATTTTTTGTAGGAAAATTTTAATAATTTTAGTAAAAATTCTTAATATGGTTATTCGAACCTTTCCAAAAATTGGGTGCAAGTTACAAGTAACCCCATTTTTCAGTTTATCAGCAAACTATTCATTATTTATAAATTTTACGGCGTTAAATTATTTTTTATCTTTCTAATAATGTTCCTATTTTCTTAAGGACAAGAATATGCAATAAAAGTTTCCTTTACCCCGAGTGCAGAGATGAAAAGGGGAAATTTATTATTTTTCAAAAATTCGTATGTTTATCACAGAACAACATAACCTCAACTACAAGAAGGCAACAAAAGCTGGAACGTATCGGAGTGTTTCAGATCTCATCTAGGGATATTAACTCTTAGAATATTAGCAAATTACGCTATTACTCTCATCACATTATACACAGAGCTGATTTAACTTATGGTTTATTTTTTTGTTTTGTGTCCATGTAATACTCCAGGATCCAATTTTATGTTTGTTTTAAATATTTACATCGAAAGTATGTAAGTATAATGTTCTAATTTTTCTTTTCTTCTATATTAACAAGAAGATAATATTGGATTCATGAAAATTTTGACTTCCGGTTTTCGACGGATTAATACGTTTTAGAAGGTCTTGAACACGATTTGACCATTTTTAGAAAATGTATGTCTGTCTGTATGTGACAAAAGTTTTGTAGGCGCTCTATCTCAAAAACTAAAGGACGAAATTAAATAAAACTTTATATTCAGTTAGCCTCTGATAAAAATTAGTGCTGATTAGTTTTTGGGGAAAATCGCCAGACAGGTGGCGCTGTTTTTCTGCATTTTTCGCGATTTCTGCAATAGCTCTATCTTAAGAACTAATGCACTTATTTTCGTCAAACTTCAGGTTCAGTTAGACCTTGACATAATTATGTGCGGATTATGTTTTGGTGTAGATATCTCAACAGGTGGCGTTGCTATAACACTTTTTTCATAATTTTTACGATAGCTATATCCCAAGAACTAATGCACGGAATTTCATCAAACTTCAGATTCTGTTAGACCTTAACATAACTAGATGCTGATTACGTTTTGGTGTAAATAGCCCAACGGGTGGCGCTGCTGTGCTACTTTTTAATTATTATCATGATAATTATATCTCAAGAACTAATACACGGATTTTCATCAAACTTCAGATTCAGTTAGACATTGACATAAGTTGTTGTTGATTAAGTTTTGGTCTAAATTTCCCAACAAGTGGTGCTGCTATGCTACATTTTGCAGGATTTACACGATTTTAGCCATAAGTCATATCTCAAGAACTAATGCACGGAATTTAGTGAAACTTTAGATTGAGTTAGAACTTGATATAAATTGATGCTGATTCTTTCTAGTGCATGCGAAATCTGTGTGCTATAGAAGAAAGTTTTAGGATTGACATATCTGACTAGTTTTAGGGATAAGATGGTCTAAAATAAATAGTTCCTTGCACCGATGAAAAGTATTTTCAGGTAAGAATAAAATATGCATATCCTATTTTTTTTTCATTTTGTTGATGAAAACAGGTGATAGAACAATAATAATGGGTCTCTCCGCTGTGATATACTGTAACAAACCAATTGGGAGTGTGCATAAAGTAACTCACAAATGTTGTAATCAGGGATAGCTTCGAAGAATTGTCGCCATAATGAATATTTCGCCGCTTCAATCTCATGCCAATCATACCATTTGATATGATGCCGCGAGAAACATCCATAATATGAATATGTTTTGTTTATGTGAATTATGTGAATTATGTGAACATGTTATGATGTTACATTTTCATGTTAGAGTAAATCACATTACAGAATTAAGAAGCACTCTTGTATTGGATAATTAAACCACTATAAAAATGCTAAAGTGTTCGATAAGATACAAAAATCATAAAGCATGTGCAAATTCTAAATTGAATATCGCGAAATCTAAAGATAGTACTGATTTCATTCAAAAAATTCTAATAAATAGCAAATGTTTTATTCGAAAACTTATGCGAAAAAGTTCCAAAGCATGATATATTTGATAAATTATCTATTTAAGAAAGACAATCATGACAGAAAAAAAAATCCAAACTAAATAATGCGTACAAATATACACAAAGTATAATTTTTCAAAATATTATTTGCATATGTAAACAATTGAAGGACTTTGGACACTTTTTGAAGTTTCCATTTAGGAACTTTTATGCTCTGAGATTTTTTCTACAATTAAAATATTCTATAAACAACTAAAATTATTTTTTTAAATAGTTACTTCCAACATGTGCACACGAAATTTTGTGTTTGCACAACTATAAGAGTAATAGTTTACGGACATTGAATAGTCGTATTTTTTTAATAGTAATTTTTGTCTTGTATAATCACACATTTCTGTAAAATTAAAAATGTTAAGGTTACTAATAAAAATAGTCATTTAAACGTCCGTAAACTATTAAACATATAATCATATAAAACACGGAGTAATGTATGTAAATGACTGATAAAAATATAAAATTAAATAATGTGTTCAAATATAAAAAAATATCATTTTTCAAAATATTATTTGCACACCTGAACGATTGAAATAATGTGGAAACATTTTTAAGTTCCTCTTTTTGAATTTTTGCTGTGAGAAATGTTTAATTTAAAATATTTCATACACAATCAAAATTTAAAATAATTAAAATAATTAATTCAAGCTTGTGTATACCTAATTATGCTTTTTCCCAGCTATAAGGTTAATTGTTTACGTACATTGAATACCAGTATTTTGAAAAATAGTCTTAGCCTTATATAATTATATATTTCTGTCATTAAACAAAGCTAATATCACTAGGAAAAGTAATTCAATGTCCGTAAATCAATAAATTTAAAAAGTGTAAAAATATATACGTATATAAATGTAAATAAATATGAATGCGCTCTAAGTTATATTATGGATAACATGGTATAAAGTATATTAGTCTTTGCACCCAGGAAAAGTGATTTTGAGATTAGATTTTTTTTGCTACATTTCTTACATTTTTTCTTATAAGATTCTCTGAAGTAACTCATTTTTGGTGTAATCAGAGATGGTTCTGATCAATTATTGCCATAAGAAATACTTCACCTCTTGCTTCTTAAATTCCATGTTAATCATATAAGATGCCATAATTTGTTTGAAATAGCCAGATTTTGAGTATGCCTCAGTAGATTATCAGAGCGTTTTTCGATGTTACATTTTCACGTGACAATAACACACATCTGAAAGTTCATCTGTTTCCTTTTATACATTCGCACAAAAGCAGGTATACATGCAATATAATTACGAATACGTCCAGTAATCATATATATTATTTCTCCTGTCAAATCCCTTTTTCTCAGAAAATACGAAACGCAGAACGACGAATGAGATAGCACATGAAAGGATTTTGAACAGGCTTCTGACATAGCACACTTAACATTTCGTTAAAACATGTTTTTGATTAAAATTTGCTGATAATTAAAAATTAAATCGGCATTGTTTTCATAAAAGAAATGAAAGGTTTTCTCAAAATATTGTTGCCACAAAAATAAAATACCACATTATATGATGCTCAGCAATTATTATAAAAAGCACCGCACGGGTTTATTTTATATTTATGATTAAAAAGCGAAATTGAAATTGAAATGTTTAGATTTATATTTCTATGTCCCATGTTTTTCCCGAAGCGAATGATGCCATCCGCTAATGCAGTTAAAATACGAGTATTATTTTTTCTCGCGCGTGCCTTTTGCAATTTCGGATCAGTTTTTACTCTAACTTTGATGGGATAAAATGGATGATATTCTGGCTTGACTAACAACTAAATGTTGTTTGCAGATATTTTTATCCTTGCTTTTTATTTAGAAGTTTAAACCTGCATCTAATAAATATTACATATTGATAAAAAATGGTACTTCTCTATTATCCCGTCGACCACGTTTCATAACAAAAAACTATCGCCAAATAAACGGGAGAACGTTGCCATTGGAATATCAAAATAAATAAATAAATAAAATATAAGAATTTAAGGACACAATTGTTAAATATGAAATAACTAATAAATCAATAAAACATAATGAAAAATACACTCAAATTTCCAATTAAAAACCACTTGATGACGTAACAAACACGTATAATGCTTCTGACATCAAGTAAATGGGACTGCATTTTTGGCGTTTAATCTTCCAATTTGGCGATAGTATTTTATTATGAAAAGTGGTCGACGGGATAATAGAGAAGTACCTAAAAAATATTAGATTTCAATGCGAAATCCTCGCACGGACCCTCTTGTAATACATATTTGTTGTAATCAATGACTGCTATGAAAAGTATTGACATGAGAAGTATATTTCGATTCTTGAATTACGTGATAATCATGCAAGACGTAATCAGTGATATGATGTAATTTTGTGATAATTATCAGTGTTCTGATGTAATTCAGGGATAATTATCAGTAATATGATGTAATTTAATGATAATTATAATTCATGTGAATATTTTTACTTAGATTACGTGAACATTTTACGAAATTATACTTATGTGTGATACTGAAGCACATATGTAAGTTTAAACATCAAACAAAATAAAAAATAGCAATATTTTTCAATAAACGTTGAATTTTTCTTAAACAATATAAATAAACAAAAAACTTTTTTTTTTTGTGTTTGTGTAATTCACAATAAATATTCTCGTAAAACATACAGTGTTTATCTGATGTAGAGAAATATGTTTTTAACAAATTATTGTATATATAAAAACAAATTAACATATACAAAGATCAATGTTAAAATTAGGAATCATCTAACATTGTTTAAGATACCATATTAGATTGAATTACGTGAATTGAAACTAGATAAAAAGAATATTTCAAAAGTTCTGGTGCCATGTTGTTTTTTAATTCAGTGCCTTTTCTTCTTTTTATTAACCAAAAACTTTAACACAACAATTAAATATTAATAAATAAATAAAACAGAAATTAATAAAGGTTCCAGGGGAGCACATTGAAAAAAAAGCTAGAGATACCTTTATTCCATAACAAATAGTTTTGTAGTCAGTTTGGGTTATTACATAACAGCGTGAGCGACAATCATAAACTCCGGCCACAGGCATCATGTGATCAAATCAATTCTCAACATACCAAGTACTCATCCTAACAGCAGAAATAACGGTAAAATCCGGATTTTTTTCAAAAGTGTTCATCAAAACTTTTACTGCAGAAGAGATGAGATACGTTCTTTTAATAATTTAACACTTTTAAAGAATTAAAATTATAATAAATAAATATATCTATATGTATATACATATGAGTATAAATATGATGTAAGTCATATCATGAGTAACATAGCCGAAAACTTTATTTTAATTTCTCTCTTGTCAGCGGACATTTACATTAAAGTTTTATATATTGATTCTTTAATTTCGTAAACGAAAACAAAGCATGAAACAAATATAATGGCACACCTCTACTCAATACAATATGATCTAATTTAAGGAGACAACGCATAATGTACCCTGAAGTAACTAATATATGTGTAATTAGTGATGGTTACAAACAATTATCGCCATGAGGAACATTTCGCCGCTTCAATTCAATGCTAATGATTGAAGTTGGCAAAATTCCATGAGTAATATCACTAATATGAATATGTTTACGTACAATATGTGACCATTTTATGATTTTACATTTTAATTTGATGGTAAAACGCATTTAAGAATATAGCTGCAATTTTGCATCAACCCCCTTATACGCAGAAACATGTGTAATATAAATTATCATTATAAGTATTAAATGTATAATTTTAGATAGAAAGATGGATTGTATTTAAAAATGAGAGAAAAAGTGGAAGTAAATTACAAAATTTCATTCCACTATAGTAAAATTATTCTTCATTTCAGATATGAAGCAATGTGTTTAGCAACTTCGTTATATTTTGTCTCTGGCTTGTTGAATTGATATATTATTCTAAATTTATTCAAATATAAAAAAAAGCATACTGTATATATTGTCAATCTCTACGTTGTTGAAATCACATATTGGTCTCAAATTATTATCCAAATAAAAAAAAATTAAATCATGCTGCATTTAAAATATATTAATAAATTATTTATTTTCTTACCTACTCATAAAGTAATATGAATACAAATAAATATGATTGGAATTTTTATTCGAAAACCTACATTTTGCATTGATCGTGTACGAACTAATGTGAAACTCATCATTTTATATTAAATGATCGTTATTATTATTATTTTTTTTACATTCTTAAGTTTTTTTTTTTGTTTTTTTTTTGTTTTTTACAGCAAAATTTAAGAAATTTCAGACTGGGAATTAAATGTTTGATTTTCATAACCGTCAGTTAGTTATTTTGGTGGAGGCTATGCCTGAGCTGCATTTATAACTCAAATGTAATAAATATAATATATATATATATATATATATATATATATATATATATATATATAGAAATACGTTTTATAATTCTTTTCCAAAATAAAAAGTCATGCTGAAAGCAACAAGTGACATTTTCTATTTTTAATTTGAACGGTACATACAAAGAGTTATATATGTTGCTTTTAGATACGTTAATGTAACACACACATATATATATTTACATGAAAATCATATTAAACAATTGAAAAATATAATTATATATCTAGATTGTTACTAAGTTTATTTATTCACTGAAATTTTCTTTCATTTATTATATTTTAAATAATATTCTTTAGAAATGTATTTTTAGCTAATATCATTTCTTTAAAGAAATCGTAAATACTTTTTTAATAGATGAAACATTGCTAGATGTACAAAAATAAAAAATAATTTAATGTAAGTTTAATAAAAGAAATATCTTAGTACATTTACAAAAATGTAAACATAAAAAGTTTTGGAATTATAGAATGCAACTATTGCAATTAAATCATTAAATTAAGAAGTATTTTTATAGCAATTATTATAGATTTCTTTATATAATATTTTTGATTATAGTTTCTTATTTTGAGCTGAGCTATACGTTTTCCCTTAGATTTATTTTTATTGATCTTCTGTTTTTCCCGTAAAAGGTAGACATAAAAATTCCCATTTATCATCTGGAGCTGCGACGTAAGTTATCCAAGCGTAAAACATGCTGAATGGACACATACAAAAAATAACATTTTTACAAATAAATCCTTATTTATTTAGTGCTTTATCATTATATGATAGAGAAAATCATACCATATCTAAAAATAAATTTGCTTAAGAAATTTAGAAATAACACACTCATTATCCAGAAAACAAACATTAAAATAGAAATAGTTTTTTTTCTAATTACAATGATATTTTAGTATAATTTATGTTGCAAAGTTTCCTTCCTGTGCGTCCGCTTCGCATTTCTATTGCATAAATCAAAAGATTTTTTATCCGTGTTTGAAATATTTATGTGGACTAAACAGAGATGTTTGTTAATAAAGCAAACAAAAAAATTATTATACACGCGGAATTGAGCTGAAACTTGATTCTAAAAGCAACGAAAATCGCATTAACTGTCTTATATACTATAATCTATTGAACGAAAATCTGATATACAGCAAGAATTTGATAACATGTTAACATGATGAAGGGGTTTTTCAGTCACCCTTTATGTTTCTTATACTATAAATCTTTATATTTACGAGAACTGACTTAACCCATATCGTATCAAGCTTTCTAAAGATTAATATTCTTCTATAAAATTTTAAATATATGTTTCTCTAAGCCTATGTATACACATAAATCAAAAAACGTACCAAACCTTTATTAGTTTGATCGGTACACGCTGGTTTAAAAATAACACAATGGTACAATCTGCTGCTATTCATTGTTATTTAGGTGGAATGTTAGAAAGCATCTTAGGCATAGTCCAACGTTACAATTTTTACAGATAGTTGTTAGTTTTGCTGCACATGTTTTTAGCAGGAATCTTCTTTGTCGATTTTCGGAGTCTTTTGACAATAACCTGTTAATTTTTAAGCTTTAAAAAATCTTCATTAACATGATTAACACCTAATTTTCTGATAGAGCAGAGAAAAACATAAGACGTACAGTTAAAAACAGTCGACAAATTGTAATCAGACAGCAGATGACAGTCGGGCACACAACAGACTTGCAGGTAGCATATAGCAGGCAGAAGACATTCATAGATCATATATCAGGACTGAATACAGACAACAGAAAGCAAATCGGGAGACATTAGACAAACATATATCACATAGCAGACAGACAGGCAGCAAGCGGACAGAGAACAGATAGCAGATAGACAGACATATATACAGTAGAAAGTTAGCAGACAGAAATTCAGATAGTCGACAGAGCAAAGACCGACAGCAGATAGCAGACAGACATGCAGCAGGCAGCAGATAGTCGACAAGCAGATATCATACAGACATACACCAGACAGAAAGCAGTCAGTCAGGCAGACTGTTAGGTGCTTGTGTTAGTTGTACACTAGCATCGTTTGGAATGTACCAGAAAAAGAAAAGACCACCTTCATTACTAACCGGTTTTGGTTTCGTAGTTGTGTATTGTACCGTCGTTCCATTTTCAGAACAGTCGAAAAATTTATTTCCTAGATATTTTTTTTACAATGTATTTTTACTTGTATAAAAGTATGGAATAATATCTCAAAAAATTATATGTGTGTTTTTTTTTTTTTTGTAGCTCAAAACTAAAAAAAAACTGTTTGTTGAAAAAGTAAAGAAAAAAGAAATCTGCAAAAATTGCAATTTTAAAAAATTAATTAAAAAAATCCAACATTAATATAAAGTTGCGATACCCTGTTAAAAGTTTGCAGCAAACTCTCCAGTCATTCGACCGTTTTTATAACAAACGGTAACATAACTGTAATTTAATACTATTCTGACCATATTATTGAGCATATTATGGCCAAATTACAGTTAAATTACGGTTATGAAACCATTTTTTCAAAAAGCGGTTGAATGACTGGACAGTTTGCTGCAAACTTTTAACAGTGTAAACACAAACACATCGTTAAATGACCATTGAATAATAAATCGTCTTTAATTTGAATTAAAATATTCAAAAGAATTTATAAACACTTCGTTTATGTGTGCTGTCCTGTTTTTAGAACGATTAGGAAATATTGCTTAATATATACAAATATGATATCACAACTGTCCAATCGTCGACCGTTTTTAAAGATAACTGTTACTTGATTGGAATATTAAGTCTATCGGGCCATATTATTGTCGATATTATGTGTAGAATAGAGTTAAAATATTGTTATGTTGTCATTTTCAATAAAAACGTTCAAATAACTGACCAGTTAGCTGTAATTTTTTATCAGTGCAAGTAAACATATTGTGATGACTATCATAACAATGATATCTAACGAATTGTCAAAAATCAAGCAGCAATTTGTGTCCTTAATTATTATAATAGATAGAGCTGTAGAAATCTTTATAAACCCCACAATATTTTAATTTTAGATCAAGCAGGGCGGTCGCTCTGCCAAGCCAAGCTTAAAAAAAACGCCACACAAACAACGCCAAGAACTGGACTAAGACCGCTACTGCTTACTTACAGAAAGAAACTTCGCAATGTTAAATCGACAAAACGTGCCAGATTAAAATATCAGATATCAAATAACCCAAGCGTCGCAGAAAAAAAACGAAAACTAGAAGAATCTAATGAAGAATTTCTTCAATTTAAGACCAAGCTCATCTTCCTAAGTGATTTATAAACAGAGATATAGATTTTTTTTTTTTTTTAAGCGTCGAGTTAGATAAAATGATCACTTCTTTGTCAAACTTTTTTTTTCAAACAACCTACAGACCTTAATATTAGGCAGAATAAAAAAAGGATTGCATTTTTTGAACAAGTACTTACGTAATCTATGTGGTTTTATAAAATCCAGTGCAAAAAAAAATATTTTCTATCCTTAATTAGCAAAAAACTGTTAATTAACTTGGCGATTAAAAAATTATGCCGAAACAGAGATAAAACCCGCCAACGACCATGTACCATCTTTATTATTATAGCCCAAATCAGTTACAGGTTATAACTACATCAAATTTCATCTGCAAGTTAGCAATTTTCTTCTAAGATATTTTTAAAAAAATAAAACTTCATAATTATAAGAACACACGTTTTATCAGACAATTAAATATGACTGCAAATTGTGGCAGATGACTGTTTCCAACATGAATAAGTATGAGAAATTGCCGGTCAAGGCTATCGGTCTGGGTTGCTCAGTCGCAGTGAGTCAGCGCAGTATGCATAAGGTCCCAGGTTCGAGTCCTGGCCCAGGTCAATTTTTCACTCATGTTTGTTCAGTGTATTTAATTGTCTGATAAAATGCGTGTTCTTATATTATTGTAAAATAAAGTAATCAGACGTAGTGTTTATGCTTTAAAATATATTTTAAATATATAATTTACGTTTTCAGAAATATCTTTTAAGAAAAAATTAGTTTTTGAGGGAAGATGTACTTTCTAAAATTTATACATTAAGAGTTATCGGCATTTAAAATTTCTTTCCAAACGTAAACAAAATTTTTGAAATGAATTAAATGTGATTCATTTATTTCTAAAAAAAAAAAAAAAAAAAAAAAAAAAAAGGTAAAGGACAGGCATTTTGTTCGCAGGAATACCTTTCACGTCATTTTCCTATAAATTAATGAAATCCAGTTGTTAAATTACTTTTGTTTTAGAAGTGAAGTTTCCATTTAAATTTATTGTAACAGTACAAAGTTTAATTGAATAAAATAATGTAAATCTAAGCGATTGCTAAGAAATTCCAAACATGCACAGGGCAACGCAAAAAATAACAAATAAATAAACAAATAAACAAAAAATAAATAAATAGATAAATAAATAAATAAATAAAAATCAGCTTTCAGAAATTCTAAAAATTGTTCATATATCTTAATTACAAGCTAAAGGATGGTTTATTTCTATATTACTCTATATATAACAGTAAATTCAGCAAATATATTAAATTCCAATGCGATCTGTTTTAAACTTTAAGATAATTCATAACACATGATCAAAAATTTATAAAAAAGAATGGCGCGTCACATTTCGAGGAGGGGATGGGGAGGGGCGTGAACAAAATTAGAAAGTATAATAAGGCTGTCTGTTTGAAACTTTACGACATTTTATAACACATAACATGAATTTTTAAAATAAAGCCGCGTCAAAAATTATAGGGAGGGGCGGAGCGCGTTTTGTCTACACAAGGGGGGGGGGGGCTCTTTTCTAAATTTTAACGATATCCGTCATGTCACATATCGTTACTAAGGGCTGTGACCACTTATTCATGTTATGCACCACAAGTGTCACCACCACATTTTGCGACCCCCCCCCCGACACCACTCATGTGATATATTGTTCGAAAGGCCTGTGACCGCTTATTCATAATATGTATCTTCGGGGTTCATCCTCCCACTTTCACCCCCCTCCCAAAGGGGGCAATTTTATAAAATTTGCCGACACCTCTCATGTGATATATCGTTGGAAAGGTCTTGAACGCTTAATCATATTATGCAGTGGGAGGGGCTATTTTCTAAATTTTGCACATACCCTCATGTGATAAATCATTGAACAGGTCTGTGACCGCTTAATCCTATTATGCATCTCCGGTGTTCATCCCCCCACTTTTGCCCCCAAACGCGATTAGCTTTCACCACCAGGGGACGCTTTCCTATCTCTGTTTCGATGGATCTGATCACGACGGAGTATGGCTCATTCGACTCGACATCGATAGAACTTTCCGATTTTAGTTCGTTTTTCACCACCAGGGGGCACTTTCCTATCTCTGGTTCTATCTTCTGGATCACGACGGGGTATAGCTCATTCGACTCGACATCTATAGCCTTAACGATTTCAGTGCCCGAGGTTCATACAGAACAGATTGCGCTACCCGGTGGTGGAAGATAGAACTTGAGCGTGCGCAGCACGACTGCTATACGGTGCCGAAGGCAGCGCGGACCCGTGTCGGAGACTCGTTTGGTTAGAGGTTTATACTATTCGATGTGCAAATTAAGGGATTACCCGGTGCCGAATACAGCGGGGAACCAGGTCGGAGATTCCTTCGGTTCTAGGTTTGTCTTAGTCGAGGTTTTACAAGATACGAGGCCCGATGTAAATTAGGGGCCCGCTAGCGGGCGAAGCCTGCTAGTGCTAATAATAAAAGAGCGTGATATCACGTTTGATTACAAATGCAGCGCTGACACGCTATGTACGTATTCCATTTTTATTCATTTCATGGATAAGTCAGTGATATTTTTTAACGGAGGATAACAAGTATTATAACAAGCCGCATTTAGTATGTTGTTTTTAAGAGTGTAATTAGCATAATTGAAAAATCTACTGGTATTTCTAGCTAACTCTTTAAGCAATGACTGAAAGTAACATGTAATTTTAAATTATTTCTCATGTTTAGATTATTTAAATTATGTTTAATCTATTTTTTAAAAAAAAGAAATGATATCTACAAAACAACTTTTCAAAAGTAAAAAAAAGCCAAGCGTAAAAAAAAAAGGTTGTGGCTAAAAAATGGTGTGATGTGAAAAATGGTGATATCAAATTTCCAAGCTATTATATTACTCGTTTAACTTTTTTCCATTAAATAAGTTATAATATATATAAGTCGAGTGCCTACGTATATGTTAATAGAAATCGTTTTCTCCTGTACTAAATACATCCTAACGAGTTTCTGAAAATTCATTTTTTTTTTCAAATTATGCATGATGGGCTTGGCGGCCATCTTTCCATATTTCTAAGCACCCAAGTATTTAAAGTAAAAACGTAATATATTTGCAATGTAATATGTTTATAACAATTTCGAACTTCAGATTTTAACTACAGACAGATAAATTAGATATGACTAATATTTTGGGAAATTGATTTTTACTAGTTTTAAATTATTAATTACTCTAAAAAATAAATCATATGATGAATCTTTAAGATAAGTCATCATTATCTTAAGACACAATTTTCAGAGCATACAAGTCAATAAATGAAACGCTTAAAATATTTGCTTAAATAACAATTTTGAATTTCGGATTTTAACTACGGATTTCGGTGCTTAGAATTTTGTGAATAACATGCAAAGATGGCCGCCAAGGCCAGCATGCATAATTTGAAAAAAAATTGAATTTTGAGAAACTCGTTAGGATGTATTTAGTACAGGAGAAAACGATTTCTATTAACATATACGTAGGCACTCGACTTATATATATGATAACTTATATAATGGAAAAAAGTTGAACGAGTAATATAATAGCTTGGAAATTTGATATCGCACCATTTTTTAGCCACAACCTTTTTTTTACGCTTGACTTTTTTTTTTACGCTTGGCTTTTTTTTACTTTTGAAAAGTTTTTTTTGTAGATTTTATGTACTGGAATATTATAGGATTTGGAACATGTGTCCTATTTAGATATTATGTTTAAAAAACGATATAAAACTTTTTTTATTTTGTAGTGAAGAGTTTAAACATGGAATTATCACAATGAACTATTTAATAACTCTTAATAATAATTCTTATAGTGTTTAAAATATTATAGCAGGGTAAATTTGTATTTTTGTAATAAACGATTTTTTTTTTAATTTGCAACTTTATTTGTTCTTAATAATACATTTTAAATCGTGTTTAGTACGAAACATGTTTTCGATCCACATAAAAATAAAGCATGCATAAGAGACTTAGCATGTATTGTAGAATTCTATGCGTTCTAGAATTTTATAAATTAAAAGATGTAACAATGATTATAAGTCAGAAGAAAATTACCCTTTTCTTTATTTACAACAATATATCCTTTGAAAATCTCGGTTTGTTTTAGTTAATGTTGCTAAATAGCCATGTGCTCTACATACTGAAAAATATGTCTAACGAGAGCATTAAAGCAACAAACCCAAAAATGTAAAATGGAATCTTATATTTTTTATTGTGTGCTGATTTAACTTTCTTTCCCTTAGACGAACTACAAATGTTATTTTCCTTCATCCTATCACACATACGTGGAAGAGAAATTCATGACTTAATCATGATAGTTGAATCATTAATCTTTTTTTTCAAATAACATAAAATATTTTTCATCGTTTAATAATTAGATAGTTCTTGGACTGTAAATTTTCTAAATTAACAATTTCTCTTTCACTTAATGGTGCTTAGATTTTATAAGGTAACCTAATCTAAAAATAATAACCTAACAAATGTCAATGCTTTTTTTTACTAATATCTTGATTGTATTGGTAAAATAATGCATCCCGGAAGTCTGTGAAGAAAATGTGCATAAGATGGAAACACATGCAAGCATGCATACAAACGAAGAAACTATTGTTTCTTAAATACTTCTAAGTACGATTTTTTATATTTTTTTGTGTAGAGGATATACAAATGTCTATAACTTCGCTCATCCCAAACGTATTATCAGAAAAATGCGTTGCTGAAACTTTGGATTTTTACAAATAACTTATTTTGCGTGACTCCGTTAGACAGTTCTGGATATATAATTCACTGAACAGAGACAAAACAATCTAGAAAGATTATAAATGTTAAAAATTTAAAGAAAAATTTGCATAAAATATTAGCATCTAGAAATTAAAAACGAGAAATCAATTCCGTAATCTCCAACACAGGGCATTTTTGATCGGGGAGCATCTTGTTAACGATAGTAATGAAACAACCAAAGATAATTTTAAATATTTACACAAAGTGTAAAAATCTGATAAAATTATCATATTCTGAAAAAAAAGTATAATTTTAATTTTCCAGCGAAATTTTAGAAACAAATACAAAAAATTTTCTTCGAAACCAAGATTGTGAATAACAAGTAATAACAGACAAATTTATAGATTGCCCAGATATGTATTCTTTAAGCAACACTCCAAATTTGATTTTGATAGCTTAATTACTAACTCACCCACAATTCCCATCACTTCTAAAAAATATTTTCAGAAAAATGCGCATTATAATTCTGTAATAGGTTTTGAAGACGCAAATAAAAGCTTGTAAAAGCGTAGTTTTCTAAATGAGCACTATGTGAGGCGAAGTTAGAAACAGAAAAAAAAATGTAGAGTTTTTTAGGCTAAAAATAACATAAAAATAATTAGTTTTTGAATACAATACACTGGAATCTACTGTACTTTAACTGTGTATTTTTTGTTACATTTTCCTATTCTAGATGCAGTGCATTTTTTTTCAAATATAAATTCAACTGAAACACATGCATAAATCATGATAACTGAATCGTTATACTTTTGTAAAAAAATACTTTTCGCCGACCCAAACAGACATTTATTTGTAGGTATTTTACTATTTAGAGTTACGAAAATTAGACAGAGTTTTCTTTCGTAAAATTGAGCATATATTAAGATAAAAAATTAACACTGATAATTTTTTTAATGTCTATTTTTCTTTAAATCTATTTCTCTGTAAATTTATTATTAGTTAAATTAAAATCTAAAATTTATTAAATTAAAATCTAAAATTATAATTATGAAATTTTTATAGAGAAAGAAAACATATGTGCACTGGCGCAAACGCATGGAAATACATAAAAAATACATTTGTTCCTCATATTTATTTGTAAAATTAAATGTACTTTTCAAAATTAAATGTACTTTTAATGTGTGTTTTTTCCATCTGTCTGTTGTAAATGCAATAATTTTTTTTCTCGCATGTTATAAATGTACGTGCGAGAGAAACACGGGAATAATTCGCGATAGCTTAATTCCTTTTAAAATTTTAAATATAAATATATTTAATTACGGCTCCCCTAGAGAGTTCTTAGAGCTGTGAATTAGGAGAAGAGCCACTGGTAGATTTCTTTATAGTTAAATTAAGATTATTTTGCGAAAGGAAAAGTTATGTGATAGATAAATGTCAAATTCCTCTATTTACGGCTTGATATTTTTTGTATAGGTTTTGTTTCTAGGAGTAAAAAATGGAACGTCCTTAATAAAATATAAATTTTATGTCCATTTAAGCAACTCTTTGTAAACGTATATGGTAATACAGTTGAATTTTTTATGTATCATATTAGTAAAAAGTATTTTGAGCATTTTAAAAAGGAAAAATACCTTTTTTTGCTTGAATAACAAATTAAAATTTTATAATAAAAGTTATTTTTATTTATACGAATGACAGAGAAACAATAATTTTATATAAAGAAGCAATTCTTTTTCGTCGAATGGGTTTGTTTGGGGTTATACGTTCATTTTTTACACTCGAGGACACAACAGACCAGAATCTTTATTTAAATTGCTATATAATTAAGTAAAAATAACCATGATTAGGTAGGTGATCGAGTTGTCCCCGTCAGCACTTAAATGTCATAGCATGAGAAAAAAGATTTTGTAGAATTGAGTTGCACTATTTAAAAGTTGGTTAAACATATCTATTTCATTTCTTTATTTAAATTGTAATAGTCAAATATAGTGCTAATATACAAATAATGTGAATTGTATTTACCAATCTACTTATCTTTAATAATATAATACCTCTAAATCACTGGTGGCTAGATATTCATTAAAAATGACTTATAATTAAAATTTGAATAAATCCGCTTTTTATTAATATTAGATAAGATTATGATACAGAATCATTGATATCAGAATCAAAGCCTGAAATAAAAATGTTTCAAAAGAATTTCAGATTGAAAATTGTGAAACTCGCGTTATCTAACCAATTAAATTTCAGGAATACTGCAAATTTAATTACCTTTCTGCGTAGAAAGAAAAGAGATCAAAGCAATTGGTGTCGCGTTCCAGTTATTAAAAAATTTAAATAATAACTTTAACGTTAAAGTAATTTTTATACATATTATTTTGATATCTAAGAAAAAAATAGGATTTTAATGATATTGATGAATTTGTTTTTATTAAACTTGATAATTATGGGAATTTTATTTTTATCTTGAATATAGTTTATATATCATTATTCCAATTTAAACACATGACTTTAATGCACTGTTTTTTATAATATCAGAATGTGAATAATTTTAGAAGTCACTATAATATATTCTTTATTATTAATTAAAATATTTCATTAATTCATTATTTTATTTACATTTGTTTTGCTTACTTTTGCGCACGTAGACTGAAAACAAATTGTCAAATTTTCACAACGCGTATGATCTGTACATGTGTAATAAAATGAAAACAGGCAAACACAGCAAAGAACCAGTAATTATCAAACCTTGGTTGTTATATTGTACGCGAATCATTTACATTGTGCAGGCTATGCTCCATATTATGCGCCCTCTAAGTACGTCTTTATTTTTTTATACTGCCTACACGTCTTTTATGGATGCAAATATTGGGAATTTAGATAATGAAATGAACTGTTATGGTGTTACATTTTTATCTAACCTGAATTCAGTTTAGATGGAAGTTCATCCCAAAGTAGCTATATACGTGATTAATGATTTATTGGAATTAAATTAAATTTATTTAGATCTCTAGAATATGTTTTACGGAATAAGATTTAAGAGGATAAGCTGCTTCTTGCTTAAGAGAAACTAGTGTTAGCTTAAAAGTTTTTCATATGAATATTTGAAAATTGGAATTTTTTTAGGGGTGAGATTGAATTACTCATTTATCTGGCGGTTTATTAGTCAATCAATTAGTGTTTAATTATATTATTAAACACGTTGTTTATTATAGCCATTTATTAGAAATTTAAAAAATGTAATGAACTATTGTGGTCTTAGATATTTATCTAACCTGAGATCCGTTTAGATGGAAGTTCATCACATAGTACCTATATACGAGATCAATGCTTTATTGGGAATACATTTAATTTATCTAGATCTCTAGAATAATTTTTAAAAAAAGCTTCAAGCTAATAAACCATTTTTTTCTCTTTCCAAGCTAGTGTTTTCTTAAAACCTTTTAAAATAAATATTTGAAAATTGGATTTTTTTATAGAGATAATAGCATTACTCACTATTGTGATTGTTTGTCAATCAATCAATTACAAGTTTAATTCTATGCAACTATATTATTAAAATAATATTTATGGCGATTAAAAGATTTTCAGTTAAAAAGATTTTTAAATTAGTTTTATTTATCTATTTTTTTTTTTTGTTTTGTTTTGTTTTTATCTGTAAGAGCCTCTCTTATTATTCGCCCTACCTGTACGACAGTTAATATTTGCATCTCTATGTCTTGAAAGGCATATAATTCTATGGTGATTTACATTTTATGTTTATCGTGCATACAGCATACAGATTTTTGGCAAATTATTGAAATGTTACGTGGAATTAAAATGAAAGTAAAACAAACAAAAGGGCTTAAAGTGAAGGGAAAGAGCTGAGCTTTCGAAAAGGAATAAAACTAAAATTCCAAAAAGAAAAAGTTATTTAACTACGAAAAAAAACTATTATTTGTAATTTTTGTATTACAATTTTTGTATTTTTGTATTTATCTATTTATTAATTTTGTATTTATCTATTTTTGTATTTTCTTATACATTAATCGCTATGGCAGAAAATTTCAGTTTTTTAGGGTAACTGGACTGCCAACAATAAAACATTTATCATTACTTACAGAGCTTAAGAAAACATTTTTTTGTATATATAAAATAGTATTTAGATCTAATCAAACACTGTTAAAAACTTTAGACATTACGGCATAAAAAAAAAAACACTTGGTAACATTTCTGATTAATTCCCCCTCATTTCTTAAGTGAATACTTTTTTATGGAGTAGGACCTTGGAATTGGCTTTTACTTATTTTAATTACTTGGAATCGTTTATGTTTTTCTACAACTTCATTATCGCTAATGTAATGAATTCGGAAATACTTTTTTCTGGCATACATAAGAGAAAAATGACTGCTTTTGTATTCCTGTTAAGCCATGTCAACATTAAAATAAAAATTTTATTATTTTTTGTGGAAATTCTAATTTTAGAAACTATTGTCGTATCACTATCCTAAAGCAGCAATAACAAAATATTTTTAAACAATGGTGTACATATATTAAGAATTAAATGAATTATTAATTAGTTGTAAGAAAAATTATTTTCGTTTTTGAAGAAAAATATTTTTTTATACATTTATAATAAAATGAATTATATATGCATTTGGTTTCATTTTATTAATTTATTTATGTAGAACTTGAAAAAAATTCATTTAAATTTTTAAATATATACATAGAAAATTAATAATGAAATTCCTGAGATGAACTGGGACCTAATGTATTATGAGTTAATTTTTAAGAGAATATATTTTAAGAGAATTACAGAGAAACATTTGCAATTCCGAAATAAATATAATATATATAATATTTGTCCCATTGGTAATAAATCACTTTCCATATCACCTATTACTGAAAAATATTTTTGGGAGAACAGTACGGCATTGCGTGCTTAACTGGATTATTTTAACATATTTACTTACATTACTTGTTCCAAATCTTTATAGCTAAATAGCGTGCTTCACAAAATAATTAAGTTATGTTAACACAAGTGTGAAACTACCTAGTAGGTAGAAGCACGCAATATTTTGCATAAGTGCCAAGTTCTTGGTGATTCAAAACTATCACATTACTTAAACAGAACATATTATTCATTATATTAAGATTTTAATGTATATATAATGATTTACAAGATGTTATAAGAATTTATAAGCACATAATATTGTGTAAATTTGCTTTCTATGTAATTATTTTTTACATAAAAGCACGCTTATATTCCGGAAAAAGGATTATGTATTTTTAACTGTCTTCTAAATTCCATATTTTTAATTAATGTTGCTAATGCTTTATCTATTATTTCAAAATATTTAAGAAACATTGATCTAACGATAAAGATATAATGCACATGTGAAATTATACGTTTTACAAGCAAATTATTAACAAAACTGTTAAGATTTGAATTTTTTTCCGTTTGTTTAAATGAAAAGCATAACAAATTTAAATAAAACTACAACAAGAAAATGTGTTGCATTTCCTTATTTGAAAATATCCTCTTTTTTGTTTTAACGTTTCTGGTTTCTGTTTATTATTGATTTTTTGAAGGCATTTATTTGCATAATCTAGTTCCATTACATACATGATTTTAAAATTGATAAATAAAATAAAAATATGAAAATTCCTTTCACAATTATAATATTTGAGAGAATTAAGTTTTAAAACATGTAAACATTGCTTTGATCAATATTTATAAAATGTAGTCACTATTTTCATAAATATTTTTTTATTATAAAGTTAAATTTCAACAAATGAGATGACTAATTTAATTTAAAAGTAGTTTTGAAAAAATTATAATTTGATTAAAATCTCACACAAATCTGTAAAGATTTTATTTATTTTTCCCGTTTTTTGTTAAAAGTGCATAAAAAATTTAAATAAAACTACAACCGGAAAAAGTGTTGCATTTCCTTATTGAAAATCTACTATTGCTTGTTTTAACATTTCTGGTTACTGTTTATTATGGGTATTTTAAGGCATTTGTTTGCATGATCTAGTTTCTTTACGTATGTGATTTTAAAAATTATAACTAAAACAAATATATATGAAAATCATTTTCACAACTATTACACTTGAGAGAATTGATTTTTAAAACATGTAAATATTTCTTTGATCAATAGTTAAAAAAATATAATCGCCGTTTTCCTTAAAAAAAATGAAGTAGATTTTTTCCACTATAAATTTACATTGCAACAAACACTCTGATTAATTTGATTTTAAATTATTTCTTCTACGCCAGAAAATATTATACTTTGAATAAAATTTTAAGAATTATTTTACATATTTATTCTTCAAATTCCATTTCCTCCTCTATAATTTGAAGAGATGCAGATGGAAGTAATTTTGTTTTGTTCAGTTCATCAAACAAAAGCGTAAATTTGTTCATGAAAACATAATGTGCTTGTATATGCACTAAATGGTGGGTAAAGAGAAATAAGACATTAAGGATCTCCAAATAATCCTTTAAGCTGTAGTATTTATGTAAATGTAGTTTCCAGTTTTTTTCTATCTGTAAAACTTTCATCGTGTGCCTAAATTAGTATTACCTTCTTTAATTATGTTTTCATCATGTTTTCTTTCTTCAAAATTTCGTGCTTTTTAATGATTTTGATACTAAGAAATACGGGTTATATTTCAGCATATTTAAGATAAAAATCTCCTCATTATTATCAAAATGATATGTATGCATAAAAATAAATTGTTTGCAAGCAAATTATTGTTAAGTATAGCTACGACATAATCAGAAGCATTCCTAAAGCATTTTAATGAATATTAAACGGACACCCACTTACTCAATTGAATCAGTCTACATTTATACGTGTATTTTAATTTATGATACCAACTTTTTTTTTCACTACTTCACAATGATGTCAATTTCACAGACTAGTTATTCTACCAGCTCCGTAATCACTGACCAGATGTGTTAATTTCAGTATTGGAAGAGCGAAATGTGATACAGTGGATTTATTTGAGGCAAAAACTTGTCTAAAATTATTTTTCATATGTATTAAAGTTAAAACAATTTGTATTGGCTAATTGTTAGTAAATGCACTTCATTAATGTTACATACACATAAAAGTATGCATTTATTTAAAAAATAATTATATAATACAAAGTTTACTTAACTGTGTATTGTTTATAATAGGAAAATAATTGTTGATAGATTTATTTTATTTACAAGTAATGTTTAGTTAAATGTGGTAAATTTTACTGTATATAAAAGTTTTATTAGTTATATAAACCAATGATATAACATATATATTATTTGCATTTAGTATTTACCAAATTTGAGTATTTATAGTGTAAAGATGCTGGTTTTGAGTGTCTTTAATAGATTACTACACCCCCCTCCCCCCCAAAAAAATAAATAAAAAATAAATAAATAAATAAATAAATAAAATAAAAAATACATAAATAAATAAATGAAATAAAATAAAATAAAAAGTACATAAATAAATAAATAAATGAAAAAAAAAAAAATGAAAAAAAATAAAGAAAGAAAAAAAAACGCTTGTATGGTATATAAATGGTAACTATATGGGGACCATTTTTTTTTAATTGTCCTTCAAAACTATAACAAATACCATTATAATTCAAAAATAGTCCTACAAACCCTAAAACACCTTTAAAATCTTTCATTATACCTAAGTTAGAGCTAAAAAGGTTTGAAAAATAATCTTTTTTTAATTTTTATTATTTTTATTATATTAAAAATTAAACTAACACATATAAAAAAGTATACATTTAAACATAATAACAAAGATGAAACTTAACAAAAAGCACGTCTTCTGTCAAAGAAACCTTCTCTTCAACTGAGGCTTGAAGCCACCGGATATGACTCATGTTCCTGAAATAGACATAGATCAACTCACCAGTTAGCTATTATAAAATACATTTTTTACAATTGTTGAAGAAACTTTAGTACAGGATTTTGCCTCAAATACTTCTCTGTTCGTCAGTGAAAAATTAGCAGATATAAACTTTTTTCGGAAATATTATAAAATGTAAGTAATTTCAATAGATTTTACTGGTGGAATAGTTCATCAATTCTGAAATTAGGGTTTCCAACTTTCAAATAACAAGATTTTGTTAATTGGTGTAGTTTACATTATTTTTATTATTTACTTGTACTAAGGTTTAGGCCCTAATCTTGCATGTTCAAAACCCTACCACCCGAGAAAATGGGTCATTTTTAAATAGAACATTAATTCATAAAAATTGAAAAAAAAGAGGAGCAACATTCTTTCTACTTTTATTCCGACATGTTATAAATTCCAAATTGGTTGTTTTCGGTCATATTCATGAAGGAATTTTATTCATAAATGCACAATATTTTCTGATTTTTTTTTTTTTTAAATCATTACTCCTTACTAAATAAAAATTGTTTGAAATTACTGTTATAATTCCTATTCATATATTACTCATTTTTCAATTAAAACACTCTCGTTGAAACGGAGATCTTATTTTATTAATATCTAATAATTCATAATTATGCTAGGTCTTATTTTTAGGATAAAACCTGTTTTAGGAGAAACACGGTATGAATAACTTTAATTATATGTACATACATAAATATCTCCTTACTCGGGAAGACTGCAGAAACTATGTGTACTTTATTGTGTCCATAGGTATCAATAATACATTGTTTAAAAAACATTCAAAAACACACATATAGATATATACAGAGTAGGTATCTTTAGTATTGTGCATTTAAATATCAGTCTCGCTGCTTATGATCAACCGGAAAAGGGCATAAAATATAAAAAAATATTATAAAAAAGGAAAAACAAGCATAAAAAGTCCTTATAATTATACTTAAAACAAATTACTTGTAACATAATTTAGACGATATTTCTGGAAATTTATTGATTGATTATTTATTTTGTCCGTGGCTTCCTTTGTATAAATGTCCATTTTTAAATGCTACGGAAAACTGCAGGATAATTATTTCCATGATCTTACTTGAGTAACTGAAGTTAACAAACAGAAGAGTTATAGTATATTTGTTTCAACATAAAATCAGTCAATTTAAAAATTGCGATTTTGAATAAATTCACTATGTATTGCTTTTTTTAAATGTACGTATTAACGAAAAATTCATGAACTTTAATGTGAAGCGTTGAGTCTTTGCTCCAAAGTTTTAATTTCTGTGAAATTTTAAAAGTTCATGTCATAATTTTCTAAACAAAATCAATTAATTCAAATTATAAATATTTTAAACATTATGTGTTTGCGCAACACATGGGACATACATTTAATTTGATTTTTGAACACTTAATGCACCTGAATATGAACTAAATGATGCATAATGTAAAACAAGTTGTTAATAAATATAGAGGGTGCCTATTAAAACCACGTCCACTGCTATTAACTTCAGAACGGCGACAACTAACGTCATAAACTGTGTAACTAGGTATATTCAAGTGGCCATACGCTACACTATGAGATCACATAAAGCGCTAACAAGCGTCAAAAGTGAAATTAAAGTTTTTATCTCGAAAACGGCAAGTGATACCGTTAAACTTCAATAATAAAATTCTAGAGCGTTTTGTAGTATAAAATGATATCTTACATCTAAAGTAAAAACTTCATTTGAAGTCCTAAAATGTAATTTTTATATCCCTCCAACAACTTAAATACGCCACAAAATACAAACAGCACTATAATGCAGATAGACATTAAATAATAAAACTAAGACTGGTAAGCAAGGTACTGTTTATTTTAATTAAAAAATATAGTTTTGCTAAATGTTTCCACCATCGGAAAATAATGCATTGCTGCCGAGGGTGGACTTATTTAGCATACTTTGCTTAATTTTCTTATTAAAATAAACTGTACCTTCTTCATAAGTGTTTGTTATATTTCTAAATAAGTGTCTGCCTTATAATGCCTCACATCTGTACAAAACTATTGTCTTATTAAAGCTGTTGAGTGGGCAAAAAAAAATACGTTCCAGGGCTTCTAATGAAATTATTTTTACATGAAGTCATATTTTCATAATAAATCGAGGATTCACTTCAAATTTGTAATTGGGTATTACCGTTTATGCACCCTTTTCCAGATGGGAATACTAACACCGCTGCTAACTTTTCAAAAGGACTCTTCATGTGCTAACGACCTCTCTTCCGCCATACTGCCAAAAGATCTTGCTATGGAATAAATGGTTACTTCAATCTATATTGGAGTTTTTCTTGCATCGTTGAACCTGCGGTCTTTTGTTTTAATTGTTGCAACTAAGCAACAGCATTACAAATCTTTGTTCCGTGACCAGGATCTTTCCCTATCTAAAGAAAAAGATTTGTAAAGTGGTTGGTTAGTTGCAACAATTCAATTAAATAAAAAGGGAAGGGTGAAGCATAATATATGATTGTCATATCATATCTCACTTCTGCTAACTTTGCAAAAGGACTCTTCATTTCCTAACACACTCTCCTCTGCTATACGGCCAAAAGATCTTGGTATGGAATAAATGCTTACTTCAATCTATATTGGATTTTTTCTTGCATCGTTGAACCTGTGGTCTATTGTTTGAATTGTTGCAACTAACCAACAACATTACAAATCTTGGGTCCGTGACCAGGATTGCTCCCCAACTAAAGAAAAATTTTTTGTAAAGTGGTTGGTTAGTTGCAACAATTCAAACAATAGGCCACAGATTAAACGATGCAAGAAAAACTTAAAGCCCTCTCTTCTGCCATACGGCCAAAAGATCTTGCTATGGAATAAATGCTTACTTCAATCTATACTGGAGTTTTTCTTGCATCGTTGAACCTGTGGTCTTTTGTTTTAATTGTTGCAACTAACCAACAACATTACAAATCTTTCTTCCGTGACCAGGATCTTTCCCCATCTAAAGACAATAATTTGTAAAGTGGTTGATTAGTTGCAACAATTCAATTAAATAAAAAAAGAAGGGTGAAGCATAATATATGATTGTCATATCATATCTCACTTCTGCTCTTGACTTGCTGCTGCTAACTTTGCAAAAGGATTCTTCATGTCCTAACGCCCTCTCTTCTGCCATACGGCCAAAAGATCTTGGTATGGGATAGATGCTTACTTCAATCTATACTGGAATTTTTCTTGCATCGTTGAACCTCTGGTCTATTGTTTGAATTATTGCAACTAACCAACAACCATACAAATCTTGGGTCCGTGACCAGGATCTTTCCCCAACTAAAGAAAAGGATTTGTAAAGTGGTTGGTTAGTTGCAACAATTCAAACAATAGGCCACAGGTTCAACGATGCAAGAAAAACTCCAGTTAAGATTGAAGTAAACATTTATTCCATAGCAAGATCTTTTGGCCGTATGGCAGAAGAGAGGGCCTTAGAACATAAAGGTGCCTTCTGCAGTGTTAGCAGCAGCAAGTCAAGAGTAGAAGTGATTTCTTACTTGTATCAGAATTTAAATCGACGCATTATAGAGCTAGCCAATCGGGGGGCGTTGCTAACTTACGAGGATTCTTTCAGAGGGAGCATAACATAAATGAGAACCTTTGCAAAAAGGTACAATTTTTGGCATCGAACTTCTACATACATTAAAATAATGTCTGCCAAAGACATTTTAATTGCTCTGGTCACAGTATGACTTCAATAATTTTTTGGGACCGGCGAAATCGCATTTTCAGCTGCAGTTGTGCTATTTTTGGACTAACGAAGATAGATACTCATTATTGGCACCATATTAGAAGTTACTTAATTGCATTGTTTTCCATATGGATTTTATCAACTAATGAATAATGCGCAGTTGGAAGAAAGTGACATTAAAAATTCCTTGTTATCTTGATTTAACAAAACAGAGTATCTATGAATTGTGTATTGCTTTTTAAAAAGTGGAAGGGGGTTCCGAAAGAAAAACAAACAAATGATTTAAGAATAATTTAATTAAAAGAAATATTATTTTTTGAAATTAAATATTATGTTATATTAAATGAAAAGAGGGAATTTTGATTTATTATACGAAAATGGTAGGGTGAAGCATAATATATGATTCTCATATCATAAAGCCTAAATAACAATTTTTAATAATGTTCTTGTTTAATGCAATACCTATATTAATAGTATAGAATTAATAAAAATCCAATTGATAAAGAAAAAAATAATTTAATCCTACTGAATGAAACACAGGCGGTTTATGGAAACATTTAAAACACGGGCAGCATACTCAATAAGGCCACTCATTGCTAAGATAAATATCATCATGTAATGACTTTCTTTTTAATGCAATGTGTAGCATCAGAATAAAAATATGATACATCTAATTTATAAATTAAAAAATATTAAAAAAGAAAGAGTAAATTACACAAGTACACTGCTGGTGTATTCCTCCCGACGCTGGTGACTTACAAATAAAAGAATGAAAGAGTGCAGAGAAATCTGCGAATAATCTTTAGAGATTAGTTGAACTCTCAGTGATCATTGGGAAGAGGGTAATTGATGCTCAGGTGTTAATCACGTAATTATTTTTCAGACTGGAGCAATGAGTACGCCATCCATGTTTTTTTTATGTTAATAGGGGACAGTAATCTCAGCTAGTTTCATCTCTATTTTTATACGATTATTTGAAGCAGGATTAGTATAGGGTTGTGCCATTTTTTGCGAAAATTCTAACTTTCAAACGTATAAAACTACAAGTATTTTATATTTTACTATTTTTTTTAAATATTATATTAACCCTCACAAAACATTAAAAGAACTATTTTAACTCTTTTGAATAGTATTTCTTTGGTTTATCTCACTGTTTTGAATTTTCCTTTTTTAAGAAATTAAATAGGTCAATTGTTCTTTAATTTTAACTCAATCATAGAAGAAATATTGATGAGCTGCGCGCACAATATATATCCTATATTTGTTATTCTTTAAATACTTAGAATAAAATTACATAGTACCTAAAATAAATCTTTTCTTTCAATAATAAAATGAAAATATATAACGAAAGTGGGAAATTTTGATTAATTTAGAAAGATATATTGTGCCTGCATTTTGCAGAACATTTTGAAGTCTATATCTATATGGATCTATGTACTGAAAGACGCCTCTTGAAGGCATAGATCGGGTGTACGGATAATTCTGCTGTGTGTACTATGTCCGCACAGACAGAACTATTGACACTACTTATCTGAACTCATGGATATAACTTCGTAATACGTAAAAGGAAACCATCAAAAAATGCTTTTGTGAGTTCTAAGCGAATTAAGAAGGTGTAAATGTATTAAGTCAATTCGCTGTATATCAGCAGCTGTTTTACGTGATTTTCAGCATACAAAATCTACTAAATTTGGGTGATGTAATTCAGCAATTTTCGAAATTTAACCTCAAGTGGGCGCAAGGGATGTTGAAGATAAAAAACAAACTACAAATTCGTAATCTGGTCTGCGGTCAATATGCATTTTTGTGAGCATGGTTTGGCGCAAGGCTAATTTTATTGTTGTAAACAAATACTGCAATTCTCAAAATCTTGAAACTACATCGTTGCCACCACCACTTGTGTTTGTCAAAACATTGGCTATGGACCCAATTATGAATGATTAAATTAATTAGACAACTGTTTATTTTTTATTTGATTTTCTGTGCAACGCATTTTTACAGGTTAATTTATGTTTTTCGTTTATTCAGTATATTTATTTTAAAAATAATTTTTACAATTTTAGCGTTTGAACGATCGGATTTCAATCTTTATACAGAATGCAACAAATTTCTTCTTCTTCTCAAAAACATTTTTTTTAAATCAGAGCTTTACGATTTAAATGATGATCACCATATTCACGATTACGGACTCGATGGGCACTCCTTTGTAGTGGTTGCTTTATTAACGGTTTATAGTCATGATTGGCGCAATGCTCTGTTGAAAAGATTGTCATTTTAACTGTTTATGTTCATAAAATTCATAGGGTCCAGGTAGCGAATGGGGAAAGAAAATGCCTGGTGCAAACATCTAGTAAAAAATACTTTGAAAGTTAATTTTTTGACAATCCAAAATAAATTTTAAAAATGTATGTTCCACTTGTTTTCGGGAACATTATGGTGCCCCTTCGTACCCAATAAAATAGCTTATCCATCACAGCGTGTGAGTGTACACACACAAATAGACACCCGGTCAGTTTCTTTATTAATATAATTTTTATCAATGTTTTATTACATTTATATAGAAATGACTCTTTATTACATTTATATAAAAATATTTCCAGAAAACTTATCATAATGGCAAGTTGAAGAGCAACTGTCTTTGATATATTCATTGTTATTTCATGACATTAGAAACTTATTCACGTACTTCAATCGATTTATTTTCCTCTTTAAGATTGCGGTCAAAAACATTAAACTGGATCAGAATGAGAAATAAAAAATTCATGAAACGTAAAAGAGATGTTTGGTATAATGCACATTTGAAATTCAAGCACCGCTATGTATTTTTAATGCTAATATTGGTACTAAGTATGCAGTATATTTTTCGAAACTTGCGGAAATTTTATTCAAGGATATACTTTTATATCTGTATTCCTTCACGTAGAACTATAAAATTTTGAATAACAGTAAAATGTATGTTCATTTCTATCAAGAAATTCTCCGATACGCAAGAAATTTTTAACAGCGTTTATTTTTTTTTTATTAATTTTGGACTTAATATACCAAATTTTAAACTCACATTCTGAAATCATTATTAGGTTTTCCTACATAATTCACATATATATGTAGAAAATATGTATTGGAAGTTATCATTTTTTAATGATACATAAAAAATTAATTTAAGATAAAATAATAAATTAAACTATAATTCAAAAGTTTTTACTCCAAAAATACTTTTTGTGCAATGTGAAGGTATTTTATATCGAATTTCTCTTGTACTTTAATTTCATAAAAAAAAAATTATATAGATGAGTGTGCCGGGACTTAAATTTTAACTATCTATAATTCAACATAAACTAGTAAAATAACCAACATGAATACATTTTTTAATTTTCAAACGAATATGTCGCCATTATTTCTAATTATTAATCTTTCCTCAATATATTTACTTCACATTAAAAATCGTAGAATGTTTAATATTTTCCCGGCAGTACATAAATACAAAAATTGTGGTAGAACTCAATGCACTCTGACTAACTCAGTATCTATTAGTAAAAAACTCAAACTGCACTGTAGAAAAAAATCAAAAGTTTCTAAATCTAGAAACTATAATATAACCATGAATGAAAATATACAATAACTTCTTTCAAGATACCCACGCTTCCAAAAATGGTTCTTTATCTTTAGAAATATCAGCAACTCATATATTTTCAAGATTTAAAGAAGTATTTATATAAACAATGTTTCTTTTTCTGTCACGGATTTTTAAAAAACGTTTCGAGTATTTTTTTTTAGAGAATTAATCAGCTTTCTCAACCCACAAATAGCTTTTTGGATGCTATTATTTCCCCCCCCCCCAAAAAAAAAAAAAAAAAAAAAAAAAAAAAAACATTTTCATGTTCAACAAACATAAAATTAACAACATTAATATTAATATTAATAATATTTTGTTAGTCTTTCATGTGTAAATTCAATTATACAACAGAAAAATTAAAAAGTTTTTTTTGTTAGCATAAAAAACGCCGATTTTTCAGGTAGAAAAATTTATTAATCTAATATATAAAAATGTAATTTTGTTTGCCTGTCTCTCTGCCTGCACATCTATAGAAATCAACAGTCTAGAAGCAAGAGTTGTGAAACATTACGTATAGGTGTACTATAACACTAAAACACAGCCGAGGCAACTAATGAATAGTAGTCAAAATAATGTATAGTTAATTTTTAATTAAAAAAAAAACAAAAATCGAACAGCCATTTCCTATCTCATTTAAACATTTTTCGTAATAGCAGGTGCCAAAAATTAAAAATTCATAATATTTTTTTTTTCTAAAATAATTAATTTTCTATTGAAAGTTTTTCACACGAAACATGAAATTGAAATATAATGTTTCAACAACTGAAAAATAAAGATGAATATGACGTCATATTGGTAGTATAACGGACATTTTCAAACATTTCTCAATAATATACGGAGTATGAATACAGAAATGTGACAGATCTGTAAGTACAGAAAGCAGGTTAAAATGACGTCATTAGAGAATTAAAAATAAAATTAATATGATGTCATATTAGAAGTTTAATGGACTTTTTCAAGCGTTTCAGAATCATACAAATATAGTATCAATATGAGTAATAGAAAAGGCAAGTAGATGAGACATTAACAGTTGAATATAACGTCATTTGAGTTTGAGAAACGTATTGAATCATGATAAAAACCCGATTATGAAAATATTGGCATATTTTAACATTTTGAAGTTCTCTATACAACATTTTTAAATTGATTTTTCTAAATAAACATTCTTAAAATCCTGGACAACGCCGGATACATCAGCTGGTACACTAAAAATCTACACGGAAACGAAAATCAGTGACAAAATCAGTTTCCGAAAATCAGTGACAGGACACAAAGATTTTCCCTTTAAATCTAGAAAATATATGGGTTTATCGTAATTTAAGATTTGTCTTTTTAACACTTTCCAACCTAGTTGAAAAGTGTTTATGACTTCGGTTTGTGTGCCGTATGGCCGTCTGTCCGTATTCTAACTCCCGTAAATATGCTCGGATTGCCCTGCAATTTTTATATGTTATTGTAGTTATCTATAGCATGTTCCCTATTTCAACTGAAGTGTGTAGCACTTATAGTTTTCTTACAGAGACAATCAAAAGAATTCCGTTGCATTACGGTCTATGGGGAAAAATCATTTGCGGTTTATTTTAATGATGTTACACAATTTCAAACACATTGTAATTGATATATATAACTAAGGTGCATTAAAAGAAGCTTAATATAGAATATGGTGTGCATAGCACTTATAGTTACTTTACAGGGACAGTCAAAAGAATCCCGTTACATTACGTCTATGGAAAAAATCGTTTGCGGTTTAATTAAATAATGCTTCACTATTTTAAACGCATTGAAATTTATATGTATCACTAAGGTGCATTACAAGAGGCTTGCTACAGAATATTGTGTGTATAGCAGTCATCGTTCATTTACAGGGACACACAGAAGAATTCTGTCTGTTAACAATAATTCCTGGAAGTGCGTTTTAAGTTGCTGAACTCGATTTTAAATTTAACTCATTTTTGTTTATTACTTGGTGTGTATAAATACTGTAGATGATATACAGGGCAGCACAAAAGTTCGCAAACGCATTTCCGTTTATTGACAGAAACTCCAGAAGGAGAATTTTAAACTGTGCTACGCGTTTCCTAACTAAACTAAAATTTAGCATCCAATGTAGTATATATACAAATCTATAGATCATATACAGGGCTGAATAAAATTATTCGGATATTTTCCCGAATATTTTATGTGTTGGAAATATATTTTGGGAATTCCTGAAATTACATTTTTAAATATGTTATGCGTTTTCCAAATTGTTTACTTAGATGTTAGCTTATTAAACTGTAATTATTTGTAAAATTATTTTGGAATCGTTGGAAAGTGTTACATAATCTATGCTTGACGCATGATTTTTCGTTCTTGTTTGTAGTTTGCTAAAGGTAAATAATTCAACATCCAAAAACAATTCATCATGTAGACGATAATTGACTTAACATTTCTTAACCATGAGCACATGCACTCGTGATGTACCTTCAGGACATCTCCTATTTTAATGATTTTTTAATCTTTCTTGGCTGATAACACCATGATTACCATTAGAAAATGGAAAATCTGTGTAAAGATTAATATGTAATTTAAAGGTTCTGATCCTCTTCTCTATTTTGTTTCGTTTCTTTTTGACACTTTCCAACCTAGTTGAAAAGTGTTTATGACTTCGGTTTGTCTGGCCGTCAGCCGTCTGCCGCCTGTCGTCTGGCCGTCTGCCCTCTGTCCGTGCTTTAACTCCCGTAAATATGTTCGGATTGCTTTGCAATTTTTATATGTTATTGTCGTTATCTATAGCACGTTCCCTATTTCAACGGAAGTGTGTAGCCCTTATAGTTTGTTTACAGGGACAATCAAAAGAATTCCGTTACATTACGGCCTATGGGAAAAATCATTTGCGGTTTATTTTAATGATGTTACACAATTGCAAACACATTGTAATGGATATATATAACTAAGGTGTATTACAAGAAGCTTAATATGGAATAGGGTGTGGATAGCACTTATAGTTAATTTACAGGGACAGTCAAAAGAATTCCGTTACATGACGCATATGGAGAAAAATCGTCTGCGGTTTATTTAAATAATGTTTCACTATTTTAAACGCATTGAAATTTATATATATCACTAAGGTGCATTACAAGAGGCTTACTACCGAATAGTGTGTGTATAGCAGTCATCGTTCATTTACAGGGACACACAAAAGAATTCTCTACTGTCTGTTAACAATAATTCCTGGAAGTGCGTTTTATGTTACTGAACGCGATTTTAAATTTAACTCACTTTTTGTTTATTACGGGCTGTGTATAAATTCTGTTGATCATATACAGGGAAATACGAAAGTTCGCGAACACATTTCCGTTTATTGACAGAAACTCCAAAAGGAGAATTTTAAACTTTGCTACGTGTTTCTTAACTGAACTAAAATTTAGCATCCAATGTAGTCTATATACAAATCTATAGATCATATACAAGGTTGAATAAAAGTATTCGGATATTTTTCCGAATATTGTATACGTTGGAAATTCCTGAAATTATGTTTTTAAATAGGTTATGCGTTTTTAAAATTGTTTACTTAGATGTTATCTCTCAGCTTATTAAACGGTATGATTTGTAAAATTATTTTGGAAGCGTTAGAAAGTGTTACATAATCTATGCTTGACGCGTGATTTTTCGTTCTTGTTTTACATATTTTGATGCTATTTAAAAGCAAATCTAGGAGAAACATGTGATTAATTTTATCTGTGTTGGATAAAGTTCATAAATATTCTAACTGAACATTAAGTATTTTTTATAACTGTGATTTGTAAAAATTTCACTACGGAGAAAATCCGCAACGATAATTATACTCAATGTTATGGTAATTGATTTATTTTTATATGTATTTTCAAACACGTACTGTTGTAATCAAATTATTCGAATCGAATTGTTATGCTGAAATATCAGTCAAACGGTTGCTTTGGTTACTTTTTTATATTATAGAAATAATTTTATAAGTAAATATCTTAAAAATAACTTCTAATTTTAGAAATGTGCTAGTTATATAATTGTAGTATGGCGATATGCGAAATGCAATTTTGTTAATAATATTTAAATACCAATTACAATATGATGAAACAATACAAACTGAGATTAATTTCCTTGAAGATACATAATATTACAATCTGCTATAGCCTTTTAAATATCTCAAGATAAATATTTAGGAATCATAATTTACACAATAACTTTAGAATTTTCGAATTACGCGTAACACAGCCAATTGCTTTTTTAACAGTTTCAATTCATGCTTCATGAATGATGGAAAATATGGGACTGAGCATTCCTGATTTTAAAAGCATAAAGTCATCCGTGGTCGTGATCCGCGAATTTTGCTTTTACATTTCTTGCGTTCAAGATATGGACAATAAATAACAACCAGATAGCTGTTTAATTTGCTCACACGTCATAAGTAAGATAAATTCAAATTCCATGGAGTTCGAATGTGTATACTTCTTTATATAATTGCAGAACTGATTCTGTTGATAATATTTTTCTCAACTAGTCGAATGCCTTGAGCTGCTCTCTTTGAAATTTGAAACAATGTCCTTTCCTGAATTCAACTCCCCATAGCACTTACAGATTTGGTGATTTTGGCATAGTTTGGGAAAAAAATTCGGAAGTACCCAGTTAAACCTAAAAAAAAGATTTTAGCTGTTTTGCCGTTGTTAGTCTAGGATATTTTTTAACAGCCTTCGTTTTTGTTTCGGACGGCTTTATTGTTTTATTTTCGATTATATATATAGATCCTAAGAATTTAATTTTTCTTTTAAGTAGTTGGCACTTTCAGAAATTAATTTCTAAACCGTATGTTGATAATACTTCTAATACCGTTGTAATCTGTACTGTATACTTTCAGTTTCTTTATTCCTTCTTCTTCATCATCCGAGGGAATAACAAAATCATCGATATATGCAATTATAGTTCCTTCTCGCAGCAATTTGTTGAACACAGTTTTTAAATATCTTTGGAATTGGCTACCCATAATCCGAACGGGAAATGTAAAAATTCATATTCCCCTTCGAGAGTTACAAAAGCTGTATATTTGCGACTGTTTTTTTCAATTTCGATGAGGAAAAACCATTTTTAAGATCTAACGTTGTAAATACTTCTGCCGTCTGTAGGTTATCGAGAACGTACTCAATTAATGTATCGATAGCGATCTTTCACTATTTTCCGATTTATTTTTCGGTAATCTATACATAATCAGTGAGATCCATCTTTTCTTACTCAGGACTACTGGTGCTGCAAAATCTGAATAACTCTGTTTAATGATTTCATCGTCCAACCACTTCCTCACTTGTTTATTGATGATTTTTTGCTCAACTAGAGGGAATCTCCTTGAACGTTTGAAAATAGGTTTTTAATCTGTTAGTAGTATTTTTATTTCACACCAGAATCATTTGCTTTATTCGGTTTGTACGATTTTATCAATTTATGTATCTTTTCCGTGTTAGCTATCTTCGCAATGTAAGTCATCTCCACTTCGGCGTTTGCGCAATCTATATTAATCATACCTTCCCAACCTCGATTATTGCTGCTTACAGTGACGAGGCTATTTCCTTTGATTTGGGAGTAGTTTCATTAATTTTAATGTAGCATAATACTTGCACTGTGTCTTTCTTTTCTATGATAAACACGTCTCCCACTACTCTTGTTCATTCGACTGCTTTTCTACCTATCATTAAATCATAATCAGTATCTTGTACCACATAAAACTTATCTTGTACTTCCATATCGTTCATGCAAACTTTTCGCAACAATAAACCTATCGGATTAATCACTTTTCCACATATGCCCGATATAGATATATTATTGCTGGTTAGCTTTGGTGAGTTTTTAGCGGTTAGATATCTTGAATTGGTTATTGAAATATCACTCCCGGTATCAATAATTACGTTTATTTGTATTCGCTGGATGTCTAGGAGTCTTCCTTTCTTGCAATTTAGTGTGCCATTGTTAACTATTTTTCTTTGCATGTTTTACTTCAATCCTGATATTTCAATTTTCGCCCGTTCTAATTACGTAGCGTATTAACATTTGAATATTCGTTCTACGTTCTACTCGCAGAGGTACATTTACCGCTCACATGACCACGCCTGTTAAACTTAAAACAAACGATATGCTTTTTTTCCTTGATTCACATTTGGCACCCTTTCGAATTGGCGATACCCCTTATATTTCTTACTGCCGGTTTCGTGAAAACCCTTCGCACCGCTACATACACATACAGTTTATTTACTAATTCATCAATTTTCTGAGCTACTTGTTCGTCAACCAGCTACTCGTCCATTTGTCTCCTCAGACAAATAATGTCTAATTTATTAATTATTATCAATTCCGATAATTCATCAAAGTTTTCTATTTTGAGATCTTCGATCCATTGTTAGAAATATACCTTGATCTCGTAGGCAAAATTGCGCAAATTAGCCGATGGATCCTTTTTACCGCAGAAAATTCTTGTCTGAATTTTTCTGGCGATAGATTATATCGTTTCAAAAGGATAGTTTAAATATAATTGTAATCATGGGTTTCGGGTTCATTTTCTGTAGTTATTATATTATCCCCGTATAGTGGCATTAGATTAATTAAATAAGTTACCAACTCTTTTTTGTCAGTATTAGCCTGCGCCATCTGTCTTTCATACTCGGCCAAATATAAACTAATATCACTAGTATTCTAGTATTTTGTTAACAATCTAAGTAATTCATATTGCTTACGTAGATTTGTCCTTGGATTTACATCCATATATTCTCTTGAGTTTTCTAGCATCTGTATTTTCTTAATATCGAATTCAATTTCACGATCTTTTTCATGTAATTCTACTCTTTATTTTCTTTCTTTCTTCCATTTCTAGTTTAATTTCTTCGATTGCGGCTTGTATTTTCTTTTCTTCACTTTCCGCCTGCGATCACAATTTTTTTTCTTCTATTTCTAGATCAACTTGTAGTTTCTTTTATTCTTTTTATTTTTCTGCTTTCTCTTTTCTAACTGCCATAGTTATTTCTAAGTGGCCCTTTATAAAATCTTATCTGAGTTTTCTTGACTCTTTTATTTTGATTGACTCTTCTGAGTTTTTAATCAGCTTTATTAGCGGTGGAATTGTCTTTTTTCTGGTATCTGAATCATGCATCCCTCACATAGATTTACGAGATCACTTCTTCTAGCGTTATTTAGGGTTCCCGTGTTTATCTGTTAGTCTTCAGTAGGTACAATTACGGTTTGCGCACATGTATTATCAACTCCACAATCTACCTCTTGACTTGTATCACGAATTCCGCATTTAATTCATTCTTTCTTACTTGACTGTGTTGTCAACACTATTATTATAACAGTTTTAATTTAACTGTAATTTCACATGTATATCATATTCACCCCGGCTCAGCTCCCAAATGGTAGTATGGTAATACGTGAAATGTAAATAGTTTAATAATATTTAAATAATTACAAGTTGATGAAATAATACAAACTGAAGTTTAATCCTTGAAAATACATAATTTTACGAACTGCTATACTTAGCCATTCAAATATAACAATATAAATATTTAGAAATCGTAATTGACAGATTAACTGTAGAATACTTAAACAATAACTGTAGAATGTAGGATAACTGTAGAATAACTGTAGAATAACTGTAGAATCGTTTCGGTTCGTGCTTGATGAATGATGGAAAATATAGGACTGGACATTTCTGATTTTGAAAGACTAAAGTCATCCGTGCTTGTAAACAGTGAATTTTGTCTTTCCATCACATTCGTTCAAGATATTGACAATAAATAAAAACCAGAGAGCTATTTAATTTCCTAATACGTCATAAGTAAAATAATTCAAATCCTACAGATATTATAACAATGATATGCAGTTACAATAAAATTATGTTTCTTTTACATTATTATATATTTTTATTCACTTATAGATTATGTGTCCTGAATATAATTTATTATTATTTGAGCTTTGTTGGAATTATGAATTTCTTATTTTGAAAGTTTTATGATGAATAGGTAATTATGATGAATAGGAATAATCTCTTATTTCTAATACAATAAAAATCAAACCTAGTAGAAAAAACAAAAATTCACAAATAAGGCGCATTTATATCAAAGATTTATTTGCATTTTTTAGGGTTATGGATGGAAGGAGGAAGCCAAGATGAATGAATGCACGGTGAATCATAAATCTGTTAGTCAATATATATTTTTTTTAACTTTTTTTTTTACCGAATTCAATTACTGTATTTTAAAAAGTATTTAAAAAAATTGTATTCGGATTTTTTTAACAGATTCAATTAACCAGAAGGAAATAACGGTATTAGGAAATACAAAGCAATTGAAAACAGTTTCATTGTGCAAAATATTTGAGCAATTTTCCAGTTTCTTTTAATGTCAAAATTTACTACAATTAATATGTATATAAGGAAAAATCACATACATTCAACAATTGAGTAACTAATTTATAATAGTAAACTTACATATTTACAAAGGCATTCCAATACACTGTTAATAAAAATATTTTATAATTTAATTTTTTACAACTGTGACATAATATATTTGAAAATTTCATAAATGCAAAATGTAAAACATGAAATATTTCACACAATTATGTCTTTTTTTTTCAAATAAGAAACATTTTCAAATATTTCTGGATGTTTCTTTTTACTCTGAAATTTAAATTAATATTGGAAAGACTAAAATTCATAATAAAATTATTTCTAAAAATTCTTCTCTTCTAATTCTAAAAAGGATTTAAAAAAAAATATTAAACATAAACAGAGATGTTGAGATCCATGCATATTTCAAATTCCAAAACCTCAAAATATTTTATGCTAATAAATATTCTGAATATGAGTGCTTTTAGCAAAAAATTTTTTATTTTATATTTTTATCATTTAGATGTTTCACGTAAAAATGATCAAATTTAAAATTATAGAAAAATTCAGATGATTTTCTATCACAAATTTTTCGGTACACGAATGTTGGTAAATAAACTAGATTACACGTATATTGTTTCATATAATGTATGTAACATTTTAAATATTAATCTACATTTGTTAAAAAGAAAGTATTAAAAGAATTTAGCTTGCTAAATTTGCTACTGAAAAAGAACATGGAAAAAGATGAGTATATGTATAATAGGAAAACAAAACCAAAAAAGTTGAATTTTAGTCATAATTTCATTTATAAATTTTACTGAGTAATTCTGTTTGAACTAAATATCTTTCTTGATTTTTTTTATATTACAACTGTAGTTATTTGTTAGTGATATTTCTATATGCTTGCTTTTATATGAACTTTAAAAATACCTAATGAAATTCCCATATATATATATATATATATATTATGTTTCATTCAATTTTGAATAAAGCTGTTTGAACCAAAGTTTTGTGTTTAGAATTTTTATATACAATTATAGTTATACTTTGTTAGAGTATATATATATACACTCACTGCCAAAAGTTAAGAACGCAGCGGTAAAATGCGGAAAAATCGATAAGTACTGCTCAGATTGACATGAAAACCGGCAGAAAAGTAGCAAATATGTTCTTTATCCATTTCTGCAATAGTTTTACGATACATAGCTATAGATTGTAATTCGTTTGAAATGGGAAGCTACATGAATTGAGTCCTGCTTTAAACGGGGAATTTCATGGTCCCTAAGAAACCAGTATAAAAAATCATGCGTCTAGCATAGATTATGAAACAATTTCTAACACATTCAGAAAACTGCATTAAAATTTCACAATTTAATAAAGTGGAATATTAAGACTAAGTAACAAGGAAGGACCACCGTATGGAAAACCCATAACTCATATGATAGCCCGATTTCTGCAATTAAATTCAATAGTCACAAAAATATCAGACGATTTTTTCCCATAGCCACTAATTTAACAGAAATTTTTGTGTGTCCCTGTAATCAAAATAAAAATTCCACATACATCTTCAATACGAACATGACATAATATAACTCACTAACATATATAAATTGCTTGGAAATTTGAGTGTATTTACTCAGAGTTAGAGTACAGGCAGACAAACCGTATGCATAAAATTTTTCCAATTATATTGAAAAGTGTTAAAAAGGACAATATATATTTAAAATACAGTATACATTATAAGAACAATAATAAAGCACTTACTGGTTTTATCCATTTTAGTTGGTTTAAATGTAGTCCCGGAAACCAAAGAGACCATCACCGACTAACTCTCCCACATATCATCGCTATAAGTGCCAGTGGTACCAATGGATTACTAATAACATCTATTAATTAGTGCTAAATTTAAATTTTGCTTAGAGAATTGTCTACACACAGAAATGTTAAACTTTAAAGTTATCTATACTAGTTTAACTAATTTTGACTATCTCCTAATTTTGACATAATATTTAGATGTTTCAGTAAACTATATCTTCGGATAACAAACGACATATTATTCGGTTAAATAGCTTAGGAAATATGCTGGTTTAAAATTTGGATTTTCTAATGTAAAATTCATTTTTAATCGTCGAGAAACAGTCTGCAATGCATGTAGTTCTTTAAGCATAATTTAAAAATAACTTATCGGAATGAACTGTAATTTTGTATTTGCATATCTTAAGATTTAAAAAAATGATTTTTGTTACAAATTTTATAAGCTACATTTCATATGTTTCGAAAAATTATTTCGTAAAACATATATATCTGAAATTAATTCGAAATTATAAACAACGTAAACAAATCATATATCTTTTGTATTATTTTCAATGCTGAGTTTCCTTTTTAATTTCTGATTATAGTATCTTTTTAATTTTACTGCAAACTGTTTACTTTGAAATAAATTTTTAATAATACTTTTCTCACATTATTTGAAAAAATTGTATCATATTCCAAAATACTCTATTATATTAATTAAGAAATATTGTATCATACATTATTTGAGATGAATTTAAAAAATATATATATACGTTGTACCCTATAGATGTTTTAATAGAAATCAATTTCTAGAATCTTTAAATATGGGAATGAAAAATCTCAGCTCATTCCGCGAAGTACTTTTAGCTTTATGCTAATAAATCTTTCCGCACATCAATCTGTTTTGCAATGAATGAAAATAAAATTAATATAAGGAGTTCAAAATTTAAACCTGTGTATTTGGTAAACTATTTAACAGACAGTTTCCATTTTATTATCTGGAGGTCTATATTGTATGAGAATCATATATTAAGTTTTAACCCCTTCACTTTTTATATTATCATTCAATATTCCCCTCTTCGAAATTTCACATGTAATATTTAACTTAAAATAATAATCATTCCTCTAATTCAATTTTCTCATGTCTTTGTATTAAATTTTCTGTATCACGCCATTTCCTTTATATATATAAAAATATACAAAACCTCATAGATACTCTACTTTGTTAAATCAAGCTCTCAACGAATTTTTAAGATCTGTTTTTTTAGCTGCGCAATATTAAGTAGTTAATAAAAACTAGCTGCCGGGCATCGCAATGGATGCACTCCTAATATGGTATCATTAATAAGTTTCTATCGTTCGTTAATCTAAAAATAACCCAACAATCACTCAAATATGTAACGTTTACTTCCCTAGAAAATTCCTTTCTGATCACCATAATCCACAAGTCGTTACTGTGTCCTTGACAAAGTTATATTTTGAAGTAAATAAATATGCTACGCCAAAATTCGTGAAATATCTCATTAACATGCTATGCTCTCACTGAAATTTAATCGCCAAGCAACCCTATAGGCGAGATTCTATAATCAGTTTAGTTCAGTTATGATATGAGAAACATCAGGCACTTCGCTCCTGACCTTCAGCTGTACCCTCTGCTAAAGAAGGAATCTTGATCCTTTACCCTCTCTTTCTGCCCACTCTTCATCTAGTGATGCAAATAAAGTATTTTTCTTCTACCTATCCTGTAGTTTTTCTTAACCAAATTTTTCTTAGTAACAACCAATCATTATAAATACTGCTAATTCTTCATTATAACACCAGAGTATACAAATATAATGTCACTATAAAGTGTTAGTATTGAAAAGTTTTAAGTTTGTTACAAATTCTATGTTGACCACCTTTAAGCAAACTTTAAATATAGGTTTGAATGTCGACGTTATTACTAATGGATTGTTACCAGTCACAGTTTCATATGAGGATTTTTTGCACAGTTAGTAGTTAGTGATGGCTTTTTATTCCAAGATCTGTGCATGCAAAAACTTTAGCGTACTTAAAAAAAATTTAATATCTATATCACGAAAAAAATAAACACTTTATTTTGTAAGATTAAATTACGTAACTTACAGTTTTAATCAAATAGTTTTTGTTTCTTATTGAAAATATAATCTATCATAAAGAACAAATAATTACTTTATAAAATGTATAAAAAGTCATATGTATATTGGTTTTACTTTCAATACTGATTATACTTAATACCTTCTGAATTTCGTATTTTTTTTCTGCAAATTATTTACTCATAAATGATCTTGTAATAATATTATTTTACAGATTAATTTGAAATTTTCTAGATTTAATGCTGCACAGTTTTATAAAAATATTTGAAAATTATAGAATAATTAAAATTTCGAAATAACACGTTCTAATGCCATAGGCTTTTTTATATCTACTATTGTGTTTACTACAAATACTAACAATATTTAGGAAATATTTATTTGCTACTTCTAAATCTAAATGAATTAATTATGCAATCGCAGTTTTTGTGATAATTATATATTTTTTACCATTATTTCGGAAATCGAGATAATTCTGCATTATCAATTGTTTATATATATTTTTTTTCATTAGAATTTTGACAGAGAAAATGTAATTATAATACATTTTAAAAGGAGCTTGAAGTATTTTAAACGAATTAAATATGTCTAAAATTGATAAACATGCTTCATAATCATAATTAATTGACATATTTCTTCCTTATTTAACTATACTATAACTTTAAATAAGAAATTATTGAAATCTCCTGATACGAAATTGTAAACAAATTTGCTTTTGAATGCGTTATAAAAAATAATTTATATTGTCTGGAATTTATTGATTTATATTAATAGAAAATGTAATTTATGCATGTTTTTATAAAAACATTTATTTTTATATTTGAACTGCTAAATAATGAACTGAAATTTATAAATTATCTCAATCTTGAATCATATAAAGTTCGCCAATTACTTTCTGTAATGCAATTCTTCAGATGTTACATATTTAATGCGTCATGCAATATAAGATTATTTTACAAATTTACAAAAAATATTATTAGTTCTTAGCAAGTTAAAAAAATGTTTTGTTATGTAGTATTTCTTAACAACACTCATTCGCAAACATCAACATTTAAACTGTCAAATAAATGAACTAATATTAAATTCGTTGAACAAGTTTGGTATGATTTCTCTAAAGAAATTTCGTTCATAAGACATAAAACTTTTGATTTCGCATCTAAGCATAATTTTGATAATGCTTCAAATATGCAAAGATTATTACAAACGACATTAAAATGACACATGTGATATTTGAATTTCCCGAGAAAAAACATAAATCCAGTATTTTATTACACTTAATAATATATTTCTTTATGGCAATACATTAAGGTAATACGTTTGGTAGATAACAAAATCTTAAATTTCTCAGACTCTTTTCTAAAGAAATTTGACAAACACAATTTTTAAAACTAGATAATGATGAAATATTAGAACGAGTTTTTCTTTGCTCTTTTTTACCTATTGTTCATAAAGTAAATACTGAAAGTTTAATATTAAATGACAGTACAAAATACACTTGTTATTGTTGTAAGCAATTACTTTTATCTTCTAAATAACAAACCGCATATTATACTGATCGGTTTTATTTAATACATTTACTATAATGAAGAGTATAAATTAACATTCCGAACGGGAGTTCCACTTGTCCGTGTTTTGAAACGGCATTTAAAAAAATAACAATTATACTGAAATACTTTGAATAACATTTAAATTACAAATCTACTACGAAATTTGTTATTTTTTAACATTGAGTTTAATATTAAATGACAGTACAAAAATACATTTGTTATTTTTTTTGTTGTATTCAATTACTTTTATCTTTTAATTAACACCCCTCATATTATACTGCTCGGTTCATTTAATATATTTAATATAATGAAGATTATAAATTAACACTTAGAAGGGGAGTTCCATTTGCCCGTGTTTTAAATGCAGCATTTAAAAAATAATAACTACCCTGGAATATTTTTATAACATTTATATTACTAATGTACTATAAAAGTTAATTTTTTTTTTTAATATTGTCATTCAAAAGCATCAGTGCGACCCCTGTACGTAAGTACTGTTAATTTAAATGACAGCTATTTTCCCGTTTATTTTCTATTGTATGGAAAATTGAACTTTAATAAGAGTCTATGAGTGTTTCTTCTCATTCCTAAATTTATTGTATCTATGCACAATATTACAGTTTATGAATTGATATGAATAAATAAAAAAAATATGAGTTTTGTTATATCCATTCATTTATCATGTAAACATGAAAACTGAAACATTGCTGTTGAATAATTTATTTTTTAGAATAAAAGCATCCATTTTTGGATGTTTTTTTTTTCCGGATTGTGTGAAATACCTGTAGTTAAGGAGACATATATATATTAATTGCATAACAAGCTATAAAAAGTCTTAGTTGTTTTATTATGCATTTAAATGATTTAATTAGCGTTTCTTCTATCATGGTCAAGGTCAAACCGGGGCGGGGAGGCCTACCTTTCGTCTTAAGCTGAACTAGTCCCGCCTAGCAGATTTGTTGACCTAATTATAGTGAGCATTACTAAATTATACTTTGTGATATTGAGCAATTATACTATGTAATGCTGAAATAAAAATTCTGAAAGTACAAGATTGCGATGTTATTTGCCAAACGGTATTATCCTCTTGTCTTCGTCACAGTCGTATCCCATATTAGTTCTATCGGTTTTAATCAAGGGTGCACCCCAACGTGTAAAAATGTGAGAAAGATTAAATTTAGTCCGAATCTTGGTTTAGAAGATATTACTTTTGAGATAGAATGCAGAAAGCTGATTTTCATTAATCAACATCTTTGGAGCTTTGTCGTAACTTTTCTTAGATATTTCTATTTTGGATAAATTAAGGATTCATATAGTTTATTCTATTGTAAAGGTATCAGAATTAAATGTTATGAAATTTGAACTATTTTCTTGTAGAGCAGAACCTTAAACGTATCTACATTATATTTGTTTGAAGAATACGTAATTAAAGCATTACAATAGCTACGTTACAAGATATTACAAGCTTCTCTCTATTTTGTTTTAATTGGTCAGCTGTTTACGTATACAAATTAAAACTAAAATTCAACTGATAGATCTTGTTAATTGTCCTGGAATAAAGACATTTGCACCAAAAACTCACATTTATATGCAACCTAACATTTGTTAAGTATTTCTTACTTCTAATTTTCTATAAAATAAATGCCTGTAAAATTAATGCCTGTATTAGTTACAGTCTGTATTAGTTTTCAAAAACATTTTCAAAAGTTGAATGTAATTGCTTCTATGAATACAAAAGTAATAATTTAATAAATATTATTTTATCCAGACTAAAAATGTGTACCGAAAAATAATGTTATCTACAATGATTATACAGTGACCTTTCACTTATACGCTATGTTTAGTAATTACGTTTTCGTACCGCTATTTTAAAACAGTAAAATTCGATTTATAAATTGTGCAAATAAATAAAGAGAAAATTACTTTAAAAAAAACTGGTGCTTAAAAATAATTACCGTGTAATCGTGTATAAGTGAGAAGTCACTATAATTAATGTTTCACTTTGAAACCAATTTGTAAACACTTTGTGATTTTATAACCTGAAAGAAAAGTTAGTTCAAAAGTCAGCAACAAAGGCAAAATGGTATTGTATTACCAGGAGTATTGTCCTTATAAACACCTCATAATTTATGTCAATTTCCAATTGCTTATAATAACATGAGAAATGTAACTTTGCAAATTTAGCAATAGGTTGAAGTATACAAGAAAATAATATTTTTGAAACATCGTAAACATTCGTTAAGCAAATCAAAATTTTTAGTATATCTTCAAATGCACTATTTTTAATTAACATTAAACTACAAATTTATGAACAGATTTGCAATAAGAGCATTATAAGTAAAAAACAATTCAAAAGAAAATCATTTTTAATACTTTTCAGTAACATTCCAAAAATTAAAGATTTTGCGAGGAAATAAAGATTTTGAATACATAATTAAATGAAAACGTATTTTAATATTTAAAGCAATATAAAATATAATACAGAATGAAATCTCAGAAACTCACAATGAAATATTGATAAATATGTTTTACATGCATAAAAATTTAGTTAATGTGTTTTAATCTTTAACGTTCAATCGACTCGCACAATCTTACTTTTTATATCATTCCAAAAACATATTTAATTTAAGATTTCTAATAAAACACATACGTTAAATACTAAAATTAAAAAATTAATGGGGTCATACATTTTTAATAAATCGCAATATTAAATTTAATAAAAATTCTGTATGAGATCACGATTAAAGCATGTTATGTTTTGAGCCATTAAAAATTAATTCATCTGTATTTCTTTTAATATCAGATTTTATATGCAGGAAACAATATTTAATGCAAGTTACTTTAAGGTTTTTTTTTGTATGTTTATATAGATTTTATCCAAATTTGTAATTTACTAGTTGGCTTTACTTTGTAATAAATGTCATTAAAATTAATCATAAATGTTTTAAATATTGTTCATGCTTTCAATTTATCTTATATTATTTTCTGCATTTTTATTCTTTTAAATATCTGTAATTCCAAACGCGTGTACTATTAGAAATGTTAAAATATATAGTTATTAGAAAATCATTATGAAATATAAAGATGGCATTTTTAAATGCCATCTGGTTGAAATACTTGAAATTACTTTTAAAAAATTTGTTTATTCACTACGTATAATTTTCTAACTGATCGTTATTTTATTTTATATTTTCGGAACAGGGACTACATTCATGAAAATATCCCCTATACTAAATATTTATATCATAAAGTATTATAATTGCGTAATTCATTGCATAGAAAAGTGTTTAAAATTTGACAACTTTTTTCTGATAAATCAATGTTTATTTTTTTTTAAATATTATAAAAATCATAACATTTTTTCAATCAATAATTGTTTCTTACTATTGTAATTTTCTTCGTTAAGTAATAAAAACTCAAATTATCTGGAATGGATTAATGCTTATAGAAAATAAAATGGGTTTTGACAGATATTGGAATGCATATGATAAATGCCATGTATTATGAAAGCCAATTTATCGCTTTAATGTCTGCATATTGCCTAGATAAAATATGTCAACATGCATTGAACGAAATATTTTAGGTTTTTAGACAAAGAGAACAAGCTATAGTGAAAAGAAATACATATGTCAGAAGACAAATTTTTTTTTCAGTTTACTCAATAACATTTTTTAAATTTTAAACTTGAGCAGGGATTTTTATAAAGAGCTCCATAAGCTTATTAGTAATAGAATCAATAAAAATGTATATTTTAGAAAAGAAAATGGAAATGAGATCTCTCTTAATATACGAAAGATTATTAAACAATGTTAAACCAACAGAATAATTGAAATTGTTATCTACTTTCGCCAATATCAAGATCATGCCATTAGGACAAAGAATAATGCAAATTTCACATTAATTTACAAAGTAGACAAGTTGGAAATTGTACGTCAAACGGTGACAAATATGGTGCGTAGGAGCGTCCGGTACTATAACCAGTTTTATAAATATTCAGATCTTAGCGCAATAGCTGTAGCACTCTTATGCCAAAATGCATGAATACAGAATTTATTTTGTGTGCAGATTTTCCTATTATAGATATTAATTTTATTATATGAAATTAAGTTTCATTACACTTTTACAAACAATTAATTACAATTCTGTTACATTAAAATTGTACTATCCGCAAATATGCAATACAAGACAATGTAAAAAAAAACATCATTATTATTTCAGTTAAATTTTATATCGTCTATTATGATGTGACTACTTTCCGTAATAAAATAAGTTCTTGGTAAGTTGGCATCATTTTATCTCTTGCTGACAGTTATTGAAAATTCCAATGAGAAACTTAAGCCTAGCTTTAAAATTTTCAGATCTTGAATTCGATATTTAGACTATTTTTCCATTTAATATCTATTTCTCCGGAAAGATCTATCCAAAATATGTCGGCAGATTATATGATTGCTATAATTAAACAATTTCCGGATACAAAGTCGGTTTTTAAATTAACTGACACTATATAATTTTCATACACAATGTAACAAACTATAAATTTTAAAAATGCATTCCACAGCCGAAAACACATTTAAACCAATTATTGCTCATACTTAGTCAATGTTTGATGTGTGATTTCAATGTCATGTCAAATGAACGATAAACTATACCCATCCTATAGCATGTGATTAAAATTATTATAGTACATCTCATTAAGTCAAACAAATTTAATTTTGTAGGAAGCAGTGTAACATCATTGAAATACTCTACAAAATATTTTCCCCCATATATCGTAATGTAATTGAATATTTTGCGTTTCTCTGGAAACGAATTATAAATACCATTCAGTCTATACTCTACAGAAAACATGGTATAATCCACCTCAGTTATATATATCAATTTCATTATATTTGCAGAATCGTAACATCATTAAAATGTACCTTAAAAGATTCTCCACAACATACCATAATGTAACGGATTTCTTTTTTGTCAGCATGTTAATGACCTGTCATTAAAAATATTTTTTTTCCTGTTCGACAATGTCTAATGTGAAATTATGCGAGGTTCAGAAGTTAAAAAATAGCAGTAAAAGAGAAATTTATTGGTCGGGTATTTTCACAGTCAATATGACGTCAGAGTTACTCACGGGCATGTGTTTGCTTTATAATATAGACTTCTATCCGCATTTCATTTTTAGGGTTTCGTTCATCCCACGAAACCCTATTGCTCCTGCTTTGTCGTCTGTCCGTCACAGAGCCGGTTCTCAGAAACTATTTAACCTACAGGCATGGAATTTTGTGTACTTATAGCTGGATACCTGGTATCAAGCTCAAAATCATAAAATTTAAGAATAATCGTATTATTTTAGAATATACAGATAGAAAACCAAAAATCTAACAGCCTTTTCCTATTAAATTTAAACATTTTTCGCTATAGCAGTTGCCAACAATTAAAAATCCAGAATAAAATTCTTTCTGAAATAATTAATTTTCTATTGAAACATTTCTACGTGAAAAATGAAAATTAAATTAAAAATTTCACCAATTAAAAAAAAAAAAAAAAAAAAAAAAAAGATTAATATGATTTTATATTGGTAATTAAACGGAAAATTTCAAATATTTTTCAATAATACAATGAGTAGGAGTATGTGTAAATACAGAAAGCAGCTTAATATGACATCATTAGAGAATTAAAAAGAAAATTAATCTGACGTCATGACGGATTTTTCAAATGTTGTAGAATAATACAAAGAGAGTATAAATATGAGTAATAGAGAATAGTGAATGTATAATTTTGAGGAATGAATTAAACCATGATAAAAACCCGATTCTGGAAATATTGGCATATTTTAACATTTTGAAGGTCTCTATATAACATGTTTAATTTTGAAATTGATTTTTTTTTAATATCGCATTTTGTCCATATGACAGATATTATCAAGATAGAGTATAACAGCTGACTTCGCACGCTACAGGACCTGTTCAGATTATCGAAAAAAAACGAGAAAAATAAACCAGTAAATTTACACTTTATAAAAAACATGACCTTTTGATTTATTAAAGAAAGGATGAAGTGTTTTGAAAGGAATATTAAAGAAACTCTTTCTGCGATCTTCGATCACACTTACCTACTTGTTTTATGATTTCAGTGCGTTATTGATTTAAAGGTATCATATATTGCAAGTGAAAATAGCATTGTCGTAATGTATTTATTAATGTTCCTTACAGATATGCGTAAATTTGCATTTCATATAGTTAAGATAACTGTGTGGATTACACGCCAAAAAAGACAAATCAAGAGGTTTATAAGTCTATATTATTATTTTTTTTATGCCAGCTAATCCGTTAACAAAGTTCCAAACATGTAATGATATAAATCATATGTTTTCTGTACAATTATCTAATGCCTATATCATTGAGAAATTAAATAGCTTGAATGGTATTTCACAAAAGGATTTTGTAATAACTTGTTTATTCTCTTTATTATTGGTTGTTTGGGGATTTTTGCTGATGCATACACTGTAAAAAATGATCAATGTTTCTTATTTTATGAAAATATGCTATAACTACGAACGGAAATATAATATAATCTTCTGAGTTATCCGAAATTCCGAATAGCGTGTTCCATTGTCTTTTGATTCCCCACAAACCAATACATTTCCAAAGTTTAAAGAATTATTTATAAAAACAAAGTATTTTTCGCTGCCCGTATTTTTCAGAAACGCTTCCGAAGGGTTTTTATAGTGTATTAATTAGTGTCTTCAGTCTGGAATACCTGTTTTCCGAATGTCATCCATTCTCAAGTAATCGTTTTCAGCCGCATAAGTTAATTTATACATGAAAGAGTACAGAAATAATCTTAATATTAATGCTATTGTTAACGCTGTTAATTGTGCATGTTTGTCTGTTAAACATATTGTTTGAGCATGGAAATGTTAACTTGAGAATTGATAGCATTCGAAAAACAGGTATTCCAGGCTGAGAACACTAATTAATACACTAGAAAAACCCTTCAGAAACGTTTCTGAAAAATACTTTGTTTTTATAAATAATTCTTTAAATTTTGGAGATGTACTGGTTTCTGGGGATTCAAAAAACAATGCAACAAGCTATTCGGCATTTCGGATAACTCAAAAAATTATATTATATTTTCGTTCGTGGTTATAGTGTATTTTCATAAAATAAGAAACATTGGTCATTTTTTACAGTGTAGTTTAATTTTATGAGAAAATTATTTTTACTTAAAAAGTATTTTGCTTCTGAAGCGAATGAAATGTAGAGTAAATTTTGTGTAGTTTTGTGATAAGTATTTATGATTTTTTGGCGCATTAAACGATACAGGGAATATATGTGATATTTACACTCTAAATGCTATATGAAATGTTGATAGAATTATCTTCATTATATTAATGCTCATTGTTTATTAAATAAGTAAAACTCAAAGAATTGCCTCGAATTGAAGATAATGGTAACTACATATGGAATAGCCGTATTTATTAGTTTTATGATAACATTGAAAGAAACTGTATTTGTCATATAACAACAAAAAATGGTTAGTAATATGTGTAATACAAAAGATGTCATATTTTGAATGATTTCGTGTCTAAATAGTAAGTAATTAATGAATAATTTTAAACTTGCAATTTAAAGTCATTATTATTTTTTAAAAAATCTTTCTGTTTTCATTTTTTTTCGAAAACTAAAAATTCTAATATAGCTCTAAATTCCTAAGACATTGTGTTTTTCAAAAAGGTTATTGAAAACTTCTGTTTATTTCGCTGGGATACCTAATATGTGTCATTAAATATAATTTTCGAATTATTCGCTATTTTCGTTTAAAAAAAAATATATAAAGTATTGAACAAATTTGGGTGTATTTTGTATATTTTTATGTTAATATATTATTTTTATATTTCTCTTTATAATTTACGTACGTATCCTATATTTCACCTTCGTTATTTCCTCCGTATACAGTATCGCAGTTACCGCTATCAAAAATAAATACTTTTCGTGTGATACAACATTTATCTTCATACCATATAAGACAATGAGGCATCTTAATTAAATAAACATTCCCCCAAAATTATTTTTACACTATTACTTTTTATAATATATTTATTATTTTCTTTTAGATCTTATTATATCAATGTACTAGTAAATAAACTTCTTGTAATTTTATACAGAATTACATTATCATATTAAACGAACAGGTTTCAAATCTTAATATAATACAATGATACAATGATACAATGATACAAATGATACAATAATATACAATGATATGCATATAATTTGAAAATGTTTACTCTTATAATGTACTACAAATAATACATTACTTAAATTAAAATACATTATTTCTCTAAATTTTTTATCTAAAATTTCCGATAACTTCACATAATGCTCTGGAAATTTTAATAGGAATTAAAGTAAGGCAAAGTACGGCACACGAGAAAAGTGATTTTCGCCGTTTGTGTAATGAGTATCATTTTTCTAAACTTAACGGAATTCCATTATGAAACGAATGCAATTTCGGAATATGTAAATCAACTTTTCAAGAGAGTACACTAAAAAAATTAAATAAGTAAATATTAGCAAATATTTTTGAAGAATGGAAGGAATTTCTGGAAGTTTACTTAGGATAGCTCACGATTTTGAAATAAGTTACACTGTTTACTATATTCATTTAAAATGTTAGGTTTAAACGGAATATTAAAACAGGTGAATATTAAAGATATTAACTTTTGATAAATTTAATAAACATATTTTAATGGTTTAAACTGAAATACGCATACTTTTGATCATATTATTATACTTTCCATCAAACCCGTCCTCTTTCTTTCTCTATTTTTTCTCTTTGTTATTTATATGAATATATTTACTTTGTACTAGAAGAATATATCTTTTTTACCTATTTTTAAGGCGAATAGGTAGTAAGGTAAGTATTTTAAAGACATTACTTTTAAGAAAAACGATTTTCACAAAAAATATATTTTCGAAAGCATTCAGAAAAATCCTATTGCATGTTACCTTTGAAAAAATGTTTAGGCAATACTATAAATAATTTTTTGTTATATAATAAAATTATATATACCGTAAATTAATCGTAATAAATATCAAAAATCTTCTTTTAAAAAATAAAATGATAACTATTCATTCATTTTTCCGCTTTTACGTCCGTTGTTTACACCGCAAACCAAGTGTAAAAATAGAAACGAACAAAGCGATGGAAAAGTCTATTATATACACATATCCAGAACGCCATATTTGCAGCAGTTATGCTGCACTAGCTATCCTCAAAGGCCACAAATCAAGTGTAGACTCATAGTAATTCACAGCAGTTGGCCTCCTCTCTGACGGGCGTGCCTAGGTTAGCAGAGAACTGCTTGGTAATTATTTATCAATGTATCAGATTTAAGGAGTAATATGTTTATCTAAGAGTCTGCTTTGAACTTATGTACCAAGAATAATAAAGTTATCTCTATTGTTAATCACTGTTTAGAAAATGAATTTCAAAAGACATATTATTTCAACGACATTGGCGACATTGAAAATTTAAAAAAAATCTCAAAAGATGTGCTATTGTAATAATTAATTAAATTTCATTTGTATTTTCATTAAATACATAAGAGAACACTAGTAAACACTATTTTTTGTATTATAAAACTTTCATTATGTTTATAATGCAACTCTTTACGTTGAATTGAAATGTGGAATCAACAGTTTTCATTACCTCACTAGTTTTGCGCAATGACATTTTTAAGTATTGCTTTTTTAAATCTTAACTTTTTTACATTCATGTTTGAAAAAATTGCAACACCATGAAACAATTTTCAGAAATTAATGAAATTTATTCCACATATTACTGATAGTGGTACAAATAACCGATCAAATTTTCAAGACAAAAAAAAGAAAAACAAAGTCGGAAATTAGTACTTTGTGTGTCCGCCACGCTGAGCAATGAGAGCCTGTACACGTCGTGGCATTGAATCATACACGTTCGGAATGTAATTCTTTCGGCATTCCAGATGGCTTCGACTTGAAGCCAAAGTTCAGTCTCACTGCGTACTCCACCAACTGTACGAGCGAGTCGCCGACCAATGAAATCCCAGAGATGCTCGATGAGAGACATATCCGGAAAATAAGCAGTCCATGAAAAAAAGCGAAACCTGTTGTGAACTGAATAAGGCTTGTGCGATCTGATAAACATGTGCGAGGGCATTATCCCGCTGAAACCAGCACCCGGAATGCGTCGAATGGGAGGTACTCTGGCTCCACAATTTCCCTTACGTAGCGATCACTGATGAGGCTGCCCGCAATGTGCACTAGATGGAATCAACAAATATACCCAATAGCTCCCCACACCATGATGCTAGGCGTTTGTAAGGTATGACGCTGAATAACACACTGTGAGAGTAGACGTATACATCTGACGCATACTCTTCCATCACTGTACTCTAGATAGTAGCGAGATTCATAGGAAAAAGCAACTTGTTGTCACTGGACACGCAACGCGCTGTGTTGCTGAGCTCATTGAATTCGGAGGTGTCTGTGATTCAGCTTGAGGGGAATCTTGTGTAGAGGAGCCCTTACACGCAGTTCATGCTGCAGCAGACGGCGACGAACTGTAGAGCTAAACAACAAAACACCTTTAGCTTTGCTCCAACGTTGTGCTAAAACAAAAGAGGACACTGCACGGTCCGTCACAGCCATGCGGATGAGGTATGTCGTCTCATGCCGCCGTTCTATTGCGTTCTTCAGTGCCATGTTTTCGACTCGTTTCATTCTTTTCTGTCCATTCCTTCCAAACAAGCATCACTGTTGTGGCATTGCACTTTGTGCAGCATGTGATTTCTCGATGCGAAAATTCACTTTCTCGCATACCGACAATGCAGCCTCGTGCAAACTCAGTTATTTGTTGGTAAGGTTCCCTCCGCTTTGGACGAAACGCATTGACCACCAATGAAACGTTTACCACAGACAGAGGAAGATAAACGGATTTGAACGCACCTTTACAGTCCTTCATATACCTGGAACAAGCGACTGATAAGGAGCCGGTTCTCGTTCCACGCATGAGCAATCCCTTTGTAATTTTAATCATTTGCATATCTTATCTCACTTTACATTTCCTGAAGTTTGGTTCAAGTTGCATAATTCCTCCATGGTGTTGCAATTCTCACAATAATGAGTGTAATTAATGTTTTCTCATACAAACTTATAGTTTAAACTGTGCCCAAACGATAACCTATTATGAAGACATTGGCTATGTATTTTTATTAACACACGCTGGACAAGAAGACTGATTCAAGTACCATTGTGCAACGACATAGTGTCAGACATCATATGTCTGAGAGTGAGTTCATATGTCAAAAATACCTAAATCATCAAGATAACTTTAGTTAAATATGTGGAAATGTGGCTTTAACGATCATTGGTAAAAATGACTCCATTAGTTAAAAAACGTTATGAATTCTGTTGTGAACTTCATAGTTGCTGTGTGTCTTACGTTAAATGTCTGCGGGCTAAATGTTCTCAAAACAGGAACTATGATATACACATAATGTGGCGTGAAACACAAGATCATCCCACAGACTGATATTTTTGTTTTACAATAATAAGCTATTTAGAAGAAAAATCAAATACAAAGTAAAAAAACAAAATGCTTTTGATATGATGTATGTACATAACAATGAGTAGTTATCTATACAACATTCTTGTAAACATTTGATTTTAGAAGATGAACTAGAACAAGAAGCTGCTATCAAAATAAACAAGAATGAAAAATAATGCGTCAAGCATAGATTATGTAACACTTTCCAACGCTTCCAAAATAATTTTACAAATCATACCGTTTAATAAGCTGAAATATAACATCTAAGTAAATAAAGCCCTGTATGTGATCTATAGATTTCTATATATACTACATAGGATGCTAAATTTTAGTTCAGTTAGGAAACGCGTAGCACAGTTTAAAATTCTCCTTCTGGAGTTTCTGTCAACAAACGGAAATGTGTTCGCGAACTTTTGTGCTTCCCTGTATATGATCTACAGAATTTATACACACCACGTAATAGACAAAAAGTAAGTTAAATTTAAAATCGCGTTCAGTAACTTAAAACGCACTTCCAGGAATTATTGTTAACAGACAGTAGAGAATTCTTTTGTGTGTCCTTGTAAATGAACGATGACTGCTATACACACAATATTCTGTAGTAAACCTCTTGTAATGCACCTTAGTGATATATATAAATTTCAATGCGTTTAAAATAGTGAAACATTATTTAAATAAACCGCAGACGATTTTTCTCCATAGACGTAATGTAACGGAATTCTTTTGACTGTCCCTGTAAACTAACTATAAGTGCTATGAACACCCTATTCCATATTAAGCTTCTTGTAACGCACCTTAGTGATATATATCAATTACAATGTGTTTGAAATTGTGTAACATCATTAAAATAAACCGCAAATGATTTTTCCCCATTGACCGTAATGTAACGAAATTCTTTTGAGTGTCCCTGTAAAAAAACTATAAGTGCTACACACTTCCGTTGAAATAGGGACCATGCTATAGATAACGACAATAACATATAAAAATTGCAGAGCAATCCGAGCATATTTACGGGAGTTAGAGCACGGACAGACGGCCAGACGGCAGACGGCAGACGGCCAGACAAACCGAAGTCATAAACACTTTTCAACTAGGTTGGAAAGTGTTAAAAATGAGAAACAGGATGATCCTACCTTTAAAACAAATATCGCTCCATGTACAGCATCTCCACTAACACAAGGTAATTTAATCAGTCTCGTTTGGGATCTAAATTTCCTAAACAGCAATCCAAACTTTTGAATTGTAGGCTAAAAAAGCTGGAATCTTCTTTTTAAATATTTTAAGTATGTTCTTTCATAACCACTAAAACAATTTCAAAACTTCTATTCTAATGAAAATGATTTAATCTATTGCAACAATATTTATATTTTGATATGTGAACATTGTCATGAACATAAAATTACAGACCGCAGTCTGTTTATAGATTTTACTCAAAATTAGTTTAAAATATGTAGTTTTGCACAAAGGTAAAAAGATACTTGTCTATCCTAGAAGGTTATGCAACTAGTAATAACCTAAGATAATGTCAAAAATCTGTTGAAAAAATTGCTAGGACCATATGTGTAATCTAAAAGTTGTTTCATTATCAATGTGTTTACAGTCTGGCTATTTAAAATTACGTTGTTTTTTTATGTGAAAGGGATGGAAGGAGCAAGAAAAATCCTTATATGAAAAGGAACGACCGAAGAAGGAATTCTTTGTTGCCTGTGGAGACAAATATGAAAACTCTGTCAGTTAACTCGTCAATATTATTCAACGCCATCTCCTTTATATAATGCTCAAAATATTTTTTTTTTAAATACTACACAATGAATAAAAATATTTATTGCTGGATTTCATTATCCAAAGGGAAAGTTCTCCTAATCAAGCGATTCTAAAATAGAAGAAGGATTTCCTGTAGCCACCAAATAATATCTCTGATTAGAGTTGGAAAATTTGAAAATGAATTAAGCAGAATAAAAATAGAGCAGAGAACTCGTTGAAAAATATTATCCTGTTTTTTTTTAATTCCTAAAGCATCAAACTACCGTCAAATCGTCTAACTCTCATCTCGGTTTTTTTTTTGAAAATATCGTCAAAGTCTCGTCTTGAAACCGTCACAGACGAACACAGTGACCGCGTTCACACAGACAGTTCAGCTATCAAAAAGACGCAACAAAGGCAATGGAGTGCAGGAATGTTTACATTGGACATTAAAAAGCTATAGTTCAGATTCCAAACATTTGTGAAAATGAACAGCTGTTGTTTTTGAGTTACGTTAACTAATATCATGTATGGATGTAAATCTACTCATATCTTTGACGATTAATCTTACTAGCGCAAAAACACTAAAGCAGATAGAGAAAAACTACTTACAAATTAGAATTTCTAATGTAAAGTTATGTTATTATCGGGTATTATACTTCGTGTGGTAGACAAAAAGTTTAATTTTTTTTTCACACTGTAAAAAGTAGAAATGCTTCTTAATTTACGAAAGCATAATATAACCTCGAGCTAAAATATTAAATAATATCTTCCGTGATACCCATGATTTAAGAAGGTGTTCGTTATTAGAAACGAACATATTTTTGAGAGTTAACGAATAATTCATAAAAACCAATTTTTTTCCATTGATTTTTGGAAAGGTTGCGAGTAGTTTTTATAGTGAATTAATCAGTTTTTTTAAACCGAAATATTCGTTTTCAAGATGCTATCAATTCTCCATTAAGCATTTCCGGGGACACAACTGAAATTTATATTTGCAACAGTAGCAACATAAAATTCCTTTTATGCTATTGTTAATGTTAATGCTATTAATTTATCATGTTGGTCTGTAAAACGTGTTTGTTGAACATGAAAATGTTTGCTTGAAAATAGGTAGCATCTGCAAACCCTAATTTCGAGGCAGAGAAAGCTGATTAATACTAGTGCTCTCGAATATACGTATAATACGTATAAAACGTATTGTAACTGGTAACGATTTTGGATAGGAATAATATGAAAAAAGGCTTTATTTCGTAAGGTAAAGCTAGGATAGTCTGCGCACAATTCAAAAGAATAACAATAAAAAATCTAAATATTAATTTTTTGCTAAACTATCCATGAGTAATTTTTACTTCATTTGTTTTTTATGCAATTCCATTGCTATTTTGTTGTTAGGTTGCAATTTAATAGAACAGTTGTAATAAAACCAAGAAAGTTATTTTGCGCAATTTCTCCTTACAGGGTTGGTGTGATTGCGCACATGGGTAGGAGAGATTGTTACTAATAATAACTGCAATTAAATTGTTAACAATAATAATTACCCTTAAATAACATTGCTGTAAAGTTTTTATGAACAAATTTTATTGTATTGGGAGTGAATATTTCAACCTAAAGCTTAAAGAATCAGAAAAAGGAAATAATTTAAAAAACTATTAAACATTTTTAATTAAAGGAAAAAAAATAAAGAATCAGAAAAAGCAAGTCCAGATAAGATTACAAAATAAAATTATGTAACTTAATAACACATTTTAACTTAAAATTAGCCCATTTTCATTTTTCCCTTTTTTATACAAATTTACCAATAAGCTGCGTAATCTCTCCTAGCATGGAAACTAATGGGTACAATGCGCCATCTCTCCTAAGTAGCAGATGCGCAAACTCTCCAATTTTGGTAGGAGAGATTGCGCGGCCTTTTATTTAAACATGGCCCCTACTAAAACGAACCGTTGATGTTCATATTGTTAGTCTAGATTAGTAGCTTATGAGAAATCCTTTAAGCTTAAAATATTTTGTACTATTGACATTGTATAAAAATTCTGATGAATAGCTATGAAAATTCAAGCACTTAATTTGGGAAAATAAAACAAAATAGCAATACTTTATCTTAAACGCTCAAAGCAATCAACGTGCACTTTCAAGTAGACACTCCACTACTGTTGTTGTACAACTACCCGGAGTCGCTGCGCTCTCACTCGACTCCTTCCCCCAGAACCTCTATGTGCGCAATCTCTCCGACTGCGCCATCTCTCCTGGCTTTACCTTATACGTTTAAACGTTTATAAACGTATATTCGCGAGCACTAATTATCATACCATAAAAAATTGCTAGGAAACGTTTTCGAAAATCAGAGGCAGCAGAAAAAAATTGTTTTTTCAAAATGTTTTTTTAAATATCGAAAATATATTGGTTTCTGAGGTTTCTACTAATAAAGAACGCTTTTGGAATCGTAGTTAACTCGAGAGGTTTCACATATTTTCGCTGGTAGTTATATTATATTTTCCTAGCTTAAGAAACCTCTTTTTTACAATATTTAAAGTGCTAAAACATTGCCTTAATTCTGTTTAAATGGATTTAAAAAATGACGTACATGTACGTATCAAATCTATATTTTAAAATAGGGTTCTAAATGATTTATGTTTTCATAACTGTCAAGAACGAATAACAAGCTACAAATAAATTAGAAAATATATAATTTTTATTTTATTACTTATTTTAATATTTTATGCAATTTTTATATTTATTGCTTATGGGTGTAACTGATATTTATGCAAAATGTTTCGTTCTACATTTGAAACGGTATTTGATACAGCTATGATTATACATTTTATTCTTTAAATGTATATTTTTATAGAATTTACAAAAATGAATGCTCGTTTACTATCTAATAATCTTAAATAGTCAGAAACACCAAACTTCCATATTAGCTATATCATGCTTTCTTAATTTTACAAAAACATAATATGTATAAGATAAACTTTTATAAAACTAATAACATATAAACTGAAAAATTCCAGATTTTTATAGTCGTTATAAGTAATATATTTTTTTTTATTCGTGCAAATAAACGTTATAAATTTTTAACATTTAAAGTAATATGATGTAATGCTTTGAATATTTTAATGGAATTAAGTAAACTAATAGCTTTTAGCAAAGTACTTTCAACCGTTTGTGTAATCAACATAATTTTTCTGAAATTCGCGGATTCTATTTTCAATTTAGAAAAATTCTAAAATCTGTAATGGAGAAAGCAAACAAACTTTATTAAAATGTTTTATCCAAGCAAATATTATCACACACTTTTATATTTTCTTCCGAATTCGATGGTAATTTAATAAAGATAGTTCATTTAATCAATATAAACTTATTATTAATGTAATTTCAAACAGTACAATAATATATAGTATTATGTTATGAAGATTTAAAATAAAATTTCTTAGTGTGAAGTTCACGGTATTATTTATTTAAAAGACAAAGTCTACTGAATTATTGCTGTATAAAACTTATATTAGATATACAGTACATTGCAAAATAATAGATTCAGACAAAATTTTAAGATTTCTTTTGAAATACAGCTTTATAATTTTATATATTATAGTGTACAAATTTTAAAAGTCATATAATAGCGAAATATATAATAGAAAAAGAAATTATGAAATATATTTGGTTAAAAATTAATGTTGCAAAAAGATGGATCTTAAAAAGAAAAATATTTGTATTTTTAGGAAAAAAAAATTCCGCTTTTTTTGTCACTTCATAAATATCTTTTGGCATTGGATTTATGAGTAAATAATTCAAACCGATAACACTGGGTTACCAGCAAAATGTTTGATTTAGTTCATTTGAGAAACTGTATTGTTTTGTACCATCAGATACAGCTCTTGTCAGTGTTATTTACCTCATAGAATTTATCTTAATCAGACATAGAGTCCACCATTAAATAAAAAACACCGTTGTATAGTAACAACACAAACGTGGATATTACAATTTGAATCGGGCCTTGTATTGTTGAAACAAAAACTCATGAACCTCTAATTCATTCAGAAACTGGTAACGATTGGTAATTAAGCAACATTTATTAATATGTAGCGATTACTTAATAATACAATTCATTAATAATACAATGTCATTTTATATCATTCAAAGTTTACCCAAACATTTACGAAACCCCCTCTTCTTTGCCGTTTGGAAAATAAAAAGTGTTCTTTTTTTTAATGTCATAAGCGTAAAATTGCAAACCGTCTGCACCATCAAAAATAAACTTTTTTTTTATCGTTAAATATTACTTTCTTTTTCAAAGTTTCTTTTAAAGGCATTACTGCAAATTTAAATATATTTTCTGTGTTCATCAGTTAAATTTAAAACTGCTTACCTCTTTTTGTAGTTAAAATATCAATTTCTTTGAATATTTAGACAATCCAGACTTCGAAACAAGAATGTATTTTCTTTTGCTAAATATCCGAATGAAAATTAGTCAGAATAACATCGCCCTTTTGTTATAAACAGATGTTTATATATATATATATATATATATATATATGCCTTAAAAGAGATTTTCTAGTCTCATAAGAATATTTAATCGCAAAAAAAATTACAAGATTGTGGTAAAATATAGGGGAGACCGGGGCAAGATGACGAATGTCTTAATTTTTCCGTTTTCCGGTAGGTGGCAGCATCAACCGGACACTACTGGCTCTCCTATCGGCCGTTCGTTAAACCATACTATAGAGACGCTGAAATAGAACTTTTTTGTGTCGGTTGTGAAGCTTTGATTGTTTTCCGCTGCCACGTTATAACTTTTATGCATGTGTAAATAAGCTCTGCTACTGATACATGTAAGATATATCGTTTCTCTTTAATATTTACGAGTAACTTAGTTTAAATACTACTTACTACCATGAATAAATGTCAATTAATCGCCTTCCTTCATGGCAATGAAAACGAATATTTTTAAACAGGCAGTCCGGGGCAAGATGACGAGCTCGTCATCTGGGCCCGTGTTTCGGAATTTATTAAACTAACTATGTTGTCCATTCTATTTAAATCCTGTAAACGCTTGTTTGTCTGTGTGTTTGTTCGCGCGACCTTGCGCTTCTATCTCCTCTGGGGCTAAGGGGTGCATGGGATCGGGGGAGGTGTTGTTCGAAAGGGGGCGACCAGAGGAAGACATTTTTGCCATCCGCTAAGCCCCCCCCCTAGCCTCCAGAAAGAAAAACCCTATCGGGTTCCGTATCTCTACTTCCAAGCGTCCGATCGGTACGAGGAGAGTACCGTTCGAAGGTGTCAAGAACTCCCCCCTCCGCCGCTGGTCCCCCTCCTCCCAAAAAATTCAAAAAGCGTTTAAGTCCAACTTCCGGCATTGTGACCCACCAACAGAAGAATAGAACCAGTGCTGTAAATGCCAAGAGTGTGGCATGAGGAATGTTCCAATTATGAAAATGGCATTTTTATTTGTGACTATTGTTAGCTGCACAACTAAACACTTCAACATTACGTTACACTGCATTATGCTTAGTTTGATACTTTGTAAGATGTAAAAACACAGTTATCATTTGTTAAACCATGTAACATATTCAAAAGATAAAATATGTTCAATCTTTTTCAGTGTTGTCATTTTGCCCCAAGGCAAAGTCATCTTGCCCCAATACTGGGGCAAGATGACGATTTGTTAATGTTATGAAAAAATAAAATTATCCTTTATTTTTTTTATTTGAAAAATTAAATGGTAATGTATTTAATACTACAAAGGTATATTCTATCAGTTCATGTAAAATTAATTTTACTGTTACTTCAAAATAAATTAATAAACAACAAAAATTGTTAACATAGTCATCTTGCATAGTCATCTCGTCTCCCCTATATAAATAAATAAAGCGATGTCACCAGACAGCTTTAAAAGCAAAATTCATTACATTAAAGACTTCAAAAAGCGGGAGGGTTAGTACGGCCTTCTTTGTTCTGTATGTAACAAAAAATTTGTAGGCGCTATGTCTCAAGAACTAATGCACGGAATTTAATAAAACTTTAGATTCAGTTAGATGTTGATATAAGTTGTTATAGATTAGGTTTCGATGTATATCGCCGAACATTTGGCGTTACTATGCTGCATTTTTCACGATTTCTGCAATAGCTCTATCTCAAGAACTAATGTCCGGATATTCATCAAACTTCAAATTCATTTAGACGATGACATAAGTTGTTGCTGATTAGGTTCTGGTGTAAATTTCCCAACAGATGGCGCTTATATCCTGCATTTTTCAGTCTTTATACGATTTTAGTGATAGTCCTTTTAAAATTCGAGCAATTTCTCAGAAATATATATATACCACTTTTTTTTTTTTAAGTTTCACCTTTCTTAAGTTGATTTTTGATTAACATTGCAACAACGGAGATCTTAGAAGAACCACGAATGACCTCAGTTTTAATAAGAAAAAAATTATAAATACATTATAAAAGACTTGTTTAAATTTTACCAAAATCAAAAGTAGACACCTACATTTACATCACCCAAAAATCAATAAATGAAGCGCATTTTTTTATTTTTTAAAATGATTTCTAAATATATTTTTCATTGTTGTTATCACTTATAGTTAAAAAAATGTCTGTAATTTGTTCGCATGAAAATTTCAAGCTTTTGTTTTTCAGAAGTTACACAGATTTTTAAGAGTGGACCTATGCTTATAAAATTCATTGTAGAACAATTTATACCTAAAACTATACACAGTGTTGTAAATAGCAACAGGCCCATTTGATCTATTAATTTGAAATAATACTTTTAACTAAAATGTTTTATACAATGTATTATATCATATGTTTATATACAATAATGTAGATGAATGAAATTATATGCAAATAATTAATAAATACAACTGTAAAATTAATACATATCAATGGAAAAATATTACAATATATAAAATATGTAATCTTCCCAACTGAGTGAAAAAGTCCGGGCCAGGATTCGAACCCGGGATCCCTTGTCTGAAGTTGCCAATGCTCTACCAACTGAGCAAATCCCAGACGAATATTACCGAGCTAATTCACCCAGTTAACCTTAATGATCATAGCATCTGATCTGATATGTGAATCTGCAGAACAGAATAAATCACAGGTAATGGGACCTCCATTAAACGCTGGAAACGTGATTACACGAGATTAATTTTGTTTAGTGTAATCACGTTTTCAGCATTTACTGGAGGTCCCATTACCTGTGATTTGTTCTGTTATGCTGATTCAGATATCAGATTCGATGCTATGATTTTTAAGTTTAACTGCGTGAATTGGTTCAGCCATATTCGTCGGGGATTTCTAAGTTTGTAGAGCATTGTCAGTTTCAGCCAAGGGAACCCGGGTTCGAATCCTAGTCCGGACAGTTTAGCTCAGTTGGGAAGATTGCATCTCATATGATTCCTTTACCAATTTGAATAATTGTGTCAAAATTAATCTGATACAGTTTAATATCATTTAAGATTTCATTGAACATAGACTCAGACCAACAAAAAATAATTAAAGAATTAAAATACTCAGCATAAAAATCTTACAACTGAAAAATCCAAAGAATAAAAAGTACAGTTTAAAACATTTTTAATTTAACTGTTAAGTTTAATTTTTTTATATTTATTATATCTGAATTTACCCTTGCGAAATAAAGGTACTAAAGCTTTTTAAATCTTTGCTTCAGAGTTAGTTTTATTGTTGTTATTTGAATGATATTTTTTTTAAAACCAAAACGTATAAATAGAATTATTTTGAAAAAAAAATTGATTTTTCTTTTAAAATCATTACCAGAAAAATAACTCCTACCACTTAAATTTAAATACGAATAAAAAGTCTTTAAATGTCTTTGTTGATCTAAAGATGAGAAATCCAATTTAGTAGAATAAAAGGAACTAACTGTCTTTTCAAAATTCTAGAAAACGATTTTGTCCTGTTCTATCAAAATAATTCCAACTAAAATCAGTAAAGCTAAAAAAAAAAAAAAAAAAAAAAAAAAAAAAAAAAAACTGTCAAATGCAAATAAATTTTTGTTGAAGTTAATAAAAAATTTTGACAGCTTATTTATTATTTTTTAAAGGTATATTGGTTGATCGAAAAACCATAATCGATTTATCATTTTTAGGGTTTCGTACTTAAAAAGTAACAAGTTGGAAATTGTAGGTCAAACGTTACAAACGAGGTGCGTTCGTACGCACGTTTTAGAATTAAATTCATGATATCCCGTGCGTAGAACGGGTTAAACAGCTAGTTAAGTATATATTTTATGACACTGTTCATACAAATATCTTAACTAGTTATATAAATATTCAGATATATATGTATCAGCTAGTTATATAAATATTCAGATCTTGATGATTTTTAATTCTGTGAAATGAATTATATCGTCTGCAGATTAATTTCTGTCATAAAATAAGTATCTCGGTCGCTTGACGATTTAACATCCATCGGAAGCTCCTATAACAAAAAAGCACCGATTTAAAAAAAAAAAATCAAATTTCTTAATAAATATTTTTATTAATATCTCCTAAAGTTTTGATTCGATTTTAATAAAATTTGAAATGTCTCGACAAAATTCTGCAAAGATAATATATTTTAAATTGCAAACCATTTGGTTGGTTAGTTTTTGCGTTGTTATATGCGGACAGACAGACAGACAGACGGACGGACAGACGGACGGACCAAACGACGACTATAGGTGCTACGTATTTATATAATTACGAACGCACCTAAAAATGGAGCCATTATAAGACCACTCCTGTGTCTGTCCCTCTGTGTGTCACAGCCTTTTTTCTCAGAAACTATGGTACGTGGAAAACTCTAACTTGGTTAAGTTGTAAAGCCTTTTTACCACATATTTTCAGATTATTAGCCGTTCACAAATATGTTTAGGAAAAATGTAGGGGGCTAATTAAGTTACTTGAAAAAAACTATTTTTTTTATTGCGTGGGATATCGCGTGAAAGATCTCATAATACCGAGCTCAAAAATACATTTGTTTTAATTTTAGGTATTATATTTTCAGGTATATCATCGAAAATGCACTACAAAAATATATTCCCCACCACCTCTATTACCAAATCTACTGAAAGTAAAATTAAGAAAAAAATAGGGGTAGTAGAAGTTAACTATAACGATTTTCGTAGGTAACATAGTTTTTGCGAAAAACGCATTTTTTTCGTTACACACAGACTTTACTGTTCGGGAAGTAAGGGGGAAAGTTGACGGACGCTCGAGGTATGTATCGACGCAGAATCGTCTAATGATATTCGACAATTATTTTCGAAAAAAAAAGTTGGTAACTGAACGATATATTAATTAAGTTACTTGAAAAATATATTTTATTTTTATATATTGTGTAGTGTATCGTTCGAAAGATCTCGTAACATCGAATTCTAAAGTATATTTGCTTTAATTTTAGATATTATATTTTCAGAGATATCGTCGAGCGTATACTGGAAAAATATGTCCCCCCCCCCCCTCCTCCGCCTCCTATTTCCGAATCTATTGAAACTAAAATTAAGAAAAAAATAGTGGTAGTAAGAGTTTATTAATTAATAAATTTATGTACAGAACCTTTTGAGTGTGAGTTACACTAGCACTTGACCGATTTATTTTTTTTTCAAAAATTAGAAAGAAATTATATAAATATAGGTATGTGTTCATAAATAAAAGTATCCTTTTTACTGTACATTTATAAAATGTTTACTGACAATTTTTTTCTCAATTATCTGATTTACAATAAATAGCTATTAAGAAAATAATGCATATATGACTTCTTTAAAAATTAAATAGTCTATTTATGTGGTATTTGTTAATTACAAAACGTGGAAAAGATGGAAAACATGTCACGAATGTTGACAATGTTCCCTCATATTTATATTACATCTATACAAAAATTATAAAGAAAAATACATTTTTTTATTTGTTGTTTTGTTTCTCGAGTTAATTTCTATAATTACTGAACCGATTGCAAAAACAATGATGCCAAAATGTTGGTGACGGTCTCTGTGCCAACATAGGCTATATTTTGTGTCAGTACAAGAAGAGAACAGGGTACAAAATGTTCTAATATTGCAATTACTTTGCTACTGTTTTCTACAAACTGGGATTTCTCATGCCGTATACTTTTAAGATATAAATACTTGATAAGAGCACCTTCTAAAAAATTCGAAATTTATTAACAGGAAATAAAATGAAATTGTTCTGATTTTTTTTTTTTCAATTACAATTGCTTTGAAAATGTAAGGTATGAAATTTTGAAATTTGACATGCAGTTAATTTCAGGACGTAAATGCTTGCCCATAACAGTTCTAAAAAAATCAAAATTTAAAAGAATGGACTGAGCAAAAAACGGTATAAAATCACGATGACTTTGGAATGTGTCAATCGATTTAAAAAATTCTTTTAGGATAATTATGGTGGCTGTCTCTGTTTAAAATTCGGCTAAATTTTATATCTGTACAACTACACTCAATGAGGTGCAAGAGCGAAAGCATTCAAAATTTTAATTTCTTGAAGCTATACCCAGAGAAAAATTTTGTTGAACCAATAAAAATTTGGTTGGCCCAACGAAACTTTCCGTTTAAATATGGGTCAATGGTGAATTCGTTTGAATCAACAAGAAAAATATTGTTGATTTTTTTTTGCAATTCCAACAAAAAATTTTGTATCGTCAGCAAAAAAAAAAAATGTTTTGTTAATTCAAGTAAAAATGCTTCAATTTTACTTGAATTAACAAAATTCTTTTGTTGAAAATTTTCTCAAAATAAATATAATTATCTGTTACTTTAAGAGTTCTTTTCAGTTTCGGCAACAAAAACTTTTGTTTAAAAAACAATTGTTTTGTGTAATTTTAAGAATTTTCTTTGTTTTAACAACAAAAGGTTTTTGTTACATAAACAATTATAATATTTATACTTTAGAACTGTTTTTTTGTATTAGATTCAATCTAAACTTAAATATTAGGTAACTTTTAATTCATTTTCAGCAGCAAATTACGCCTGTAATGCTTGAACAATAACAAGTGAATTTTCATCCTGCTTTTTACCAAGCGTAAACCTACAGACTGAAGCTGGAAATCGAAACCGGGTCCTCAAAATAACAATCTGAGACTCTGACCACTGAGCCAGAAGGAACGACGTTACTCTGTGGCCTCCCTCTACCAATTGTTTTGTTATTTACTGAATCCATTTTTGGTATGCTGCAACATTTTGAAATTTTACCATTAGAATTTCGAGTAAAAAACAATTTAGAAAGAGCGAGCTTCTTAGATAAAAATTTCTTAAGAAAAAAATCGCTTTTTTAAAACTGATTTTTTTTTTTTTTTTTTTTTTTTTTTTTTTTTGTAAAAAGTTTTTCTGAAAAGTAAATTTGGGGGCACGTTTGTATTTCTTTGGGTAAGCACGGACTTCCCGGGACTATTCGGTAAACAGGCCCTGCATGAGCATGCAAATTTCTGCGGCAAATATGAGGCGAAAATACAAAGCCCAGCATACGGCAACATATAGTTAATTTTTAATTCATTTTCAGCAGTGAATTACGCCTTCATAATACATTTATGAAAACATATTAAATAACTTGACATTGTTTTTCAACCGTTAAAATTTTGATAAAACAGAGTACACTTATTCCAATATTACTTCAACAGTTTAGTGCGCAAACAGAAAAGTTTGCTTGACAATGCACTTTACTGCATTATTAGTGCTTGAAATCCAATTAAGTTGAATTAATCATACATTTAATGCTAAATCTTGAAATTATTTTATATTTTCAGTACGAATAAAATCTTTTTTCTTGTTCTTGGTTATTTGAAGAAATCATATACTTTATGAACAAAATAGTAAAACACATAAATCGGATACCTAGTATATTTTATTATATTTTATTTATGTTATCCACTGAAAAAATGAAATTTTCATTTCAATATAAGATAAAAGATTGTTCTAAAAAATTACTTTGTAATGCAAAGCAGGAAAGTTTGCTTACAAAAATATTTTTACAGCACCTTAAAATTTCGGAAAATTATGTCACGCGGAAAGTTTGTTGAATAAAGATATATTTTTCTGTTACTGAGAAATCATTATTGAAGTGATTTGTACTCTTTGAATAATTCAATGAACATTAGAACACAATAAATGTATTCTCTGTATAGTTCATTTCTTTAGAAATCATATAACGTCCCTCGAAAATTATGTGGGTATAGAGATATAATAATATATCATTGTCACATTTGTCGGGGAAATCTAATGTCTACATTATTGAAAATGATAATTCCAATACATTATTCAGCAAAACAACTAAAATGAAAAATGCAGGTCTAGATTGTAATAACATGATTTGAATATAATTTGTCTTGGTTTAAATTTGTAAAAAAAATAAGTAGGTTTGTATTTTCTGAAAGAATAATAATAGTTATAAATAAGATTTGTTATCACTTCATGTGGCAGAATTTCAAAAGCGAATACCGCAAAACATTTTTTCATGATACCAATTGATATAAAATGTGATATACTATGACATATATTTAGCTAAAAGTTTAAAAATGACGAATAACACAATAAAATGGTTTTTCTTTGTTTAATTATTTGAATAAATAATAAATAAATAGACTTTTATGTTTAATTTTTTACAAGTTCAATATTAAATTTTGACATTCTTTGTTATTTTCATTAAGGATAAATGCGTAATTTTTTTTTTTCGTGACATGTTATTGAAGAAAAGATTTGAAAATGTGAAATATAATGTAAAAATATTAAATATCAAAATGAAATAAATCTGGGAGATAGTTGTTTCATTTCATTTTATTTTATTTTTTATATAATGCCGAAAGAATAAAATGTAAAAGTTCGTAATTTAATATAAATCAAGATATGTATAAATAATTGACTTTAAATCAAGTATGTTTGCATAAAGAAAAAGTTTCATAGAAAATTTAACTGAGTAAATTTGACATGTGCAACATTTGTTGCAGAAAAATTAAGATGTTTTTCATTACTAAACATTATTGAAATTAATTGTATTATTTGAATACTGGAATAATTGTAAGGTCAGAATAAATTAATTTTTAATTATTATTCCTTAACAAATTAAAGAATAAATCAGGTAAGTTGTCTTTTGTTTTGTTTTTGAGAAAACACTACGCCAGCAAGCAAAGGTTTTTTTTGTCTTTTATGATAGGAAATCAAAGAGCTACGTTTATTTTTTCATTTTTCTTTGACATGCATACAAATATACCTTGGAGAGACCTTATCACATTTAAAAAATAGACTAATGTTAGTGTTACTGAAAATTATAATATCGTTACTATAAAAATATGTACTTCGGGTATGAATTTTTGAAAAAACTGAGTAGGTTTCGATTTTATGGAAGTGTAAAACCAGATATAAATTCCTCATTTAATAGATACTTTAAGACATCTGTAGAAAAGAACTTTCTCGACATTCTTTTCCGAACCGCTACTATTACCTGATTCGATCAAACCAGCAAATGAAAACATTCACGAGAATTCGAGAATCTTACGAGAATTCTAACTTCATCTGAATTTCGCTGTTTCAATATCATCGCTCACAGACCTTTGAGTCAGCAAATGCAAAATAAATAACCAATTATTTCTACCGTTTCGTAGTGGCAAAAGGTGGGCAGCGTATCTTTGAGAATTTGCTGAATCATCAGTGTAAAAAATTAAGTTTCGGGAGAAAGGGGTCATACTCAGTAATTTCTCCATAAGAGTGTCTTACTAGAATGACTTTAATTTTACTTTTTATTTCCTGTATATGCATTTCTTCGATGATTTGACTAATTTAAAATTATTTGAAATATGCCCGTTTTGAAGTGATTATTATGAACTTACATCATCTCATTGCCGCCTTATGTGTTCTAAAAATGTTCAATGGATTAGTTCGATGTCTCAGTGTAAAGAAAAATTCAAGTTAAGTGTTAATCGTCGACAATCTCTATACTCAACCTGCTGCCCGCGGGCCGCTTGTGGCCCAGCGAACTTTACGCTCCGCGACACATTATCATTAATCTCCATTTATAAAATCAATTAAGATGTACAAGACATTTTTTAAGACTTTCATTGTTCTTTTACATATTTTCATGGGAAGACAAAAATCTTCCCTATTATTTAATAATCACTAATTTAAAATTATCTTAAAGCATGTTAAATGTCGTTTCGTTAGTTAAAAGTTATTTTTATGTATAGTTCTATTTGTGCTATAGTGGTGCATATAATTCTTAATCGTCAATACTGAACAAACATTATTTCAAATTAATTAAATTTGCACTACATATTTCTAAAAAAGATTTTGTATTGCGATAATGACTGTTTTATTAATGATTTTTTTTTTTTTTTTTTTTTTTTTTTTTTTTTTTTTTTTTAAACTTGGAAATGCTGCATTGTTATATTATTACGTTTATACTTATCATATAGCTAATAATGCCTAGTAGGGACATTATAGTTAAATCTTTGCTGTAGCAAAAAGTTTTATATTACTAATTCCAAACAAAAATCTTCGCGGCTTATTTCTACATCATTATGAAAAGAAATCCACTACAAAGTATATTGTTCGTAAATAGTGGTGCTAATTTTTTGGTAACATTTCTTCCGCGACAAAACTTCAATCCTACTAATTATATTAACTTTATTACATAGCTTTGTTATACTACTTTTGTTACCTTAGTACTTTAATTAAACTTTGTTACATTATTATACACGTGTGTTGCGGCACGCCTACCGTCGCAAACATATGTTTGTGGCCCGCGAGAAAAATAGTTTGAGTATGGCTGATCTACAAGATCTCAGTACTTTCCCTTCTCATTACTTGGCATTTTCAAATCATGTGTTAAAATGTGTTCCGATTGTTTGATAATCACCTGTACATCGACAGTTGAAATTTGTGTGTGATAATTCCAAGAGTCACTCCGTGTCGATATAAATATGATAATTCCTGTAATCACTTTTAGTATTAGCAGTGACTGATTCTTCAGATCAATCATGTGAAATAGTGCATGGAAATATTTCACTTGTGAAAAGTACGATTATTTAAAGAATATGCAATTACATTTCGAAATCTTAACAATCAGAAAAACATATATCCGTATGCTACCATCCATGGATCAAAAATATAAATACAGGAATCTGTGAGAAAAGTCAACTTGTACAATTTAGTGTTATGTTGTACATTTAATAAAGATTCTTATGAATTACATGTTATTGATTTTTAATATATTTTATTTATTATTTATTTTTCATAATTATTGCAATCTTGTCTTTCAATAAATAATCAAAACATATTCGTTTCATGATAATGTGTGCCATTGCGTAATTATGTTAAATTTAAATATCAATTGAATTAATTGTACCGTCATAGTACCGATAAAGTAATTGTCAAAAGAGTAAATCTATATATTTAGATTCTTATTCCAAATTTCACAATGAAATTAATCTTCTCTATTTATTAATTATTTTCCCTCTATACGTAATTTTAGTATAAAATCTGAATTAATAAGATATTTTCATTCCGGCATAGTTTTACATATGTTTTTTAATATGACTTCATAATTTTCCATTATATCCTCCCACTATATTTTAATGATAAATCTGCCCTTTACTACAACATCTATCACAAATTCAGTCTCGATTTTTTTTCCTGTTTTTAATTAGTACAAAATGTGACATGTTATGATATATTGTCACCAGAAATCTTTTGATTACTAGATAAAAATAAATAAAAATGTATATGCAACTTTTTTCATTAGAAACAATTGACAAAATGCCTTTTTAAAAAAAAATTTTATTGAAAAATGTTTGCGTCCTAAAAGTTTACAGTGTAAGAAAACAAATATTTACAATATATTCAGTATTTGAATGGGGAGAATAAATCTAACATGTGAACAGAAAATAAATAAATAAAATACTTTGTTGTAAATGATCCAAAAATTAATAATAAAAACATCAAAAAATCATGTATATAAAGATTTCCCGATATAAAATAATTTTTTTTATGAGCTCACTGACAAATTTTCTCTGAGGGCACCAGACATTCTTGAAAAGAGAAAATAACAAGAAGAAGTAGAATATCGCCTGCAGTGGTGTCCTTTAAAATCAGAAGATCTTTGTGAAAATATTGTAAAATTTATTAAATATCTATATGTTTGCATATGGCTGTATATATAGACCAGACTAAACAAATGCTAATAAAGCCATGGCAATAAATGGTAATGAATATGGAAAATGAAAAAGAAACCATATTAATTAAGCGTTAATCTTAAACAGCGTTTGTTATTTGAAAATATTTTTAAAGGCAGGTTCTTATTATGTCACATAATAAGAAACAAGATTAAATTGAGAATGCATGAAAAGTTTCTGAGTGGTTTTTATAATGTACCAATGAATTTTCTCATCCTACAATATATGTTTTTTCCGATGCTATAAATTATGAAGTAAACGTATTCTTGTTCAACAAGCATTTTTAACAGTCAAACATGATAATTTCACATCACTAACATTCACATTAAAATTAATATATTACATTATTATTGCATGTATAAGTTCAATTACGTAACTGAAAAGGTTTGATTGAGAATAATTAATAACATCCTAAAACACGATATTCTGGTTTCAGAAAACTAATTAATGTACTATAAAACATCTCGGTAACGTTTATCTCAATCAGTGTCAGCAAAATAAACTTTGTTTTTATGAATGCGTCTTTAAACCTAAAAAAGAGAATGGTTTGTGAGGTTTCTAAAAATGAAGAACGTTTTTTTCTTAAATCATGGGTTACTCGGAACAGGTTTTTGTATTGTTTCGTTCTGGTTTAAATCATATTTTCGAAGATTAAGTAACATTTGTCATTTTTTATAGTATAGTGTAGGCGACTGAAAACAGCTTTGGACAAATTATTTCGATTGAAGAAAAAATATATATATGTAATTACCGTCGGTGATTCGTGCTATTAATTGATGACTAGCTTTTGTATAAATAATACGGAATTAATATCTGGATTAAGACATGAATACTATTTACAGGTCACATACTTCTATTTACAGGACACATACTTCTATTTACCGGACACATACTTCTATTTACAGGACACATACAAATTATATACAGGTTTTAAGGGGGGAAAGGGGGCTTCGTTGCAATTTATTGATCGTTAATACATCGGCGATATTAGAGCTTGGCTGAACCTTCTGTCCAGATCAACTTGAAAAGGAAGTCTGAAGTGAATTTTAACATTTCGCTCCCAGGCCATAGATGCAAAATCACTAAGTCATCAAGTTTATTGTGTGTCGAGTTTTGCTAGCCATGTTAATTCTCGTGATAATGTGCTGTGCCTCTCTTGTTGCGGTCTGACATTGTTATGGGAAATCTCTAACCACGTCCCATTTGCATATATATATATATATATATATATATAAATATATATATATATATATATATATATATATATATATATATATATATATATATATATATATATATATATATATATATATATATATATATATATATATATATATATATATATATATATATATACAGGGTGATTCATAAAAGATGGGCAGAACTTTAAGGGGTTATAGTACACTTAAAGACAAATAATATTAAATAGGAGACTAAGGGTCCCAGACGTATTCCCAAGGAGATAGGGGGCATTAAAGTTTAGGGTCCGAAATTTCAAATGATTATAAAACATGGAAAAATTGGTCGATTCGTTTGCGGTTTTTGCAAAAAATTTTCTTTATGCCAGTATTTTCTTGAAATAAAATTTTAAAGTTCAATTTCAAAAAATGCCGATAGGGGGCGCTTTAGACTTTGGAGTAACAAACAACTATTTTTTAACGTTATTTTTTGTATTTCTTTAAATGATTTCGAAAGCTTAGACTTAAACTTAAATTTTGATCTAAAAATCTGAGTCCTAACGAGTAGTTAAGTAGCGTAAACTGAAATTTGAAATTTGAAACCCTTCTCCCCCCAGAACAAAAATCAGTTATTCCCGATCTTTGTGTCGTAGAATAGGCTCTAACTACTGCCGCGTTTTGCTAAAATTATTCTTTATGTCAGTATTTTCTTGAAAATAAATTTTAAAGAAAATTTTCAAAAAATTCCGATAGAGGGCGCTTTAGACTTTGGAGTAACGAACAACTATTTTATACCGTTATTTTTTGTGTCTCATTAAATGCTTTCTAAAGCTTAGACTTAAATTTTCAGCCCAAAATCTGAATCGTTAGACGTGGTTAAGTTTCTGGGGAGAGGGGTTTGAAATTTCTACTCCTGAGCACAGTTCAGTTTACCATGTCCACACATTGTGTGCTGTGATACGAGGTAAAAAGACACAAATTAGGATTATGTTACCAAAGCATATTTATTAACATGTAATCACAATAAATGTTCAAAATTGTGACCACCAGAGGTTATGCACGCAGAACAACGGCGACGAATGGAACGGCGAACATTCGCGAAAACATCAGGCTTTTCGAGCACTTCCCCTACAGCGGCGGAAAGTCTGGCGACCAGTTCCTCGGGGGATTCAATGGGTGTCTCGTATCACAGCACAGAATCGTTGGGCATGGTTAAGTAGTGCAAACTGAACTATGTTCAGAAGTTGAAATTTGAACCCCCTCCCCTCGCTACTGAACCACGCTCAGCGATTCAGATTTTGAGCTGAAAATTTAAGTTTAAGTCTAAGCTTTAGAAAGCATTTAATGAGACACAAAAAATAACGGTATAAAATAGTTGTTCGTTACTCCAAAGTCTAAAGCGCCCTCTATCGGAATTTTTTGAAAATTTTCTTTAAAATTTATTTTCAAGAAAATACTGACATAAAGAATAATTTTAGCAAAACGCGGCAGTAGTTAGAGCCTAATCTACGACACAAAGATCGGGAATAACTGATTTTTGTTCTGGGGGGAGAAGGGTTTCAAATTTCAAATTTCAGTTTACGCTACTTAACTACTCGTTAGGACTCAGATTTTTAGATCAAAATTTAAGTTTAAGTCTAAGCTTTCGAAATCATTTAAAGAAATACAAAAAATAACGTTAAAATATAGTTGTTTGTTACTCCAAAGTCTAAAGCGCCCCCTATCGGCATTTTTTGAAATTGAACTTTAAAATTTTATTTCAAGAAAATACTGGCATAAAGAAAATTTTTTGCAAAAACCGCAAACGAATCGACCAATTTTTCCATGTTTTATAATCATTTGAAATTTCGGACCCTAAACTTTAATGCCCCCTATCTCCTTGGGAATACGTCTGGGACCCTTAGTCTCCTATTTAATATTATTTGTCTTTAAGTGTACTATAACCCCTTAAAGTTCTGCCCATCTTTTATGAATCACCCTGTATATATATATATATATATATATATATATATATAAATATATATATATATATATATATATATATATATATATAGAGAGAGAGAGAGAGAGAGAGAGAGAGATTGTTTTTTATTACTTAGAATCGAAATAAGACACATAATAGCAGTTTTCATGCTTTCGTTTCAAAATACCAATACAAAAGTGGGAGTTCATTCTTCCAAGTAGTTTTTAAATTACGATTGTAAAAAGTATATCCACATTGCAATTTGTTTTGCAACGATTAGAAATGAATTTAACACTAGGACTTCCAAATTTTAAACCTTAATAAATCCTAAAATATTTGACTTTCAGTTCTGTATCTTACAGTAAAATTTACCGAAATATCTAAATATGATGCGAAAATTAGATGTTGCTATTAACGTATTCTGTGTTTAATACAATTTTTGTATTTGGACAACCCCTAAGGTAATTTTTAATATAAATTGAAAAAAAGATAATTTTCAGTCGAAATGAATTTTCTGTTTTCTTCGGGAGGACAATTTGGCCGACTGTACAAGTTATTGTAAAAAAGGCAGAAACGTTTCGGAAAATCAGTTGTATGTTATCATTAGACAACAACACTTTCAATATTTCCTCAAAAAGACAATAGTGAATAGTAAATAAAAATAGAAAAGATGCATTTTGTAGGGTGAGTTGAAAAACTGGAGACGAAAATGTATTGCCAATATTATTTTATTTCTAACTTTAACTAAAATAATAGTGAAGACTGTAGTTTACATCGACATATCGTGTCAGAAACCATTACGATACATCAATTGAAGTATTAAATGAAATTTAAGAGTTTGCACAGTATTAAATATTATTAAAATTTTGTGTATATCTATATTCTACTTTAAAATTGGGGATTTTTGGACAGTTTAAAAACTTAATACTGACGATAAATGTAAATTATTGTAAGTTCATATTCACACCTTCTTAGAAGTAGATCCTATATCCAAACTCACTACTTTTGTTTATGCCTATATTTTTTTTTCATAAATGATATAGTTATAAAAAAATATGCCAATATCTCCTCTTTAACACATTCCGTAATAAACGCCATTCTTTAATAATTGTTATTATTTAATCACTTAGCAATTCTTCCGTTCATCCTACTTGAAAGAAGAGTTTTCTTTGTTTCCTTACTCAAAGCTTTTAGACACTATTAATTTGTAAATGGAATCTTCGTTTTTTTTAATGACAGATATTTTTCCATTCAATGGATGAATACTTTAGTTCAAAAAATGTAGTATTTTTGCCCAGGTTTACATTTTATTGTGGCAAAAAAAAATAAAATAAAGAAACTCTTAAGACATATTTTAAAAGGGTAAATAATATTTAAAAGGAACCGTAATATGGATCGCATTAACTCCAGATCTAATTAACTTTTGGATATGAAATTTTAAGCACAAATAAAAAGAGAGATATTCTAACTGTTAATTTTCTGAAAAATAGTATAGATACATCTAAAGTTTTTTAGTTTAATTTGAAATTAAATGCTTTTTTAAGATTTTCCAATACAGTTGAAAAGTGTTTATGAATTCGGTTTGTCTGTTTGTCTGTCTGACTTCTGTTTGGGCCCTAACTCGCGTAAATATTCTCGAACTGTCTTAAAATTGATATATGTTATTGGGGTTTACAGTGGCATGTCTGCTATTGAAAATGAAGTGAGGAGTATTTATGGTTCTTTTACAATGGTACTTATAAGAATTTCTTTACATTACGGTCCATGGGGAAAAATCATTTGCAGCTAATTTTAAAGATGCTTCGCTATTTTAAACATATTTAAATTGATACATATCACTGAGCTGCAAACAAGGCGCTAACTGTGGAATATGATCTGCATAAAACGTATCGTTCATTTAGAGGGACACTCAAAAAAATTTGGTTACAGTACTGTCTATGTAAAATAATTGCTGATAGCTCGTTTTTAGTCGTGGTACGCGTTTCTAAATCTAACGAATTGTTTGCATAGTAATTGGTGCATATAATTTCTATAAATCATATACAGGGCTTCTCAAGAGATCGCAAGTATATTTCCATTTATTGACGTAAATTGCTGAGGGATAATTTTAAATATTGCTATGTATTTTCAAACTGAAGTAATGTTCAGCATACTGTGTAGTATGAATGTAAATCTATACATCATATACCGGGATGCACAAAAGCAATCGGATATTTTGTTTGTATTAATTGCTGAAATTTGTTTTTCAAATGTGTTATACGTTTTCTAAATTCTTTACTTAGTAAACAGTGAAGTGTTGTTAGTGTATTCTGAATGTGTTGGAAAGTATTTCAAAATCTATGCTTGAAGTATGATTTTTCGTTCTTGTTTAATTATGGATTTCAGCTTATATGCCTTGCGCGCAAGATTTATCATACTTGAATTGACACAGTGAGTAACAAAAAAAATGTTATTCCACTTTTTTTAGTACTTCCATTCTTTTATGAATTGCAATAAAAAAATAATTTTAGCAGGTTGACATAAACCAGCGAATAACATACTTAACATGAATACACTATATTTCCAATGATGATCGGTCACTTGCGATTTTAGACGTTTTGTGAAATATCTGGAATAATACATGAGGAATTATCCTAAAATTTCAGGAGTGTAAGCAACATGATAAACGTCATATATTTCCGCGAAGATTTTTTCCCGAAACTCCATAAGGGGCCGTCAACAAATTGAAGACAAACGAATATCTTTTGGATAACCCTGTAGAAACTAATATTTCAAAAGCATTCAAACTTTAGATTATGATTAAGTGGCTTATTGTAATAATTTGGGTTCATTTTTATGAAGATAGCATGTATACTCGAAGAACAATTCAGGTTTTTATAAAAACAGTCCCAAATTTTACCAAGTTTTTTGCTTATAATTTGCAGAGTTTTTAATATAAAAACAAGTTATTTTCTATTAATATGACAAACAAAATTGTACATAATACCCTGCAATCAGAATTTAAAAATAATAAAAATTGTATGAAAAATGAGCAGGTTTACTAAATATTGTTTCACTCGCATGCGCGAATTCAATCAAAATATACTGTGCATAATATATTAGCTAAATGTATAGACCAACTTTTATGGAAAATTCTGATAGTAATCGTCGATAGAATAAGCTCGAATTTCGCTTTTCCCAAAAGGAAGCAAAAAGATGAGAGGTTGTATCCAAATATACTAGCTTATGAAAGTTAACATAATAAGAATAAAGTGTCTCTCATTCTATATTTGATACAACCCCTCATCCTTTTGCTTACTTTTGGGAACAGCGAATTTCGAGCTTATTCTATCGACGATTACTATCAGAATTTTCAAGCTATGTTTTTGAGACGTTCATAAAAGTTGGTCTATACATTTAGCTAATATATTATGCACAGTATAATTTGATTGAATTCGCGCATGCTCAGTGAAACAATATTTAGTAAACCTGCTCATTTTTCATACAATTTCTATTAGTTTTTAATTCTGATTGCAGGGTATTGTGTACAATTTTGTTTGTCCTATTTTCTAAAAATAACTTCTTTTTATATTAAAAACTCTGCAAATTATAAGCAAAAAACTTGGTAATATTTGGGACTGTTTTTATAAAAACCTGAATTTCTTTTCGAGTATACATGCTATCTTCAAGAAAATGGACCCAAATTATTACAATAAGCCACTTAATCATAATCTACAGTTTGAAAGCTTTTGCAATATTAGTTTCTACAGGGTTATCCAAAAGATATTCGTTTTTCTTCAATTTGTTGACGGCCCCTTATGAGGTTTCGGAAAAAAATCTTCGCGGAAATATATGACGTTTTCATGTTGTTTACACTCCTGAAGTTTCAGGATAATTCCTCATGTATCTTCCCAGATATTTAACAAAACGTCTAAAATCGCAAGTGACAGATCATCATTGGAAATATAGTGTATATTCACATAGATAGTGTGGAAATTTTATTATTTTACATTTACACGTGGTAGTAAAAGAGGTTTCAGTATTCAGCTACTTTTTCTAGACATCTCCATAAATTCAGCTGCATTCGCAATGTAAATTCTCTAAATAAGTAAAAACCTTTACATTAAATACAAAACTGTATCAAATGTATATAAATTACAATTCGAAAATGCCTATATGCGAATAATTCCATTGTAGTATGAGATCCAGTAAAAGTGTGTTTTTTGCAAAACATAAATAGAATATTTTATGTAATTAATTATATTTTTGGTATTCACATTTTATATTCACATACTACTGCTTTTTCCGTTGAAAAAATGCAAAGTTTAATTTATTTTCTTTTTGTTTTCTCTCCTTAGTTTAAAAATATATAAGGTGTTTTAGGTAGCTTTCATTACAAAATCTACCGTTCATGAAAAAAAGCAGCCGTTCGGAAAGCAATAAAAAGAAATTCGGTATATTTTCACCCATCATGACCCCTAAACCACCTTCGATTGTCGATTTATAGGTATATCCATATATATATATATATATATATATATATATATCTGACACATGTCATGCTGTAACTCTCTTATTTATGAACCGATTCGGTATGCCTTATGTGTATAAGGCATACCAAGATCTCGACAGAGCTCGTTGGCCAGCTTCATCCGCCATTTTGTTTCAAAATGACGACCAGTTAAAACTTTAAAAAATTTTAAATATTCAGAAAGATGTACAAAAAAAAGTTTTTGTTAAGTGTTAGAAAGTGCACAAGGATTCTGGAACGTTTTTTTTGTTGTTTTTGCTATATATTAAAAAATGGCTGAGATATGGCATTTTGGATTCCTAGGGTAGCTGAGATTTTGAAACGATGTAATATTTGTTATGCTGTAACTCTCGTATTTATGAATCGATATGAATGTGACTGATCCTGTGTACAGAACATACAAAGGTCTAACCGAGTTCGTTGGCGATATTCATGAATCATCTTGTTTCAAAATGACGGCAAATTATTTTTTTTTAATCGAAATGGTGTATAAAAATATATAAATTGAAAAAGTTGTTTCCGTTAAGCGTTAAATCGTGATACAAGGATTCCGGAACATTTTTTATTTTGGCTTTATCTTAAAAAATAGTTTAAAATTCAAGGTTGCCTGACATTTTGAAACAATCTGATTTTTTATTCTCTAACTCTCATGCTGAAATTCGCATTCAAATTCAGTATTAACGAAAACTGCGATTGAATCTTCTTTAGTCGGGTTCCAAGCAATTTAGCTGCGGGTGTTTGAATAAAATGAGTTGAATTTTTAAAAACATGCACTATGAAAGCTACCTTTTCCTCCCGGTACAGGCCGGAAGAACTTTTTTTTCAGTTAATGTTCCCTTTGGTTAAATGTATATCATGTTGCCACAATTATGATTATATAAAAACAATTATCCATATATATGGGTATTTAAGAATATAAAAATGCCCATTAAGGGGTCCAAAATATGTTATTCATTTCTCTAATGAACACAGATTTTATAACTAAATTTAACACATTAACACATTACTATTTTGATTTATAACTGATAATTTTTTTAAAACACTAATAATTTCCCTCTTCTACATGTATAAGCAACTAAGACTGTATCTTGAAGACTACACTGATAAACAAGAAATTTTTTCTTGGAAAATTTTAACAGATTTAAGTAACCATACCCTTGGGAATTTAGGAAATATTCACAAAAAGGTGAAGTTGGTTTCCGTTTCAGAGATATCTGTGTTTAAATATATCTCATTATGTTATTTTATTGCCTTTTCAAGTATTTTGTTTCTACAGTCTAATGACCCTGAAAGTTAACAAATATGCTCTACTTATAATACATCTATGTGCCAATAAAATGTGTTTTGTCAGACATTGTGGTGCCATGAAGATTTTTCTTTGTCCTTTGTAAAAAAAAAAAAAAATGATCATTGTATCAATTCTTTAGCTGACGAATGGTGCATTTAAAATGTCTTGTAAGTATGTTAATTCCAGTGACAGTTTTTGCTACATTTGTGGCTAATTTATGAGCACTACTCGCAATAGAAACATTACTTATTTAATTAAAATTGCCTATAAAGATTATTTTGGATTCGAAATTGGAGATCAGGATAAGCCATGGGCACCAAACTTTTGTTGTTTGCACTCTTCTATCCGACTTCGAGAGTGGGTTAAGGGAAAGGGGACTTCAATTCCTTTTGTCATACCAATGATCTGGAGTGAACCTAGAGATCATTTAGAAGATTGCTATTTTTGTATGACTCCAACAGCAAAAGGAATTAATCTTACGAAGCAGAAGCATATTCAGTATCCCAACATCGATTCTGCTATGAGGCCAGTACCTCACAGTGACGTGCTTCATGGGCCACAGCCGCCTGTAAACTACAATCTTTCAGTTGATGAAGAATGCATGTCATCTTGTAGTTATGAAAGTGAAACAGAAATGGATTACGTTCCACCACAGAAATATTTGAAGCCTCATATGATAACGCAATTAGAGTTGAATGACCTTGTGCGTGTTTTGGGGTTAAGCAAGAATAAAGTCTAATTTCTAGGATCAAGACTTCATGAGTGGAATGTGTTAGCTAGTGATGTACGTATTTCTATATACCGTGACAGATATAAAAACTTCATTCGTTTGTATAAAAAATGGTGAAATATGCTTTTGCTTTTGCAACGACATTCCAGGTCTTATGGCATCTTTAGATCTGTGTTATAAACCAGAGGAATGTCAACTTTTTATTGAAGCGTGTAAGGTGAGTCTAAAAGCAGTACTCCTGCACATTGGAAATAAATATAACTCCATTTCTGTAGGATATGGTTCAGGGAGAAATAAGCATATGATACCGAGAAGAAACTATTACTTGTGTTGAAGTACAATGATTTTAAGTGGAAAATTTGTGCTGACTTGAAAGTCATTTCTATTCTGCTGGGATGCAACAAAGTTACTCGAAATATTCATGCTTTATCTGCGAAAGGGACAGTCGTGCAAACGATAAACATTATTGTGTACAAACATGGCCTTCTCAGATGTCTCTAGAACCTGGTGATAAAAATTTAATTAACCAACCTCTTGTAGCATCAGCGGACATATTACTCCCACCACTCCATATCAAGTTGGGATTGATAAACATTGTCGCGAAAGCTCTTAATCAGGACGGTAAAGCATTTGCATTTATCCGAAACTTGTTCCCATCAGTATCGGATGCCATAATAAAAGAAGGCGTATTTGTAGATTCGGATTTTAATTGTAATTATTTTTTTTGTAGGCGTATTTGTAACATTCGGGAAATTATGAAAAATGACCAGTTTGAAAGTATTCTTACGATAGTAGAAAAAGACGCATGGCTTTCATTCAAGGACGTTGTGCACAATTTCTTAGGGAATAACAAAGCTACAAATTACAAGTGTATAGTTCAAACTATGGTAATCTTTTTTAAAAATCCAAATTGTCACATGTCATTAAATCTTCATTTCTTGCACGCTCACATTGCCTTTTTCGCAGATAATATGGGAACAAGTAGTGACAAGCATGGGGAATGATTACACCAACAAATTTCTTCTATGGAGTCTTATTATAGATAACAATGGAATGCAGCAATGCTTGCCGATTACTGTTGGTTCATCAAGAGAGAATATACTGAACATAAATATAAACGCAAAAATAGGTACTGACGTAATCAAATTAATACACTCAAATTGTGTTCAACTGCGTAAAATGTGTGTAAAATATGTGGAAAATGTGTTTAAACAGTGTACAAGTGTACTGCTTGTAAATTTAACCTTTATGTATTATTATTATGCATTATTGTACGATCTCCTAAGTTGTGATATATCGTAATAACCTATAAATACATATCCTTCGTTTAAAAAAAAATAAGAACCAAGTAAAATTTATAATATCATTTTTATTTACTCAAGAGTGTATATAATTAGAATATTAGTTTTATATTTAAGAAAAAAATAAAAAGTCACTTTTTGTATATCAGTGCTATTTTTCTCTAATGAATTATTTGCTAGTGATTCAAGTTACATAATATCGTTTGAAATTTCCATAATATGAATATGCTGATATATTTTAGACGAATACTTTATAATGTTATATTTTGATGTGAAAATAAATAACCTCCGAGAATTCAGCTGTGCATTTATTTTCATGCAATTATACAGGGGGATTCTGAAATCATGGACAAAATTTTAAGGAAAGATAAAGTGCACTTAGACAAGATCAATTCACCATAAAATGTATGAACCTTGTTTGCTACATAATTTCTGAAGCATAACCCATATGAAGCCCAAAAAATCTGAAGCCTCAAATTTCCGTATTTAAGCGAATCGTAAAACGAACCATCCCTTTTGCAATTCACAGTGGAAATGTCGATTTGTGTGAAAAATTGACCTTTATATATTTAACAACAGCGCCACCTAGCAGTTCATCGCTGCCGATACTCCCATATATTGTATGACGAAAATGCCTTGTTTAGATTTATTTTATCGCCATATAATGTTTTCGATGTCTGATTCATCATCGTTTTCTTCTGAAAAAATGTTGGTCCAATTTCAAATCCCTCCCTTTCTCTCTGTCATGAGATCAAATGTTTATCATAGAAAGTTATTTACTTTGAAAATTCTAGACTTCTTGTACTTTTCATTCAACTTACCATTTTAGTTAGTAACAATATTCCGCATAAAATCAAAAATCATTTACAATGTATTGTCTAGTAAACACTACACAATCAGAAAGCACCATCTCGCGCTACACTGTTAGAATTGCGGGGATGCATTGTATTGTGTTTTGAACTTGCCAAGGTGTTCTCTAGATGTCACTAAAGATTTGCCCTTGAGTTCAGAATAATCATGTACATGTGACATATATCCACTATATTATTGCATATATGCATCATTTTAGATAGAATGATACATCAAACGTACATAAAATACAATCAAGAACATGAAAAATCACCATAACATTATGGTAAAATTAAACTTCATGTCAGACATAAGTGTCCCTTTTCTAAATTTAAAAAAAAATTTTTGCTTATTGTTGAAATGGATTTAATTCCAAAACACAAAATTTAACTTGTTTTCTCTCATTCTGTTCTAAACAAATAAATTAATTAATAAATAGTTCTTAATATTTTGTTCAATAAAAGATTTATCATACATACACAATTACAGTAATATAAAATATTTATATTGACACATGTGTATATAAATATTTGAGCATATATGTGTTGTAATTTATATTACATGTAATGCTGCATAAAATAAATTATCCATTGCTGGGTCGAAACAGTTTTTTTTTAATTAAATATTTATCTTTAAAATTTTAGAACGATAAAATAAAAATAATGATAGATCTTCACTCAATGTAGCATGATATAATTTAACGATGCAACTGATAATTAATTCAAACAATTATTACCGTGATGTTAATCATAAAACTTGACATAATTCGGAAAGTAATATCTATAATATGAATAGATTAAAGTAGAATATTTAAACAATTTATAATGTTACATTTTCGTGTAATATCAAAACACATTTGAGAATTCAACTGGAATTTTGTATTCATTTCCGAAAATGCAGATGTTCATGTAATATATTTAGAAAAATGCTTAATTTTGTTTAAAATACAATCATAAAACTTGGTGTAATTCGGAAAGTAATATCTATAATATTAATATATTTAAGTAGAATATTTGAACAATTTATAATGTTACATTAATTAAAAATACATTAATTAAAAACCTTAATTTAAATACATTAACAAAAATATAGCAAATATTTTTAACATATACTATTTTATAACATATATTTCATTTGAAAATGTATGTACTACACAAACAGTATAGTATAATTTGTATAACGAAATAGTTATCTAACAACGAAACGTTTAACGCAAGAAAATTTTAAATAAACAAATAAAAATAAGCAAACTATAAGTTTTCAGGATTTTAAAAATTGTTTGAACTGATAAATGTTTTAATTACGTTTCCAAGTTTCCCTTTACGAATTTAGTTCCTGAGAATTGTCTTTTTAAAATATCTCACATAAACTTAAAATTGTAAGAATTTAAATTACTGACGTCCAAAGAGGTTTTTTGTTGGTATATAAGCTACAGGTTGTTCATAATAAAATTGTATTTGTTTGAATGGCTGTACAAGATAAACTATTAGGAATATTTTTAAAAGCTTTGGTATTTATACTATTTAGAGTGTGCGGAAATAAGTTATGCAATAAAAATTATTAGTTCGAAATTTTACCAATAGATGGCGCTTACATGTTACGTATGTTTTATTATCAAATATTAACAAAAAAAGCTAATTTCAAATCAATATCTTTTCAGATAACGATATTCTTTCATATCAGCGGTATATTTGCTACCATTTTCATTAAAAAAAATATTAACAGAGGGCAGCTTTTATGGGCAAAATCTTTTGCACTCATAAGGCTCTTCATGGCTAAAACTTCAATGAATCATGTGAACAACACCATGTGAAATTTTGGATAAAAAAGTTTTAAAAGTTAGATGGTGGAAAAGTCTTTATTTTTTTTTCTTTTTTTTTTTTCTTTTATTTGTGACATACAGCGGCACACATGGGAAAAAAATTAAATTATTTTTTTCTTATTACAGAACTTGTTTCCACATACTCTTAATAGTATAAATACCAAATCTTTTTAAAAATATTCCAAATAGTTTAGACCTTCAAACACATGCAGTTTAATTACGGCCCCTATGTATGTTCTAAATTATACTTCGGATTATATATCATGAAATATGTTACTTATTGTACTGGCGAATAGTGATTTGTAGATTAGAATAAAATCCGTGTATTCTGTTTCATTGCATTTGTAGATGAATGGAAATTATAAAACAATAATAATGTATTTCTGCTCTAAATAAACTTGTGACGCAATTTAATGACACAATTGAGAAAGTCTTGAAGTAAGACGTAAATGTTGACATTAGGAATAGCTCTAGACAGTTATCTCCTTTAATTTCATGCTAATCATACAAATTGATGTAATTCAGCGAGTAATAGCCATAAAATGAATGTTTCAAATATTATGTGAACATTTTACGATGTTGCATTTTCATCTGATAGTATAAAACCTCTGAGAATTTAGCTTTATTGTTTCTTTCATTGTAATGAAAGCCGATTTGCGTTTGGGTCAATTGGGACTAATAGGAAACACACCAAAAAATGGGCTAATGTAATACCAATAAAAAAATATACCAATTTTTATAGTAATAAAAATGGCTTTTTGATTATTTTTAAAGCGATAAGTCATTTTACTGATAAACATTTTGAATACACCCAAAATGAAAAGGAAAATACAAATATATATAAATATATATATATATATATATAACTTTTCTGTCAAACCTAAAAACCTTTAAAGAGCAACACTTAAATTAAAAAATATTTATATTAAAAATTATTGTAACAGGCCTTTTTTTAGTACGAAATGGTGAACATTTTTAGACTTTAATATTTGGAATATGTCTAACATAGCCTTAATTACAAACAATAAAATACAGGGTGCTAATTTGAGACGGTGTATCGGGTTTATACGAAACCATGTATGATGTTAATATGAAAAAGTGCTTGGGGTTGTAACAATTTTATTTATTCTATCATATTGCTTGAAACATCCATGAAAAATAAAAACAGGTGTTGATATTTGATTGTTTTTCATATGCAGTTTATGTTTTTGTTTTTTCTAAAGCTTCATAGTACGATTTTTTATGTTTGTTACAGAATTTATTCGAATGATATAGAATGCTAGCTAGTTGATTTTACAATATAATTTTACACCTCAAGCTCGAAGTGACATTAAAGACTAAAACCTGTGTATTTTTTAATATTGAGCGTGGTGCGTAGTTACAAATCGAAAGGAAGTTGGAGAGTTTACGCACAAAGTATTTTAAATTAAGCCAAAAACGGATATTCATTGGTGAATCATTTAACATTGTTTATCTAAAGATCGTAATATTTATACGTTTTTGTGCAGTAAACTATGCCAGTGGAAACTATTTTACGTTCTGCATCTCCTATCATAACTCCTGTGATCGAAAATGTGCAAATTCTTTTGAGATGTTTCTTTCAAGGATAATAAACGAAAATCCTGTGACAAAGTAGGAAAGGAAACCATCAGGTGCTAGTTTAAAAGTGACGAGTGGATAGGTGACGGAACATTTAAGAATAGAAAATGAGGAAGAAAAATCAAAAACAAAAGAATTTATATTCCTTATTAAGTGTAGTAAAGGAAAATAGCTCAAGAATGAAAGTAAAACTAAAAACCTCTGAAGAATGAAAATATAGATTATAATACTATATGAAAAAAATATGATACAAGTTTTGAAAACAATACGAGAGAATTTAATGTGTTAAGGATTGCACAAGCACAACAATTATTACCCATATAGTAGATGAGATACCTGCACACAAAACGGAAAATTAATAAAATATCAAAATACAACAACCTAATCAAAATATGTTAATGGATAAATTGAGTAAAGGACACAGCAGAAGCAGCGAAAAATTCCCAGACACCTTTGCAAATGTCACATGAGAAGAATTTGATGGAGTTGTGTACAAAAAAATAACATTTTAAGATAGTATTATAAGCAATTTATTAATAAATTGTAAAATAATTGTAATTTATATTGAAAAATTAAATTGTAATTTATAAAATAATTTATTTAAAATTCTAATCATTAAAAATATGTTTGCCTAATAATGAAAGTTGATGAAGACGAAAAAGTTGTAATAGTCCAACATATGAGATGTTCTGACGATCGATCTAAAGACTGATTTTGTGTATAAAGAGGAGGCAATCTTTGCAGTGGACATCTATATATTTAAAACACTAAACGATTTCTTTCGACAATCCGTGAGAACAAACTACTGCATCAAATTACACCATTCTTTGTTTTTATGAAATATATTTGAACACAGATTTGTTATCGTGCGTTCGTTTGGTCGAAAATTTAATTAATTAGTCGTAATTTTTATTAAACTTTTACTTCTGCTTATGACGTCATAAAGTCGGCAACTCCCGTTTTTCCGAGGCATAGAGTTTATTCTCTAAACTCTGTGGTTTGCCAATCTTTTGATTTTAGCTAATATCAACTCGGTAATATTTTAACATTGTAATATAAAATCTTAAAAAAACTTACTTAAAATTAGCTAGAATATAATCATAATAAAATATCTAAACATGAACATATCAATATGAATAACAAATCTCACGTAAGATGTTGCAATTTAAATTATTACAATTGAAACAAGATTTGGAGAGTTATCCCTGACCTTCAGCTAACATAAAAGTACCTATTTTATTTTATTTATTTACACACATATTAAATTTTATTTTAAAGCACCAGGTTGCCATACAAAGCAAAAATCGCCATTTAGGCGCCAAAAATTAACCCCGGTGCGTCTGCGATATCTGTACCGATTTAATAAAAATTGTTTTGGTTGCACCGCTTATTGCAAAATTAATTAAATCCATTATTATTGTTCCTTTCTTAGATTAAAAATAAGAAAATTGGTACTTCTCTATTATCCCGTCGACCACTTTTCATAACAAAATACTATCGCCAAACTGTAATGCCAAATAAACGGGAGACCGTTGCCATTGGAATATCAAAATAAATAAATAAATAAAATATAAGAATTTAAGGACACGATTGTTATTTTAATTTATGAAATAACTAATAAATCAGTAAAACATAATGGAAAATAGTCGCAAATGTCGGATTAAAAACCACTTGATGACGTAACAAACACGTATAATGCTTCTGACATCAAGTAAATCAGACTGCATTTTTGGCGTTTAATTTTACTGTTTGGCAAGAGTTTTTTGTTATGAAAAGTGGTCGACCGAATAATAGAGAAGTACCAGAAAATTTAATGCTTAACGAAATTCAATTATTTGATCGATCGCAAATTTTGGTACTTTTCCGTTATACCGACACCATGCCATATATGTAAATATATGCTTAGCGACAATGGTGTCCGTATAACGGAAACGTACCCAAATTTTTCTTAGTTCGGGCTACACCAAAAACAAACATTTTACAGATAAAAAAAAATCGCCAAAAATGACTGCTTCATCAGCAGTTATGACAGCAAAGTTGGATAAAATAACTTGAATTTTACAACGTTTATGCGAAACACCACAGAGAACACACGCTATTTTTTTATAAGTAGGGTATATTTAAGAGAATAAGAGAACTAACAACCTTCAATAATATAATGCATGAAAAAGTAAACAAATAAGTGATTCAGCAAATCTTAAAAATATGTATTTCTTAATATAACAATAAAATGCAGAAAAATATTCTGGTACCATCAAAAATATTCATTATCCTGTCGAAATTCCGTTCATTATCCTGTCGTCCCATTATACATATGTATATATGTATATATATACATTATATATATGTGTATATATGTATGTATATATATATATGTATATATATATGTATATATATATATGTATATATATACTATATATATACATATATGTATATATATACTATATATATATATATATATACTTCACTAGCGCCCGGCTAACCGAAAAGTACCCCAAATAATTTGCCAAACTGTAGCGCCCAATAAACAAACGGAAGAATGTTGCCATTAAATCTAAAAAATAATAATAATTAGGAAAAGCCCCATTTACTAAAGTATCATTTATCAGTAACTTTAAACAATAAAATTTACTATATAGTAATGAAAACAGAATAAAAAATAATCTTGGATATTTATTTATTTACATTATTTCTCTTAATTATGGAAAAGGAATAATCATCCGGAATATGTAAAGGAACTGAAGAAACCATACCAATAAATTACACTTGAAAACATTAAAAATCTCCCTTATCTGCAGATTGATTTATTATTGTAGAAAAAAAAAATTCTTCATCTTTACATGAAAATTGATTAGCTTAAAACAATGGATGCGTTTCAGAAGATATGGATTTGAAACGAATAATGATTAAAGAAGACATTTTAAAAATTTTGATCAACACATTTTAAACCTTTTTTTAACGTCGAATTTCGACGGTGCGTTTGGGGAGATGCAATGCACATGCGCATAGGAGCTCATTCGGTTGCATTATCACAGGGGGGGGGGAGGGGGAAATGTATGCTTTATTTACTATGTTCTTTTATTGACTGAATATGAGATGAACGTCGGGATATACTATTTGTATGATACTTTATAAGTCCAGGAAATTTTCTTTCTTGCCGTGGGGAATATGTCGGTAATGTCAAACTGATTTTGATTTCGTTTACGGATTGTTTGTTTGGAGTTTGCATCAGAAATAGTACTGTAATTCACTGGGGGAAAAAACTTTTAAAATAAAATATTTGAAAGACTGTTTCATTAGCACCCCTTCTTATGTAATAAAGAAGCTTATTTTACTAATATTGTTATTGTAATTTTTTTCCGTCAAGTTTTGACGGGTTCCATCTAGTATTGAATAATGTTGCTATCAAATCTTTCCATGAATCCCTATTAAAAATCAGGAAAAATACTTGTAGCTTTAAGGCGTGTATAATAATAATGAACAATGAATTTACTCAATAAATCAAGTTAGTAAACTACATTAAAAAAATATCTGGAGTTATACTAATTTAATTTGTTTTTTCGAAAAAATATGAAAAATGGAGTTTAAGTGTTGCAGATAAATTTCATCTTAGTTTTTTTACCCAAAATATCATTAGTAAATTATGGAATTAATTTATTTTAGCAAATTTCCATAAGCATTCTAGTAGACGACGTACGAAAGATGTCCAAAATTTCAGGAAAAATTAAAGATAAAAGATTTTGAATAACAGAGGCTGTCGCGTTGGATCCTCGGCAACTTTGTTACAGGCTTTGAATAGTAGAGGCTGGCGCATTGGATACTAGGCAACTTTGTAACAGGCTTCTTATTTTCTTAGTACTTAAAACATATTAAAACAAGTTGGAAATTGTACGTCAAACGTTACAAACGAGGTGCGTTCGTACGCACGTTTTAGAATTAAATTCATGATATCCCGTGCGTAGAACGGGTTAAACAGCTAGTTAAGTATATATTTTATGACACTGTTCATACAAATATCTTAACTAGTTATATAAATATTCAGATATATATGTATCAGCTAGTTATATAAATATTCAGATCTTGATGATTTTTAATTCTGTGAAATGAATTATATCGTCTGCAGATTCATTTATGTCATAAAATAAGTATCTCGGTCGCTTGACGATTTAACATCCATCGGCAGCTCCTCTAACAAAAAAGCACCGATTTAAAAAAAAAAAATATTCAAATTGCTTAATAAATGTTTTTATTAATATCTCCTAAAGTTTTGATTCGATTTTAATAAAATTTGAAATGTCTCGACAAAATTCTGCAAAGATAATATATTTTAAATTGCAAACCATTTGGTTGGGTAGTTTTTGCGTTGTTATATGCGGACAGACAGACAGACGGACGGACAGACAGACGGACAGACAGACAGACAGACGGACAGACAGACAGACAGACGGACGGACAGACGGACGGACCAAACGACGACTATAGGTGCTACGTATTTATATAATTACGAACGCACCTAAAAAAGGTTGTCTCATTATAGCCCTATAACTCTTCCATATTATCTTTATTCCGTGGGTCAAATATAAGACATTGTTGTATTCTTTTTACTTTTAGGTGGCTTTCAATACAAAAAAGTATAAAGCAACCTATTGCAGCCGTTCGGAGGAAAGCAGTTCCGGAAAATTTCGATATATTTTTACCGATCATGACCCCCAGAACAACATTGGTCAGCTTGGTCCGCCATTTTGTTTCAAGATGGCGGCCACTTAAAAATTTAAAACTAAAATATATATACAAAAAAGTTAAAACTTCAAACTTATTTTTTGATTACGTGTTAGGCCTTGATACAAGGATTCGAGAGCATTTTTTGGTTTACCTCTATCTTAAAAAATGGCTGAGATAGAGCAGTTTGAAATTCTAGGGTGGCTGACATTTTGAAACAAGACAGCATATTACAAAAATTTTCATTGTTGTAATAATTTTCACAATCATACGCATAAAACTATATATCCATATCCGTTAGCGCCAAATTCTCGCCAGACTTGGCGACATTTGGCGAAATATCGCCAAATTTGTCGACCAAAATAAGTCTTCATAAATTAAGCCAATTTGGCTATTGCTCAATAATTTGACGAATTTCTTATTCAAATTCAATATTAACGAATCTTTTGTAAACGTTTTCTTTGCATTTTAACTTGCTGTTTTCGTGTAACATTACCTGAAATTTTAAAACGAAGATATAGGAAAGCTACCTTTTCCTCCCGGTACAGGCCGGAAGGACTTGTATGTTATGCACTAATTTTTTATCCATAAACACATAAAATAATAAACAAATAAAAATTATAAAACTATTTTATTCGAACTCGGTTTAAAAAAAAATCGAAAGTTACTATGAATAGTTCATAATTTTGGATCATAATAATGACTGAAGCTATAGAAAATGTAAATCATCTAAATAAAAAGTTTTACTTCAAAAACTATTTACATCACATGCGTATTAACTACAATCAAAAAATGAGTATATTTAGATACTTCCATTCCAGTATGAATTTCAGTAAAAGACATTTTATGATATAAATAAAGTTTTTTATATAACTATTAATATTTTTCTCTGTATTATTGAAACTACAGTGGTACTAATTATAATCAAAAGCAGCATATTAAGTTTTTTTCTCTTTTCATCTTTTGTCGCTTTCATTTAATATAAATGTATAAATAAATAAATATATTTTATTTAATATTTCCTTCGATTAAATTGTAAACATACAGCCATAATTTACATTATATAAAATGTCTATACGTCTGTATACATGCGAGTGTTGTTGATTACGAATGTTGTAAATTATATTATTCATTTCTTCGATGAACATAGACTTTCAATATAAAATAAAGATTTTTGCCTTATTATTGCATTTCATACATGATAGAATGTATTAAAATAATAATTATAGTACTCTTCTGCTTAAACAGGCAGCTGAGAATCTATCTGATTTATGTCATACGTGTTATTATCAGGGATGGCTCCGAACTATTATCGCCACGAGGAATATTTCGCGTCTTGATTTCTATGCTAATCATACAAGTTTACATAATTCCGCAGGTAATATCCGCAATATGAATAGGCTTATATATTATTATATCATAATTAAACTTGAAAGTAAAAGATTACCGAAAATACAGATTTGCTTTTATTTACATCATCATAAATGCAGTTATATAAACAATATAAACTCTATATAGTTGAAAACGCATAGTTTGGATGTAAAGATCAAACATATAAATTGCAATCAAGAACTTGATAATTTCGTAAAATGGCGTTTAAATGAGGAAATAGTATACTTTATGCCAGAAATACTATTTGAAATATTTATTTAGCACAAAACATTTTTTTCTGTTCTTAGAACCATATAATTATCAAAAGTTTTTTTGGAAACGTAGAGTTCAATTTTTTTCTATCATTCTCTTGGAAAATAAACAAATTAAAAAATTCATAATATATAATGTTTTTGTCAATAGAATATTTAACATAGATATTAAATTACACCCAAATGAAATAATCATTAAAAAAATACATGAGTATATGCATATTGCAAATTATATAATGTGTAATATTGTATAAATTTATTATTTATTGCTCAGATGAACACTGGTTTAAATATTAAAATTAAAATTATTAGAAAGGGAAAATAAATTAACACAAGATTAATTCGAGTTTTATCACTCACATAAAAGTGTTCCCATGATGTAACTGGACAGTTTTCGGACAGACAGACATATAACGAAAGAAACAATGTTAATATACAGGGTTACCAGGAAAGAATTGTCCGATTACAAAATTTAATATTTTCCATTATTACAAACAGAAAATTGTAATTAATATGTCATTGTAAAGAGGATAACTTATTGTTTTGTTAGTAACATTGTATCAGCGTCACAGGTTTACGGACCGTTGTTGTTTGACATAAAATCAGTGAGTGGTATTACCTATATCGATATTGCTTGGGAATTTAGCAGGGAATTTTATCAGGGAATTTGGCTTTTCCCTGAACTGAAGAAAGATGCGCAAAATTTCATTTTTCAACAAGATGGCCACCGCTTCATTGGCATTTGAAAGTTCATAAATTTTCTAAACAGGGAACTGCCACACCATTGGATAGCTTGCAATGCAGCCGATGATTTGGTCCTACACAGCCTCCTAGGTCACCAGACTTAACCCCTTGCGACTCATTCCTTTGGGGATAGTCAAAAATCTTGTGTCCATACCACCTTTGCTTACAAGTTTGCCCGAAATTAAACAACGCCATTTGTGATGCTTTGCAAATAATTAATAGTGAAACATTACAACGTGTTTGGCAATAATTGGCATATCGCAATGATATTCTACGGGTTACTAAAGAAAGTCATATTGACTTTTCAATACAATTTTCAAAATACATTTCATTTCACAATACAGTTCATCTTCATGCATTTTTTGACAATACATTTTTCACAATTATGAAAAAAAAATCTTCACAATGACATAATTTAGATAATTTTCTGCTTGTAAGCATGGTAAATATTAATTTTTGTAATCGGATGATTTTTTTTGTACATTTAATGTCTAATATACGATTATTTATTAATGTTATGTGAACAAAAATTTATCATGTTAAATTTTATGTAATAGGAGGAGAACACATCTAGAGTTGCAAAGGCTAGAAAAAAACCTGGTGTAAACCTGGGAATAAACCGGGTTTTTTGGGAATAAACCGAATTTTTACAACTCTAAACACATCTGAGATTTCAGTTCCAAACGTATATTTATTTGCATAAAATAGATGTACATGCAGCATGAATCTATAATAAATATACAAAGTAATATAATGCAAAGTAACTATAAAGTAGAAAACACAAATATTTGTAAATTCAAAATTTAAATACTGATAACATTTCTAATAAATAACATATATTTCATTTGAAATTGTATGCATAACACATATAGGGCATGATTTCTATAATGAAAATTACATCCAACAAAGGAAAATTTGAAATACGAAAATTACAAATAAATGGTAAAATATAAGTAAATAATTAAGTTCTTGTGATTTTAATTACACACCTTAGCATTACAGAATTTTCTAAATTTTCCGTTAATGAAATATTTTCTAAGAGTTGTATCTTAAAATATTTCACATAAATTCAAAATTGTAAGTATTTAAAATACTGAATTCCTAACGTGTATGTATGTACACAAGCATAAATATGTTCTAAATTACATTATGAATTAGATGTCAAAAGTATATATAACTATTTGCACAGACTAACAGCGATTTGTAGATTAGAACATAAATACGGTTTCTTTCATTTTATAGATAAAAAATAATTAAATAATAACAATGGTACTCCTTTCCTCAAGCAATATCACATAATTTAGGTAGAGAACTGTGCATGTACCCCAAAGTAACTCACAAGGAAGGTCTCTTTAAAGCGCAAACTCAGAATATTTTGAAAAAAATGCTAACGAAGCTACTCATGTACGTAATAAAGGATCAGTCAAATTTAGCTGCGGAATCCTAGCAAAAAATATGTAAAAAGATAAAATACTTCGGAGTATTTGGCGCAAAAAGACGCGATTTGGCGAGCAAAACTTTTTCTTCGCTAAATGCAAGCGACTTTAATGGATTTGAAAATGCCTGGTTAGATGAGTGTTTAAATGCATAGTACTTTATGAATTTAAATTTCAACGATTAAATAATTTATAATTTTTTCTATAAGCTTATATAATATAAATACAAATTAAGTATTGCTGAAGTTATTTAATTTTACACGATGTCGCTGGATGGATAAGTTTTAAGTGTATTTTAACAGTAAATCTCGGATTAAGAACCCTCTCATCATGCATTTCGATATTGAATAAGTCATTGTTTCCATGGCAACAAAACTTTTTTCTTGTTGTCTCCGGCACTAACTAAATTGACAGTACTCAGAATCGGACAATTAATTTTTAGTTTGAAGCATTTTTAATCAATTTAAAATTTGATCTAAACCGTAGAATACGATCGTTAATTTTCTTTAAATGTACATATAAATGTACATGGCAAAACTGTAGTTATAGGAGTTTATTTATTTAAGTTAAACTTACTCAAACTAGTTCAGTATAAAGCGTAGAAACCTTTTTTTTCCTTAATGCGTATTTATCGTAAATGCGCATTTTAAAAATTTCATTGTGTCGCCAACCCAGCGATAAATCGCGAAAACACGAAATTTTCATAATTTTTTTTACGGACGTTATATCGAGGTTCCGTAGCAAATTTTTTTTATAAACGTATGTATCCTCATGAGAAGAATATTCTGTAATTTTTTCAAAATTTTCTGAGTATGCGCTTATGGAGACCTCCCTTGTCATAAACATTGTAATGAAGGAAGGTTCCGAACAATTATCGCCATGAGAAATATTTCGCCTCTTAAATTATATGCTAATCACACAAGTTGACATAATCCCGCGAGTAATATCCTTAGTATTAATATGTTGAAGCAGGTTGAAATAACATATTTTTTATGTTACGTCATCAACTAGTTTCAAACTATCCCTGAGATTTCAGCTGCACACTTGTTTTTATCTTCAGAAATGCAAATATATAATGCAATAAATAAATGGAAATGTTCTGTTTTAAATCTAAAGTCAAATTGATATTAAATACTATACAAAACAGGATGTATTAAAAATTATTTCTTTTCCATATATATATATTTATTCGAATAAAATTATACTTTATGCCAGCCATAAGTATACTATTTTATGTAACTATAAATATATATATTTTTTTTATTAGTTTTAAAATAGCAGACATAGTAGCAGACATTTTCCAACGTAACTGAAAAGTGACATTGATTTGTCTGTCTGCATGTGTCTGCCGTATGTCCGCTGTATGTTTGCCGTATGTCTACCGTATGTCTGCCGTCTGACCGTGCTCTAACTCACGTAAATATACTCTAATTGTCGTGCAATTGATACGTGTTATTGAGATTTACTGCGGCTTGTTTGGTATTGAAAATGCAGTGAGTAGCATTTGTATTTCAGTTACGCGGATTCTCAAAATAATTTCGTTATATTACAATCTATGGGGAAAATCATTTGCGGTGTACTTTAGTAAAGTTACACAATTTCACTCATATTGAGCTTAATATGTATTAATGAGGTGCACTACAAGAGTCTTATTATAGAATAAGGTGTGCATACCATTGATCGTTAATTTACTGGGACGCAATTAATGTGTTCCATTAGACACGCGGGTAGACCCATTAGACCCCAAAGTCGGTGCTAATAAAACACAAAATTACATTTCACAATTTAAGGGTTTTTTTCTTTCATTAAGTTATGAGTAACATCTTGTATCTATTTATTGAAAACTAATAATTGATAAAAAAAAAAGAACTATTAATTGAAAACCATTATTATATTAAAGTCTGTAAAAATAATTCTGGTAATTTGTTATTTACACTTTCTACAATACCAAATGTAAAAAAACTTCCATTATCCCCAGTCTACCCTATTTCATTTTTATATGAGCAATCCTTTTTTTCTAGATTTATTTTCATTTATCTTTATTTCCAGCTAAAGTTAGACATAAAAAGTCTCATTTACCATCTAGAGTTTTGGCGTTAAAATTAACCAAGTGCAAAACATACTTAGTGGACACATCAGTTAATAAATTTTATATCGATGATTTTATTTTGTATTTGCTTACTGTTTTAATGGTATATAAGAATGATGATGTACATTCTACAAATATAACTGTTTTCAAATGTCAAATATACTGTCTTAGTTCATACAAAAATATTATAAAATTGAACATTTTTTAAAAATTCCAATATAATCCTATGCATGATTTCTGCTGCACAGTTCCTTTTCCATATGTGAAGACTCTTTTAATACGTATAATTTAGTTATCAATTGAAAAACTTTTTTACTTTTATTGTTTAAAAAATTGTGTACTGTGATGAATAAATAAACGTTTACCTAAAAAAAGAAATAAATAATGTATGGTTTAAGATAAATTATGTTCAGACTTCAAATATATGTAAGAAATATCATATCCATAGCTACAATTTTGGATTCAAGTTAACGTAATAACAAGAGCCAAAATCCCATTTAGGATTCTTATGCTATTGTACTCGAGAAACCAAGCAATGAAGTATGATATAAATGAAAGATCAGTTGAAATATTTTCATATTAAGGTAACGAATACAAGAAATATTGTGTTTAATAAATATTTTGTCAAGAATCAACTATATTGGTACCAAGTTTAGATAATAGAAAATATGTTCTAAAAAAAAATACTTAGAATTATTTTTTTAATTAAATAACAATCAAACTTGAATTTTTTTTCAAAATTTACTATATCATAAAAAAGATAATTTAAAAAAAGCCATATAAATTTAAAATATCTTAATGCAAATCATACCAATCCTGTAGAAATCTGTACTCTAAACCAAATACATGTCCTTGTGTAACACTGACATCTTATTGACGATTGCAACAATCGGATAGTTATTTACCCTTTTAGCAAATTTATTAATTTCTAAGCATTTTCAAATTTACAACAAATTTTAATTTTTACACTGCCGAATAGGGAAAAAATGTACTTTGAAATCCAACTATTTGAAAATTTTATTTCAATTTACTGATAATTTATTAATTATAAAATAATTTTCAAGCATGATTTTGTATATATATATATATATATATATATATATATATATATATATATACAGGGTGGTCCTAAAATATATGTCAAAAATGTAAAAATATGTAGAGGAGACCTAGATAAGAAGATTTCGTATAGGAATATGGGTGCGGAAATGCAGCTTTGAGGCAGTAGAGGGCGCTGTTGAGTTCGCCGAATGAAATCGCTTCGCAGGCTTGAATCGTCATACCCCGCACGGATTTCGAGTAATATGCATCGTTACATCAATACAGAACTTAGTGACATGCATTTCATGTAAGGGTTTGCGCAAGAAAATCATTCACACCCAATGCACGTCCTAAAGTTCTTGAGCTTGTTGAAGAACTGTCCTCTTCTGTGCAAATTACTGCTTCTTCCACTCGAGGAATTATGCGATATCTTTCTCTGCCCGCTCTACACCTGAAAACATAAAACGATCATTTCGTGCACAACACCCCATGAAGACGCTCAAATGTTCGCGATCCGCCAGATTCCTACCCAGGAGTCATTCCATGTACATCCTTTGAGCAGCTGCTCAATTTCCTTGAACAGCCCTATACATGAAACACATGTCGCAAGCTCCGCATTGGTGTAACAATGCATGTTGCTCAAAATCCGAGGGGAAATGACGATTCAAGGTAGCGAAACGCTTTCATCCGGTAAACTCAACAACACCCTCTACTGCCTCAACGCTGGATTTTGAACCCATATTCCCATACGAAATCTTCTTATCTAGGTCCCCTCTACCTACCTTTACATTTTTACATATATTTTAGGACCACCCTGTATATACATATCACATGCAGCCCACTTACGGAAGATTGGCATGTTTGCATTTAAAATAATATAAATAGTTCAATACTTGTTTCCATCTAATACTCCATAATTAAATTAAAACTCCAGCAATAAATAAATAAAATAATTTTATAAATAAAACAATAATAAAAATATAACACAAATGTAACAGATATATAAAGGAACTTTGCGCTTGAACACATTTGTATCAAAAAAGATTCTTTCAATAGTGAAATCCTTGTCGATTTCGTTTGCTATTACCTGCTGCCATGTGGAATATACAAAATTAACTGTTTGATCAATTTCAAAACTTTATTTGAATACATAATTTACTGCATAAACAGATTTCTGTCAAAAGCATCAAAACAATGAACCTTAAAACTAAAAAGATTTCTTACAACTTTTAATATGTATTTTTCAAGTTATGCCTTTGTTCAAGGCTTAAGAACAGTTTTCCTTTTACAAGTCAAACATATATGCAAAAGAAACGCATGATTAAATTCAGATAACTGAATCGTTACATTTTTTTGAATTAGTGTCTTTTTCATGGATGAATATACTTGTTGGAGTGTAAACTGAATAAGTCGATTTACTGTTAAGTGCGAGAATTTATCTCTAGTTAAATTGAGCATATATTGGGTACAAAAACTAATAATCTAACAAAAGCTAAGTTCTTTCATTAATAGCATGATATTTCTGGTAAAAGCATCAATCGTTTAAGTTACTAGAAAATTTGTGCAAATAATATG